>JARQOD010000003.1:477223124-477269307 GCA_033576555.1 Oophaga sylvatica | reverse complement strand
GCTGAGTTTGCTCTTAATAATAGGGCTAGCTCTGCCACTTTGATGTCTCCATTTTTCTGTAATTCTGGGTTTCACCCTCGATTTTCTTCAGGACAGACGGAGGCTTCTGCCTGTCCAGGTGTTGACTCTGTTGTGGAGCGTATGCAACAGATTTGGGACCAGGTAGTGGAGAGGTTGTCCCTCTCTCAGGAGAGGGCCCAGCGGTTTGCTAACCAGCATAGGACTGATGGTCCTCGGTTTAAAGTGGGGGACTTGGTCTGGTTGTCCTCAAAAAATATTCCTATGAGAGTGGCATCTCCTAAATTTAAGCCTAGGTTCATTGGACCTTATAAGATTTTGGAGATTCTTAATCCTGTTTCTTTTCGTTTGCTTCTTCCAGGGACATTTAAGATCCATAACGTGTTCCACAAGTCCTTGTTGAAGAGGTTTGTTGAGCAAGTGGTTCCTACTGCTTTGCCTCCTGACCCTGTTCTGGTTGAGGGCAATATGGAGTTTGTGGTTGAGAAAATATTGAATTCTCGTTTTTCTAGACGGAAACTCCAGTATTTGGTTAAGTGGAGAGGTTATGGTCAGGAAGACAATTCTTGGGTGTTTGCTTCGGACATCCATGCTAGGAGACTCATCCGTGCGTATCATAGAACTCATCCTGACCGACCTGGTTGCTCAAGTGAGGGTTCGGTGACCCCTCCTCAAGGGGGGGGTACTGTTATGTTACGGTAGCTGAGGAGTGCAGGTAAAAAAGGAAATACACCAGAGCAGTTGGAATCTATGAGATTGCAGTACCCTGACTAACCACCGCAACTAGAGGCAGCCGTGGAGCGTTCCTACGTTGGTCCTAGACACCTCGTCACAGCCTGAGAAACTAACTACACCTAAAGATAGAAATAGGAAAGCTATCTGCCCCGGAGCAGAACCCCAAAGATAATAGAAAGCCCCCAAACATGTAATGGCGGTTAGACAAGAGGAAATACTGACACAGAAAGAAAATAGTATGAGCAAACGCTGGGGCCCAAACTATCTAAATAGAAAAGGATAGGAAGGGTACTTACTGCAATCTCAGAAAACCCTGAAAAAACACCAACTCTACTAATTTCAAAATCACCTGAGATCACACGACCTCTACCACCTAAATTAGTTCTCTGGTGTAACAAAAACAAAACAGCAGCCACTGAAAAAAAACTGGAAAAAGCAAAAGTACAAAACACAGTGGCTGGACTAAACTGAGAGGGCAAAAGCCCCCGGAGGGGACCCTGAAGGCCCCCACAGAAGTGCAGGACAAAATGCAAAAATATAGCAAAAACACAAAATAAGAAATTGTCTTATATGATAGCAGGAGATGCAGACACGACACAGCAGGCTACAAGGGAAACTGGAAAGAAGGATTCAGACCAGAACAATTGATCACCGGCAACCCTGATGGGAAAATGACTCCCTTATAAAAGACCAATCAGTAACACCTGATTCCCAGTCCTCACAATCCTCACTAGTACCGCTTGTAACCACCAGAGGGAGCCTCTGCTCAGAACTCATCTCAAACCCATTCACAACAGTACCCCCCCCTTGAGGAGGGGTCACCGAACCCTCATTTGAGCAACCAGGTCGGTCAGGATGAGTTCTATGATACGCACGGATAAGTCTCCTAGCATGGATGTCCGAAGCAAACACCCAAGAATTGTCTTCCTGACCATAACCTCTCCATTTAACCAAATACTGGAGTCTTCGTCTAGAAAAACGAGAATCCAATATTTTCTCAACCACATACTCCAGATTGCCCTCAACCAAAACAGGGTCAGGAGGAACAGCAGCAGGAACCACTGGCTCAACAAACCTCTTCAACAAGGACTTGTGGAACACGTTATGGATCTTAAATGTCCCTGGAAGAAGCAAACGAAAAGAAACAGGATTAATAATCTCCATGATCTTATAAGGTCCAATGAACCTAGGTTTAAATTTAGGAGATGCTACTCTCATAGGAATATTCTTTGAGGACAACCAGACCAAGTCCCCACTTTAAACCGAGGACCATCAGTCCTATGCCGGTTAGCAAACCGCTGGGCCTTCTCCTGAGAGAGGGACAACCTCTCCACTACCTGGTCCCAAATCTGCTGCATACGCTCAACAACAGAGTCAACACCTGGACAGACAGAAGCTCCGTCTGTCCTGAAGAAAATCGAGGGTGAAACCCAGAATTACAGAAAAACGGAGACATCAAAGTGGCAGAGCTAGCCCTATTATTAAGAGCAAACTCAGCCAAAGGCAAAAAAGAGACCCAGTCATCCTGATCAGCAGACACAAAGCATCTTAGATAAGTCTCCAATGTCTGGTTTGTTCTCTCAGTTTGACCATTGGTCTGAGGATGAAATGCCGAGGAGAAAGACAATTGAACACCCAGTTTAGAACAAAAAGTCCTCCAAAATCTGGAAACAAACTGGACTCCTCTGTCAGACACAATGTTCTCAGGAATGCCGTGTAAACGAACCACGTGCTGAAGGAACAATGGCACCAATTCAGAGGAGGAAGGCAACTTAGGTAATGGCACAAGATGTATCATTTTGGAAAACCTATCACAAATTACCCAGATGGTGGTCATTCTCTGAGAAACAGGAAGATCGAAATGAAATCCATAGAGATATGGGTCCATGGTCTCTTGGGCACAGGCAATGGCATCAACAAACCACTAGAGCGAGAGCAAGGCTTGGAGCGAGAGCAAGTCCCGCAGGACTGCACAAATTCCCTGACATCGCGAGACAAGGTAGGCCACCAAAAGGACCGACTAACCAAGTCTCTGGTACCAAAAATTCCGGGATGCCCAGCCAATGCGGAACAATGAATCTCAGACATCACACTCTTTTTCCATTGGTCCGGGACAAACAATTTTCCAACAGGGCAGCGCTCGGGCCTATCCTCCTGACACCCCTCCAGAGCAAGTATCAAATTGGGTGAGATGGCGGAAAGAACTACACCCTCCTTCAAAATAACAGAGGGATCAGATAGCTCAGGAGAGTCCGCAAGGAAACTCCTCGAGAGGGCATCCGCCTTAACATTCTTAGTGCCAGGAAGAAAGGAAACCACAAAATTAAAACGTGTGAAAAACAAGGCCCACCTGGCCTGTCTAGGATTGAGTCGCTTGGCAGATTCCAGATAGACCAGATTCTTATGGTCCGTAAGGACCACCACCTGATGTTTGGCTCCCTCCAGCCAATGTCTCCACTCTTCAAAAGCCCACTTCATGGCCAATAACTCCCGATTACCCACGTCATAATTACGTTCAGTAGGAGAAATTTTCGAGAGAAAAAGGCACAAGGGTTACTTTTAGAGGTCTCTGGATCTTTTTGGGACAAAACGGCACCTGCCCCAATTTCAGAGGCATCAACCTCCACCTGAAATGGCAGAGAAACATCAGGCTGCCGTAGAACAGGAGCAGAAGTGAATCTCTGCTTAAGTTCCTGAAACGCAGAGACTGCCTCAGGAGGCCAATTCACCACATCAGAACCCTTTCTGGTCAAATCAGTTAATGGTTTAACAATAACCGAGAAATTACCAATAAATTTACGATAAAAATTGGCAAAATCCAAAAATCTCTGAAGAGCCTTTAATGAAGTAGGTTGGACCCAATCACAGATGGCCTGAACCTTGACCGGGTCCATTTCAATAACAGATGGGGACAAAATGAATCCCAGAAATGAGATCTTCTGTACGCCAAAAAGACACTTTGATCCCTTCACATACAGAGCATTCTCTCTCAAAATCTGGAATACAGTTCGAACATGTTTCACATGAGAGTCCCAGTCATTAGAAAAAATCAAGATATCATCCAAATAAACAATCAGAAACTTGTCCACAAAATCCCTGAAAATGTCATTCATGAAGGACTGGAAGACGGAAGGAGCATTAGTGAGCCCAAAGGGCATCACAAGGTACTCAAAATGCCCTTCAGGGGTGTTAAATGCCGTCTTCCATTCATCCCCGTGCTTAATGCGAATAAGGTTATACGCCCCCCTGAGGTCAAGCTTGGTAAACCAAGTAGCGTTTTTCACCCTGGAAAACAGGTCAGAAATCAAGGGTAACGGGTATTGATATTTCACAGTAATATTGTTCAAGAGACGATAATCAATACACGGCCTTAATGAACCATCTTTTTTGGCCACAAAGAAAAAACCGGCACCTAAGGGTGAAGAGGATGGTCTGATATGACCCTTCTCCAATGATTCCTTGATATAAGACCGCATAGCGTCATGTTCAGGTACAGACAAGTTAAAAAGGCGACCTTTAGGGAATTTACTACCCGGCACTAATTCAATAGCGCAGTCATAGCTCCTATGGGGAGGCAAGGATGCAGATTTACTTTCGCAAAACACATCAGAAAAATCAAACAAAAAGTCAGGAACATCCTCAGCCTGGGGGGAGGCAGAAAAAACAGGAGTGTTGGTATTAACACATTGGCAGCCCCAACTGGTTACAGACACAGATTTCCAATCCAAAACAGGATTATGAGACTGTAACCAAGGGAAACCCAGTACGATAATATCATGCAGATTATATAGAACCAAAAATTTGCAGCACTCCTGGTGATCAGGTTCAACCCTCATTATCACCTGAGTAGAAAACTGGGGTTTATTCTCAGCCAAAGGGGTAGAATCGATCCCCAGTAAAGGAATAGACTTCTGTAGGGGTATCAAGGGAAACCCACAACGTTTAGCAAAATCATAATCCATCAGGTTAATAGCTGCTCCAGAATCAACGAAAGCCTGAGCAGAAAATGAGGACAGAGAGCATATCAGAGTGACAGTTAATAAAAACTTAGTCTGAACACTACCCAAGACAACTGAGCGTGCAAAACGTCTTCCCCGCTTAGGGCAGACTGAAATAGCATGAGAGGCATCACCACAGTAGAAACATAACCCATTGCGCTTTCGAAACTCATGACTCTGTGCCCCAGACACCACTCCATCACACTGCATGGGCTCAGCAGCTGGCTCACAAGGCAACACCACTCCACGCATACTTCTCCGCTCACGCAAACGTCTGTCAATTTGAATCGCTAATGACATAGAATCATTGAGACCAGAGGGGACAGGGAATCCCACCATAACATCCTTTACATTATCCGACAGACCCTTCCGGAAAAGGGCCGCCAAAGCGTCGTCATTCCATTTGGTCAGGACAGCCCACCTACGGAATCTCTGACAGTATAACTCAGCGTCATCAAGCCCCTGATTTAATGCCAACAAGGCTTTTTCAGCTTGATCAGTGACATTAGGCTCATCGTACAATAACCCCAAAGCCTGAAAAAATGCATCAACATCACTCAAAACAGGATCCCCAGGTATCAGGGAAAAAGCCCAATCCTGAGGATCGCCGCGCAGGAGAGAGATGATAATTTGAACCTGCTGCGCTGCGTTTCCTGAGGACTTAGATTTTAAGGCAAGAAACAATTTACAATTATTTTTGAAATTCTGAAACTTAGCTCGATCCCCTAAAAACAAATCTGGCATGGGAATCCTAGGTTCCACAACAGGCAACCTAGCAAGATAGATAGCAATACTCCGAACCTCAGTGGCAAGCTGATCCACACGGCCAGACAACTGTGCAAACTCCATTGGGAGAAAAGATCCTCCCCAGCACCCAGAGATACAGAGGGAAAAAAAAAAAAAAAAAAAAATTGCAACAAACAGAAAAATATCTCTGACAACTTTTCTTCCTTCAAAATATTTTTTCCCTTCTGTGAGTACCATACAATTTTTATGGCCGGTGATACTGTTATGTTACGGTAGCTGAGGAGTGCAGGTAAAAAAGGAAATACACCAGAGCAGTTGGAATCTATGAGATTGCAGTACCCTGACTAACCACCGCAACTAGAGGCAGCCGTGGAGCGTTCCTACGTTGGTCCTAGACGCCTCGTCACAGCCTGAGAAACTAACTACACCTAAAGATAGAAATAGGAAAGCTATCTGCCCGGAGCAGAACCCCAAAGATAATAGAAAGCCCCCAAACATGTAATGGCGGTTAGACAAGAGGAAATACTGACACAGAAAGAAAATAGTATGAGCAAACGCTGGGGCCAAACTATCTAAATAGAAAAGGATAGGAAGGGTACTTACTGCAATCTCAGAAAACCCTGAAAAAACACCAACTCTACTAATTTCAAAATCACCTGAGATCACACGACCTCTACCACCTAAATTAGTTCTCTGGTGTAACAAAAACAAAACAGCAGCCACTGAAAAAAAACTGGAAAAAGCAAAAGTACAAAACACAGTGGCTGGACTAAACTGAGAGGGCAAAAGCCCCCGGAGGGGACCCTGAAGGTCCCCACAGAAGTGCAGGACAAAATGCAAAAATATAGCAAAAACACAAAATAAGAAATTGTCTTATATGATAGCAGGAGATGCAGACACGACACAGCAGGCTACAAGGGAAACTGGAAAGAAGGATTCAGACCAGAACAATTGATCACCGGCAACCCTGATGGGAAAATGACTCCCTTATAAAAGACCAATCAGTAACACCTGATTCCCAGTCCTCACAATCCTCACTAGTACCGCTTGTAACCACCAGAGGGAGCCTCTGCTCAGAACTCATCTCAAACCCATTCACAACAGGGTACTGTTGTGAATGGACTTGAAATGAGTTCTGAGCAGAGGCTCCCTCTGGTGGTTACAAGCGGTACTGGACTGTCCAGTGAAGATTGTGAGGATTGGGAATCAGGTGTTACTGACTGGTCTTATTTAAGGGAGTCACCTTCCCATCAGGGTTGCCGGTGATCTATTGTTCTGGTCTCAATCCTTGATTCCTGTTTCCTTTGTAGCCTGCTGTGTCGTGTCTGCATCTCCTGCTAACAGATAAGACATTTCCTTCTTTTTGTTTTTGTGCTTGATTTTTGCATTTTGTCCTGCACTTCTGTGGGGGCCTTCAGGGTCCCCTCCGGGGGCTTTTGCCCTCTCAGTTTAGTTCAGCCACTGATGTTTTGTACATTTGCTTTTTCCAGTTTTTTCAGTGGCTGCTGTTTTGATTTTGTTACACCAGAGAACTAATTTAGGTGGTAGAGGTCGTGTGATCTCAGGTGTTTTTAAAATTAGTAGAGTTGGTGCTTTTCAGGGTTTTTTGGGATTGCAGTAAGTGCCCTTCCTATCCTTTTCTATTTAGATAGTTTGGGCCCCAACGTTTGCTCTTACTATTTTCTGTCTGTGTCAGTATTTCTTCTTGTCTAACCGCCATTACATGTTTGGGGGCTTTCTATGTTCTTTGGGGATCTGCTCCGGGGCAGGTAGCTTTCCTCTTTCTATCTTTAGGTATAGTTAGTTTCTCAGGCTGTGACGAGGCGTCTAGGACCAACGTAGGAACGCTACACGGCTGCCTCTAGTTGTGGTGGTTAGTCAGGGTACTGCAATCTCATAGATTCCAACTGCTCTGGTGTATTGCCTTTTTACTTGCACTCCTCAGTTACCAAATCATAACACCATGCCTTATGAAGAATAGAGCGAACTCTATTGGACTGAGAGCTGAAGGTGGTCACAAATCTAGTCATCTGATGATCCCCCCGTTCTAGTCTAGATGTGGTACCATACAGTAAACTCTGACGAGATGAATGTTTGGCCCGATGATAGGCCCTCTTAAGTGTCCGACGGCTATACCCACGGGCTAAGAACCGTAACTTCAATTCATGCGCTCTGCGCTCAAAATCGGCGTCTGAAGAGCAGACACGGCGGAGACGCAGAAACTGCCCCACAGGTACCGATCTAATCATGTGTATTGGATGCCCAGAGGAGGCATGTAGCAGTGTATTTGTGGCAGTCTCTTTTCTGAAGATATCCGTTTGTAGGATACCTACAGAATCCCTTCTAATGGTGACATCCAAAAAATTTAACGATTCACCACTATATTCGAAGGTAAGATGGATATTGAGGTCATTGCCATTAAGAGTACAGATGAGTTGCTCAAGGTCGACGGGTGTGCCCTGCCAGATGAAGAAGATGTCGTCAATGTACCGTGTCCAAAGAGAGACACGGTCCATTAACCCCTGTTCATCCGACAGGAAGAGGTCCCTCTCCAACAGCCCCAAAAAGAGACCCGCATAGGTCGGCGCAAAGGCCGCACCCATAGCGGTCCCCTGGAGCTGTAGGTAGAAGGACCCTTTGAACACAAAAAAGTTGTGTGTGAAGAGTGAACTCTAGTAGTTCCAGCAGAAGGTCCCTCACACCCTGAGACAAGGGCGAGGCATTAAGATAATGCCGTACTGCGGTTAGTCCATCCTTGTGTCTGATGTTGGTGTAGAGGGACTCAACATCCGCTAAAACCAGTAGAGTTCCACTCTCCAAACACAACCCGTCGACCCTGCGCAACAAATCACCTGTATCTCTAAGAAAGGAAGGGAGGCCCAAGACTAGTGGTTGGAGATGGTAATCAATCCACTTGTTTACATGCTCCAGGAAGTTCCCTCTGCCCGAAATGATCGGTCTCCCAGGTGGCGATGAAATACTTTTATGAATCTTTGGGAGGAGATATAGGGTTGGAACAGTTGGTTCAACAACCCGCAAAGCCGATGCCAGTTCTTTGGAGATAATGTCGTCCTGAAGAGCCCGTTTAAGGATACCATCCAACTGGGAAGAATACGTAGAAAGGGGATTATAGGAAAGTTTCCTATAACATGTGGTATTATTTAACTGGCGAAATGCCTCCCTCTCATATAGATCCATGGGCCACAGGACGACATTACCTCCCTTATCTGCTGGCTTGAGTATTGTATCCGGCAATTCCTGGAGATATCTCAGCCTAACTCTCTCCTCTTTTGTTAAATTATCATTAATGCAGAATTTAGGGATCTTATATAGTTCTTCCATCACCACCCGGACAAACAGATCGACGTTGGCACAAGATGATAATGGAGGGAACTTACTGGAGCGTGGACGAATAGATGGAGGAATCTTACCTCCATCATAGGTATGTTCAATTGCCAATTCCTCTAGAATCCTCAGGGCCTCCTGTTCCTCCTCTGTAGGGAATAAAGAGAGAAGATCATTGGTGTTGGTGTTAAAGTATCTCTTAAATAGCAAGGACCTCGCAAAGATATGTAAATCTTTAATAGTGGTGAAAAGATCAAAATTAGATGTAGGTGAAAAAGAAAGACCCTTACTGAGGAGGCAGAGATCTGTCTCCGTAGTACATGGTTACTGAGGTTAATCACCTTATTGTCCCTCTTGACCATAGGGGTTGCCACATTTCTTTTATAGGGATGATACGAATGGTCCCGAAGTCTTACACTTTCCATTGTTGTTGTAGTTGTACCAGATGTAGCAGATAGATCAGAGCGTCCACTCAATGAAGATATAGAGGTATCAGATGGACTTCTATGTAAATTAGTTTTGTTTTTAGTATTCCTCCACAGATACACCTTCTTAGATTGATAGTCCTTCAGATCCCTGGCATATTTAACCATCTGAGTATTTTGAATTTTCTTCACCATCCCGTCCATGAATTTATCTAATTCCACCTCAAATTGCTGAATTATCTCCGGTGGACAATTTGATCTTAATTCAGATTGTGCTGTATCAATAAGGCTGTCCAATTCACTAATTCTAGAGGTGTTGAGGCCAATCAAAAGCTGTATTAAAGTGGTGGAACATTCATTACAGGCCTCCTCCCACTTGCTAATGAGCAGGGGGTCATCAATCGGAAAAGAGGGAATGACACTAACCCTCAGTCCTCTAGGGATCATCTTATTAGTAATATATTTTTGAAGAAATAATCCTTCTTTTCCGATTGATGACCCCCTGTTCATTAGCAAGTGGGAGGAGGCCTGTAATGAATGTTCACCACTTTAATACAGCTTTTGATTGGCCTCAACACCTCTAGAATTAGTGAATTGGACAGCCTTATTGATACAGCACAATCTGAATTAACCCCTTAATGTCCACTGACGTGCAGAGTCCGTCATGGCAAGGTGCCAGTTCCGGCACCAGGACGGACTCTGCACGTCATGGCTTTGATCTACCACTGCGTGTAAACACGCAGTGGTAGATCAGTGCCGACAGTTGTCACAGACAGCTGACAGGCACGGCAAGCGGTGCGGGGACCTTTGCCGTCGGTCCCCGCACCCACAGCGCTGTGATTGGTCAGTCAATCTGACTGACCAAACACAGCAGCGATCGTGCAGGAGAAGCTGAAATTTCAGCTTCCCCAGCGCGATCAGTGCAGGAGCCGGCGCTGCAGTGGCCAGGCTTCCTGCACTGACAGCCAGGAGCGGAGCCCCCACCGCCCCTGGCTGTTAACCCCCTGACTGCTGCGATCCAGCGCGATCGCAGAGCTCAGGGGGGAGGCAGAGGGTCGGGAGCTCCCTCTGCCTCAGATCAGCGCCACCGCAATGTATTTGCAGGGCCTGATCTCTGCCTTGATGACCCGGGGGTTGTCATGACAACCTCCGGGTCATCTAGCTACGGGAAGCTGGTGTGATCATGTCATAGCAGCTTTCCCCATAGGTACAATGCATTGCAATGCCAGAGCATTGCAATGCATTGTAACTGCAATAAAAAGTAAAAAAAGTGAAAGTCCCATAAAGGGACAAGTTAAAAAAAATCATTTTTTTAAAAAAATTGTAAAAAAAATATTAAAAAATAATTTAAAAAAAATCCCCTAAAAAATACACATTTTTATGTAATAAAAAAATAAAAAACAAAAAACATACACATGTTAGGTATCGCCACGTCCGTAAAAATCCCATCTATAAAAGCGTAACCCTAGTTAACCCCTTCAGTGAAAGCCGTAAAAAAAAAACACAAAAAAGTAGTAAATTATACTTTTTCCAAGCGGTATCTTTATACCGCTTGGAAAAAGTGCAATAACACGCGATCAAAAAGTCAGATATAAATAATCATGGTACCGCTGAAAACGTCATCTTGTCCCGCAAAAAACAAGCCGCTATACAGCATCATCAGCGAAAAAATAAAAAAGTTATAGCTCGCGGAATAAACTGATGCAAAAATAATTATTTTTCTATAAAATTTTTTATTGTGTAAAAAACGCCAAAACATAAAAAAAAATATATAAATGAGGAATCGCCGTAACCGTAGTGACCCGAAGAATAAAGCTGCTTTATCAATTTTACCACACACGGAACGGAGGAAAAAAAAAAAAAAAAAACAATTCCTGAATTGCTGGTTTTTGTTCATTCTGATTCCACAAAAATCGGAATAGGAAACGATCAAAAAACGTTATGTGCCTGAATATGGTACCAATAAAAACGTCAGCTCGTCCCGCAAAAAATAAGCCCACAGATAACTCTGTCGGCCGAAATATGGAAAAATTATAGCTCTCAAAATACGGCGATGCAAAATTTCTTACAAAAAATTATTCCAAAAAAAAGCATCTTTTAGTGTGTGACAGAAGCTAAACATGAAAAAAGAGTATAAATCTGGTATCGCTGTAATCGCACCGATCCGAGGAATAAAGTCGCCTAATCACTAATACCGCACGAGGAACGGCGCAAAAAAGAAAACCAATTCTTCACCTTTTGTGGATTTGTTCATTGTGCCTCCCAAAGATCGCAGTAAGGCGATCACAGTGGTTCCCCCCCACATATGGGGTATCAGCGTACTCAGGACAAAATGCACAATAGCTTTTGGGGCCCTATTTCTCCTGTTACCCTTAGAAAAATAAAAATTTGGGGCAAAAAGATTATTTTTGTGGAAAAAAATATGATATTTTTATTTTCACGGCTCTACGTTATAAACTTCTGTGAAGCACTTGGGGGTTCAAAGTGCTCACCACACATCTAGATAAGTTCCTTGGGGGGGTCTAGTTTCCAAAATGGAGTCACTTGTGGGGGTTTCTACTGTTTAGGCACATCAGGGGCTTTCCAAACGTGACATGACACCCGCAGACCATTCATCAAATTCTGCATTTAAAAACGGTGCTCCTTCCCTTCCGAGCTCTGCCATGCGTCAAAATAGTGGTTCCCCCCCACATATGGGATATCAGCATACTCAGGACAAATTGCACAATAGCTTTTGGGGTCCTATTTCTCCTGTTACCCTTATAAAAATAAAAATTTGGGGGCAAAAAGATTATTTTTGTGGAAAAAAATATGATATTTTTATTTTCACGGCTCTACGTTATAAACTTCTGTGAAGCACTTGGGGGTTCAAAGTGCTCACCACACATCTAGATAAGTTCCTTGGGGGGTCTAGTTTCCAAAATGGAGTCACTTGTGGGGGTTTCTACTGTTTAGGCACATCAGGGGCTTTCCAAACGTGACATGACACCCGCAGACCATTCCATCAAAATCTGCATTTGAAAAAGGCGCTCCTTCCCTTTCCAGCTCTGCCATGCGTCAAAATAGTGGTTTACCCCCACATATGGGGTATCAGCGTACTCAGGACAAATTGCACAATAACTTTTGGGGTCCTGTTACCCTTTGGAAAATAACAATTGGGGGTGGAAAGATCATTTTTGTGGAAAATATATGATTTTTTAATTTTACTGCTCTACGTTATAACCTTCTGTGAAGCCCTTGGGGGTTCAAAGCTTTCACCACACATCTAGATAAGTTCCTTGGGGGGTCTAGTTTCCAAAATGGGGTCACTTGTGGGGGGTTTCCACTGTTTAGGCACACAGGGACTCTCCAAATGCGACATGGCGTCCAATCTCAATTCCAGCCAAAAAAGTCAAATGGCGCTGCTTCCCTTCCAAGCTCTGCCATGCGCCCAAATAGTGGTTTACCCCCACATATGGGGTATCAGCGTACTCAGGACAAATTGCACAATAACTTTTGGGGTCCTTTTATCCTTTGGAAAATAAAAATTGGGGGTGGAAAGATCATTTTAGTGGAAAAGATATGATTTTTTAATTTTACAGCTCTACGTTATAACCTTCTGTGAAGCCCTTGGGGGTTAAAAGCTCTCACCACACATCTAGATAAGTTCCTTGGGGGTCTAGTTTCCAAAATGGGGTTACTTGTGGGGGGTTTCCACTGTTTAGGCACACAGGGGCTCTCCAAATGCGACATGGCGTCCAATCTCAATTCCAGCCAAAAAAGTCAAATGGCGCTGCTTCCCTTCCGAGCTCTGCCATGCACCCAAATAGTGGTTTACCCCCACATATAGGGTATCAGCGTACTCAGGACTAATTGCACAATAACTTTTGGGGTCCTTTTATCTTTGGAAAATAAAAATTGGGATGAAAAGATCATTTTTGTGGAAAAAATATGATTTTTTAATTTTACGGCTCTACGTTATAACCTTCTGTGAAGCCCTTGGGGGTTCAAAGCTCTCACTACACATTTAGATAAGTTACTTGGGGGGTCTAGTTTCCAAAATGGGGTCACTTGTGGGGGGTTTCCACTGTTTAGGCACACAGGGACTCTCCAAATGCGACATGGCGTCCAATCTCAATTCCAGCCAAAAAAGTCAAATGGCGCTGCTTCCCTTCCGAGCTCTGCCATGCGGCCAAATAGTGGTTTACCCCCACACATGGGGTATCGCTGTACTCAGGAGAAATTGTACAACAAATATTTTGGTTCATTTTCTACTAATACCCTTGACAAAATGTTAAAAAATTGTGTCGAAAGAAAAATTTTGGGAAAAAAAGTTAAATGTTAATTTTTTCCTTCCACATTGCTTCAATTCTTGTGAAGTACCTAAAGGGTTAATAAACTTCTTGAATGTGGCTTTGAACACGTTGAGGGGTGCAGTTTTTAGAATGGTGTCACTTTTGGGTATTTTCTGTCATATTGACCCCTCAAATTCACTTCAAATGTGAGGTGGTCCCTAAAAAAAATGGTTTTGTAAATTTTGTTGGAAAAATGAGAAATTGCTGGTCAACTTTTAACACTTATAACTTCCTAACAAAAAAAATTTTGGTTCCAAAATTGTGCTGATGTAAAGTAGACATGTGGGAAATGTTATTTATTAACTAATTTTTGTGACATATCTCTCTAATTTAATGGCATAAAAATTAAAAGTTTGAAAATTGCAAAATTTTCAAACTTTTTGCCATATTTCCGTTTTTTTCATAAATAAATGCAAGTTATATTAAAGAAATTTTACCACTATCATGAAGTACAATATGTCTTGATAAAACAATCTCAGAATCGCCAAGATCCGTTGAAGCGTTCCAGAGTTATAACCTCATAAAGAGACAGTGGTCAGAATTGTAAAAATTGGCCTGGTCTTTAACCTACAAAATGGATTGGTCTTTAAGGGGTTAAGATCAAATTGTCCACCGGAGATAATTCAGCAATTTGAGGTGGAATTAGATAAATTCATGGACGGGATGGTGAAGAAAATTCAAAATACTCAGATGGTTAAATATGCCAGGGATCTGAAGGACTATCAATCTAAGAAGGTGTATCTGTGGAGGAATACTAAAAACAAAACTAATTTACATAGAAGTCCATCTGATACCTCTATATCTTCATTGAGTGGACGCTCTGATCTATCTGCTACATCTGGTACAACTACAACAACAATGGAAAGTGTGAGACTTCGGGACCATTCGTATCATCCCTATAAAAGAAATGTGGCAACCCTATGGTCAAGAGGGACAATAAGGTGATTAACCTCAGTAACCATGTACTGACGGAGACAGATCTCTGCCTCCTCAGTAAGGGTCTTTCTTTTTCACCTACATCTAATTTTGATCTTTTCACCACTATTAAAGATTTACATATCTTTGCGAGGTCCTTGCTATTTAAGAGATACTTTAACACCAACACCAATGATCTTCTCTCTTTATTAACTACAGAGGAGGAACAGGAGGCCCTGAGGATTCTAGAGGAATTGGCAATTGAACATACCTATGATGGAGGTAAGATTCCTCCATCTATTCGTCCACGCTCCAGTAAGTTCCCTCCATTATCATCTTGTGCCAACGTCGATCTGTTTGTCCGGGTGGTGATGGAAGAACTATATAAGATCCCTAAATTCTGCATTAATGATAATTTAACAAAAGAGGAGAGAGTTAGGCTGAGATATTCCAGGAATTTCCGGATACAATACTCAAGCCAGCAGATAAGGGAGGTAATGTCATCCTGTGGCCCATGGATCTATATGAGAGGGAGGCATTTCGCCAGTTAAATAATACCACATGTATAGGAAACTTTCCTATAATCCCCTTTCTACGTATTCTTCCCAGTTGGATGGTATCCTTAAACGGCTCTTCAGGACGACATTATCTCCAAAGAACTGGCATCGGCTTTGCGGGTTGTTGAACCAACTGTTCCAACCCTATATCTCCTCCCAAAGATTCATAAAAGTATTTCATCGCCAACTGGGAGACCGATCATTTCAGGCAGAGGGAACTTCCTGGAGCATGTAAACAAGTGGATTGATTACCATCTCCAACCACTAGTCTCGGGCCTCCCTTCCTTTCTTAGAGATACATGTGATTTGTTGCGCAGGGTCGACGGGTTGTGTTTGGAGAGTGGAACTCTACTGGTTTCAGCGGATGTTGAGTCCCTCTACACCAACATCAGACACAAGGATGGACTAACCGCAGTACGGCATTATCTTAATGCCTCGCCCTTGTCTCAGGGTGTGAGGGACCTTCTGCTGGAACTACTAGAGTTCACTCTCACACACAACTTTTTTGTGTTCAAAGGGTCCTTCTACCTACAGCTCCAGGGGACCGCTATGGGTGCGACCTTTTCGCCGACCTATGCGGGTCTCTTTCTGGGGCTGTGGGAGAGGGACCTCTTCCTGTCGGATGAACAGGGGTTAATGGACCGTGTCTCTCTTTGGACACGGTACATTGACGACATCTTCATCTGGCAGGGCACACCCGTCGACCTTGGGCAACTCATCTGTACTCCTAATGGCAATGACCTCAATATCCATCTTACTTTCGAATATAGTGGTGAATCGTTAAATTTTTTGGATGTCACCATTAGAAGGGATTCTGTAGGTATCCTACAAACGGATATCTTCAGAAAAGAGACTGCCACAAATACACTGCTACATGCCTCCTCTGGGCATCCAATACACATGATTAGATCGGTACCTGTGGGGCAGTTTCTGCGTCTCCGCCGTGTCTGCTCTTCAGACGCCGATTTTGAGCGCAGAGCGCATGAATTGAAGTTACGGTTCTTAGCCCGTGGGTATAGCCGTCGGACACTTAAGAGGGCCTATCATCGGGCCAAACATTCATCTCGTCAGAGTTTACTGTATGGTACCACATCTAGACTAGAATGGGGGGATCATCAGACGACTAGATTTGTGACCACCTTCAGCTCTCAGTCCAATAGAGTTCGCTCTATTCTTCATAAGGCATGGCCAATATTAAAGGTTGATCCGATTATTAATAAATTCATTCCAGCACAGCCCTCTATGTCTTTTAGGCGGGCGAGAATTTGAGGGACCACTTGGTCTCCAGCCACTACATCGGGAGGGGATCTCATACGTTTTTGGATGAATTTCGAAACAGGGTTGGTTGTAGTCCTTGTGGCCGATGTGTCGCCTGCCCCAATGTGGATCGGTGTGATTCTTTTTCAAACTCGGAGGGCACAAGGACATATAATATTAGACGACACATCACTTGTACGACAAGATATGTCGTTTATTATGCCACATGTCCTTGTGGCCTTATTTATGTTGGATTAACAACTCGCCAACTTAAGGTACGCATCAGGGAACACGTCCTTGGGATCCAGGCGGCACTCGGCCATGATGATGAAACCACTCTGAAAACGATTCCACGACACTTTAGAGAATTTCATAACTGCGATGGCTCACTTCTAAGAGTATGCGGTATTGATGCCCTCAAAATTAATATTAGAGGGGGTGGCCTATCCAAGCGATTGGGTAGGCTGGAGACCAAGTGGATATGGCTCCTTAAAACGATTCAACCTTTTGGCCTTAATGAATGTCTTTCTTTTGCTTCTTTTCTTTGAGTCCCTTTCTGCTGTGCATCAACGTGTACACTCTTCCCGCATTATTTTTGCTTTTATACGATTTTAATTTTGTTTGTCTATTTTTTATTTTTAGTGAATTTGATCTACCTGCTCATAGCCATGATGAGTGACCACATTGGATGAATCATTCGTTTTTGCCTTGAAGTGATCTTCGTATTGCTATCTATCTTATCATGATATCATGTTGTGGTGATGTGTGTTTTTGGACAGCTACATGTGGCTATTTATATATATATATATATATTCTGTAACCTACAATATGTTCAATATTTACATATCCTGTCATTTGTTATATGTGCTTGCTATGTATATTTGTATATATCATTGTATATTTTGCACAGCTGATACTTTCTGATGATCATTATATGAACACTTTTCTAATAGGATGTGATCTCATTTATAATACTTATGGATATCTTTTTTGTATATTTTCAATTTTCTGTGAATCACCTCTTTAGGCGACTTATTGCATTATTTGTAGTATTATGTATGCAATTGTGCTGTTATTACTTCTATATACGCACTATATATGCTGTTGTCTGATTATTATATTAGTGTTCTTTATATATTTATATGCTAGCCTGTGCAGTAATGTGCTTCACATGTGTTTTGTCCCTGATCTGCCAGTTTCAGATATATAAATGTGCAGATTTACGATCTTGTGCACAGCCCTTATATGTATCACCTTGTTCCTGCCCATTAGATAGATGGCCGCAACATAGACTTACATGTTATCTGTTATCTGTTGCCACTTCCGCCCTCTCTCCTACATCCGCCCACCTCTGACGTTTGATCACATGGGGCCCCATGTGGATGCTCGTCAGCAGTGAGGTTGCTTTGTGGGGGGGAGGAGGGATTTGGCCAGTGCATAGATTCACTTTCCGGCTATGTGACTATTTATATTAGTGTGGTCCTTAACCTGGCGTGCCCCCTGAGGAAGGAACTTCCGAAACGCGCGTCGGGGAGGGCGGGAGACGCTGTGACACCTGGTATGTACCATGATCACTTTGCCAACGTTTGGCATATGATGTATATGTTACATGATTAGTGCAATATATATCATGGTAGGGCAGGTATGATGGGGTTTCATGATCTTGTATGCCCCTAATATATTATGGCCTTTACTTTTAGATACCTGTCATTTACATTATATGGTGCTTCCGTATGTTGTTGCAGCTTTCCTCTGCCCGGGCTCATGCTGGATATGCGTGTAACTTGTAGCCCTCGTGTTATCCCTTTTACCTTGTTATGCTGATATTTAATAAAGGATTTTTTCGATATAAGTCTCGTTGACATTTCACTGATTTGTTCTGTTTTTGGTATCTTTGATAATCTCAGTGTGTCATATATTATCCTATGGACTGTGTATAATGTATGTATTATATATTATGCTGCTATGATTTGTCACTAGTTCATGTGTTTTTCGTACTATTATATTTCGAGGCAGACACTGATGCTCACAGCTCGTATGGATTCACAAGATATAAAAGAGAAACAGGGTACTGTATCAGCAGATACCAGTTATATAGTTAGTGAATATAATAATATATATATTTCAGGAGGCAGACACTGAATCTTCAGCTCAGTATGGATTATACAATAATAAAGATGCAAAAGGGTACTGTATCGCAGATACCAGATATATATAGTATAGTAAATATTTGAAATCTCAGTATATATTTCAGGAGGCAGACACTGCGCTCTCAGGCTCAGTATGGATTACACAATAATGTAAAAAGCGAAAAAGGTACCAGGTATATATAGTATAGTGAAATATAATAAATAATATATATTTCAGGAGGAAGACACAGACCTCTCAGGCTCAGTATGGATTATACAATAATATAAAAGATGTAAAAGGGGTACTGTATCAGCAGATACCAGATATATATAGTATAGTGAAAATATTAGAAATCTCGTATATATTTCAGGAGTCAGACAAACGCACAGCTCGTAGATTAGACAAGATATAAAGATTCGAGAATAATACACATGTGGCATGTTAAGTGTCATGATCATTAAGTGGTGGGTGAGGAGGCTTAGAAAAAGGGTACGTATCAGAAGGTATCAGTGATAGAGTCTAGGTCATTGAAATCCTTATATATTTCCGGAGTACAGACAGACGCTCACAGGCTCAGTATGGATTATACAATAATATAAAAGATGTAAAAGGGGTACTGTATCAGCAGATACCAGATATATATAGTATAGTGAAAATATTAGAAATCTCCGTATATATTTCAGGAGTCAGACAAAGACGCTCACAGGCTCAGTATGGATTAGACAAGAATATAAAAGCATTTCCGCAAGAAATAATCACACATGTGGGCCAATGTTCCAGGTGTCAATGATGCACTTAGAGTGGTGGGTGGAGGAGGACTTTATGGAAAAAAGGGTACTGTATCAGAAGCGTACAGCTGGATAGAGTCTAGGGGTCATTGTAAATCTCTGTATATATTTCCGGAGTACCAGACAGACGCTCACAGGCTCTGTATGGATTAGACCACAATATGAAAAGCTGAAAAAGGGTACTGTATCAGCAGATGCCAGGTATATATAGTATAGTGAAAATATAATAAATCTCTGTCTATATTTCAGGAGGCAGACACTGACGCTCACAGGCTCAGTATGGATTACACAAGAATATAATAAGAAGAAAAAGGGGTACTGTATCACCAAATACCAGGTATATATAGTATAGTGAAAATATAATAAATCTCCGTCTATATTTCAGGAGGCAGACACAGACACTCTCAGGCTCAGTATGGATAACACAACAATATAATTAGAAGAAAAAGGAGTACTGTATCAGCAGATAACAGGTATGTATAGTATAGTGAAAATATAATAAATCTCTGTCTATATTTCAGGAGGCAGACACTGACGCTCTCAGGCTCAGTATGGATTACACAAGAATATAAAAAGAGGAAAAAGGGGTACTGTATCACCAGATGCCAAATATATATAGTATAGTGAAAAAATATAATAAATCTCCGTATATATTTCAAGAGGCAGACACTGACTCTCACAGGCTCAGTATGGATTACACAAGAATATAAAAAGAGGAAAGAGGGGTACTGCATCAGCAGATGCCAGGTATATATAGTATAGTGAAAATATAATAAATCTCCGAATATATTTCAGGAGGCAGACACAGACGCTCTCACGCTCAGTATGGATTACACAATAATATAAAAAGATGTAAAAGGGGTACTGTATCATCAGATACAAGGTATATATAGTATAGTGAAAATATTCGAAATCTCCGTATATATTTCAGGAGTCAGACAAAGACGCTCACAGACTCAGTATGGATTAGACAAGAATATAAAAAGCAGTTCCGCAAGAAATAACCACATATGTGGGCCAATATTCCAGGTGTCAATGATGCACTTAGAGTGGTGGGTGGAGGAGGACTTTATGGCAAAAAGGGTACTATATCAGAAGCGTATAGCTGAATACAGTCTAGGGGTCATTGTAAATCTCCGTATATATTTCCAGAGTACCAGGCAGACACTTACAGACTCAGTATGGATTAGACCACAATATGAAAAGCTGAAAAATGGTTCTGTGTCAGCAGATACCAGGTATATATAGTATAGTGAAAATATAATAAATCTCCGTATATATTTCAGGAGGCAGACACTGACGCTCTCAGGCTCAATATGGATTACCCAATAATATAAAAAGATGAAAAAGGGGTACTGTATCACTAGATACCAGGTATATATAGTATGGTGTAAATATTGCAAATATGCGTATATATTTCAGGAGGCAGACACATACGCTCTCAGGCTCAGTATGGATTACACAATAATATAAAAAGATGTAAAAGGGGTACTCTATCAGCAGATACCAGGTATATACAGTGGTGGCCAAAAGTATTGACACCCCTGCAATTCTGTCACATAATACTCATTTTCTTCCTGAAAATGATTGCAATCACAAATTATTTGCTATTTTTATCTTCATTTAATTTGCTTGCAAGGAAAAAACACAAAAGAGAATGAAGCAAAAATCAAATCCTTGATCATTTCACACAAAACTCCAAAAATGGGCCAGACAAAAGTATTGGCACCCTCAGCCTAATACTTGGTTGCACAACCTTTAGCCAAAATAACTGTGAACAACCGCTTCCGGTAACCATCAATGAGTTTCTTACAATGCTCTGCTGGAATTGTAGACCATTCTTCTTTGGCAAACTGCTTCAGGTCCCTGATATTTGAAGGGTGCCTTCTCCAAACTGCCATTTTGAGATCTCTCCACAGGTGTTCTATGGGATTCAGGTCTGGACTCATTGCTGGCCACCTTAGAAGTCTCCAGTGCTTTCTCTCAAACCATTTTATAGCGCTTTTGGAAGTGTATTTTGGGTCATTGTCCTGCTGGAAGACCCATGACCTCTGAGGGAGACCCAGCTTTCTCACACTGGGCCCTACATTATGCTGCAAAATTTGTTGGTAGTTTTCAGACTTCATAATGCCATGCACAGCAGTCCAGTGCCAGAGTCAGCAAAGCAACCCCAAAACATTAGGGAACCTCCACCATGTTTGACTATAGGGACCGTGTTCTTTTCTTTGAATGCCTCTTTTTTTCCTGTACACTCTATATTGATGGTTTTTCCCAAAAGCTTGACTTTTGTCTCATCTTACCAGAGAACATTCTTCCAAAACGTTTTAGGCTTTCTCAGGTAAGTTTTGGCAAACTCCAGCCTGGCTTTTTTATGTCTCGGGGTAAGAAGTGGGGTCTTCCTGGGTATCATACCATACAGTCCCTTTTCATTCAGACGCCGACGGATAGTACGGGTTGACACTGTTGTACCCTCGGACTGCAGGGCAGCTTGAACTTGTTTGGATGTTAGTCGAGGTTCTTTATCCACCATCCGCACAATCTTGCGTTGAAATCTCTCGTCAATTTTTCTTTTCCTTCCACATCTAGGGAGGTTAGCCACAGTGCCATGGACTTTAAACTTCTTGATGACACTGCGCACGGAAGACACAGGAACATTCAGGTCTTTGAAGATGGACTTGTAGCCTTGAGATTGCTCATGCTTCCTCACAATTTGGTTTCTCAAGTCCTCAGACAGTTCTTTGGTCTTCTTTCTTTACTTCATGCTCAATGTGGTACACACAAGGACACAGGACAGAGGTTCAGTCAACTTTAATCCATGTTAACTGGCTGCAAGTGTGATTTAGTTATTGCCAACACCTGTTAGGTGCCACAGGTAAGTTACAGGTGCTGGTGATTACACAAATTAGAGAAGCATCACATGATTTTTCAAACAGTGCCAATACTTTTGTCCACCCCCTTTTTTAGGTTTGGTGAGGAATTATATCCAATTTGGCTTTAGGTAAATTATTTTTATGTTTTTTCATTGAAGACAAATTAAATGAAGATAATAATACCAAAGAATTTGTGTTTGCAATCATTTTCAGGAAGAAACTGATTATTATCTGACAGAATTGCATGGGTGCCAATACTTTTGGCTACCACTGTGTAGTCTAGGGAAAATATTGGAAATCGCCGTATATATTTCAGGAGTCAGAGCAATGACACTCAAAGGCTCAGTATGGATTACACAAGAATATAAAAAGTTCCGCAAGAAATAATCACACATGTGGGTCAATGTTCCAGGTGTCAATGATGCACTTAGAGTGGTGGCTGGATGAGGACTTTATGGCAAAAGGGTACTGTATCACAAGCGTACAGCTGTATACAGTCTAAGGGAACTGTAACTCTCCGTATTTATTTCCGGAGTAACAGACAGACTCTCACAGGCTCTGTATGGATAAGACCAGAATATAAAAAGTAGAAAAAGGGTAATGTATTAGAAGCATACACTTGTTTACAGTGTTGGGGAAATTGTAAATCTCTGTATATTTTGCCAGAGTCAGACACTGGCTCTCAAAGGCTCAGTATTGATCACACTAGAATATAAAAAGTAGAAAAAGGGTAAAGTATTAGAAGCGTACAGCTGTATACAGGGTTGGGGAAATTGAAAATCTCCGTATATTTTGCCGCAGTCAGACACAGGCTCAGTATGGATCACACCAGAATATAAAAAGTAGAAAAAGGATAATGTATTAGAAGCGTACATCTGTATACAGTGTTGGGGAAATTGTAAATCTCTGTATATTTTGCCAGAGTCAGACACTGGCTCTCACAGTCTCAGTATGGATCACACCAGAATATAAAAAGTAGAAAAAGGATAATGTATTAGAAGCGTACATCTGTATACAGTGTTGGGGAAATTGTAAATCTCTGTATATTTTGCCAGAGTCAGACACTGGCTCTCACAGGCTCAGTATTGATCACACCAGAATATAAAAAGTAGAAAAAGGGTAATGTATTTGAAGCGTACAGCTGAATACAGGGTTGGGGAAATTGAAAATCTCTGTATATTTTGCCACAGTCAGACACAGGCTCAGTCAGTATGGATCACACCAGAATATAAAAAGTAGAAAAAGGATAATGTATTAGAAGCGTACAGCTGTATGAAGGGTTGGGGAAATTGTAAATCTCCGTATATTTTGCCAGAGTCAGACACTGACCTCACAGTCTCAGTTTGGATCACACCAGAATATAAAAAGTAGAAAAAGGGTAATGTATTAGAAGCGTACAGCTGTATACAGGGTTGGGGAAATTGGAAATCCCCGTATATTTAGCCAGAGTCAGACACAGACTCAGTATGGATCACACCAGAATATAAAAAGTAGAAAAAGGGTAATGTATTTGAAGCGTACAGCTGTATACAGGGTTGGGGAAATTGTAAATCTCCGTATATTTTGCCAGAGTCAGACAATGGCTCTCACAGTCTCAGTATGGATCACACCAGAATATAAAAAATAGAAAAAGGGTAATGTATTAGAAGCGTACAGCTGTATACAGGGTTTGGGAAATTGAAAATCTCCGTATATTTTGCTACAGTCAGACACAGGCTCAGTATGGATCACACAAGAATATAAAAAGTAGAAAAAGGGTAATGTATTCGAAGCGTACAGCTGTATACAGGGTTGGGGAAATTGTAAATCCCCATATATTTTGCCAGAGTCAGACACAGGCTCAGTATGGATCACACCAGAATAAAAAAGTAGAACAAGGGTAATGTATTAGAAGCGTACAGCTGTATACAGGGTTGGGGAAATTGGAAATCCCCGTATATTTAGCCAGAGTCAGACACAGACTCAGTATGGATCACACCAGAATATAAAAAGTAGAAAAAGGGTAATGTATTCGAAGCGTACAGCTGTATACAGGGTTGGGGAAATTGTAAATCTCCGTATATTTTGCCAGAGTCAGACACTGGCTCTCACAGTCTCAGTATGGATCACACCAGAATATAAAAAATAGAAAAAGGGTAATGTATTAGAAGCGTACAGCTGTATACAGGGTTTGGGAAATTGAAAATCTCCTTATATTTTGCTACAGTCAGACACAGCCATTTTGCTGGCAACCTATGTGGCATCAGGGGAAGGTGGGACA
The DNA here is from genome assembly GCA_033576555.1 of Oophaga sylvatica. Classification (NCBI taxonomy): domain Eukaryota; kingdom Metazoa; phylum Chordata; class Amphibia; order Anura; family Dendrobatidae; genus Oophaga; species Oophaga sylvatica. The sequence goes on along the minus strand of JARQOD010000003.1, from coordinate 477,244,928 downwards.
AAATCCTTTGCAACCAATGCATGGTTCATTTTATTGAAGGTTAGATCATCAACATTTTGCTTTGACAGACGGGTCCTTCTTTCTGTCAGGATTGATCCAGCATTACTGAAGACTCTTTCTGATAGCACACTACGAGCAGGGCAAGCGAGCTCCTGTAAGGCATATTGTGCCAATTCAGGCCAGGTGTCCAGTTTACAGGTCCAGTAGTCAAAGGGGAATGACCGGTGAGGAAGAACATTGATAGGGGAGGAGAAGTAATTTTTAACCATAGTTGACAACTGCTGTCTCCTGTCTGTTGCTCTAGATTCAGTATTACCAGGCGTGTGAGCTGTCCTGGAGAAATCAGTCCACAACATGGTCATGAAAACCCTGTCTCCAACGCCACTTTGGCTGTGTGCACCACGAACACCTCTTCCATTTGGCCCAGTACGGCTCGTGGTAGAACCTGCACCGCTGCTGTTTGCTGGGAATGCCTCCAACAAACGGTTTACCAGAGTTGCTTGTTTGTTCGCCAATATTAGCTCTAGGTTCTCCTGTGGCATGATGTTCTGTAATTTGCCTTTATACCGTGGATCGAGGATGCTGGCCAACCAGTAGTCGTCATCCTTCATTATTTTGGCAATGCGGGGGTCCCTTTTTAGGATCCGCAAGGCATAATCACACATATGGGCCAATGTTCCAGGTGTCAGTGATGCACTGCCAGTGGTGGGTGGAGGAGCACTTTCTGCCAAATCCACATCATTCCAGTCACGCACAAACCCTGGACCTGAACTTGGCAAGCCAACATTTTCTCTTGCCCCCTGAGAAGCATCCTCCTCCCCAAAATAATCACCCCCCTCATCCTCCTCCTCGTCTTCCTCTTCTTCCTCCACTTCGTCCAGGATAGTTCCCTGAGCAGGCAATGGCTGACTGTAATCAAGGCTTCCCTCTTCCTCCTCTTCCTCCTCCGCTGCAGACTCCTGATCCTTAATGTGCGTCAAAGTTTGCATGAGCAGATGCATAAGTGGGATGCTCATGCTTATGATGGCGTCGTCTGTGCTTACCAGCCGTGTGTATTCCTCAAAACACTGAAGGACTTTACAGAGGTCTTTCAGCTTTGACCACTGCACACCCGACAACTCCATGTCTGCCCTCAAACTGCCTGCCCATGTATCCTCCCATAAATGCATTACAGCCTGCCTGCATGGTGGAGTTCCACCTTGTTGCAACGTCTATGATTAGGCGGTGTTTGGGGAGGTGGAGCGATCGCTGCAGCCTCTGCATACGACTGGAGTCTACGGGCGAGCGATGGATGTGCGAGCACAGTCTTCTCACTTTATGTAGCAGGGCTGTTAACTCCAGATAATTATTTAAGAAGCACTGCACCACCAGGTTCAAAGTGTGAGCCTGGCAAGGTATGTGTCTGAGTTTTGCCAGGGCTATGGCCACCACAAAATTACGTCCGTTATCACTGACTACCTTGCCTGGTTCAAGATGTATACTGCCCAGCCATGACTCAGTTTCTCGCTGCAAGTAGTTGTCCAGTACCTCCGCGGTGTGTCTGTTGTCGCCCAAAGACATCATTTTTAAAACAGCCTGCTGACACTTACCGCTAGCTGTTCGATAGTGGGACACCTCGTGTGCAACACTGGCAGTTGCGGATCGAGTGCTCGTGCGACTGCGCTCTTTTGACAAGCTTTCGCTTCTGAAGGAGGAGGAGGAGGGTCGAATGCCTACAGCCAACTGTTATAAAATATATAAAAATAAAGATTATTATAACGATTATAACTGTTGCCTATACCGTGGGCTAGGCAGCACTGTTCCACTGCTGCTGTTCCTTTTGGACCCTGCATCCACCACATTAACCCATTGCGCAGTGATGGACACGTAACGGCCCTGGCCATGCCTACTGGCCCATGCATCTGTTGTGAGGTGCACCTTTCCACTCACTGATTGTTTGAGTGCATGGACAATGCGGTATTTCACATGCAGGTGGGGGGCAGGGATGGCTTTTCTAGAAAAGAAGCGGCGACTGGGTATGTCATAGCGTGGAACAGCGTAGGCCATGAGATCTCTGAACGCTGTGCTTTCAACCGAAGGGCATCATCTCTAATGAGATCAGTTTGGCAATGTAGGCATTCAAACCCAGTGTACGCGGATGAGAGGATGAGTACTTTCCTGTCCTACTCAGAGTGTCTGGTAGGGTGAGCTGGACTTGAGAGCTGCATATGGGGGAACTATCGGTGGACATGACGGACTGAGATTGGGTTGGTGATGGTGGTGGTGGTGGTGGTGGTGGTGACCTAGATGCAGTCTTTCGTTGCAAAAACATTGTGATTCTCTGACTGCTTTGGCCTTGTGACGACACCTCAACATTTCTTGCTGGTGGTGTGCCAAACGGTGGGCTTACTGTGGGGGAAGCGATGGAGTGTTGCTGGCTAACTTTAGTTGGAGCCGGTGCACATGTGCTACCTGAGGTTTTGTAGTCTGTCCATGCTTGCAAGTGCAAGCGTTGGTTTTTTTTAGGTTTTTTTTTGGATTGCAGTAAGTATCCTTCCTATCCTTTTCTGTCCAGGTAGATTGGGCCCCAGTGTTTGCTCATACTATTTTCTGTCTGTGTCTGTATTTCCTCTTGTCTAACCGCCATTACATGTTTGGGGGCTTCCTATGTTCTTTGGGGATCTGCTCCGGGGCAGATAGCTTTCCTCTTTCTATCTTTAGGTGTAGTTAGCCTCTCAGGCTGTGACGAGACGTCTAGGACCAACGTAGGAACGCTCCACGGCTGCCTTTAGTTGTGGTGGTTAGTCAGGGTACTGCAATCCAGTAGATCCCAACCTCTCTGGTGTATTGCCATTTTTGCCTGCTCTCCTCAGCTACCAAAACATAACAGTGTACTGTATCAGTAGCGTACAGCTGTATACAGCGTTGGGGTAATTTTAAATATCCGCATATATTTCAGGAGTAACACACACGGTCACAGGCTCAGTATGGATAACACCAGAATATAAAAAGCGGAAAAAGTGTACTGTATCAGTAGCGTACAGCTGTATACAGTGTTGGGGTAATTTTAAATCTCCGTATATATTTCAGGAGTAACACACACACTCACAGGCTCAGTATGGATAACACCAGAATATGAAAAGCATAAAAAGTGTACTGTATCAGTAGCGTACAGCTGTATACAGTGTTGGGGTAATTTTAAATCTCCGTATATATTTCAGGAGTAACACACACTCTCACAGGCTCAGTATGGATAACACCAGAATATGAAAAGCAGAAAAAGTGTACTGTATCAGTAGAGTACAGCTGTAAACAGTGTTAGGGTAATTTTAAATCTCTGTATATATTTCAGGAGTAACACACACACTCACAGGCTCAGTATGGATAACACCAGAATATGAAAAGCATAAAAAGTGTACTGTATCAGTAGCGTACAGCTGTATACAGCGTTGGGGTAATTTTAAATCTCCGCATATATTTCAGGAGTAACACACACGGTCACAGGCTCAGTATGGATAACACCAGAATATGAAAAGCAGAAAAAAGTGTACTGTATCAGTAGCGTACACCTGTATACAGTGTTGGGGTAATTTTAAATCTCCGTATATATTTCAGGAGTAACACACACGTCACAGACTCAGTATGGATAACACCAGAATATGAAAAGCAGAAAAAGTGTACTGTATCAGTAGAGTACAGCTGTAAACAGTGTTGGGGTAATTTTAAATCTCCGTATATATTTCAGGAGTAACACACACACTCACAGGCTCAGTATGGATAACACCAGAATATGAAAAGCATAAAAAGTGTACTGTATCAGTAGCGTACAGCTGTATACAGTGTTGGGGTAATTTTAAATCTCCGTATATATTTCAGGAGTAACACACACTCTCACAGGCTCAGTATGGATAACACCAGAATATGAAAAGCAGAAAAAGTGTACTGTATCAGTAGAGTACAGCTGTAAACAGTGTTAGGGTAATTTTAAATCTCTGTATATATTTCAGGAGTAACACACACACTCACAGGCTCAGTATGGATAACACCAGAATATGAAAAGCATAAAAAGTGTACTGTATCAGTAGCGTACAGCTGTATACAGCGTTGGGGTAATTTTAAATCTCCGCATATATTTCAGGAGTAACACACACGGTCACAGGCTCAGTATGGATAACACCAGAATATGAAAAGCAGAAAAAGTGTACTGTATCAGTAGCGTACACCTGTATACAGTGTTGGGGTAATTTTAAATCTCCGTATATATTTCAGGAGTAACACACACGCTCACAGATCAGTATGGATAACACCAGAATATGAAAAGCAGAAAAAGTGTACTGTATCAGTAGAGTACAGCTGTAAACAGTGTTGGGGTAATTTTAATCTCCGTATATATTTCAGGAGTAACATACACACTCACAGGCTCAGTATGGAGTAGACCAGAATATGAAAAGCATAAAAAGTGTACTGTATCAGTAGCGTACAGCTGTATACAGTTTTTGGGTAATTTTAAATCTTCGTTTATATTTCAGGAGTAACACACACGGTCACAGGCTCAGTATGGATAACACCAGAATATGAAAAGCATAAAAAGTGTACTGTACCAGTAGTGTACAGCTGTATACAGTGTTGGGGTAATTTTAAATCTCCGTATATATTTCAGGAGTAACACACATGGTCACAGGCTCAGTATGGATAACACCAGAATATGAAAAGCGGAAAAAGTGTACTGTATCAGTAGCGTACAGCTGTATACAGTGTTGGGGTAATTTAAAATCTCCGTAAATATTTCAGGAGTAACACACACACGCTCTCTCAGTATGGATTTGACAGTTATACAGAAGGCAGAAAAACGGTACTGTATCAGAAGATACCAGCTGTATACGGTTTTGGGGAAAATTGAAATCTCCGTATATATTTCCGGAGTCACACACAGATAGTCAGCATGTATTTGTCTGTGATACCAGCCGGTACATGGTAGTGTGAGGAGCGTACAGCTCTATACGGTGTGGGAAAAAATAAACGCTCAGTAATTGTGCAGAAAAAAAAGTATTAGTGCTGTGTTAAAAAGCAGTCTGCACAGCAGTGTACACACAACAATAAAGGTAGCAGGCAATCTAATAATCAGCTCTGCTGCTCCACACAAGAAATTCCTCCCCTTTCACTGGCAAACAGCAGCCTAATAATCAGCTCTGCTGCTGCACACAAGCAATTCCTCCCCTGTCAGTGGCAGGCAGCCTAAGAAGCAGCGCTGCTGCACACAACAGAATCCTCCCCTGTCACTGCACACTAACTGTACAGCTAATTGCTATCAGCACAAGCACAAAATTATTGTTTTTTTCCTGCGTAACGCTCTCCCTACTGAGAACCAGCGTCAGCAACCTCTCACTACGCTAAGATCGGCAGAAGTAAAATGGATGTCGGCGGTGAGGGCTTTTATAGACACTGTGACGCCACACAAAGCAAGCCAATCACTGCAATGCCCTTCTCTAAGATCGTGCTGGCCGCTGCCCATGTCATCGCGTTGCCCACACTCTGCGTCCTTGCTCATTGGCTGAGAAAAGGCCATTCTAGCATTATGGGAAAACCGACTTTGGCGCTCGGGTCGACAACCGCATGGCCGACCTCACGCTATGGTCGGGTTTTTACTCGGCGAAACCCGACTTTGGTGAAAGTTTGTCTTTTTTGAATCTGACAGTCCTGTTTCGCTCAACTCTAATCCTGACAGAAAGAAGGACCCGGCTGTCGACCCAAAATGTTGGTTATCTCACCTTCATTAAAATGAACCATGCCTGGGTTTCAAAGAATTTTGTACCACCTTCCCCGATGACACATAGGTTGCCAGCAAAATGGCTTGCTTTGTTCTCCTCTTCCTCCGACTTCTCCATTTGCAGCTGCTGAATGTCCAACCTACACCTCAACATATGCCAGTTTTTCCACCTCCCTAACTGGGCTGTACCCTCACCAGGGCCGGCATCAGCACCTGGTGCACCCGGGCAAGTGCCGGGGCCCTGAGCAGGTGGGGGGGCCCACTCGCCATAAGAGACACCGGTGTACTATGAGGGGCCCTGTGCCAGTTCCCGGTGCCCACGAGTGTGCCCCCCCTGTTTGCTCAGGGCCCCAGCACTTGCAATACTTACCTCTCCCTGCTCCACCATTGTGACGTCTTTCGTGTTTCCTGATAGTGACATTCAGGTCTGAGAGCGCGATGACGTCACGTCTGTGTGCCTTCTGCCTGAACAGTCACAGTTCAGAGAGCTGGAAGATGGCGACGCTAAGGAGTCCAGAGTAGAGCAGTGCCCAGTGAGGAGAGGTATTTCATTTTGTTTAATGTTTGGAGCAATATATGGGGAGCATTATACACTGGAGAATTATATATGGGGCCCATCATACACTTGAGCATCATAGATAGGGCCCATTATACACTGGAGCATTATATATGGGGCCCATTATACACTGGAGCATTATATATGGGGCCCATCATGCACTGAAGCTTTATAAATGGGGCCCATCATACACTGGAGCATCATATACGGGGCCTATTATACACTGGAGCATCATATGGGGCCCATTATATATGGAGCATTATATATGGGGACCATTATATTTGGAGCATTATATGGGGCTCATCATACACTGGAGCATCATATATGGGGCCCATCATATACTAGAGCATCATATGGGTTCATTATTTATGGGGCATCATATAGGGCCCTTTATATATGGAGCGTCATATGGAGCACATATGGGGCCTATTCTGTATTGAGCATTATGTGGAGTCCATTCTGTATGGAGCAATATATGGGGCTCATTATTCTGTATGGCGCACTATGTGGTGCCCATAATACTGTATAGAGGACTAAACTGTCGGTTTTTGAGCTGTTGTAGAATTTACAATAGATATCACTCATGTAATGTAAGAAGTGAAGTATTTGGCATTGTACTATACCTATATTTCTCTGCCATATCGGAGCATCATGAATTGTGGTATGTGTTAAAGGGGCCCACTGAAACTCTTTGGCTCAGGGCCTACAAAAACCTGGAGCCAGCCCTGCCCTCCCCACAACTTTAGCCAAATAACCCCCAGTTTTCAATGCGTTACTATTATTATAAAGTAAATTAAAGTTGACAAGCTTAAGTAGTAAGAATTGATGTCGTTGGCATTGAAATGGGCACTGTAAGTGTGTTTACTGTCCTCCACTCACTGCCGACTTTTATTCCCCATTGACTTGCATTGGGTCGGGTCTCCGACTGTTGACGAAACCCGGCCGATAGTCGGCCGACTTCGTTCGACTCTACTTTCGGAAAGGTCGAGCCGACCGAAACCCGACTCGACCCTCCCGGAGGCAAAGTCGCTCATCTGTAGTGAGGAGTGGATGGAGCTATAATGTTGGGTTGGCTATTTAATACTTGCGGAGTTGGTAAGGATAGGGTGTCACTGTCAACACTTTATGCAGTGTGATATTCTATGAGCACAGAATGATTGTATTAATATTTGTTCTGTGCATATAGAATTTTGGGCCGCCTGTGTAAAAAGACCATTGTTAGGGGCTAAGTAAATAGCAAGTGGCAGGTGACAGCACTGAACTTCTGTGTTCAGTCAGTTAGGAGGGTTTTGTATAGGCCCTTCATCAAGACCACCCACAGAGCTAGCAGTTGCACCCTTGCTCTGGTGCCTGAGGGGACCAAAAGTCCCTTTTATTGATATGCCATTATAAATGCCATATGGCAGGACAAGTATTGTATTTATCCCTAGTAATTTCAAGGTTCTCCTCTGAAAATCAAAATTTTCCTGCAAGTCTTTCAGTCTTCCTTTGTATTTATGTCCATATGAAATATGCTGACATTTTTGGAAATAAAATGTAGAATTACGGTACATTCTTTCCACATTATTAGGATACCATGACTGCTTTTTAAAAAAAAAATAAAAAAACCTGCTCCACACCTGTCCGTCAGAACATTGCTTACATATATTGAAATAAATGAGATTGAATGGGTTTCCACCATCACAAAGTGTTTACAAGAATTGTCAAAAACTTTCAAAGGCATTTCTCATCCTTTCTCCTCCTTCTAATGACTTCTCCTTCACACTACTTACATCATACAGGTTTGAGCTATCGTTATTATAGACACTTTTGAGGGGAAAATAGAAACTGTGTGAAAGCAAGACAGTGTTTGTTGCCCATAGCATCTAATCCCGGTACGGCTTTCATCTGTTACAGGTCTCTTGTGAAATGAAAGTTGCGCTGTGATTGGTTGCTGAGGACGTCAGAGACAACTTTTTCTTTAAATAGTTTCTGTAAATCTGTCCATTTTATATCATGTGATATTTTATGTCTTAAATCCTATTATTTTATTGAACGATAAACTTTCTTAAAAAATTAAAGCAGGCATGTATCTGATCTGAAGTAAATGTACAATAACCTTCCAGTAGAAAGTGCTAGTTATTCAATCAAAACAAAATGGCAAAAAACAGCAAAGATCACTGAAGGATAACATAAGAACTATACAGTTGTGCTCAAAGGTTTACATACCCCAGCAGAATTTTTGCTTTCTTGGCCTTTTTTCAGAGAATATGAATAACACCAAAACGCTTTCTCCACTCATGGTTAGTGGTTGGGTTTATTGTCAAACTACTGTGTTTTTCTCTTTTAAATCATAATGACAACCCAAAGCATCCAACATACCCTGGTGATTTTGGCCTGATAACATGTATAGAAGTTGAGACAAATGGGTCTGAATGGCTACTAAAGTTAACATCCTCACCTGTGACCTGTTTGCTTGTAAACAGTGTGTGTGCATAAAAGCTGAGAGTTTCTGGGATCCAGATAGGCTCTTGCATCTTTCAACCAGCCACTGACGTTTCTGGATTGTGAGTCATGGGGAAGGCAAAAGAATTGTCAACGGATCTACGGGAAAAGGTAGTTGAACTGTACAAAACAGGAAAGGAATACAAAAAGAAATCCAAGGAATTGATAATGCCTGTCAGCAGCGTTCAAGCTGTGATTAAAAAATGGAAAATCAGGTGCTCTGTAAAAACAAAACCATGGTCAGGTAAAAAAATGTCATCCACAACAGCCAGGAAAATTGTTCGGGATGCAAAGAAAAACCCACAAATAACATCAGCTGAAATACTGGACTCTCTGAAAGATAGCTGCGCAATAGGGAGGCACTTGAAGAAAAATGGGCTGCATGGTTGAGTCGCCAGAAGAAAGCCATTACTGCGCAAATGCCACAAAGTATCTCGACTGCAATGCGCAAAATAGCACAGAGACAAACCTCAAAACTGAGTGATTACACCAAAATGAACTTTTTGGCCACAACCATAAACGTTACCTTTGGAGAGAGGTCACCAAGGCCTATGATGAAAAGAGAACCATTCCTACTGTAAAGCACTGAGGTGGATTGTTGATGTTTTGGGGATGTGTGATCTACAAAGACACAGGAAACTTGCTCAAAGTTGAATGAAAGATGAATGCAGAAAGTTATCAGCAAATACTGGAAGCAAATTTGCAATCATCTGCCCGAAAGCTGCGCATGGGACATACTTGGATGTTCCAACATGACAAAAATCCAAAACACAAGGCCAAGTCGACCTGTCATTGGCTACAGCAGAACAAAGTGAAGGTTCTGGAGTGGCCATGTCAGTCTCCTGACCTCAATATCATTGAGCCACTCTGGGGAGATCTCAAGCGCGCAGTTCATGCTAGACAGCCCAGGAATTTACAGGAACTGGAGACTTTTTGCCAAAAAGAGTGGGCAGCTTTACCATCTGAGAAAATAAAGAACCTCATCCACAACTACCACAAAAGTTTTCAAGCTGTGATTGATGTTAGAGGGGCAATACACGGTATTAAGAAATGGGGTATGTGAACTTTTGATCAGAGTCATTTGGATGTTTTGGGTTGTCATTATGATTTAAAAAGAGAAAACACAGTAGTTTAGCAATAAATGGCTTCACCCAACCACTAACCATGAGTGGAGAAATAGTTTTGGTGTTATCAGTCATATTCTCTGAAAAAATTCCAAGAAAGCAAAAATTCTGCCTGGATATGTAAACTTTTGAGCACAACTGCACATGTTTGGTGTTAAAGAGAGCCTGACAGCTGACAGATGCTATCCGATCTATGGGCAGCATCGATCAGGCACCGGCTGTAGGATATCCGCCAGGGATGTTTGACTCTGTATGCTGCGGCGTTTCAGAGAAAACCATAATTTAAAAGCTGGAGAGGACCGAGGTGCTCTGTAGACTAGTTCAAGAGGCAGGTCCCCAGTGGCTTCTCCCCATCCTGGATTGACAGGGCTCTGCCTATATGCGCATTTAGGCAGAGACCTGTCAATCCAGGACAGTTTGTGAGGATAAGTTGCTTGGGGCTGAACTACACTGTAGACTCGTAGGTTTTTAAGGTTGCTTTTTTTGTAACTAGGACAAGATAAAATGTTCATATTGTTCTTCTTAAAAGTTTGCACACTTTAGAATAGCATTAATTTTATCTCCAAATACCATGACTGATAAATTTGGCATCTACTTTATATGTAACAGTAGAGCACTATTTAGAGTCTCTCTTTTGGTTGGTTGATTGTTCTCGCTCTACTGTTGGTCAGAAGCTGTTCTACTATTTCAGTAAAACATTTTCAATAGTCTTCTAGAGGAGGGGGCCTATCCAAAAAGGAGTTCCAGAAAATCTAGATAAGCAGTTTTTTCCCAAATAGATACCCTTTTGTTTTTTATCATGAAGCACATTTACCATGATCAAATTGCTTGTGAAATTGATAAAGAACAATGACCACAATTTATTTCAGCAGGAAAAAACACTTATATCCAAGACATTACGGACAACATTACGAAAGGATGTGCAATCACATTGAACAGAAAGCACTCGGACAATAGTCTTTGTCCTGACATTATCACGGTGACATATGCTAATAATAAAACACAGTTGGTATGAGTTATACAGGATTAGCAAAACAGTGTCACACATGTCCTAGGGTTGTGTGTGGTATTGTAGTTCTGCAAATGAATGGCAGTGGCATAGTTACAGGGTCACTTTTGCAACTGAGCCTTAAAGCCCAGAGGCTTCCAGCCCCTTCTATCAAGAGTTACTGTAGGTACTTGGCCTTTGTAGTTTTATTTAGGTGAAACTGCTTGGTCCTTTGTTATTACAGTAAGTGCTCCATGCACTTACCCACCCACCTCCCAAGTCAGGTCCTTTTTTCTCTGAGCACAGCCCTGGGTGCTAGAGCTGTTAAATATCATGGTATTGTATGGGAGGTGCACACAATGTTTTGAAACAAAACTGTACCCAGAAACTAAGATGACTTGTCTAGGGAGTGAGGAGCCATAAGTATACTATATATGGGTCTGGTCTGACATCTGAAATGTTATGGTTTGGTCTAGGCTTGAAATATATTTTTGAGGTTTAATCTTTTGTCTGTATTCATTTTTGGGTCTGAATTAAATTTTGCAGTCTTATCTGATGCTTTAATATATTTTCCAGTTTGGAATAGAGCTCTGGAATTTTGCAAAAAAATCATGACAAAAATGTTCAAATTAGGACGATAGAACTACCTCCAAAAATCTATGGCATGTTCAGCATTACATAAAAAAAATGGGTGTTATCCCCTAGAATACATGACATGTATTCTATACTCTGTAACATGGTGAAACCGGGTTTATATGTCCAAATCTGTGCTGCTGATAAAAATGGATGGCGGACGACCTTACCTAACCTTACCAAAGGTTTTGTCTTGAGGAAGAGGTCCTGCATGACCTCAAAACATGTTAACTATTAACCTGTTTTGAAATAAAGCTTTGAAATCGTCCACCATCCATCTTTATCAGCAGCGCAGATTTGGACATATACACCCAGTTTCACCATTATCCTCGGTCTTTGTACCCTTGTCCTGCAGCAGCTGATCCATGCTTTTTGCATGTTGCTTAGTTGCAACAAAACAAGGTGAGAGTACCTCTCCCTATTGCACTCCATGTTTTTAACCAGTTAAGACCCTATTTGAGCTGTTTTTGCTCTCCAGATTTTCTACTTTTATACTCAGTAACATGGCATTATTTAGCCTCAATAGTTTTACTATAGTTTTACTAAATCCTGTAAAACCTTATTCAGAGGTACAGTACATACCAAAAGTTTGGACACACCTTCTCATTTAAAGATTTTTCTGTATTTTCATGACTATAAAAAATTGTACATTCACACTGAAGGCATCAAAACTATGAATTAACACATGTGGAATTAAATGCTTAACAAAAAAGTGTGTAACAACTGAAATTATGTCTTACATTCTAGGTTCTTCAAAGTAGCCACCTTTTGCTTTGATTACTGCTTTGCACACTCTTGGCATTCTCTTGATGAGCTTCAAGAGGTAGTCACTGGAAATGGTCTTCCAACAATCTTGAAAGAGTTACCAGAGATGCTTAGCACTTGTTGGCACTTTTGCCTTCACTCTGCGGTCCAGCTCACCCCAAACCATCTCGATTGGGTTCAAGTCTGGTGACTGTGGAGCCCAGGTCATCTGCAGTAGCACCCCATCACACTCCTTCTTGGTCAAATAGCCCTCACACAGCCTGGAGGTGTGTTTGGGGTCATTATCCTGTTGAAAAATAAATGATGGTCCAACTAAACGCAAACTGGATGGAATAGCATGCCGCTGCAAGATGCTGTGGTAGCCCTGCTGGTTCAGTATGCCTTCAATTTTGAATAAATCCCCAACAGTGTCACCAGCAAAGCACCCCCACACCATCACACCTCCTCCTCCATGCTTCACGGTGGGAACCAGGCATGTAGAGTCCATCCGTTCACCTTTTCTGCGTCGCACAAAGACACGGTGGTTGGAAGCAAAGATCTCAAATTTGGACTCATCAGACCAAAGGACAGATTTCCACTGGTCTAATGTCCATTCCTTGTGTTCTTTAGCCCAAACAAGTCTCTTCTGCTTGTTGCCTGTCCTTAGCAGTGGTTTTCTAGCAGCTATTTTATCATGAAGGCCTGCTGCACAAAGTCTCCTCTTAACAGTTGTTGTAGAGATGTGTCTGCTGCTAGAACTCTGTGTGGGATTGACCTGGTCTCTAATCTGAGGTGCTGTAAACCTGCGATTTCTGAGGCTGGTGACTCGGATAAACTTATCCTCAGAAGCAGATGTGACTCTTGGTCTTCCTTTCCTGGGGCGGTCCTCATGTGAGCCAGTTTCTTTGTAGCGCTTGATGGTTTTTGCAACTGCACTTAGGGACACTTTCAAAGTTTTCCCAATTTTTCAGACTAACTGACCTTCATTTCTTATAGTAATGATGGCCACTCGTTTTTCTTTACTTAGCTGCTTTTTTCTTGCCATAATACAAATTCTAACAGTCTATTCAGTAGGACTATCAGCTGTGTATCCACCAGACTTCTGCACAACACAACTGATGGTCCCAACCCCATTTATAAGGCCAGAAACCCCACTTATTAAACCTGACAGGGCACACCTGTGAAGTGAAAACCATTCCCGGTGACTACCTCTTGAAGCTCATCAAGAGAATGCCAAGAGTGTGCAAAAAGCAGTAATCAAAGCAAAAGGTGGCTACTTTGAAGAACCTAGAATATAAGACATATTTTCAGTTGTTTCACACTTTTTTGTAAAGTGTAATGTATAATGCCACATGGGTTAATTCATAGTTTTGATGCCTTCAGTGTGATTCTACAATTTTCATAGCCATGAAAATACAGAAAAATCTTTGAATGAGAAGGTGTGTTCAAACTTTTGGTCTGTACTGTAGATGTACAGCAGGTCCCACCGAGAGCGATGGGAGCTATAGCAAAGCTTCAAACAACTTGCTATAATATATGATATGTGCATAAGCCCTTATTCATACATAGAGCGCATATGAATTCATTGTAAATGGTGAAGACAGGAGGGGGTCGAGAGGATTTTTGAACTAAGGTCTATGGTGAACAGGGATAATCTTCAATACCAGCTTTCTGAAAACTAACAGCCATGTTTTTCTTATGCTACAAAACCTCATCTGCATAGTCATACAGACCTTTTCCTAACTTAATATTAATATTTAAATATTTTTAATTAAATATGTTCATGAATATGTTTGCTATATCCATTAGCTTATAACTTACATTGTGATCTTGGTAGTTATTTTGGTTTCTAGTTTTATATAAGATTATTCTAAAAACCTTTCTACTTTAAATATGCTCTAAATTGTATATGTGTACAGCTAATCATGTAATACCCGTTTATCATCTTATCTAGTATTTACTATTTCTAAGCATAGATGTATTGCACCAAGTAATAACGGGACACTGTGTAAGGTTCTTTGTCTCTTTTGACATGTTCCTTGAAACTCAGTTTTCCGTCGGCCATTTTGCTTTCTGTCTTTCTGCAGCTCTTGCCCTCAGTTAATATGGAGTTTCCAGTTTTCATGTTCCCGCCCTGATTCTCTCCCTCTTGCTTCTTAAGCAGCCTCAGCTGAACAATCAGTGCTCCTGAATCAAGCCTCAGTCAGCCTGTGACCTGACTCCTGGAAACCTAGGATTTTGGACTCCAGCTATTTCCTACTGAGGAACTTTGTAACACTTTTGGACTTTGGAAACCTGCTGTCTGGTGAATCCATGTTTGCAGAGGAATTACGGTACAGAGAAGAGATCCTGAACCTGCTTGGAGAGTTATTGTAGAGCTTGAAGTTACTCTGGCCTGCTGTGTTCTCCTGCCTCTGTTCCTGCAAACTGTGTGACCTTTTCTGCATGCTTGTATGAAGTAATACAAGTCATTTCATTTCAACCTATGTCTCCTGTGTTTCCTCGCACCCAAGCACAAGACGCTATAGGAACTGTACACTATACATGACACACTGCTGTAAAATATGTAAGTCACACTGATGAAGATACAAATGGGCTGAATTGCATTTGATACAACTACGTCATGTAGCAATTTTAAGGGCTTTGGCAATCATTCCAGAATACATGTATGGGTAGGGGCACACGATCAGTAAACGCTGCGGGTTGGACGCTGTGTACTTGCCCAAATAAAATAATAAAGCCTATGCTCACCTCCCGTGCCGGGTCCGTTCCCGTGATGTCGGCACTCGCTCTCCCAGGGCTGTGATGTGGTAGAATGACATGTGATGCGTGGCGCCCAATCAGTGCTGGCGTCACTGTCTCCGAATTTGGACAAACTGAACATTAAGAGGAAATTTGGGATGAGCTGCATTCTGGACTTTCTCTTCATGTTCAAGTTGTACGAAGGTGGAGACTGTGATGCCAGCTCTGATTGCGAGCCGGCGTCACGTATCACAACACCGCAACACAGCCCTGGAGAGAGAGAGTGGCGACACCATGGGATTGGCGCCTGCACACGAGGCTAGTGTAGGTTTTATTACTTTATCGGGGCTGAACACTTAGTTTAAGAAATGTTCTATTAGTGGACAACCCCTTTTAAGCCAAGCATTGTCTGTGGCAGTGACTTGCTATAACTATGCAAATTGCCTCTTAAGAGAAAAAGAGGACTTGAACTCTATAGCGCAACCTACTGGAAGTAGCGATCCTACAAGTCACAATCAACTCTTTAACGAGTCTTGTAATATTTAGTATAAAAGCCAAATCAGTATCTCAATTTGCAGACACGGTGTTTCGGACTATTGGTCCTTGTCAGTGCAAAGTATGAGATCTGATTTGGCTAGGTGAGAGGCTCTGAACTGAGGTCTAAGGGGTAAGGTTTCTCCTTGTGGAGAGAGACATACCAGCTCTGGCGTGTCAAAGTAAGGAGACTTATTCGCCGTGCAATGCTCCTCTGGGAGCACTATAACTAGTGATTGACTGCAGTGTTCACATGTCCATGTCACGATTTCATTGCTGAATCAAGATGCAAAAACTAGCATGGGATCTGGAACTTGACAGAACAGATTAGCAGTGGATTGGTAAAGTGAGTATAACTTCTATTATTTAAAAATATTTTTTACTACATGGATAACCCCTTTAGAGATCTTATGTTCCCCAAATGTCTTCAAAATTGTGCTTTTCTGATATAGAATGTTAAAACAAAGTTTAGATAATTTTTGTGGAAAGGTTTTTTTTTTTCACAGTTAGAAGCAATGTAATTATGCAAACATTCGATTTAGGACAAAAGCTTTGATATATTGAATATCCCTGGAGGGTAATGTATAATAGAGATTCAACTAATATGTTAAAAAATGGTTAAAAGTCAACCAAGGATCTGTATTTGCTGGAGTGTTCACTTAGACCTCTTTCACATTTCAGTCGTGCAACGTCAGTCAAAATCCGCCAAAGTGTGAAAAAAGCAGATCCGCCATTTTTTTTTTGGCGGATCCGCTTTTTTCCCATTGACTTGCATTAGTGGCGGATTTTGACGGATGGTCGTCTGTTTGATCCGTTTTTTGACGGATCCGCTATAAATTTGGCATCCGCCATTTTTGGAAAACGTTCAATGCAACGTTTTTTGTGTGCGTCAAAATGGCGGACTATGACGGATCCGCCGCGTCCGCCATTTTGTATAATGGTCGCCTATGGGTGGCAGATCCGCGGGCATCCGTTTTTGACGGAATCCGCCAGCGGATCCGTTGCTCCCATAGAAAATCCATACAAAATGCCCAGAACACTGTCCGGGGTCTCTCTCTCTCTCTCTCTCTCTCTCTCTCCTCCGTGCCAGACATGCATACCTTCATTTTCCGGGTTGAAAAGTTCATGGCGGATCCGTCAAAAAACGGATCCGTTTGCATCCGTTTTTGCACATTTCTGGCGGATCCGCTATTTTCACACTTTGGCCTCATACTCACTGGTGCCGATAACGGATGAAAATCAGACGATAAAAAATCGGATGCAAATCTGACCAATGTTAGTCAATGGGTGAATTCTCATTTGCGATTTTTTTCTCATCAGATATTGTTGTGAGAAAAAAATCGCAGCATGCTGCGATTTGATGCGATTTTGGGATGAAAATCGCCAATGCAAGTCAATGGGTGCGATTAAAAAACGAACAGCACTCGCACCATGCACGTGCTGTCCGATTTATATGCACCAGTCTCCTTTGAAAAGCCGGTAATTCATCCCCGGCTACTGTAAAATCACACTGACAGCTCACAAAACAGTAGATACATACACATAGAATACATATATATATATATATACATGTCATTGTAACACATACATATATATATTTATAGTTCTTACACTTTTACATACTGTAATAGCTGCTAATTCAATTGCCGGCTTTTGTGAAATCACAGAAGCCGACATGAAATGATACATTGTTTCCACACAGTTAACCATGTCATTTCCTGTATTTTGATATATGGTTTGAACTTACAATTACATGAGTGTATTTGTACAAAATTTCAGACATGTAGGGGTTAATTAAAGGTGTAAATTCGTTGAAAAAAAATGCGTGGGCTCCCGCTGTATTTTCTCCCCCAGACAGACAAAGCAAGCGAGTGGGGGCAGATAATAATAGCCTAGGGAGGGTACATTTTTTTTGTGCCCCCCTGGCTACTAACATCTGCCCCCAGACAACCCAGAAAGGGCAAATCTATAATTAGATTTGCCCTTTCTGGCACTTTGCCCGTCTATTCTCATTGCCCTGTAGCGGTGGCGAATGGGTTAATAAGGCGTTAATGTCACCTTAGTATTGAAAGGTGACCTTAAGGCAGGTTAATAATTGAGAGCTGTCAATTAGACAACTATCAATTATTAATCTTATTGAAGTAAATAAAAAAACACAAACACACTTTAAGAATAAATAATTTTAATGAAATCAAAACACATATTTTTGACCATCTTTTATTTCACTCTTAATCCGTGCGAAGCCCTTGTTCTTCTAAAATAAATATAAAATAATAAAACAACATTATTCTTACCTATCTGGCGATCTGTCACGTCCCACGATGTAATCCTTCACAAAGGGTTAGCTAGCAATCAGATAAGCAGCGCAAGTAATCCTGCGTGCTCATCTGATAGCTCCTGAATGAATGAGCTTATCTCCTGCCGACAGGAGAGGATGTGATTAATGAATGAAGCTTAATTGATTGTATCCCACTTTCACATTAGGTCAGGTCACTGAAGTGAAAGTGGCAATAAATCAATTAAGCTCCATTCATTAATCTATTCCTCTCCTTTCGCTGGGAGACTAACTGATTCATTCATGGGGTTACAACTCGGAGAGAGCATTAGCTTTCTGCAAGCTGTAACCTGTTAACCCTTTCTGATGGATTACACCGTGGGACCTGACTGTACATCGGATTGGTAAGAATAATTTTGCTTTTTTATTTTATTTTTATTACAAGAAATGGTTTTAGCAGGAAAATAAAATATGGTCAAAAACTGTGTGATTATTTCATTAAACTTCTTTTTTATTAAAGTGTGTGTGTTTGATTTTTCTATCATACAATAGGATTAATAATTGATAGTTGTCTAATTGACAGCTCTCAATTATTAACCTGCCTTAAGGTCACCTTTCAATACTAAGGTGACATTATCGCCTTATTAACCCATTCGCCAGTGCTACAGGGCAATGGGAATAGACGGGCAAAGTGCCAGAAAGGGCGAATCTAATTATAGATTTGCCCTTTCTGGGGTGTCTGGGGGCAGATGTTAGTAGCCAGGGGGGTCACAAAAAAATGTACCCTCCCTAGGCTATTATTATCTGCCCCCACTCGCTTGCTTTGTCTGTCTGGTGGAGAAAATACAGCGGGAGCCCACGCATTTTTTTTCAACGAATTTACACCTTTAATTAACCCCTACATGTCTGAAATTTTGCACAAATACACTCATGTAATTGTAAGTTCAAACAATATATCAAAATACAGAAATAAACATGGTTAACTGTGTGGAAACAATGTATCATTTCATGTCGTTCTGTGATTCACAAAAGCCGTTAACTGTGTGAAACAATGTATCATTTCATGTCAGCTTCTGTGATTTCACAAAAGCCGGCAATTGAATTAGCGGCTATTACAGTATGTAGAAGTGTAAGAACTATAAATATATGTATATATAATATATGTCACAATTACATATATATATATATATAATATATATATATATATATATATAGTATTCTATGTGTGTATATGTATTGTTTATATTCTTTATTAAAGCTGTCAGTGTGATTTTACAGTATAGCCGGGGATGAATTAGCGGCTATTATACTATGTAGAAGTGTATGACCTATATATATATATATATATTATATATATAATTATATATATATATTTTAATATATATATATTATTTATATAATTATTTGCTTTTTGTGTACATTTTTTTGTTACAATGTGATTTTTACATGACTTTTTACATAGAGAGAACTGCTCTATGTAAAACTTCATGTTAAAATCGCATTGCATACAGATGGAAAACTGACAGAAAACGCATGGTGCGATTTAAAATCGCATCAAAATCGATGCCTTTTTACAACAAATGTACCGTTTTTTTCCTGCAGAAAACGGACCGATTTTTTTCCACCCAGTGAGTATGAGGCCTTTGGAGGATTTTAACTGACGTCGCACGACTGAAGTGTGAAAGAGGCCTTAGGCAGCAATCTGACATTCTCTGTCTGTTCCACAATACTTCTACAACAGGTGATCAATGAGTGGAACAGGCTGCCACAAGAGGTGGTGAGTTCTCCTTCAATGGAAGTCTTCAAACAGAGGCTGGATAGACATCTGTCTGGGATGATTTAGAGAATCCTGCTTTGAGCAGGGGGTTGGACCAGAAGGCCCAGGAGGTCCCTTCCAACTCTACCATTCTATGATTCTATGATTCTATGATTCTAACAGGAATATTTTCCAGGACATAATTAATGGCTTGTTCACATATGTACTTAGGTTTCTCTTCTATGTGAAAGGCATTCTGGAATTTGTCCTAAAGTGATTTACAATCTTCCAAACCAATTTGCAGTATATCATGTCCATCACTATTGTTGAACACTCTGACGATTAAAGGGGTTGTCCACTACTGTAAGATGGATGACCTATCCTTACATCAAGTGTATAGGTGCTGAACTGTGTAAACAGCATAAAGATCTGTCCTGTTCCTTTTTGGACACTATTGTTGAAGGTTATAACAGATGATCGGTGAGGATGGAGGACGCCATCAATCTGATCAATCCTGAGGATAGGTCATCATTAGCATCATCAGCTTAATAGTGGATAAGCTCTTTAAACTGAGTACACAGGATCAAAAATTAGCCACATAATATACCTAGCTACCTTCATAACTATGGTCTGTTTATAGTAACCTAAAGAAAGGATTTAACAACATGGAAACCAAATTAATTTCTGAAGGTTTCATGAAGTTTTACTAGGTGATGAGTGATCTGAAAACATCTCTGCACTATTTTCTGGTATGGTCTCAGTGATGATGGTGGTGGAATTCTGCTTCATTTTATCGGTTTGTCTTCTGAGATCTTTCTCTCGATCTTGGTTATTGGTTCTATGACAAGGCAGGGTTGTATTATGTTCTGCTGCTTCTTGACCTCCCTGGTGGTGATTGCTGTAAGTCACTATGATACTGGGTATTCTTGATGCGGCTACACGGGAGATAGGGTCTCCTTTTCTTTGACCATAGCCATTCAAATATTTTCCTGTCTTAAGATTGAAGAGTGAAAAAAAGAATTGTTAAAAGGAATAATTTAAAAATTATAACTTTTTTGTAACGTTGTGAAATCTACACATATTAATTCACAGTTAACGTTCTCATAATAAATAAAGGCATAAAGCTGAAACTATCGAAATACCATTTTGTGTATTTGGTCCATATTTATCATTGTTAGGATATAGCCCCCACTGGTGGCCACTGAAAATGCACACAGTTTGCTCATGGTTTTTCTCATTCCCACTATTCTACAGTATATTAATGGGAACTAACAACAATCTTTGTTCATTATTCTTATCTGGTAAAATATCTGTCTACTTCTAAGAAAGGTACAACTAAAAAGTGACCAGTTATTCAAACCTTCGTGTTGAGCAAAGCGCGTTACTTCTACATCTACAAACCAATCAGCTAGTGAGCATGTAAATATGTGTATACACTGTTATAAAAAGTATGTATTTATCTTTTTACTTTTAGAATTCCAGTTTCACAATATTAGATGAACATGTCATTAGTGCGCATCTCTTATACTAGTACTGATCTCCAATGTTTTTGTATAAGTTTAAATAAGAAGAATACTGCTAGGACAAAGGCCAGACATTGTCCAAAGTGACTCAATCAGCATAATTGAAGTGAATGGATCCTTTGGGGTTTTCTCTGGTTTCATATCGGAATCCTGTTTTTCGTGGATTCCTACACAAACCCCAAAGTAGTGCTCAGTGGACAGCACTGCATTATTGAGAACTTAGCAATACATCACTTTCTGGATCGCATAATATTTCCATGCCATGCCTCTCCTAGTGTATCCTCACCCATCCCCCATAGATTGTGAGCCTTTGCGGGCAGGGTCCTCTCTCCTTCTGTACTTATGTGTGTCCTGTATTGCTCATATTTATTGTACTTGTCTATATTCACCCCCTCTCACATGTAAAGCGCCATGGAATAAATGGCGCTATAAAAATGAATAATAATAATAATAATGATGGGATAATAGCGCCATTGTGTATATGAATAATATTACCATACAGTTACTGAATAATATCTACATACAGTGTTTGAATAAAATCACCACACTGTGACTGCAGTATCTCAATACAATAACTAAATAACACAACCAATTAGTATATGCAGCATAAATACACATTAAATCGGCCATGTTCAGACCTGGATTAAAGATTTAGAAGAAAAGTTAGGCTTATTAGACCATGTTGCCAAGGGAAATAAA
>JARQOD010000003.1:477106836-477223024 GCA_033576555.1 Oophaga sylvatica | reverse complement strand
TTTGCGCTATTTAGCGCTATAGCCTCTCATAATATCATGCTACCTGGTTTGGTTATTATTCTTTATTATCTGTATTAATTCTTAATTCAAGGGGTTTTATCCTTTGTTATTACAAATTTAAATTAGGCCACTGGGCCAAATGGTTTTTATTGCTCTTACATAATATGTGTAACGCTGGCATCCCTTCATGATCCCTCTTTCTACTCCCACAAGGGACGCCAACATGCTAACTGCCACAGCCTCTTTGTTGATCACATTCCTGCTGTCTCTTGCTGCTCCCAAGGCCTGCGCATGTCATGCAGGTCTCCCAGGAACGTGCTTAGGACGCGCGCTCTCCGCTTCTTAAAGGAGCAGCAAGAGTACTCCGGAAATCTCCCTAGCCAGTAGCTGGGATGCATCGGGTACTTAAGGCACCTTCCCCTGAAGAGAGGTGCCTGAGCAATGTTATTTTATAGCTAGTGTTTGTACCCACTAGTCTGATGTCAAGTTCCTGAACCCATCCTCTCTGAACCAGAACTAAGCCCATCCTGCAAGAACCTGATCCTGAGTCCTGAAACCATCCTGCCTGAACCTGTTCCTAAAACCGTCCTGTGTGAACCTGAACCTCTTCCTAAGACCGTCATATCGGAACCTGATCCTAAGTCCTGAACCCGTCCAGACTGAACCTGTACCTGCATCCTCTGACAGCGTTCCAGAATCTGTCTCATCTAAACCCTGAGTTCGTCCTGTCTGAACATCCTGTTCTGTCCGAATCTAATCCTGTTCTGTCTGAACCGGCTCCGATATCCATCCTATCCGTGTTTCAGAATCTTGTTCTGCCGTGTCTGCCATCTTGACCTAACTCGACCATCAGGAGCTCTAGTGAAAACCAGGTAGCCACTTAGTCACACCCCTCCAGGGTAAGCCCGGCCCATGGTGCAGTGAGTCCATAATCCATCAGCATGACAACATATTACATTATTTCAGTATGCCCAATTGGTGGTTATGTTTTTATTTTATCCTAAGATCTATTAATTAAAATGTACTTTGTTTGTGGGACAACCCTTTAAGTTTGTTTCCATATCAAAAGGTTCATTGTTATATTTGATGATAAAAAAAACTTCCTCATTTGTATACATTTTTTTTAATAGATATCAAGGTTGGACTGTGACTTTTCCCAAGTTTTTAAATTTGGCACTTTGTGTATTTGAGTTTGATATTCCTGTCTAGAACCAAGTCTGTAAAGATGTACAGTGTTTGTGAAACTACATTAAGTATTTATTAACTACAGACTTCTTTGGCTGATGTAAAGTCCCAGCATACAATTTCCATCTTAGGTGAGTGATTTCTATCATAGTGCACACCCACAAATTAATATACGTGTTAGTATTTTTATAACTTTATTTATTGGACTGTCCACTGAATTCGGGTAATTCTTTGCCCCCCTCTGGTGAAGTCACACTTTTTTTATTCATTTGTACTCAATTTTAAACCTTTATCTGTTTTTATCAAACTAGATGGTGGCCCGATTCTAATGCATCGGGTATTCTAGAATATGTATGTAGTTTATTTATGAAGATTTAAGAATAATACAATGAATACATAGGATTTTCCAGGTAAAATATATACATTATCATTAAATGTTATTGCCCATAGAACTGCTCTCTAACACAAGGTCTGTGACAGTCCCTGTGACGTTGCTAAGGCCGCAGTCGGGTATTTAAGGGGCGTGCCTGCACCACTCCCCCAGCAACACCCACATCCAATCAGGAGGCAGCTGAGCAGAGAGGTCGCGACCAATCAGCGACGCGGGATTTCCATTACAGACAGACAGATTTAGATGATTATATAGTAGACTAGATGGTGGCCCGATTTTAACGCATCGGGTATTCTAGAATATGTGTGTAGTTTATTTATGCATGGCTCCGCTCCCACCCTCCCATCCTATATACACGGCTCAACTCCTACCCTCCCATCCTGTATACATGGCTCCGCTCCTACCCTCCCATCCTATATACATGGCTCCGCTCCCACACTCCCATCCTATATACAAGGCTCCGCTACCACCCTCCCATCCTGTATACATGTCTCCGATCCCACCCTCCCATCCTATATACATGGCTCCGCTCCCACCCTCCCATTCTGTATACATGGCTCCGCTCCCACCCTCCCATTCTATATACACGGCTCCGCTCCAACCCTCCCATCCTATATACACGGCTCCGCTCCAACCCTCCCATCCTATATACACGGCTCCGCTCCACCCTCCCATCCTATATACACGGCTCCGCTCCCACCCTCCCATCCTATATACACGGCTCCGCTCCACCCTCCCATCCTGTATACAAGGCTCTGCTCACACCCTCCCATCCTATATACATGGCTCCGCTCCCACCCTCCCATCCTATATACATGGCTCCGCTCCCACCCTCCCATCCTGTATACATGGTTCCGCTCCCACCCTCCCATCCTGTGTACACAGCTCCGCTCCCACCCTTCCATCCTATATACATGACTCCGCTCCACCCTTCCATCCTATATACATGGCCAAACTCCACCCTCCCATCCTGTATACATGGCTCCGCTCCCACCCTCCCATCCAATATACATGGCTCCGCTCCCACCCTCTCATCCTGTATACATGGCTCCGCTCCCACCCTCTCATCCTGTATACATGGCGATCAGGCCTGCTGCACAAAGTCTCCTCTTAACAGTTGTTGTAGAGATGTGTCTGCTGCTAGAACTCTGTGTGGCATTGACCTGGTCTCTAATCTGAGCTGCTGTTAACCTGCGATTTCTGAGGCTGGTGACTTGGATAAACTTATCCTCAGAAGCTGAGGTGACTCTTGGTCTTCCTTTCTGGGGGCGGTCCTCATGTGAGCCAGTTTCTTTGTAGCGCTTGATGGTTTTTGCAACTGCACTTGGGGACACTTTCAAAGTTTTCCCAATTTTTCGGACTGACTGACCTTCATTTCTTAAAATAATGATAGCCATTTATTTTTCTTTACTTAGGTGCTTTTTTCTTGCCATAATACAAATTCTAACAGTCTATTTAGTAGGACTATCAGCTGTGTATCCACCAGACTTCTACACAACACAACTGATGGTCCCAACCCTTTTTATATAGCCAGAAATCCACTTATTAAACCTGACAGGGCACACCGGTGAAGTGAAAACCATTTCCGGTGACTACCTCTTGAAGCTCATCAAGAGAATGCCAAGAGTGTGCAAAGCAGTCATCAAAACAAAAGGTGGCTACTTTGAAGAACCTAGAATATAAGACATAATTTAAGTTGTTACACACTTTTTTGTTAAGT
This sequence comes from Oophaga sylvatica, assembly GCA_033576555.1. Classification (NCBI taxonomy): domain Eukaryota; kingdom Metazoa; phylum Chordata; class Amphibia; order Anura; family Dendrobatidae; genus Oophaga; species Oophaga sylvatica. The sequence continues at coordinate 477,219,728 of JARQOD010000003.1, read as the reverse complement.
ATATAATTCCACTTGTGTTAATTCATAGTTTTGATGCCTTCAGTGTGAATTTACATTTTTCATAGTCATGAAAATACAGAAAAATCTTTAAATTAGAAGGGGTGACCAAACTTTTGGTCTGTACTGTATATATATACATACATATATATATTTCACCTTCTTGTATTTCTGCTTTTTATTTACCCTTATTTTGTAAGTGTGCCTCATTATGTAAAGATGGAATTTTAAATATATGTTTAATGTATTATAAAGTACTTACAGAGAGTGGAGAACTACGATCTGATGGGCCAATTTCAACCAATGAAATGTCATCTGCATCAGCTGAATTCTACAAATAAAAGACGTTTTTATAATTATTTTAAAATTCTTAATAATTATTCAATTTTATTTAATTTCATAAAGAAAAATACAACTCTTAATAAAAAAATATTTTATCATTAGTAGAACACAAACTGAAAAAGACTGTTCAATTTTAAAAATGAAAGATAAAATAAAACACACATGGTTGAAATAGTCTACAGAAGGATAATAGGAATTGCATACAGGAATTTAACATGTGGCTTTACCTTTTCAAAAATCCCAGAATCATGACTTTTCAGCTTGGCTTTGGATTTCAAGTCATTGCTGTCAGTTGTGTCTTTGCTCATCTCATAGGAAACTTGCCGACTAGCTTGCCTGGAGTTCTTACTATCTGCTTCAGTGTCAGTCCAACCCTGTAATAAATACATCATAGACACTGAATACACAATTATTCAAGAAGCTGATTGCAAAAAGATTTTTATTGATTATTAATTGACTAGGACTGAGTGCAGTCTAAAGAGATATACTATAGAGATGAGTGAATCTGCCAAAATTCAAATTCAGCAGAAACGCTCAAATGCTTGAATTTGTTCAGTGCAAACTGGATGGGCCTAAATTGCCCATAAAAAATTAACTCATTATGATTTGAGGTGTTTCATCATCAAGCCATAATAATTGGAAGTGCCAGGAAGAGGTTAAAGAACAATAAAAAAAAAATCATACGCACCTAGTCACTCACCCATCTCTGTTGCAGCAGCTCCCTGATGATTTTTTGCACAATTTTTAGGCTATCACTCCAGTGCTGGTGTCCTCTTCCTTCTTCACTAGTCCTTATAGCACAAGCTAGGCCTCAACACAAGTTCTGAACTCACAAAGTCAGAACTTGCATTGTATCACTTGGTCACATGGGGCGATACACGTCATGAAGTCAAGACAACATGCGGTGGCAGGGACAAGTGAGAAGCTACAGTGGGGGAAATAAGTATTTGATCAGTTGCTGAATTTGTAAGTTTGCCCACTGACAAAGACATGAACAGTCTATAATTTTAAGGGTAGATTAATTTTAACATTGAGAGATAGAATATCAAAAATAAAATCCAGAAAATCACATTGTAAAAATTATACAAATTTATTTGCATTTTGTCATGAGAAATAAACAAGACTCAATACTTGGTGTCAAAACCCTTCTTGGCAAGCACAGCAGTCAGATGTTTTTTGTAGTTGATGATGAGGTTTGCACATATGAGGAATTTTGGTTCACTCCTCTTTGCAGATCATTTCTAAATCATTAAGATTTTGAGGCTGTTGCTTGGCAACTCAGAGCTTCAACTCCTTCCATAAGTGTTATATGGGATTAAGGTCTGGAGACTGTAGGCCACTCCATGACAATAATGTGCTTCTTTTTGAGCCACTCCTTTGTTGACTTGGCTGTATGTTTTGGGTCATTGTCTTGCTGGAAGACAGAGCCACGAACCATTTTTAATGTCCTGGTCGAGCGAAGGAGGTTGTCACTCAGGATTTTACGGTACATGCCTCTATCCATTCTCCCATTGATGCGGTGAAGTAGGCCTGTGCCCTTAGCAGAGAAGCACCCCTAAAACATGATGTTTCCACTTCCATGCTTGACAGTGGGGACATTGTCCTTTGGGTCATAGGCAGCATTTCTCTTCCTCCAAACACGGCGAGTTGAGTTAATGCCAAAGAGCTCAATTTTTGTCCATTCTGACCACAGCACTTTCTCCCAATCACTCACAGAATCATCCAGGTGTTCATTGACAAACTTCAGAAGGGCATGCACATGTGCCTTCTTGAGCAGAGTGACCTTGCGGGCACTGCAGAATTTTAAACCTTTATGGCACAATGTGTTACCAATGTTTTTCTTGGTGACTGTGGTTCCAGCTTCCTTGAAATCATAAACAAATTCCCCCAATGTAGTTTTAGGCTGATCTCTCACCTTCCTCATGATCAAGGATACTCCACGAGTTGAGATTTTGCATGGTGCACTAGATCGACGTCGATTGACAGTCATTTTGCATTTCTTCCATTTTCTTACTATTGCACCAACAGTTGTCTCCTTTTCACCCAGTGTCTTACTTATGGTTTTGTAGCCCATTCCAGCTTTGTGCAGGTCTATGATCTTGTCCCTGACATCCGTATAAAGCTCTTTGGTCTTTCCCATGTTGTAGAGGTTAGAGTCTGACTGATTAATTGAGTCTGTGGACAGGAGTCTTTTATAAAGGTGACTATGTAAGACAGCTGTCTTTAATGCAGGTAACAAGTTGATTAGGAGCGTCTAACTGGTCTGTAGGAGCCAGAACTCTTAATGGTGTGGTGTAATGACCCTGATGCAGCTAGGGGGCACTGTGTATGGCCCTCGGGATATGCATGGAGGCATGTGATGGATGGACGTTATGTATCACAGAGGTGGGGTGGCCCTGTGATGGAAGCCTGAGCATATTTTGTTCAGCAGATATACTGCTGAGAGTTTGGCTATATATTGGGAGGCTTCTAGGTGACTAGGAGAGTTGGGCGGGTCCAGTCACCTACAAACCCACCCAAAGGGCTTGTGTCTAAATACTCGGGATGAAACTGTATGTAATATGTGTATCTGAAGGACCTGTGATGAGGTCATGGTCAGGTGACCTGACCATGTGATCCTGACCTCACAGGTGGGCAGGGTTACACCTATGTAAGAAGTGTGCTTGGCACCTGTTAGGGAGTGTGTGGGAGTCTGTGAGTGTGAACAGACTTCCATGTATGTGTCCTGGCGGGACAATACAGAGAGGACTCTGTGTCTATGAGGAGTGAGGCTCCAGGCAGGAGCTGAAGTACTGAAGACTTGTACTATATGTGCTTTGAGGTTTATGAAGCAATAAACCATGAACTTTTGATATAAAAGTGCGTCCTGATTACCTCTGTCGCAGCTGAGTGAGTTGGAAACCTTACAATTGGTGGATGGAATGCTGGCAGCGACCCAAGGAGCACATGTTCCAGGACTGGGAATGAGGAATCGGATGCAGGAACGGACGGTCTGTGAAAACCGTGAGTGTGACCAGTGGTCACGAATAAACTGTGCATTTATGTTTATGTGGTGCCTCTGAAGATATGAGGTATCTGAAGACGCTGTTAAGCAGTGGTGACAGACAGGAGTCTGTGTTATGTTGACCGGGGTCATTGAAAAGTGAAGTAAGAAAAAAAAAAAAAAAAAAAGCATGCTGAGAAGATACCTCAGAGGAGGTGTCCGGAAACCTGCGTGGCCAGCAGGTAACAGACAGGAGTCTGTGTTGTACTGACGGGTCAGTGAGACTGTTTTTTCCTTTGTGGGATGCCTCTATGAGAAAGGAGGTGTCCGGAAAATCTCTGTGGCCAAGAGTAACAGACAGGAGTCTGTGTTGTGCTGACGGGTCAGTGAGAAAGACTGTATTTTTTGTGTTTGCTGGGTACCTCTGAGGCTGAGGTCTCCAGGAACCTGTGTGGCTGAAGCCAACAGGGGACGGTTTTGACAACTGTGTTGGGCTGATCGGGATCAGTGAGAAGAGTTGGTGAGAAACGATTTTTTTTTCTTTTTGGTGTTTTTTTTTTCCTTCTGGAACACGTGTGAGGTGTGTGCTGTGGCTCATGGAGTCATGAAGGTGACAAGCGGCTGGCTGTGACTCGTGGGGTCACGAAGGTGACAAGCGGCAAGACAGCGCAGCGTGCAGAGACTTATGGTAGCAAGAGCTACAGTGACTTGCAGCAAGAGGTTCTGCAGCAGCAAGAGCTGCAGTGGCAGCAGCGGCTTGTGCGCGGTAGCCGGAGGTGCTGGCGGGTGGTGGCAGTACCAGCAGGAGCTGGTGAGGTAGAATAAGGACTTTAGGTCCAGAGTGGGTGACCTCTTAAAGTGACGGTACCAGCCCCGAGAGACATAAGGGTCTGTACGAACTGGGGTCTGGTAGAGCCATAGCAGAGTCCACGGTGTATAACCCAAGGAGGGGTGATGGCCCAAAAGGGGGCGGAGTCCCAAAAGGGGGTGGCAACCCAAAAGGGGATGATGGCCCAAAAAGGGGCGGAGTCCCAAAAGGGGGCGGCAACCCAAAAAGGGGCGGATGGAAAAAAGGAGGTGGAGGATCCCAACGTTAAAGGGAAGGTCCAGACAAACTGTTGCCAGGGCAAATATGTTATATGTGTCCAGTCTGCCTTAGGAACTATCCACCCGGCACACTACTACGGGGGTGTGCCCTGCAGATAAACCATGAAGACGTGGTGGGTCTGGTCGACTCGGGGAGTCTGGTGACTCTAGTGAGGGTTGCACCTGACGGGTTTCAAATACCTGGAAGAAAGGTCGGCGTCACCTGTATCCATGGGGACACTAAGAATTATCCAGTGGCCAGGGTGGTCTTTGAGACAGGCTGGGACATTGCAGGACAGGATGTCGCTATAGTACCTAATTTGTCGTGTCCACTGGTCATAGGGCGGGACTCTAAACTGTACTCAGGCTTGTGGGACAGGGGAGTTCCTCTACAGCAGGAGGGAGGCCTCTCTACTGTTGGGGTGGCAGACATTGGGACAGTGACACCTCCCAAAACTGACAAGTCAGACGGTGACACAGGAGGAAAGGATGCGTCTGCCCGACTTACTGACATGATGTCATCTGAAATGTATGACAGTAGAACCAATGACGATCTGGTAGATAAGACCTCTAGAACGGACACCGGTTAGAGGGTAACGGGAGGGGCCCCGAGAGTGATTCCTGTCCAGACTGTGACTCGACCGCAAGGGAAAGTGAGTACAGTGAGGTGGAGCTGAGTAAAAATGTCCGATCTTCCTCTCGCCGCAGGGGCCGTGGAAAGGCGGGACAGGCTACATCCTCTAAGAAGCAAAATGATGAGGAGGAGGTAGGGTCAGGTACCGGTCAAATTACTGTCCTTGATAAAGAGGCCATGTTATCTCTGACAAAGCCCAGCACAGAGATAGGGCTGGAGGTAGAACAGACCTGTAGTAGATCCACATCTGCAATGCCCGGAAAGGGTGAAATGGCTCAGTATAATGAAGGCTCCAGAGTACCGGAGGCAGAGCTGGAGCTCTCTGAAGTTACTAAGAGTCGTGAGACAGTTGAAGTGGCGGATGCCGGAACAGGCGAAACTCTGAAGAAGCAGAGTGTGAGTGGACAAGAGTGCCCATCTGAAATTGTGGTTAAAGAAGTGATGGTGCGACATGTGCTGGCTAAAAGAGAGCAGGACCGGGAGATAGAGCTGTGTAAAGAAACAGTGAAAGAGGCAGTCGAGCAGGAAAGGGTCCTGAGACGAGTAATTGAGCACAGAATGGAGAAGCTGGAGAAGGAAGTCTCTAAGCTCAGAGAGGCCCAAGTGAAGCACCAGCAGGAGCTTCTCTGGAGGGAGGATGAGTGTCGCGGCTTGGCAGAGGAGCGAGATAAAGTTCTCCGTAAGCTCAAGATGGAGAAAGAGACTAATGCCCAGCTCCAGAAATCCACGGGAGACGAAGTACAGCAAGCGAAGTGCCACGGAGATGGCCACATAAGAAATGCTGAGGTCTTGGAGAACTGTACTAATGTTCAGGAAAAGGAGACATCGCTTTTCAAATGTGTAATAGAGATACCAGAAGACCTGCGAGAAGTGTGTGCCAGTGAGGAGGTGCATGAGGTCTTTAGAAAAGCGGTAGAAGCATCTAGTGTGAACTGGGTGCCAGAGATGAAACAGTTAGTCATACTGTCGACTAGGGAAGTCACAATGAAGCGAGTGGCTATCCTTAGGGACATGCACCTACATTGTCTCCGCACAAAGCAACTGATCCTGTTGAGAAATCACGAAGCCACTCGACGTTTGGAGCAAGCCAGAAAGACTCAAAATCAGCTTGGCTTGATGGAAGACATCGTTCAAGTGCCCAGAGGTCTGGTGAAGAAGGTCATCGGAAGACTCGGGAAAGTGATGCGGGAGATGGTAAATAAGTCCGGTGTGACGAGAGTCAGGATTCCGGCTGATGACGAAGTCCAGGTCAGGGGTGAAGACGGGATGGTTCCGTTCCTCGTTGTCGGATCCAGGGAGAGCCTTGGGTATATCCGGATGCTCCTGGAGTATCGTGTGTCGTACCTGAGAGAAGTAGAGCAGCTACGACTTGAGAGGGAGCAGGTCAACAGAAACATACGGGAAATGGAAAGAAGATGGTCTCCACCTTCAACCCGTGGTATTGAGAGGCAAAGAGGTTCGCTTAAGACGAGAAATCCTCAAGCTGGAGATAATACAGGAAATAGTGATGCCTCAGTTAGCTCAGTGATGAGTGACCTAAGCAGGAGAACCTGTAGTGGACGAAATGGAAAGGACTCAGACCAGACAGGACGTATGGGTGCAAGTGAATTGCGACGCCGTACTGACCGCTGGGGATGCGGGTGGTCTGACAGGGGGGCCTCGTCAGCAACAGATGTGACAGAGTCGGAGGACAGACGCCTACCAAAGAGATTAGTAGCAGGGTCCGACTTAGAGAGACGGTTTGACTGGCAGAGACGACCGAGATGGATCTCTGGTCGGGGAAAAAGTGTTCAACCCCACAAGTTTGAACAGAGGGGGGAGGTATGTGGTGTAATGACCCCTGATGCAGCTAGGGGGCACTGTGTATGGCCCTCGGGATATGCATGGAGGCATGTGATGGATGGACGTTATGTATCACAGAGGTGGGGTGGCCCTGTGATGGAAGCCTGAGCATATTTTGTTCAGCAGATATACTGCTGAGAGTTTGGCTATATATTGGGAGGCTTCTAGGTGACTAGGAGAGTTGGGCGGGTCCAGTCACCTACAAACCCACCCAAAGGGCTTGTGTCTAAATACTCGGGATGAAACTGTATGTAATATGTGTATCTGAAGGACCTGTGATGAGGTCATGGTCAGGTGACCTGACCATGTGATCCTGACCTCACAGGTGGGCAGGGTTACACCTATGTAAGAAGTGTGCTTGGCACCTGTTAGGGAGTGTGTGGGAGTCTGTGAGTGTGAACAGACTTCCATGTATGTGTCCTGGCGGGACAATACAGAGAGGACTCTGTGTCTATGAGGAGTGAGGCTCCAGGCAGGAGCTGAAGTACTGAAGACTTGTACTATATGTGCTTTGAGGTTTATGAAGCAATAAACCATGAACTTTTGATATAAAAGTGCGTCCTGATTACCTCTGTCGCAGCTGAGTGAGTTGGAAACCTTACAATGGTTGGTAAGGGATCAAATACTTATTTCTCACTGCAAAATGCAAATAAATTTCTATCATTCATAAAATGTGATTTTCTGGATTTTTTTTTTATATACAGTACAGACCAAAAGTTTGGACACACCTTCTCATTCAAAGATTTTTCTGTATTTTCATGACTATGAAAATTGAAGAATCACACTGAAGGCATCAAAACTATGAATTAACACATGTGGAATATACATTACACTTTACAAAAAAGTGTGAAACAACTGAAAATATGTCTTATATTCTAGGTTCTTCAAAGTAGCCACCTTTTGGTTTGATTACTGCTTTGCACGCAGAAAAGGTGAACGGATGGACTCTACATGCCTGGTTCCCACCGTGAAGCATGGAGGAGGTGGTGTGATGGTGTGGGGGTGCTTTGCTGGTGACACTGTTGGGATTTATTCAAAATTGAAGCAGTGAGCGGTCCAGCTCACCCCAAACCATCTCGATTGGGTTCAGGTCTGGTGACTGTGGAGGCTAGGTCACCTGGCGTAGCACCCCATCACTCTCCTTCTTGGTCAAATAGCCCTTACACAGCCTGGAAGTGTGTTTGGGGTCATTGTCCTGTTGAAAAATAAATGATGGTCCAACTAAACGCAAACCGGATGGAATAGCATGCCGCTGCAAGATGCTGTGGTAGCCATGCTGGTTCAGTATGCCTTCAATTTTGAATAAATCCCCAACAGTGTCACCAGCAAAGCACCCCCCACACATCACACCACCTCTTCCATGCTTCATAGTGGGAACCAGGCATGTAGTGTCCATCCGTTCACTTTTTCTGCGTGCAAAGCAGTAATCAAAGCAAAAGGTGGCTACTTTGAAGAACCTAGAATATAAGACATATTTTCAGTTGTTTCACACTTTTTTGTAAAGTGTAATGTATAATTCCACATGTGTTACTTCATAGTTTTGATGCCTTCAGTGTGATTCTACAATTTTCATAGTCATGAAAATACAGAAAAATCTTTGAATGAGAAGGTGTGTCCAAACTTTTGGTCTGTACTGTATCTCTCAATGTTAAAATTAACCTACCCTTAAAATTATAGACTGTTCATGTCTTTGTCAGTTGGCAAAGTTACAAAATCAGCAAGGGATCAAATAATTATTTTCCCACTGTAGGTGAACTAGTCACTAGTTTGCTAGATTCACAAGATTAGAATTCCCAAAAATTTGGATTCACTACAATCTGCGAATTTTGGGAAATTGTAAATTAAGTAGAATTGTTTAACATCGCTTTGCTCATCTGTAATATACTAGCTAACATTTTCAACAACCGTTTTTTTTTATATTTGACTTGATTCCATTACCCAGCACTATGATCCACAAATATTATGGGCAGGACAGTTAAAGAGTTTGTCACTTTATCTTTATTTTACCAAGTGTGTTGGGGACATGATTTTGTGGCTCTTAGTAATGTAGCTCTCCTGGTACAATATGACTGCCGACAAAAAGCAAATGACCAGATCAGTTCATCAGCCTCGTCAAACATGAGACATGAGAACATTTCAGAAATTTCTGCTATGAGGGCACTTTATTGACTGATCTTATCATTGTCTTTATGATTAGAGATCACCCATCTTGTATACATAATTGTACTCCATTCTTATCTTCACCACACATCCGAATGGTCTGTGTAACCCCTCCCCCTTTTATGACCTTTCCTTAACTCTGCATTTGGCTTGAGCAGTCTCAGCCCACTTTCCACTCACACCTGATTGGCATTAGCTGCATATTTAGTCAGTGCAATGGGTCTGCTCCAGACTTTAGTCGGCTTCATATATTTCAAATCCCATATTTCAAATTACAGATTTCTAATTACACTACTGTGAATTAGACTAGAATTTGACTGGAATTTGGCTGCAAGGTAACAGATTATAAAACCACTATGTTTCATTTTCTTATCACTTTCACCCCCATCCTCCTTTCTTTCTTCCTATCCCCTGTAATCCCCCACCTAGTAAGGAATTAGTCATTTCCCCCTCCATTCTCCCCAGCCATCTCACCTTTCCCTCAGAACTGTTCCTCCACATACAATCCTTTTTACCAAGACACACACGGCCACACCATGGCTTATCCTGCTCCCACCTTCTAACGCTCTGTCTGCTACTCCTCATCGCTGGCGACATATCCCCAAATCCTGGCCCTCCTCAACACATCCCCACACTCATTTCTAACACCCTGCCACGATCTTCCACACGTTTTTGCAACCCTGTCAACCTCATACCTATCCATCCACACACCCCTCCCCCAGTCCCCCTACCCGGAGCACTATGGAATGCACGCTCCGTCTGCAATAAACTGTCATTTATCCATGACCTCTTTATCACCAACAAACTCTCCTTCCTTGCCATCACTGAAACCTGGCTCACTCCCTCTGACTCAGCCTCTCCAGCTGCGCTTTCCTATGGCGGATTTCATCTTTCTCACACCCCTCGCCCCAGCAACAAACGTGGTGGAGGAGTTGGCTTACTCCTGTCTGATACCTGCTCCTTTACCCCTATTCAAGTTCCACCCTCCGCTGCTATTCCCTCGTTCGAAGTGCACTCCGTCCGCATCTATTCTCCCTCCAACCTCCAGCTGGCTGTCATCTACCGCCCCCCGGAACTAGCCATCTCCACCTTTCTCGACCACTTCACCACCTGGCTACTCCATTTCCTCTCTGCTGACATCCCAACCATCATCATGGGCGATTTCAACATCCCCATTGACACTTCCACCCCGGCTACCTCTAAACTTCTTTCGCTCACGGCTTCCCTCGGCCTCACTCAATGGTCCTCTGCGGCCACTCACAAAGGCGGTCACACGCTGGACCTTATCTTCACCCGTCTCTGTTCCCTCACCAATCTCACTAACTCCCCACTCCCCCTGTCTGACCACAACCTACTGACATTCTCTTCCCTCTCCTCTGTTAGTACGCATCCCCCACTTCACAAACTCACCCACCCTCGCAGAAATCTCAAACACCTCAATTTACAATCGCTCTCTGAGTCCCTCCTCCCTCTCACAGACATAGCCTCACTTCATGACACAGATGCTGCTGCCACATTTTATAACACCACAATAAAAACCACACTTGATTGGGCGCCGCCCCCTCACGCAGAGCAAAACTCGTACAATCAACAGGCAGCCCTGGCTGACCGGCCTGACCAAAGAACTGAGACGGGCTTCCAGGGTTACCGAGCGGAGATGGAAGAGAACCCATTCTACCGAGCACCTCAACGCATACAAGCAGTCCCTCGCCAGCTTCAAGTCCACGCTCTCTGCCGCAAAACAAACTTACTTCGCATCTCTCATATCCTCCCTGTCTCACAACCCTAAACAGCTCTTCAACACTTTCAATTCTCTACTCCATCCCACAGCACCTCCTCCCTCTCCTCTCATTTCTGCCAAAGACTTTGCCTCCTTCTTTAAGCAAAAGATTGATACTATCAGAGAAGGCTTTGGCCCGCAGCCCCCAATGCCCCTCTTAGCCACTCAGCCCTGTTCTTCCAAAACCAGCTTCACCACCATGACAGAAGATCAGCTCTCCACTCTCCTGTCAAGATCACACCTCACCACTTGCGCACTTGACCCACTCCCGTCCCACCTCATTCCTAACTTTGCCACAGTCTTCATCCCTACTCTCACACACCTCTTCAACCTTTCATTTACAAATGGTGTCTTTCCTTCATCCTTCAAACATGCTTCAATCACACCGATCCTCAAAAAGCCCTCCCTTGACCCATCCTCTGCGTCTAACTATCGCCCGATATCTCTTCTCCCTTATGCCTCAAAACTACTGGAACAGCATGTATATCTTGAACTATCCTCCCACCTTTCTTCCTGTTCCCTCTTTGACCGGTTACAATCCGGCTTTCGACCGCATCACTCAACTGAAACTGCCCTAACTAAAGTCACTAACGACCTGCTAACCGCCAAGAGCAAGCGACACTACTCTGTCCTCCTTCTCCTGGACCTGTCTTCTGCCTTCGACACTGTGGACCATTCCCTCCTGCTACAGATTCTCTCATCTCTTGACATCACAGACCTGGCCCTATCCTGGATCTCATCATACCTAACAGACCGAACATTTAGTGTCTCCCTCTCACACACCACCTCCTCACCTCATCCCCTGTCTGTCGGTGTTCCTCAAGGCTCAGTCCTAGGACCCCTACTCTTCTCCATCTACACCTTCGGCCTGGGACAGCTCATAGAATCCCACGGCTTGCAGTATCACCTCTACGCCGATGACACGCAGATCTACCTATCTGGACCTGACCTCACCTTCTTACTGACCAAAATCCCACAGTGTCTGTCTGCTATCTCAGCCTTCTTTTCTGCTCGCTTTCTCAAACTGAACATGGACAAAACAGAATTCATCATCTTTCCCCACCTCACTCTACCCCTTCACCAGACCTGTCCATCAATGTCAATGGCTGCTCGCTTTCCCCAGTCCCACATGCTCGGTGCCTTGGGGTGATCATCGACTCTGCCCTCTCTTTCAAACCACATATCCAAGCCCTCGCCACCTCCTGCCGCCTCAAACTCAAAAATATTTCCCGGATCCGCTCATTCCTCAACCATGAAACCACAAAAACACTAGTGCACGCCCTTATCTCCCGCCTCGACTACTGCAACCTCCTACTGTCTGGCCTCCCCTCTAGCACTCTGGCACCACTCCAATCCATCCTGCACTCTGCTGCACGACTAATCCACCTGTCTCCCCGCTATTCCCCAGCCTCCCCCCTATGCCAGGCCCTTCACTGGCTCCCTATTGCCCAGAGGCTCCAGTTCAAAACCTTAACCATGACATACAAAGCCATCCACAACCTTTCTCCTCCATACATCTGTGACATGGTGTCCCGCTACCTACCTACACGCAACCTTCGATCCTCTCAAGATCTCCTTCTCGACTCCCCCCTCATCTCTTCTTCCCATAAACGCATACAAGACTTCTCCCGGGCTTCCCCCATACTCTGGAACTCCCTGCCGCAAAACATCAGACTTTCACCAACAACGGAGACCTTCAAGAAAAACCTGAAGACCCACCTGTTCCGACAAGCCTACAACCTGCAATGATCCTCAGTGTACTGAACCATCGTACGACCAGCTCTACCCTTTCCTAGTATATTCTCACCCATCCCTGCAGTCTGTGAGCCCTCGCGGGCAGGGTCCTCTCTCCTTCTGTACTTGTGTGTCCCTTGTCCAGCACATGTTTATTGTACCTGTCTATATTTTTCCCCTTTTCATATGTAAAGCGCCATGGAATAAATGGCGCTATATAAATGTATAATAATAATAATAATAATAATTAGAGATGGGAAAGCTTATTCAAGTGGAATTGAATTCTATTCAAATTCTTCAAAAGCATGTATTTCTATGCAGCTGTTACACCCGAGTCAGGAGATCCGCAGGCCAGTTCGAGCATTACAATGTGAGGTTCGTCCCTGTTATACAGCCACCTGACTGTGTCTTTACACTGTGATTGTGATCTCTATGTTAAAGTGAGCAATGGCTCTGCTTTTTAGGGAATGGAAGCTTCTAGTAACATGTAAAGCCATTATCACCTCTTTGCAATTTCTGCAACCCATAGAGCTGTTTTGAACAGACAACAAAATGTGTGCTGAACAAAAATTAAAGGTGTTTGAGGAATGAGAAGCATGGCATAAGGTGGCAAGTATTGTCTGTCTTTAGTTATGGCCAACTCAGTCCACAAGGCATGGCAACAAAGATTTTAGATTTTCTTTCAAAAACTCAAAGTTGATATTAATAGCCCTGTTCTCTTATAAACATTATAAATACTGACCTGGAAGAGTAGAAAACATCTACTGACTTGACCACTGGCAGACACAGACAGAAAAGGGCCCTGTGCAAGAACAATATATGGGCCCTTTGCAGCCCAAGAACTCCTAAAAATGCTAAATTGCACCTACTTTGGAGGTAGAAATGGGCCCCCTTGCCTTCTGGGCTTCTATGCAACCGCACAGGTTGCACCAATTACAGTATATGTCTGTCCCTGGACTTGAGATCTTTGAGGTCAAGTTCAACCAGTACAGGCTTCTTATATGTAAAACCCCTACTATAAAATTCAGATCTATAACACTGTAAACTGCATAAATAGTATATATAAATGTTCTTACTGATTCACTGTCTGAGACGGAGGGTAAACGAGTCTTCAGTTTTAGATGCCCACCAAAATCAGAAGATTGACTGCAGTGACTGGTAACAGTGGAACGTCTAGATGACGGATAGCTGCTGTAGGACTTGGAGTCTTTGCGAGTAACTCTAAGTATTGACCTCAGACAAGGAATATACTTTGCAATTGCCATTCTAGGACACAAGTTTAATAAAAGTCAAAAATTTAAATTCTGTCAATATTTCAAATAATTTTTTAACTCGTATATCCTTTCAAAGTTATTCGCTAGACAAATAGTACTAGATCAATTGTCAACCTTTGATATATAGAAACCACAAATGAACTATAGAAAAAAAAAGTCTCAGTCCATTTGTGTAGTGGCCGCTCTCAGGTGCCATGGCTTAACTCCTATTAAAGTGAATAGGAGCTGAGCTGCAGTTCTCAGCAATAGCCGCTACACAGAGAATGGATCTGTTCTACTTGGTTCAGTTCACAGTGTACATCTGGCTGCCACCAGAGAAATAAACTGCTGATTAGTACAGGTGGCGGGTGTCAGGCCCCACTGATTTGATACTAAAGAATAATGCTAAGGATAGTTCATCAATATTTTACAGGGGTTGTTCCCTGACATGATGTCAGTACTGCAGTCAATGCTAAACAGGAACAGCAGCGAAGAATCGATGGTGGACCCAGAGAAAAATGTAAGCAGCGCGGGTTGTTTTATAGTAAAAGGTGGATGGACTGTGTTTTGACAGTGAATCTCTTTTTGCTTCAGTTGATGTAGAATCCCTATATACTAACATCCGTCACTCTGACGGTCTAAGGGCGGTCAAATTCTTTCTTGATACATCTACTATACCCCCAGGACTTAGGGATCTCATCCTGGAGCTCTTAGAGTTCACATTAACACACAACTTTTTTGTGTTCAAGGGGTCCTTTTACCTACAGCTCCAGGGTACAGCCATGGGGGCGGCCTTTGCGCCGTCCTACGCCAATCTGTTCCTGGGGCTGTGGGAGAGGGACCTCTTCCTGTCCGACAAATTGGGGTCAATTGAGCGTGTCCTATTTTGGGCACGTTATATTGACGATATCTTTTTTGTATGGCAGGGCACCTCCATCGACCTTCTGCAATTTATATCGGCATTGAACGGCAATGATCTAAACATCAGACTTACCCCGGTGTGGGATAGGGAGAGCATTGATTTTTTAGATGTGACCATTCGTAGAGACGGAGCTGGAATAATTCAGACGGATATTTTCCGCAAAAAAACTGCCACTAATGCACTGTTACACGCATCCTCGTATCATCCACGACACATGATCAGGGCCATCCCTGTGGGGCAGTTTCTCCGGTTACGGAGGATTTGCTCCACAGATGATGATTTTAAAATTAGAGCTGATGAGTTGAAGGCTCGCTTTTTGGCCCGTGGTTACTCTAAACGTACTCTTAAGAAAGCATACCATCGTGCCAAATACTCTGATCGGAACAATCTTTTAGATGGTACCCGTACAGTAGCTAATAGGGATGTGTCCAGGTTTGTGACAACTTACAACTCACAGCATGATCGTATGCGAGTAGTACTTGCGAAGGCATGGCCTATATTGAGGGTGGACCCAATCATTAGCAAATTTCTGCCTGAACGTCCAATGATGGCATTCCGTAGAGCACGGAATCTACGTGATATTTTGGTTAAGAGCCATTACCCCAATCCATCTATATCTACATTTTTGGATATGATGCCTTCAGCGGGTGGATGTGTTCCGTGCGGGAGGTGTGTCGCCTGCCCCAATATCGAACGATGTACAACCTTCTCTGATTCAGATGGGAAGAGCGAGTATAAAATTAAACCGAAAATAACATGTACATATGTGATATATCATGCAACATGTCCATGCGGACTCATCTATGTAGGTTTGACTACTAGACAGATGAAGGTCCGTGTTCGTGAACATGTATTGGGGATTCAGGCGGCCTCTTCCTGCACGGACACATCCGCCCTGAAGACTATTCCGCGTCATTTCTTTGAATTTCATAGATGTGATAGCACCCTGCTTAGAGTGCGGGGTATTGACATGCTTAACATTAACATCAGAGGCGGAAATTTGACTAAAAGACTAGGACAACTTGAATCAAGATGGATCTGGACTCTTAGAACCATACACCCAAAGGGCCTGAATGAGAATTTATCTTTCGCCCCATATTTGTGATCTCCATCTGCTGCCTACTGATTGACACATTGGTGTCTGCATTGGTTTTATTATTTTAACTATGTATTTTTATCTTATTTAGATTTTTGCTATTATGTGTTGGTGATGACTATTACATGAGGCACAATACTATTGGACTGACCAGATCTAATTTCCGGGGGACATGTTGAAGATATGAAGATAGAAGCATTTATACTGTTGTGTGTATATATAGATATATGTATATATATGTTTTTGTTCATTAGTTTATATATTATGTGCTTGTATATATGTGTGCATGTATGTACACATGTACATGTATTTATATTTATTATTTATTATTATTATTATTATTATTTTTTTCATTTTTTCATTTTTCAGCATTGTTTGTTTTTTATTATTATTTTTTTCATTTTTACATATTTGTGTATATTTGTTTATTTGTTTTGTTATTTGTGCCATTGAGTAATTTGGTGGTTTTGTTATTTTATGTTGTTTTTTCTATGTCATATATATTTGCTCTATTCAGGTATATCATGTCCTTTCTCTATCTTTTGCCCCTTATGCATGTGGTGATTGTTTTGATCTGCGCATGCGCCTATTGCGATATTTTCATTATCTTATACATTCTGATTATTGATATAAATTCTTGTCAGCCAGTTCAGGGTTGGTGCCGCCAGTTATGGAGAGGTATTTCTCTGTAAATTTGTGATGCAGGCACTATATATTCTTACTGTTCGTTTCCCTGTACCAATATGGCTGACTGAGCTTCATAAGTTTATTTGCGCATGCGCCAGGTTGTCTGGCGTTCTGACCCACTACCGCCCTCTGGACGTTCATTTCCGGTCACGTGGGGCCCCACGCACTTCCGGTATGGCGTCCATGGCGGTCGTGGATCGGGATGCAGCAGCTGTTAGCGCTACTTTCTTTGTGTGGTATGTCAAATATTATTGATTGCTTATCGCACACATATGCGCCTATTACCTGATCCCACATGTGATAGGATGGGGCATTTAGCCTCTTCCTATATAAGTGGCATTGGTCATTACCACACTAGGCCCCCTGAGGAAGGAGTGTGGCTCCGAAACGTACGTTGGGGTGGGTCAGCTGTCCGTTTTCACCTCACCCTTATAGGTATGTGTGTGTACTGCCATGTCTGGGATATTATTTTCTTTTGCTATTTAGCTTATGATTTATTATTATTATTTTTTCAGACATGCCATTTCTTATATATTAATATGTTTGGGTGGGCGGATGGACTCTGATCCCCTTATTACGTTTTGATGCTGATACCATTGTGTTTGTCAGTTCCCCTGTGCACTATGCACCAGTGCTGTTTTATTGTTATGTCATTTGTTTAAATAAAGTTTACTTATTGGGAATTTTGGACTGTTTCTTTTTGGTTGTGTTGCTTAGCATTACAGTCCTTCCACTATTTAATCCTACAACCATATGTATTTCCTGTGATAATTTCAAGAGAGATCTAAATATACATATATGTGATGGTTGGGGTTGTTGCTATCTTTTACAGTTTTCAGTCATGTAGGCGTGCCAGCCCGGCAACAGTCACTTTCAGTACAACTATTATCCTGCTTGTTAATAGCATTATCAGATCTGACAGGTTTCCTTTAAGTAAAAGGCAAAGTGGGCAAACCGTTTACGTTCTGGGCATATTTTAGACATCAAGTAAGGTGTATAAATTATTGATACTTTTTAGCAGGAAAACATCTTTAAAGGGAACCTGTCACCCCCCTCAAGGACCTATTCAGGTAAATGCACTAAGGCTGTATTCTGTGAAAGTGGCTGTTATGTTTTTTATCCCTATTACCCCAGAAATAATGACTTTTAGAAATTTCGCGCCATACCTGTTTTGAGTCACGGAGGTATGTTTTTTCCCCGACTCAAGCGCCTCGCATCCATCCATCATGCCCCTCTGGCCACCTGGCGCCACCTCCTCTGTGTCTCCTCACATCAACAGTGCCTGTGCTGTACAATCATTATTCGGACATGCGCCATCCTCGCTGCCCTGGAACTTACATCCACTACACGCAGGCGTGATCTCCGTACATCAGTGGATGTAAGTTCCAGGGCAGCGCGCACGGCGCATGCCCGAATAATGATTGTACAGCGCAGCCGCTGTTGACGTGAGGAGACACAGAGGAGGCGGCGCCCGGTTGCCAGAGGGGCATGAGAACAGGAGCACCCACAGTAAGCTTTTTTTATGAGAACCCAAAATTCTAAAAGGCCTCTATAAATCCAAGTAATTTTATTACATATATTCTCTATTTAAATATATCTTCTATTTGCTCAATTCCATATTAGAAATGCTAATTTCTCACCTTCACATAAAGATTACACAGTTTTGCTGAACACGCTATCAAGATAAGCTAATCTCAGTGTAGCAGAATAGAATAAACACATCAAATAAAACCGGTTACACATGATGTAGTAAGGATCAAGCATACCTATATTTAGGATGAGTGATGGCATAGATAATAGGATTGTGGATGGCAGATGCCTTTGCTATCACAGCAGGTACTGAATTCATATACGGAGTCAAGAAATTTGAATATCTGGTGGAACATAAAAAATGTAGAAAGATTTTTAATAAATGATCACAAATTTCTAAAGATATATAGTTGTTATAGTTGTGTATGTACAGAAATGAAAGTAATGTGGATCTTAAAACGCAAGCTCACATTTGAACATGATTTTTTTGGTTGACATCTAGAATGAATCTATACAAAATTAAATGGTTAAAACATTGCATTACTTTTTTTAGCTTGAGTTACAGCAAGAAACTCTTCCAGTTTTTTGCAAAATTTTATCAAATTGTTGGCATAAAATATTGGTGCAAACTAAGCCAAACAGTAGCTTTTGCAAATTTAGACAAAAGCGTCTAAAGATACACCAAATTTATCATTCAGCAGGAGCCATGAAGATAAATTTAGCATATTTCAATTCTGTTTATACTGTCTAAATACAGAATTAGTGATTTTTTTTCCCATTGCTTATGGTGGTATTGAATATTTTGGTAAACCACGCTTCTCATTAGTATAAAGCATTCATATATGATATAAGTAGACTCTTGGCATATGTTTGACTCACGGAAATCTCTAAGCATTCCACAAGATGTCTGAGCTCACACCATGATTGGTCAGGAACCAGGCATTTACACAATAAAATAAGCATGTATCCTGTTGAAAAATTCTTCATTTTCAACTCTCCTTCAGATAGAGACATCTGTATACTGTGCAAACCAGTACCCACACAAGTGAATAAGTCTGCTGTTTGCTGATATAATCCATATCTTCCGAACTAGAAACATTATCAGCCGTTGGCTGATATTACTATAAAAAATACAGATGTACCTTAATGCACATACTGTCATGGTACCCGGTTGCTTTGAAAGTTATCTCGCTCATGTTTTTCAGTACGGTTAAAAAATGTACCTAGGTGTAAAATTGACTGAAATACATGAAAAGCACATGTCTGCCCTAAAGAAATGTACTGGTACTGAAGAAGAGTATACAGCTGAATTCCCTTTTATTTAAGCTGTATACTGCCAACTGTATTGAAAACATGGTGTTACGGCTGGCGGAACGCACCAAATAAATATAAATAATAGGTGCGTTCGCAGCCCGGGGTCCACCGTGCAGGCAGAGCCTGCTGCTAGTAAGATGACAGGATATGGCGGTATAAGTGAGCTCTGTTACTTCACAGAGTCGCAAACATAGACGCTGTGGCACTATATGGCGGTATGAGCGAACACTGTTACACCACAGAGTCGCTGACATAGACGCTGAGATAGAGACTGTGTCCTGTTAACACCACAGGAGTACACAGATAACTGCTGAGTGGATAGCAGTCTGTGGTCATGCAGTCAGTAATGCAAACAACCAACTCCTCACCAGAGTAGCCGGTATTCTAGAGGCTGTTTCAGCCAAGCCCTGAACACGTGCATACAAAACTCACCGGAGGTGCCGGTATTCTAGGGGCTTATTTCAGCCGAGCCCTAACCGCATGCGTACATGACCACACTGGCGCAAAGCACATAACAGAATTGATACTAGCGCATGGCCGTGCGGTCATGCGCACCTTTTATAGTAGCAGCTACAGGACCTTCCAGAAAAGGACCAATGGGAAACTGCTTCCGGAGCACAAACAGCTTCAGGACCTTCCTGGAGGACCAATGGGAGTCGCTGCTGTAACCGAGCATGTGACCCCTGATCTCCAATGGGAGATCTTGCCCTGGGCATGCTCACATGGAGAAAGCGAGGACTTAGTCCCAGAGCTGCCTGCTCCAGCACTGGTTATAATAGAGGAACCAGCCAGGAGAGGTAGCAACAAGCCTCTGCACAGTATTAGACGAGCGAGACGCTGGGACCGACATCTCCGCTGAGCAGGCTCCACTGCGGCTGGAAATGGATGGGGGACCGCAGCGGGACTGGCTCGAGATTCCCCTTGTGCAGCAGTGGGAACTCGATCCCTAACACATGGTGTGAATGAAACTGAAGTTCAATATTATTCTTCCTTTACCTCATTGAGTATAGATCTTGGAAGCAGTAATGTTTTTGGCTGACTAACACTATGATTTACATGATATGGATTTATTATGATCTCATCAGCTGATAAGATACAGCAAATATAAAAGTGAAATATATAAAATTAGTGAAGCAAGCTTGCATGTGACAGTGGTGGTCTGAAGGTAGGTTATTATAGGTAACAAGCCTAACTCCCACTTACAACACTTGCCATATTGTAAAGTCAATAAACACAATTCATAAGTATTAAAATGACAGTATTACCCTGCAAATGCCACCAGTGCCACAGTTGAATAAGGAGACCATGAAATCACATACAGGAGGATGACAATTAGAGCAATCTTTGCCATTTTCCACTCATTTTTCATTTTCTGATATTGTTTATGAGATTCCTTGTTATCATCCGAGCCAATTTTCTGAACAGCCCTTTAATAGACAAAGTGACATTGAAAAAAACAGGCAAACATAAGCTGAGTCACATTCCTTTCCTAAGATCATTTGTCTAACTGAAGGCTCATTCGGAAGTCAGTTAAATTTTTTTGCACACAAAAAATGATCCGAATTTCATTAGCAAAACTGAAAGAAATTGCAAAGTGTAGGCGCATGTTCACACTGGCCATTAAAACAAAATAAACATATACCCTGATATAAGTAATTAAAAAGCAATAATCCATAAAAATAACATACAGTACTTTGTAAACACTGTTTTTGATTTTAAAAAAGTGTAAAAGCCATCCCAGCAGCGTCAAAGTGAACCCAAATCGGGATGGTCCTAATATTCTAGTATTAAAACCATACCATGTGTCAAAAATGACATCAATGTGAATAAGAACTGGGGCCTAACTATAGACATCCGGCAGTGGAAAGCTATATAAACGTAAGCTCTAAGAATGAGAGGCCATGGCTTTGTGTGCACCAAGTGTATGTTTTTTATAAAGAAAAGCCTTTACACTTTTTTAATCAAAAAGAGTGTTTACTAAGTACCCTATGTTATTTATATACACTCTTGCTTTTTAGTTACTTACAGCAGGGTATATGTTCATGTTCATTTGGTTTCAGTCTTAGGTTTTGTCCGGATTTCATTAGTGTACTGGATCAGACTTTCCTCTGAGTTTGGTCAGTATGTCAGCTTTTACTATCAGCACTTCATAAGTTTTTTTCATATGCAAGAAAACACTGATTAAGATTTCTCAAGCTTATTTTATCAGTAAGTGAAAAACGGAGAGTAAACTGGTAGAATCCAAGTGCTGTCCGTTGCTTTCATGGACGTTTAGACTTGCATTGGTGAGTTTGATCCGTGACTCAGATCAAAATTGGACATTTTTCTATTTTTTTTGTATGGACGACTAGTCTGCAAAAATTCATGTGAACAGCCCAATAGACTATACAGGTATTAAGGAAAATCGTTCATGAGAAACTGACATCTGATCGAGCCCTAGTCAATACATGTTTTCATTCTACTTATACTTTTATGTCTGTCGCAATTTTCACAATTCATAGATTAAGCTATGCACATTATACAGTTAAAGGGGGCTCTATACATTATGTAGAAGCATGTTGATGGTTGAACAAACTCTTACGGAATAATCAACGAGTGAATGATCATTCTGACAAAAGAGCCGTAAACATTTTTGTCTATAATGGTCTTGCAAGCGAGCCAACCTTGGCCATCCAATAAGACGTGAGCTTTCTGGGAAGATTCTTTCGAAAGTTCATAGACTAGTCACTATTACATGATAATCTAGACAATAACAGTCTCTCAGATAAAACAATAGTTTTAATTGAAATTATCCATTTTCATTCATTTTAAACTAACATGTATGGTCACCTTCACATTGGACAATGCTGCTTGTGTGTCTTGCACAAATATAATGTGGTTCATGGTCAATGTGCTCTACTGTAAAACTCAAAACTACACAGATATGTGTAAATACAGTATAACATCAGTCAACTACATCGCCACAGGTAGATGCAAATGAATCACCTGTTAGTATTCTTGATTGCCTTAAAAATAAAAATGTAGCAATATATAATGACAAAAAGGGGTATGAAGAAAACAAAGCAGAATAGGAGCATTGTGTATGCTCTGACAGATGGTGTGAAGGTCATATAGTCCCATGTGCAGGAAGTGAAGAGTCCTTCAGGGACATAGGCACCTTTTAAAAAGGAAAGAAAGAGTTTATGTTAATTGATTTTATTAGAAGGGTGTCATGATGTTTAGTACCAGAGAAAATTACACTACTAAAGATATATATTATATACTGTAAACACTGAAGAGCAAAAGGATAACAATGTTTTGAACTTTTTTGAATTTCAGGCTCCATATCCCATCATACATTACTGTTTCGAACATGTGACTATCATCATTTTATAGACAATCATCTTGGCTATCTCACAATAAAATTTGGCTTGAAAGTATTTAGCATATGTTTAGTTATGCAGAATCATGTCATGTCACTGCATTGTTACTGTTTTGTTCTTGATGGTGGAAAAACATTTTTTTCCTGCATACTACAAATCACAACATGTTCTCACATTCCATAGTAGCTCAGTGTGTTATTAGGTTGGTTCTGCAAGCGAAAGGTCACTGGTTTGAATCAAGGTTCATCCATGGAGATTTCCCAAGAAAAGAGAAACAGCATCATCCAGCTCATCGATAGTAGTCTCTTGGCCAAGAAAAATTGCAAAACTGCAATGTGAGTGCCATGACAGTTAGAAGAATATGAAATAAAGTCCGTCCATTCAAAAATTGCAACTAATAATAATACTAATGGCTGTCACATGAACTCTTGGACTTGTAGACACTAGTTAATAAGATGATAAAACTTCTGCCTTTCAAAAATTGCTAAATTCATTTTAATTTGATCTTTTACAGATCTTCAGGTAGAAAGTGTCACAACTGCGCCACTGACTGTGTCCTAGGGATGTAGTAAGCGACAGCTCAGCTGTCCTATGGATTTTAATGACATGTTGTGTTGTCAGTATTGTGAGTGGCATCTAGTAAATCCTATTGAATTCAGTAGCATGCTGGGCTGTCCGTTTTATGTATGGTATTTCCCTGCAGCCCATTTAGGCCAGGCATGCTGGAATTCCTGCTAATTAGCTGGCTGGCTATGCTATGACTTTTGCTAGTCATTGCTTCTGCATGCTGGTGTGTGTGCTTTGTACTTAGTATTATCTGACTGTGATCTTTGTTGCCTGACCTCCAGTTTATCTCTTTTGATCATTCCCATCGATTGCTGCTTTCCCTTGGCATTCTCTGACTTTTGGTGCCTGACTTCAGACTTGCTCTTGACTTTTTGTTTATCCTCTCTTTTTGTCTCTGACAAAGTCATTGGCAAAGTACTGGAGAGGAGGTTTGTTTCACTAAGGGTGTTAGCGCAACTGCTCCAGAAAGGTGCTGAAAGAGGTTTATCAGCCATGTTTAATGGTAGGTTGATTGAACAACTTTAGAGTGGGAGAAGTCCAGAAGATAAATACCCAGCCTTCTAGAGCATTCAGAGTGGGGGTAGGCCTGGAGGTGCAAGCTCTGGTGCTGTGTTTTTATGTTAAGGGAAGTTGAACTTTTTGTTTTTTGTCCCTGAAGTGGGCGGATTCCTGTAGCAACAAGGACTGTGCCATACATTATGTTTTGTTTTCCTGTCAGCCAGGGTTTGTTTTCTAATGTTGCACTGGTTTACACAGGATTTTTAATAAATCAGTGGAAGATTTAAAGAGACAATGTTCCTGTGTCTACCTCTATGTGTAGCCAATTGAGCCGATCTACCACAGTTGGTGCTAGAAGTGCAGGCAAGATCCATAAGAAGCCAGTGTGATTGCTGTAGACAAACTGCAAGTCCTAGGTGAAGGTGGCTATAGGGATGGAACAGCGGTCAGACAAAATGGAGGACCTGATCAAGCACCTGGTTCAAAGCCAGCAGAAGCTCGAGCAGCAGCTGCAGCAGCAACCACTGGCACAACAGGAGACAAGTAAACAGCTGATGCAACAGTTCCAGCAACAGCAGAGCAGACAACAGCAACAGCAGATTGAATTACTCACAGAGACAATTCTTGGCACGGCGGCAGCTTGGACCCCAATGTCAGCTGATGATTTCTCTATCCAGAAAGCGGTGAGGAGAGCTTTGCGGAAAATGACCTCGAGTGACGACATAGAGACATTTTTAACTGTTTTTGAAAGGGTCGCCGATAAGGAGAAACTCTTGCCTGAGCAGTGCGCGAACGTCCTGGCTCCATACTTTAAGGCGGTAGCCACAAAAGGCCTACTATGATTTGACCTTACAGGAAGCCAATGAATATGCAAAATTGAAAATGGAAATTTTGCCACGCTTGGCGGTGACAATGTCTGTCAGAGCACAACGAGTCTATCACTGGGCATATCATCTTGACAAATCCCCTTGCACCCAAATGTTTGATTTGCTGCACTTCATCAAAAAAGTGGTTACAGTCGAAGTCCTCTACACCAATGCAGATGGTGGAGCGAGTTGTAATGGACCAGTATGTGCACTCCGTTTCAAGCTCGATTCAGACTTGGCTAGTCCAGGGCAATCCCCAGAATGTCGATTACTTGGTTGGACAGGTCGAAAGGTATGAGGAGGTTGATGAGTTCTTGGGGAGGCAACCCACTCCATAATGAGGGGGTTTAAAAAGGGGGTGGGGCGATTAAAGATCAAGGGGGCAGTGCAGGTCCTGCTGAGGGGGCCTCATCGAGGGATCCAATTTACTGGAGATGTCACGGAACAGGTCATTTAGCTGCCCATTGTCCCCTGATCACCGAACAAATGGACTGTAGCATGGGACGCCTGTGTTCATTCTACACATATCCAGCTTGTAGTGTGGACTGTTCACCGGGCGAGGGGTCCCTAGCTTGTCCGATTAAAAGTGAATGGTCTGTAAATAACTGGACTACTAAACTCAGGATTTCATAGTAAATCAATATTTATTGATAGTACACAACATATAGGGCACAGCGGTGAGAGCGGGTAAGCAGCAAAATAGCACCTTTCCTTGTCGAAAGATCCTTTCGTTATTTGTCTTGTTATATGTTGTGTACTATCAATAAATATTTATTTACTATGAATTCATGTTTCACATTATTGGTTTTCTATCCTTAATGGTCACACGATAGATACAATTTTCTATTTACATGATATTAAACTCAGGAAGTTTCGTGACTCTTGTGAGGGCCACACTCTCTCTCCAATTTATCTCTAGGAAGAATGTGGGCTGCATTCACAGGGATGCTAAAGACTATCCAGTAGCCAGAGTGGTCATCGAGACAGCATGAAGTACTAAGACCCATGTTGTCGGCATGGTCCAGGATTTATTGCACCCAATTATCATAGGCTGGCCTGGGACTTTATGCTGTTTTGGGACTTGTGGGGGAGGTGCTTAAACCTCGATTGCTCGGGTAAGAAACAGGTTGGCCCTAAAAAAGTCTCAAACTCAGAGTCTAACGCGCTTCCCTTCTGTGCAATGGGAAAAGAGGAGAAGGTAGTATTCCCTGAGGCAGACATTCCTGAGATAGGGGTGACCAGAGAAAATGTTTGGTTCATCCAACATAGAGACCTAACTGGTGATGAGCGAACATGCTCGGATAATGTCTTATTTGAGCACGCTCGGGTGTAATCCGATCATCTGGGAGTGCTCGTATATTATGTTCGAGTTCCTGTGGCTGCATGATTTGCGGCTGTTAGACAGCCTGAATACTTGCAGGGATTGTTGTTTGTTATGGAATCCAGACATGTGTTGAGGCAAATCATGCAGCTGTGGGAACTCAAACACATTTTACGATCACTTCCAGATGTTCGGATAACACCCGAGCGTGCTCAGATAAGATGTTATCAGAGCACGTTCACTCATCAGTAGACCTAACTCTAAAAGAAATGTTCAATAAGGTAACCATTATAAGCAACATAGCACAGGAGTGGGGGGGCTGATAGCAGGTTTCCCTATTTCATGTTGAGTAGTGATGAGAGAGTATTTTGGCGTGCTCGGAGATTTAGTTTCTGTTGACGCAGCTGCATGATTTGTGTCTGCTGGACAGTCTGATTACATGTGAGGAATGCCTGTTTGCTAGGGAATTTCCACATGTATTCAGGCTGTCAAGCAGTCGCAAATCTTGCAGCTGCACTGACAGAAACTGAATCTCCGAGCACACCAAAATAGCCGGAGATCACCTGAGCATGCTCGGGAAAACCCGAGTAACGAGTATAATCACTCATCACTAATGTTGAGTGGGGAGTTATTGAACCAGCTTACTAGGATGAGGGAGGAGATAGTGGAGCAATCGTTGGTACAAGAACCCTATAAACAAAGGGTGTTGGATATGGGCCATTCACGTGTCTTGGGTGGCCATCTGGAGGTGGAGCAAACTCAATAACGGGTCATGTGGAGGTTCTATTGTCAAAGGGAAATCCCAAGATATTGAAAGTCCTGTCTCACCTGCCAGTTAACTGCTACCTCCTCTCACTTCCTCTCGTATCGCTACCAATCAAGGCAAGGCAACCTTGCCTCATTGAAACTCCATGTTAGCTGGACAAGCCAGAAGATGACATTGAGGATGTCACAGTGGCAGTGACACTGTCATTGGCCCAGAACCAACAGTGTCGAGAACTGCTTCAGCGGAACTAGGACCTGTTTTCAGAGTTGTCAGGATGTATGTAGGTTGCTGAACATGAAATCCTGATGGATCCACATGTGCTGGTGAACCAAAAGTCATATAGAATCCCTGCTGCAAGGCGATTTGAAAGGAGGTGAGGAAAATGGTGAGATTGGACGTCGTCAAGGAGTCAAAGAGCTGCGGATCCAGTCCCACTGTCCTTGTGCGGAAACCTGGTGGCGAGTGGCGTTTCTGCAACAACCAAATTAACCCCTTACTGCCATCGGATGTACTATCCCGTCCATGGTACCTGGGCCCGTATGACCGGGGACGGGATAGTACGTCATAGGCGATCAGCTGCGCTCCTGAGGGGAGCGCAGCTAATCGCCGCCGGGTGTCAGCTGATTATCACAGCTGACACCCATGACTGTGTGTCAGGAGCGGTCACGGACCGCTCCCGGCACATTAACCCCTTGCACACCGCGATCAAACATGATCGCGGTGTACTGGGGGCACAGGGGAGGATCGCGCAGGGTGGGGGCTCTCTGCGCGCCCCCCTGAGACCCTCAGAGCAGCGCGATGTGATCGCGCTGTTCTGAGGGCTTCCTCCCTCCCAGGACCCGGATCCAAGATGGCGCCGGGGTCCTGGAGGGAGGCGGCTACCTCAGTGCCTGCCGAGAGCAGGCACTGAGAAGCCTGCATCTATGCCTGTGCGATCGCTGGTGTGACAGAGTGCTGTGCACACTGTCACACCAGCGATCTGATAAAATACTGTGATGTCCCACCCTGGGACAAAGTAAAAAAGTTAAAAAAGTAAAAATAAACGTGTAAAAAAAAAATCCAAAATAAATAAAAAAAAAAAAAATATTCCCCAATAAATTCACTTCTTCCTGTAAATAATAAAAAAAAAACAATAAAAGTACACATATTTGGTATCGCCGCGTCCGTAACGACCCCCCCTATAAAATTGTCCCACTAGTTAACCCCTTTAGTGAACCCCTTAAAAAAAAAAAACGAAGCAAAAAATCAATGCTTTATCATCATACCGCCGAACAAAAAGTGGAATAACACGCGATCAAAAAGACCGATATAAAAAAACATGGTACCGCTGAAAACTTCATCTTGTCCCGCAAAACACGAGCCGTCATAAAGCATCATCAGCGAAAAAATAAAAAAGTTATAGCTCGCAGAATAAAGCGATGCAAAAATAATTATTTTTTATATAAAATTGTTTTTATTCTATAAAAGCGCCAAAACATGAAAAAATGATATAAATGAGGTATCGCCATAATCGTACTGACCCGAAGAATAAAACTGCTTTATCAATTTTACCACACGCGGAACGGTATAAACGCCTCCCCCAAAAGAAATTCATGAATTGCTGATTTTTGTTCATTCTAACCTCCCAAAAATCGAAATAAAAAGCGATAAAAAAAGTCACATGCTCAAAAATGGTACCAATAAAAACATCAACTCGTCCCGCAAAAAATAAGACCTCACATGACTCTGTGGGCCAAAATATGCAAAAATTATAGCTCTCAAAATGTGATGATGCAAAAACTATTTTTGCAATAAAAAGCGTCTTTTAGCGTGACAGCTGCCAATCATAAAAACCCGCTATAAATAGTAAATCAAACCCCCCTTTATCACCCCCTTAGTAAGGGAAAAATAATAAAATTAAAAAAAAGTATTTATTTCCATTTTCCCATTAGGGTTAGGGTTAGGGTTGCGGCTAAAGTTAGGGTTAGGGTTGGCGCTAAAGTTAGGATTAGGGTTAGGGTTGGGATTAGGGGTGTGTTAGGGTTAGGTTTGTGGTTAGGGTTGGGACTAGGGTTAGGGGTGTGTTGGGGTTAGGGTTGGAGTTAGAATTGGGGGGTTTCAGCTGTTTAGGCACATCAGGGGCTCTCCAAATGTGACATGGCGTCTGATCTCAATTCCAGCCAATTCTGCGTTGAAAAAGTCAAACGGTGCTCCTTCACTTCTCAGCTCTGCCATGCGTCCAAACAGTAGTTTATCCCCACATATGGGGTATCAGCGTACTCTGGACCCCAAGAGTTATTGTGCAATTTGTCCTATTTCTTCTGCTACCCTTGGGAAAATAAAAAACTGGGGGCGAAAATATCATTTTTGTACAAAAAAAAATATTTTTTTGTTTTTTACGGCTGTACATTATAAACTTCTGTGAAGCACTTGGGGCTTCATAGCGCTCACCACACATCTAGATAAGTTCCTTGTGGGGTCTATTTTCAAAAATGGGGTCACTTGTTGGGGATTTCCACTGTTTAGGCGCATCAGGGGCTCTCCAAATGCGACATGACGCCCCCAGACCATTCCATCAAAGTCTGCAATCCAAAACGTCACTACTTCCCTTCCGAGCCCCAACGTGTACCCATACAGTAGTTTTCTCCCACATATTGGATATCCGCGTACTCAGTACAAATTGGACAACAACTTTTGGGGTCCAATTTCTCCTGTTACCCTTGTAAAAATAAAATATTGGGGCAAAAAAAATCATTTTTGCAAAAAAAAAAAGGATTTTTTATTTTTACGGCTGTGCGTTATAAACTTCTGTGAAGCACTTCGGGGTTCAAAGTGCTCACCACACATCTAGACAAGTTCCTTGTGGGGTCTATTTTCCAAAATGGGGTCACTTGTGGGGGGTTTCCACTGTTTAGGCGCATCAGGGGCTCTCCAAATGTGACATGACGCCCCCAGACCATTCCATCAAAGTCTGCAATCCAAAACGTCACTACTTCCCTTCCGAGCCCTGACGTGCGCCCGTACAGTAGTTTTCTCCCACATATTGGGTATCAGCGTACTCAGGACAAATTGGACAACAACTTTTGGGGTCCAATTTCTCCTGTTACCCTTGTGAAAATAAAATATTGGGGGCAAAAAAAATCATTTTTGTAAAAAAAAAAAGGATTTTTTATTTTTACGGCTGTACGTTATAAACTTCTGTGAAGCACTTCGGGGTTCAAAGTGCTCACCACACATCTAGATAAGTTCCTTGTGGGGTCTATTTGCCAAAATGGGGTCACTTGTGGGGGTTTCCACTGTATAGGTGCATCAGGGGCTCTCCAAATGTGACATGACGCCCCCAGACCATTCCATCAAAGTCTGCAATCCAAAACGTCACTACTTCCCTTCCGAGCCCTGACGTGCGCCCATACAGTAGTTTTCTCCCACATATTGGGTATCAGCGTACTCAGGACAAATTGGACAACAACTTTTGGGTTCCAATTTCTTCTGTTACCCTTGTGAAAATAAAATATTGGGGCGAAAAAATCATTTTTGTAAAAAAAAAAGGATTTTTTATTTTTACGGCTGTACGTTATAAACTTCTGTGAAGCACTTCGGGGTTCAAAGTGCTCACCACACATCTAGATAAGTTCCTTGTGGGGTCTATTTGCCAAAATGGGTCACTTGTGGGGGGTTTCCACTGTATAGGTGCATCAGGGGCTCTCCAAATGTGACATGACGCCCCAGACCATTCCATCAAAGTCTGCAATCCAAAACGTCACTACTTCCCTTCCGAGCCTGACGTGCGACCATACAGTAGTTTTCTCCCACATATTGGGTATCAGCGTACTCAGGACAAATTGGACAACAACTTTTGGGTACCAATTTCTTCTGTTACCCTTGTGAAAATAAAATATTGGGGACGAAAAAATCATTTTTGTAAAAAAAAAAAAGATTTTTTATTTTACGGCTGTACGTTATAAACTTTAGTGAAACACCTGGGGGTTAAAAGTTCTCACCACACATCTAGACAAGTTCCTTGAGGGGTCTAGTTTCCAAAATGGCGCCATTTATGGGGTTTCCACTGTTTAGGCAGATCAGGAGCTCTCCAAACACGACATGGCGTCCAGCCAATTCTGCGTTGAAAAAGTCAGACGGCGCTCCTTCCCTTCCAAACTCTGCCATGCACCCAAACAGTGGTTTAACCCCCACATATGGGGTATCAGCGCACTCAGGACAAATTGCACAATAACTTTTGGAGTCTTGTTACCCTTGGAAAAATAAAAATTGGGGTGAAAAGATCATTTTTGTGGAAAAAATATGATTTTTAAATTTTACGGCTCTACGTTATAAACTTGTGTGAAGCACTTGGGGGTTCAAATTGCTCACCAAAGATCTAGAAAAGTTCCTTAGGGGGTCTATTTTCCAAAATGGGGTCATTTGTGGGGGTTTCCACTGTTTAGGCACATGAGGGGCTCTCCAAATGCAACATGGCATCCAATCTCAATTCCAGCCAATTTTGGTTGGAAAAAGTCAAATGGTGCTCCTTCCATTCCGAGCTCTGCCGTGCGCCCAAACAGTGGTTCCCACCCACATATGGGGTATCAGCGTACTCAGAACAAATTGGACAACAACTTATGTGGTCCAATTTCTCCTGTTACCCTTGAGAAAATAAAAAATTAGTGACTAAAAGATAATTTTTGTGGGAAAAAAATAGGATTTTTTATTTTCATGCCCGGGCATTATAAACTTGTGTGAAGCACTTGGGGGTTCAAAGTGCTCACCAAAGATCTAGATAAGTTCCTTAGGGGGTATAGTTTCCAAAATGGGGTCACTTGTGGGGGGTTTCCACTGTTTAGGCTCATCTGGGGCACTGCAAACGGAACATGACCCCCATCAACGTCTGCATTCCAAAACGTTACTACTTCCTTTCCAAGCCCTGCTGTGCACCCAAACAGTTCCCCCCCCCCCACATATGGGGTATCAGCGTACTCAGGACAAATTGGACATCAACTTTTGGGTCCAATTTCCTTGGGAATTCAAAATTTGGACTAAAAACATTTTGTGGAAAATTGTTTTTTTTTTTTTTCACACCCAGGCATTATAAGCTTTTGTGAAACACTTGGGAGTTCAAAGTGCTCACAACAAATCTAGATAAGTACCTTAGGGGGTCTAGTTTCCAAAATGGTGTCACTTGTGGGGGTTTCCACTGTTTAGGCGCATCAGGGGCTCTCCAAACACGACATGGCGTCCAATCTCAATTCCAGCCAATTTTAGTTTGAAAAAGTCAAACGGCGCTCCTTCCCTTACGAGCTCTGCCGTGTGCCCAAACAGTGGTTTTCCCCCACATATTGGGTATTGGCGTACTCAGGAGAAATTGCATAACAACCTTATCTGTCCATTTTCTCCTTTTACCCTTGTGAAAATAAAAAAAAAGTTTGTAAAAGATCATTTTTTGGCTAAAAAGTTAAATATTCATTTTTTCCTTCCACGTTGCTTTAGTTCCTGTGAAGCACCTGAAGGGTTAATAATCTTCTTGAATGTGGTTTTGAGTACCTTGAGGGGTGCAGTTTTTAGAATGGTGTCACTTTTGGGTATTTTCTGCCATATAGACCTCTCAAAGTGACTTCAAATGAGAGGTGGTCCCTAAAAAAAATGGCTTTGTAAATTTTGTTGTAAAAATGAGAAATCGCTGGTCAACTTTTAACCCTTATAACTTCCTAACAAAAAAAAATTTTGGTTCCAAAATTGTGCTGATGTAAAGTAGACATGTGGGAAATGTTATTTCTTAACTATTTTATGTGACATATTTCTCTGTTTTAAGGGAATAAAAATTCAAAGTTTGAAAATTGCAAAATTTTAAAAATTTTCGCCATATTTGCGTTTTTTTCAAAAATAAACGCAAGTTATATCGAAGAAATTTTACTTCTAACGTGAAGTACAATATGTCACGAGAAAACAATCTCAGAATCGCGAAGATCCGTTGAAGCGTTCCAGAGTTATAACCTCATAAAGAGACAGTGGTCAGAATTGTAAAAATTGGCCCGGTCATTAACGTGCAAACCACCCTTGGGGGTGAAGGGTTAAATGTGGTGCCTAAATGTTATGCGTATCTGATAAACTGCATTGATGATCTTATAGAGAAGCTAGGTGCAGCCAGATACATCATCACTCTGGACCTAACGAGAGGTTACTGCCAAATCCTTCTCTCTTAAAGTGCAATAGATAAGACTGCCTTTTCTACACCTAATGCTTGCTTCCAGTATACCAGAATTCCATTCAGTCTGCAAGGAGCCCCAGCTACCTTCCAGAGAGACAGGGACCAGATCTTAGCCCGTCACTAAAAGTACGCAGCAGGTTACTATGACGATATTGTGATATTCAGCCCGGATTGGGGAAGTATTCTGCAGAAGGTCCAGGCTATGCTGAATGCACTGAGGAGAGATAGGTTACCATAAAGAAGAAGAAACATACTTGGGCTACATCATTGGAAAATGCAGAATAAAGTCACAAGTCAATAAGGGGGAGGCAATCTAAAATTGTCTGCAACCTGCCTCCATTATACAGATTTGAGCATTTCTGGAAATCTTGGGATACTATTGGTGGTTTATCACAAATTTTGCCAAGATAGCAGCAACCCTGACAGACCTTCTTAAGGTCGTGAAGATGTTGATGGCTAGGTCTCTTGAAATAGAAATGGCATTCCAAGAGTTGAAACTCATGGCTACAAGACTTTTACTTTCATGTGGAACACAGACCTGGGAAGCTGCATGGTAATGCACATGCCCTGTGTAGACTTTGTTGTTTGGTGACTGAAGGTGCCAGAACTCCCGGCTTTGGGCAGAATGGGGGGATATGTGACAAAGTCACTGGCAAAGTACTGTAAGGGAGGTATGTTTCACTAAGGGTGTTAGCTTCAGTGAGAGCAACCTAACAATTGCTCCAGCACACCAAGTGCTGAAAGGGGTTAATCAGCCATGTTTAGTGGTAGGCTAATTGAACAGCTGTAGAGTGGGAGAAGTTCAGCGGATAAATACCCAGCCTTCTAGAGCAGCCAGAGGTTGGGTGGGCCTGAAGGTGCACATTCTGGAGCTGTGTTTTCATGTTAAGGTAAGATGAACCTTTTCTTGTTTGTTCCTGAAGCGTGTGGATTCTCGTAGCAACACGGACTGTAATATATGTTATGTTTTGTTTTCCTGTTAGGCCTGGAAGGCTGGGTTTGTTTTGATAATGTTGCACTGGTTTATGCAGGATTTAAAAAAAAAAAACAGTGGAAGATTTAAAAAGAGTGTTCCTGTGTCTACCTCTATGTTTAACCAAGTGAGCCGATCTATCACAATGGTTAAATCATTGTGAATTATACTAAACGGAAACTTTCTATTCTCAGAAACTTCTTATTCCCTTTTCATGCTCCACTGTATCCTAAAGACTGAAACTTATAACCCATTCCTAGGATAGGTGTTAAGTGTCTGGAAGGGACCACCACCATAATGAAAATCCCCCATGTAAATTGTAATGGCAGTCAAGCATGCAAACTGCAGCTCCAATGAAACTCTGTGGAACGTCTATGGAAGTCTAGATGTGGCTTTCTCTTTCAGTGCCATAAAGTTTGAATGAAGCTGTAAAGTAATTGCTGGAACACAGCTTCATTCATATGGAAGATTTGGGATCCCTATTATTAAACGGTAAGAATCACTTTTCTCCTATACTTTTCCGCAAATGTGACACAGGGTCTTGTAACAGCAAATTGCACGTATCAATTGAGTAATTAATTACTCAGTGGCATGACTTTGCAAAACAGTGGGATTGGAAACTTGAAGTATTAATGTACAGTTCAGATATTTATAACATCTGCATGATACTATTCTATAAATCAAGCTATTATTCAAATAGAAATCTATAGGAAAGCAAAGTATTGCTTTAGTTATACTTGGAGGTTGTTAATTTTTTTTTAATAATGACTGTATAAACTACATTATTTCTTTGATGCTGACATAATTCATGACATAGCGCACTGGCATATAATGAAGTATGTTCACTAAGTTAATCCTATTTGTCAAATTTGGTTAATGTACAAATGGATAAAATTGGCTCGAGTATTTAATCAAAACTGGCGCTTTATATGCAAGTTTTGATCCAAAGCCCTCTGTAGTATGATGAGCCAAATTTATTAGGAGGTGCAGGAAATCTATGCCAAGCATGAGCTAGAACAGATTTCTGCTATCCTCTTCACCAATATCTGGTAGAAATTAAGTTGTCATATGTTTCAGATATAATGTTCACTGATTTCTTATGTAAATGATAGAACATTTGTTGAGCTGTGGTTGGCCATGCCTCTTCCTGCTTAGCCTGTTAACTTTTTATAAAAGTGCAGTGGCCAATTAAAAGACCATAAAGAGTCACCAAAGTTCTTCTAAGCTGACTATTTAGCGCCAACGAAACTGGCATTAAGTATTCTATCAACCCCCCACATCTTCTTTATTTTTGCAAACCAGCCCTAAAATCTTGTGCTTTTTATATTCTCTAACAGTGTATTTGGTAGCTCAGGATTTTTATGGTTCATGCCCCACAAAGTTCTGTACAGCTTTAACACTGGCTATGTGCCTGACTCATGGAGAAGTGTCCACTGGGCAAATTCCCTTCAAATTCCCTCATCCAGCTCAACATGATTTCTCTCCCTTTACACTAGGCCTACGACCTTTATAATCCAAAATACACTTTGTGCACAATTATTTGGCGAGTATTTTGCCTATATCATCATTTTTATGCAGATTTTTTATCTCCAAGATTTATAAGCTTGAATGCTTTTTGTTGAAGCAGATCAGGTGATGTGTACTTGTGTAATGAGAAGGGTGTGGCCTAAGAATATAACACCTTTTATCAAGGTGTGCAGAATTATTAGGTAGCTTATTTTCCTCAGGAAAAATGGGCCAAAAAAAGAGATTTAACTGACTGAAAAGACAGATATTGTTAAAAGTCTTAAATAAGGATGCAGCAGTCGTGAAATTGCTAAGATAATGGGATGCGATCACAGAAGCACCGAAAGTTATATTGCAAATAGTCAACAGGGCTGAAAAAAACATTGTTGGCCAAAAAAATGATGCACATTAATTGCCAAAGGATTAAGAACAATCAAACATAATGCAACAAGGAATCCATTATCCTCCAGTGCTGCCATATTCCAGAACTGCAAACTCCCCAGAGTAACTAGAAGTACATTGTGTTTAGTACTCAGAGACATGGCTAAAGTAAGGAAGGCTGAAACTTAACTATTACTAAACAACGACAAGATTGGACCTAAAAAAAAAATGAAGACAGATTTTTCAAGTTTTATGGCCTGATGAGGTGAGAATGACTCTTGATGAACCAGATGGATAGGCCCATGGCTGGAGGAATGTGGAGAGCGGTACTTCTATGAGCTGCTATTATTAACCCCTTTCCTACATATGACATACTATCCCGTCCAGGTGACCTGACACTTAATTCCAAGTACGGGATAGTACGACATAGGCGATCAGCTGCGCTCCCGGTGGGAGCGCAGCTGATCGCGGCTGGGTGTCAGCTGATTATCACAGCTGACACCCGGCACTATGTGCCAGGAGTAGAGTTGAGCGATACTTTCCGATATCAGTAAGTATCGGATCGGAATGGGTATCGCCGAAACCCAAAAAGTATCGGCGATACCCGATACCGATACCGGAAATCCAATGTAAGTCTATGGGAACAAAATATCGGAATTAAAAAAAACCCAATCTTGCCTTGTTGGTTAATTGTACATGAAGGAAAACAACAAAGAGTAATGTAGAATGTATTTGGGGAGGTTGAGGAGACATTAAAGGCATAGATGTTTAACCCAATCAAATGGAATAGCATTAATATTTTTTTTTTTAAAGATGTTCGGATTGACGAAGAAATTGACAATGTTGTTAACCTTTTTTATATTTTGGCAAATATGTATGTTTCACAACTTCCATGCTCTTCACCTTTTTAACTTTTGCCACACTTTCTCCTTCATAATCTTCAGCAGCATCATCTTTTTCATCAAATTATTCTTCATCTTCACCTTCTTTATCTTCTTCTTAAACTTCTTGCTATTCATCTTTTTGTTAACATTACTCATATTGTTCTTATTAAACTATTATTCTTCTTCATATTCTACTTCTTCATCTTCTTCCTCTTCATCTTCTTCATCATATTCTTATTTGTGACAGAGATTCCTGTACTTGTAATCTGTAAAAGTATGAATTTTTCATCCTTCCGTTCTTGCTGTCACAAAAGATTTAAATTACAACAGTATTTGTCCGTGTTCAGTTTAGCCTGCAGCAGCAGGCATTTTCCAGGGGCACCACGAGGAGGAACGGACTCACCCCCATACACTGCTTAGTCTTCTTCTGCTTATAATTTAGAGCATATATTTTGCTCTTCATTTTGGTCTTATACTTCATGTTCTTCTGCTTTTTGATCTTCTGCTTATTGTTCTTCTGTCTCTTTTTCTGTATCTTGTAGTTTGTCTTAACTTTCTTTGTCCTGTTGGTGATCTTCTTCTGGGTAATCT
The DNA here is from genome assembly GCA_033576555.1 of Oophaga sylvatica. Lineage (NCBI taxonomy): Eukaryota > Metazoa > Chordata > Amphibia > Anura > Dendrobatidae > Oophaga > Oophaga sylvatica. The sequence continues at coordinate 477,182,472 of JARQOD010000003.1, read as the reverse complement.
TTTATTTCTTCTTTGTGATGGTGTTCAGGCTGGTTGGCTTGATGCTCGTCGTCCTTGTGGTCGTCATCTTCTTCGGGGTGGTCATCAGGGTCGTCGTCTTCATTGTTGGAGATCCAGAGTGATTACCCAAAAAAACATTTAAAAAATCTTCAATTTGTAAATGTAGCTGAAGGTACAAGAAGGCTGACTAACTTCCGAGAACCAGCTGACGTTACTGGAACCCGGACGGGTATCAGATGGTACAAGAGACAATGGAAGTAACGAGGACCAGCTGACTGTGCTGGAACCCGGAGGGGCAGCAGAAGGAAAAGAGCCAATGGCACAACCGAGGACCAGCTGACGTTACTGGGACACGGTTACTAAGCAGGAGGTACCTGTGCTCCAAAGCACTACCAAGGACCAGCAGACGTTGCTGGAACTCGGATACCGAGATGGAGGCACCTAGGCCAAAGGCACTGCGGAGAACCAGTTGACGGTACTGGAACCCGGACGGGTAGCAGAAGGTACAAGAGCCAATGCAAGTAACGAGGACCAGCTGACTGTGCTGGAACCCGGAGGGGCAGCAGAAGGAAAAGAGCCAATGGCACAACCGAGGACCAGCTGACGTTACTGGGACACGGTTACTAAGCAGGAGGTACCTGTGCTCCAAAGCACTACCAAGGACCAGCAGACGTTGCTGGAACTCGGATACCGAGATGGAGGCACCTAGGCCAAAGGCACTGCGGAGAACCAGCTGACGGTACTGGAACCCGGACGGGTACCATAAGGCACCCATGAAAATGTAAGTTGACAGGCCGTAAGCCGTCCGCAGTTACCGAATCACACAGTCCTACGGTGGGTGCTTGTCCTATTGTCACAACTGAAACAGCCTTTATTTACATATCCCACAGCACACATAGGAATCACTTAAACTGCAGGCACCATAGAGTCGGCTAACCCGAATGCAACACGACAGGACAACTTATTGGAGGCTAATTGACGTTGACACTGTCAGGAAACAGCTGTCGTGGTGTAACCAGGCTGGGCAGGAGTCAGTACCCGTGCCAAGTACTTCCGAGCAACAACTGGCGTTGTTGGAGCCCAGGGATGAGAAGAAAACAGGGTGGAGGCAGCAGGACTGTTGCCGTACACACAGCAGGGGAACAGCTGACATTACTGAACCCCAGTAACACAGGAGCAAGTGTTGACTGTGCTAACAGCACTTCCGAGCAACAACTGGCGGTGTTGGAGCCCAGGGATGAGAAGAGAACAGGGTGGAGGCAGCAGGACTGTTTGCCGTACACACAGCAGGGGAACAGCTGACATTACTGAACCCCAGTAACACAGGAGCAAGTGTTGACTGTGCTAACAGCACTCCCGAGCAACAACTGGCGGTGTTGGAGCCCAGGGATGAGAAGAGAACAGGGTGGAGGCAGCAGGACTGTTGCCGTACACACAGCAGGGGAACAGCTGACATTACTGAACCCCAGTAACACAGGAGCAAGTGTTGACTGTGCTAACAGCACTTCCGAGCAACAACTGGCGGTGTTGGAGCCCAGGGATGAGAAGAGAACAGGGTGGAGGCAGCAGGACTGTTTGCCATACACACAGCAGGGAACAGCTGACATTACTGAACCCCAGTAACACAGGAGCAAGTGTTGACTGTGCTAACAGCACTCCCGAGCAACAACTGGCGGTGTTGGAGCCCAGGGATGAGAAGAGAACAGGGTGGAGGCAGCAGGACTGTTGCCGTACACACAGCAGGGGAACAGCTGACATTACTGAACCCCAGTAACACAGGAGCAAGTGTTGACTGTGCTAACAGCACTTCCGAGCAACAACTGGCGGTGTTGGAGCCCAGGGATGAGAAGAGAACAGGGTGGAGGCAGCAGGACTGTTTGCCGTACACACAGCAGGGGAACAGCTGACATTACTGAACCCCAGTAACACAGGAGCAAGTGTTGACTGTGCTAACAGCACTTCCGAGCAACAACTGGCGGTGTTGGAGCCCAGGGATGAGAAGAGAACAGGGTGGAGGCAGCAGGACTGTTGCCGTACACACAGCAGGGGAACAGCTGACATTACTGAACCCCAGTAACACAGGAGCAAGTGTTGACTGTGCTAACAGCATTTCCGAGCAACAACTGGCGGTGTTGGAGCCCAGGGATGAGAAGAGAACAGGGTGGAGGCAGCAGGACTGTTGCCGTACACACAGCAGGGGAACAGCTGACATTACTGAACCTCAGTAACACAGGAGCAAGTGTTGACTGTGCTAACAGCACTTCCGAGCAACAACTGGCGGTGTTGGAGCCCAGGGATGAGAAGAGAACAGGGTGGAGGCAGCAGGACTGTTGCCGTACACACAGCAGGGGACAGCTGACATTACTGAACCCCAGTAACACAGGAGCAAGTGTTGACTGTGCTAACAGCACTTCCGAGCAACAACTGGCAGTGTTGGAGCCCAGGGATGAGAAGAGAACAGGGTGGAGGCAGCAGGACTGTTGCCGTACACACAGCAGGGGAACAGCTGACATTACTGAACCCCAGTAACACAGGAGCAAGTGTTGACTGTGCTAACAGCACTTCCGAGCAACAACTGGCGGTGTTGGAGCCCAGGGATGAGAAGAGAACAGGGTGGAGGCAGCAGGACTGTTGCAGTACACACAGCAGGGGAACAGCTGACATTACTGAACCCCAGTAACACAGGAGCAAGTGTTGACTGTGCTAACAGCACTTCCGAGCAACAACTGGCGGTGTTGGAGCCCAGGGATGAGAAGAGAACAGGGTGGAGGCAGCAGGACTGTTTGCCATACACACAGCAGGGGAACAGCTGACATTACTGAACCACAGTAACACAGGAGCAAGTGTTGACTGTGCTAACAGCACTTCCAGGCAACAACTGGCGGTGTTGGAGCCCAGGGTCAAGGAGGATGTTTAAATACTAGATCAAGTATTTTCCTTGTTACGTGTCAATTAAAAATGTCTATACTTCAAACAAGAGAAAGATAACCTTTACTACCATAAGATGATGATTTCAGTTTAAAAAAATGTAGATAAATAAAGAATTGACAAACATAAACGCATACATTAACATGTTCAACAGCAATGCAAACCACAAAATAAATTGGTTAAGGAATCTGCTATACGGTTGTAAATAAAAGCATACAAGTACATATCAGAATACATTAATGATGGATAAGTAAGAGTATGTACACCATTTTTATTGTATAGACAATGAATGTCTGACTTCAAAACATCATCATCAGCATTACAAGTTATCTGTGAGATTCATAAAATGTTACATTTGCTGAATAATGTCACTAAACAGTTTATAAAAATTATACAATTTCCATCATGTAATACTCATAATATGTGCCAATAATCATTTTTATTAACAAACATAACCTTTAAAAAGTGTATAGTGCATAGTGAAAATTGCTATTTATGCCTGACTGTCGACTTGCAAGCATGACAACGGATAGATAAGGTATATATAGATGAGACTGCATAGCCACAGATGGTGAATGGCGATGTAATACTGTACCTCAATAAAGTGTGCGTCACTACTACATAATTTTTTTTATATAGCTTTATAAACAGGGTACGTGCATGTATGCTTGCGCCTTTGTTTGGACGCACAGACTGCCTTCCTGCTGTGACGCGTTGGGTAGTGAACAGTTGTGTGCAGTGTTCATTGTAGTCTGAGGTTTTCATTTTTGGAGTGCAGATCACGCTCCATTTAGTACTTCAACCACTGCTGGTTGTAGTCTGCTGAGCGTGTGTCACTGCCTCATCCTTGAAATTTTTCTCTAATTGTTGCTGCTCCATTCTATTTCAAATAACTCAAATCTATTAGTGTGACGCGCTTCCATCTGTATCCAATACATTGGTTGCAAACACTATAGAAGTACACAAAGGGGCCTTTCACACCTAGTGAACAGTTGTGTGCAGTGTTCACTGCAGTCTCTGCAGAATAACCACACTTAGGCCTTATAACTTTTCTGACTTTCTTTATCAATCTACCAAGATGAAGAAGGCAGGGAGTAAGGCACGTGGTCGTGGCCGTGGAGTTTCAGCAGGGAGAGGACGTGGGGATTCTGTGGCTGCTACCGCCCCCAGTGACACAGCATCCACCAGTTTTCCCCGTGAGCGTTCCTTTATGCGCACTTTTGTAGGAGGTCGGCGTACCCCCTGCTGCGCGAAGAACAAATTGAAGCCGTTGTTGGTTGGATGGCAGCCAATGCATCGACTTCAATTGCTTCCACCTCCTCTCAGGACCACAGCACTGTTGAGCAACCATCTGTCTGTTCACCGCCTGCCAAATTGCCCAGGCAGTCAGAGAGTTCTGTACAGGAGCCAGCTGAGTCTCTGCTTCTGTACTCAGAATCTGTTGGCTTGCAAACAGGGGCCCACCCAAGCAGCATTCTGGAATGTGAAGAAGAGGGAGTATGCAGTGATGCGCAACAGCTGTGTCTCTCTGAATCTGAAGAGGCGGGTGAGCCAGTGCCGATGGTCAGCACACCGTAGAACGCATCTGATGATGATGAGACTCGGGTGCCAGTTTCTGTTGAGCATGGTGCTGGCCAGACCACCCAACAGCAGCAGGTGTTGGAAGAGGGTAGTGGAGATGATGAGGTCCAAGACCCAACATGGCGTGAGGAACTGGAAGGTGGTGGGAGCAGCTCTGAGGAAGAGATTGCCCCAACGGTACAAACAGGAGGGAGAGTTAGGCTGCAGACTCGGTTGCCTGTAGCCTCCAGTTTGGCACCTGTTCGGAGCAGTTCTCTTCCAAAAGTCAAAACGGGCGCTCCCAGGACTTGCACTGCGTGGTCCTTTTTTGACACACTTGCAGATGATATTTGCTATGTCAAATGCAAGCTGTGTAATCAAAAAGTAAAAAGAGGTAAAAGTGTCAGTAACCTCAATACCACTAATATGTGGAAACATGTGCGGACAAAGCACGTAGTTGAGTTACAAAGACACACTGGAGATGTAGGCCAACCTACAGCAGCACCTACATCTTCAGGTCGTGTTGGAGCCTCTTTATTATTATTATTATTATTATACATTTATATAGCGCCATTTATTCCATGGTGCTTTACATATGAAAAGGGGAAAAATATAGACAGGTACAATAAACATGTGCTGGACAAGGGACACACAAGTACAGAAGGAGAGAGGACCCTGCCCGCGAGGGCTCACAGTCTGCAGGGATGGGTGAGAATACACTAGGAAAGGGTAGAGCTGGTCGTACGATGGTTCAGTACACTGAGGATCATTGCAGGTTGTAGGCTTGTCGGAACAGGTGGGTCTTCAGGTTTTTCTTGAAGGTCTCCGTTGTTGGTGAAAGTCTGATGTTTTGCGGCAGGGAGTTCCAGAGTATGGGGGAAGCCCGGGAGAAGTCTTGTATGCGGTTGTGGGAAGAAGAGATGAGGGGGGAGTCGAGAAGGAGATCTTGAGAGGATCGAAGGTTGCTTGTAGGTAGGTAGCGTGAGACCATGTCACAGATGTATGGAGGAGAAAGGTTGTGGATGGCTTTGTATGTCATGGTTAAGGTTTTGAACTGGAGCCTCTGGGCAATAGGGAGCCAGTGAAGGGCCTGGCATAGGGGGGAGGCTGGGGAATAGCGAGGAGACAGGTGGATTAGTCATGCAGCAGAGTGTAGGATGGACTGGAGTGGTGCCAGAGTGCTCTTCCTCCAGCTCACACACAGCTGGTTCGGCTTCCTCACAGGATCGCCATGGAAGAACCTCGGTCACTGTTGTCCAGAGACAAAGTGTTATTCCACCCACAGCAGCAAGTTCCCTGTCATCCTCACACTCCCAGGCCACAAAACAGCCATCGGTAGCACAGGCATGGGATAAAAGACGGCCATACTCGGCAAACCATCCACGAGCACAGGCTCTGAATGCTGGCATTGCAAAACTCCTGTCCCTTGAAATGCTGTCATTCAGGCTGGTGGAGACTGACAGTTTCCATAACTTTATATCATTGGCAGTCCCACAATACAATGTGCCAAGCCAATTTCATTTCAGCAGGCAAGCCGTCCCTGGTCTGCAAAAGCATGTTGAGGGAAAAATTAAACATGCGCTACTAAACGCCGTCAGTAGCAAGGTCCACCTGACCACCGATGCGTGGACCAGTACCCATGGCCATGGATGATATCTTTCCCTCACTGCCCATTGGGTCAATATTGTGGAGCCGGGTACTGATCTTGCGAGTGGCGCTGTACGTGTTCTGCCAACTCCAAGGATTGCAGGAATCAAGTCTGTACACATTGACTCCTCCTCCTACTCCAGTTCCTCAGAATCATCGCTGCAGGAGCCGTCACGGTCTACCTCCACATGGACCCGTGAACGCTTACCTGTTGCGACCGATATGAGCACAGCCGTGGACAAACGTCAACAGGCCGTCCTGAAATTAATTTCCATGGGGAATCGAAGCCACACAGCGCAGGAGCTCTGGAATGCCATCAAAGCAGGAGAGCGACGTGTGGTTTTTGCCAGCGAATCTCCAGCCAGGCTTGGTAGTGTGTGACAATGGCCGAAATCTGGTGGCTAGTGTTGAGCGATATGATACTGCAAATATCGGATATCGGCCGATATTAGCTGTATCGGCCTTTCGATTCCGAATACCGATATTTTCGTCATATCGGATACCGGAATCGGGATTGTCACTGTCACTGTCAGTGTCCGTCGGTCGGGTCTGTCACTGTCAGTGTCCGTCGGTCGGGTCTGTCAGGAGTCAGCGGCACTTACCTGGCAGAAGATCTCCGGCGGTCACGGCCTGGACTGCTTCATGGCCGCCATCATCTTTCCCCGGCGGTCACATGCAGTTTCTCGCGATAACTGCAGTGACTGCTGGGTAATCCCGGCCGTAAAGCAGTCAGTCCGATGACGTCACCGCCGGGGAAGCAGGTAATCAGCTGTGCTGCGTCGCGATGACAGGCTCTGCCTGTCATTGCGATGTAGCAGAGCTGGATCGTTGTGGGACAGTCGTTACTATGGACTGCGTCGGACAGGTGGTATAGTGTTGGTTTGTTTTTTTTCTTTTTTTACAGGAGATCGATGGCGTCGCAGGAATGAGAGTGTAATAAAAGAAATGAAAACTGTGTTGTCTCTTTTATTTCATTAAAATACTTTTTTCTTGCTTTGTCTTTTTTTTATGCATTTAATAACTTTGGGATTAATAATGGATCGGTGTCTTATTGACACCTCTCCATTATTAACCGGGCTTATTGTCACCGTGCAATCAACGGTGACATTAACCCCTTATTACCCTACTTGCCACCGCTACAGGGCAGTGGGAAGAGCCGGGTAAAGTGCCACAATTGGCACATCTTTTGATGCGCCAAATGTGGGGCTGCTGTAGCCTGGTATTATCAGGCTGTTGAGGGCCAAAATCCATGAGCCTTGACAGTCTTTTAATACCAGGCCGCAGCAGTCTGCATTTTATTTGGCTGGTTAACAAAAATAGGGGGACCGCTACGCCGTTTTTTTTTCGAGGGGATCCCCTATTTTTGTTAACCAGCCAAGCTAAGCAGACTGCTGTGGCCTGGTATTATCAGGCTTGCAAGGTCCATGGATATTGGATCCTTACCAGCCTGAAAAACCAGGCCTCAGCGGTCTGCTTCATCTGGCTGGTTAACAAAAATAGGGGGGACCCCACGCCAATTTTTTTCGAGGGGATCCCCTATTTTTGTTAATCAGCCAAGATATGCAGACTGCTGTGGCCTGGTATTATCAGGCTGGCAAGGTCCATGGATCTTGGCTCCTTAACAGCCTGAAAATCCAGGCCTCAGCGGTCTGCTTCATCTGGCTGGTTAACAAAAATAGGGGGGACCCCACGCCAATTTTTTTCGAGGGGATCCCCTATTTTTGTTAATCAGCCAAGATATGCAGACTGCTGTGGCCTGGTATTATCAGGCTGGCAAGGTCAATGGATCTTGGCTCCTTAACAGCCTGAAAATCCAGTCCTCAGCGGTCTGCTTCATCTGGCTGGTTAACAAAAATAGGGGGGACCCCACGCCAATTTTTTTCGAGGGGATCCCCTATTTTTGTTAATCAGCCAAGATATGCAGACTGCTGTGGCCTGGTATTATCAGGCTTGGAAGGTCCATGGATATTGGATCCTTACCAGTCTGAAAATCCAGGCCTCAGCGGTCTGCTTCATCTGGCTGGTTAACAAAAATAGGGGGGACCCAACGCCATTTTTTATTCGAAGGGAATCCCTATTTTTGTTAATCAGTTCCCTCTGACGTCACTGATTGTGTCCCTGGCTGACCTGAAGTGAAAGTGGAAAGCAATCAATTAAGCTTTCCACTTCCTCTCCTGTCAGCCAGGAGAGGAACTCATTCATTTGGGGGTTTACTGTGAGGCTGCAGCATTAGCTGCGGTCCCTGCAGTAAACATTAACCCTTTCTGAAGGATTACACCGTGGGACCTGACTGTGCATGGGATAGGTAAGAATAATTTTGCTTTTTTATTTTATTTTTATTACAGGAAATGGTTTTTGCAGTCAAATAAAAGATGGTCAAAAACATGTGTCTTTATTTCATTAAAATGATTTTTAATTAAAGTGTGTGTGTTTTATTTTTATTTCATGCAATAGGATTAATAATTGATAGTTGTCTAATTGACAGCTCTCAATTATTAACCTGGCTTAAGGTCACCTTTCAATTGCAATGTGGCTTTAACCCCATATTAACCCATTCGCCACCGCTACAGGGCAATGGGAATAGACGGGCAAAGTGCCAGAAAGGGCGAATCTAATTATAGATTTGTCTTTTCTGGGGTGTCTGGGGGCAGATGTTAGTAGCCAGGGAGGGCCAAAAATAATGGTCCCTCTATGGGCTATTATTATCTGCCCCCATTCGCTGGCTTTGTCTGTCTGGTTGCGAAAATAGGGCGGGAGCCCACGCATTTTTTTTAAACAATTTTACACCTCATATATATATATATATATATATATACATGTCATTGAATTTGTGACACATAGATATATATTTATATTTATAGTTCATACACTTCTACATAGTATAATAGCCGCTAATTCAATTGCCGGCTTTTGTGAAAATGCAGAACCCGACATGAAATGACACTTGGTGTACATAGGGTTAACCATGTCTTTTCATGTCCTTTGCTATCTGACTTGCACAAACAATTACATCAGTCTATGTGTGCAAAATTTCACACCTGTAGGGGTTAATTAAAGGTGTAAATTCGTAGCAAAAAAGTCTGTTTTTTTTACAACGAATTTACACCTTTAATTAACCCCTACAGGTGTGAAATTTTGCACACATAGACTGATGTAATTGTTTGTGCAAATCAGATAGCAAAGGACATGGAAAGACATGGTTAACCCTATGTACACCAAGTGTCATTTCATGTCGGGTGCTTCTGTCTTTTTACAGAAGCCGGCTTTACTCGGCAATTGAATCAGAGGATATTTTACTATGTAGAAGTGTATAAACTATACATATATGTATATATATATGTCACAATGACATGTATATATATATATATATATATATGTATTCTATGTGTGTATATTTAGTGTTTACAAGGAAATAAAGGTTTTTTTTAGTTGCGATATTTTGTTCCCATAGACTTACATGGGACTTCCGGTATCGGAATCGGATATCAATGATATTTAGTGATATCGGCGATACCATTTCGATACGATATTTTTAGATATCGAGCAGTATCGCTCAACACTACTGGTGGCAGCTCTGGCCCTCGGCAACCTCACTCACATACCATGTCTGGCACATGTGCTCAACTTGGTCGTGCGGAGTTTTTGGAGGGACTATCCGGATCTTGATGCACTGCTGCACAAGATCCGCCTATAGTGCGCTCACTTGCGACGTTCCAGCATGGCCAGATCGCGCATTGCAGCTCTGCAACGCAGATTTTGCCTTCCTGAACATCGCATCATATGTGACGTACCCACCAGGTGGAATTCCACGTTACATATGTTGGAGCGGTTGTGTGAGCAGCAGGCAGCAGTAATGGAGTATCAGCTGCATCAGGCGCAATCAACTCGCAATTTGCGCCGTTCACACTTCACCACTACTGAGTGGGCCTCTATAATAATAATAATAATAAGCTTTATTTATATAGCACCAACATATTCCGCAGCGCTTTACAGTTTAACAGTTTCAGAACACAAGTCATAAGTAACAACGTTAACAATACAATAATTAAAGCATATAAGCCGCCCCTGCTCGTGAGAGCTTACAATCTACAATGAGGTGGGGGAGATACAAAGTACAGGTGTTTATATACAATGGTGTATTTACAATGATGGTCCAGCCATTTTGAGGGAGTGAGGGATGGATGGAGATAGTGAATGGCCTACACACACAGACTTACACATAGAATGACTTTGATTAGTGAATGTGATAGGCCGCTCTGAACAAATGTGTTTTGAGGGAGCGCCTGAAACAATGCAAATTGCGGATAGTCCTAATTTCTTGGGGTAGAGCATTCCAGAGGATTGGCGCAGCGTGGGAGAAGTCTTGGAGTCGGGAGTGGGAGGTACGGATTAGTGCAGAGGTTAGTCGAAGGTCGTTTGCAGAGCGCAGCAGTCGGTTAGGCCGATAGATAGAAATGAGGGAGGAGATGTAGGGGGGTGCTGCACTGTGGAGAGCTTTGTGGGTGAGAACCAGTACTTTGAATTGGATCCTATAATGAATGGGCAGCCAGTGTAAGGACTGGCGAAGGACTCTATAAAGGACATCTGCCACGTTTTGCGTGCGTTTGATGAGTCAACGCGGATGGCGAGTGCAGATGATGCACTAGTCAGCCTGACTGTCCCCCTTATCTGCCTGCTTCAAAAAACACTGCAAGCACTAAGTGATGAGGTTTTGGAAGAGGTGGAGGATGAGGAGTCACAAATTCCATCACCTTCTGGACAGTCAGCGCAACGTGGTTCCTCACAAAGGGCTGGGCAGGGCTCACTTTGTGAGGAGGAGGAGGAGGAGGAGGTCAATGGAGGAGGAAGAAATCCCTCCAGAGGGAGGTACACAACGCTCTAGTCAGTATGTAGAGCGAGGGTGGGGTGATGCAGAGCAGGCAGAGATGACGCCTCTTGCAGGGGACAGCGTTTCTTGGCCAGTTGGGAGTCTGCAGCACATGGTTGATTTCATGCTGCAGTGCCTGAGAAACGACCGCCGGATCGCCCACATTCTCACCACGTCTGATTATTGGGTGTACACCCTCCTAGACCCTCGCTACCGGGACAACTTACAAAGCCTCATCACACCGTTGAACCGGGAGCGTAAAATGCGGGAGTACCAAGACACACTGGTGCAATCCATAATGTTCTCCATTCCAGCCGAGAGCACTGCTGCTGCTACTGCTTTACAAAGCAGCTCTGTGCGTCGAGGCAGTGGAGACAGCTCTGCAACAAGAGGGAGCACAAGCAGCGCCTCTGCACAGGGCAAGACCAGTAAGTTCCAAATGTGGCGAAGTTTTGTGGCAGCGCCACCAATGTCTACACCATCCGAGACGGCTCCAGTCAGCAGGAGGCAACGTTTCCGTAAGATGGTGACAGACTACATGTCTTGCCCTCTCAGTGTACTCCCAGATGGCTCTTCCCCATTCAAGTTTTGGGTCTCTAAGCTGGATACATGGCCAGAGCTTAGCCAGTATGCATTGGAGGTGCTGGCTTGCCCTGCTGCCAGTGTATTATCGGAGCGCGTCTTTACTGCTGCAGGTGGTGTACTAACAGACCGTTGCATGCGACTATCCTCCGATAATGTAGAACGGCTTACTTTTCTGAAAATGAACAAGGTATGGATCTCGCCTGAATTTGCCTGTCCGGTTTCCGATTAAATAACTGGTTGGCAACGTTATCCATGTCTCCTGTTATGTTCATCTTTCTACCACCTGAACTCTACTCCCTGGGCTACAACACTGCCAGTTGCTGCTCAGAAGTGTCGTGTCCACAGACCAATACACAAGCTATAGTGTTAGTGGGGTTCAGTAACGCCTGCTGTTCCCTTGCTGTGTATCTGGCAAAAATTAATGCTGCTAACTCCAAATTAAAGTTCAAACATCTCATACTAGGCCTCTGCCTACACCCTCCTTGACCCTGGGCTTCAACACCGCCAGTTGCTGCTCAGAAGTGTTGGATGCACAGATCAAAACAATCGCTGATGTGTTTGTGGGGTTCAGTAACGCCTGCTGTTCCCCTGCTGTGTGTCCGGCAAAAATTACTGCTACCTAGCTACACATGTTGAAAAAAACATGACATGTTAAAGTGGCTAGTGCTACACATAGATATCAGGCTACACCTTATTTCTAAGCTGTAAACAAGTGAAACATCACCTTTAAAACCATTAAATGATTAGTCTTGGTAACAAATCTGTAACAAAATAATTGTGACATATTATTGCAGATATCCACATGTCTAACACAAATGCTAACACAAAAGCATACTTATGCTATAGGGTACTGATGGTGAACCTTGTCACTCCATAACTTTGACAAATCCAACTCACATCATGCCTCAAATGCTGCAATGTTGGAAGTGCATAATGTGGGTTGAAGTTTGACAACAGCTGCAGTGCGAAGGTTATCCTTCAGTGTTCTTGGCTTTTAAATAAAAGCATACAAGTAAATATAATAATCCATTGTTGATTAAGGGACGTGATGTACACCTGTAATATTGTGCAAACAATGGATGTAGGACTAGTCCTCTTCAACATTACTTATATTTGTGTCATTTGAAAAAATACATATTTAATTACAAATTTAACAACCCATGTTCACTAGGTGTGAAAGGCCCCTTTGTGTACTTCTATAGTGTTTGCAACCAATGTATTGTATACGGAAGGAAGCGCGTCACACTAATAGATTTGAGTTATTTGAAATAGAATGGAGCAGCACCAATTACAGACAAATGTCAAGGATGAGGCAGGGACACACGCTCAGCAGACTACAACCAGCAGTGGTTGAAGAACTAACTGGAGCGTGATCTGCACTCCAAAAATCAAAACCTCAGACTACAGTGAACACTGCACACAACTGTTCACTAGGTGTGAAAGGCCCCTTTGTGTACTTCTATAGTGTTTGCAAGCAATGTATTGTATACGGATGGAAGCGCATCACACTAATAGATTTGAGTTATTTGAAATAGAATGGAGCAGCACCAATTACAGACAAATGTCAAGGATGAGGCAGGAACACACGCTCAGCAGACTACAACCAGCAGTGGTTGAAGAACTAACTGGAGCGTGATCTGCACTCCAAAAATATAAACCTCAGACTACTGTGAACACTGCACAGAACTGTTCACTAGGTGTGAAAGGCCCCTTTGTGTACTTCTATAGTGTTTGCAAGCAATGTATTGTATACTGATGGAAGCGTGTCACAATAATAGATTTGAGTTATTTGAAATAGAATGGAGCAGCACCAATTAGAGAAAAATGTCAAGGATGAGGCAGGGACACACGCTCAGCAGACTGCAACCAGCAGTGGTTGAAGAACTAACTGGAGCGTGATCTGCACTCCAAAAATATAAACCTCAGACTACTGTGAACACTGCACAGAACTGTTCACTATCTTTGAAAGGCCCCTTTGTGTACTTCTATAGTGTTTGCAAGCAATGTATTGTATACGGATGGAAGCGCGTCACACTAATAGATTTGAGTTATTTGAAATAGAATGGAGCAGCACCAATTACAGACAAATGTCAAGGATGAGGCAGGGACACACGCTCAGCAGACTACAACCAGCAGTGGTTGAAGAGAACTAACTGGAGCGTGATCTGCACTCCAAAAATCTAAACCACAGACGACAGTGAACACTGCACACAACTGTTCACTAGGTGTGAAAGGCCCCTTTGTGTACTTCTATAGTGTTTGCAAGCAATGTATTGTATACGGATAGAAGCGCGTCACACTAATAGATTTGAGTTATTTGAAATAGAATGGAGCAGCACCAATTACAGACAAATGTCAAGGATGAGGCAGGGACACACGCTCAGCAGACTACAACCAGCAGTGGTTGAAGAACTAACTGGAGCGTGATCTGCACTCCAAAAATATAAACCTCAGACTACTGTGAACACTGCACAAAACTGTTCACTATCTTTAAAAGGCCCCTTTGTGTACTTCTATAGTGTTTGCAAGCAATGTATTGTATACAGATGGAAGCGTGTCAACTAATAGATTTGAGTTATTTGAAATAGAATGGAGCAGCACCAATTACAGACAAATGTCAAGGATGAGGCAGGGACACACGCTCAGCAAACTACAACCAGCAGTGGTTGAAGAACTAACTGTAGCGTGATCTGCACTCCAAAAATATAAACCTCAGACTACTGTGAACACTGCACACAACTGTTCACTAGGTGTGAAAGGCCCCTTTGTGTACTTCTATAGTGTTTGCAAGCAATGTATTGTATACGGATGGAAGCGCATCACACTAATAGATTTGAGTTATTTGAAATAGAATGGAGCAGCACCAATTACAGACAAATGTCAAGGATGAGGCAGGGACACACGCTCAGCAGACTACAACCAGCAGTGGTTGAAGAACTAACTAGAGCGTGATCTGCACTCCAAAAATCTAAACCACAGACTACAGTGAACACTGCACACAACTGTTCACTAGGTGTGAAAGGCCCCTTTGTGTACTTCTATAGTGTTTGCAAGCAATGTATTGTATACGGATGGAAGCGCGTCACACTAAAAGATTTGAGTTATTTGAAATAGAATGGAGCAGCACCAATTAGAGAAAAATGTCAAGGATGAGGCAGGGACACACGCTCAGCAGACTACAACCAGCAGTGGTTGAAGAATTAACTGGAGCGTGATCTGCACTCCAAAAATATAAACCTCAGACTACTGTGAACACTGCACAGAACTGTTCACTATCTTTGAAAGGCCCCTTTGTGTACTTCTATAGTGTTTGCAAGCAATGTATTGTATACGGATGGAAGCGCGTCACACTAATAGATTTGAGTTATTTGAAATAGAATGGAGCAGCACCAATTACAGACAAATGTCAAGGATGAGGCAGGGACACACGCTCAGCAGACTACAACCAGCAGTGTTTGAAGAACTAACTGTAGCGTGATCTGCACTCCAGACACCTCAGACTACTGTGAACACTGCACACAACTGTTCACTAGGTGTGAAAGGCCCCTTTGTGTACTTATATAGTGTTTGCAAGCAATGTATTGTATACGGATGGAAGCGCGTCACACTAATAGATTTGAGTTATTTGAAATAGAATGGAGCAGCACCAATTACAGACAAATGTCAAGGATGAGGCAGGGACACACGCTCAGCAGACTACAACCAGCAGTGGTTGAAGAACTAACTGGAGCGTGATCTGCAATCCAAAAATGAAAACCTCAGACTACAGTGAACACTGCACACAACTGTTCACTAGCTGTGAAAGGCCCCTTTGTGTACTTCTATAGTGTTTGCAACCAATGTATTGGATACAGATGGAAGCACGTCACACTAATAGATCACTGTTAATTTCAATTGAATGGAGCAGCACCAATTCCACCAAATAAAAAAAAGAAGAGTCAGTGAGTGACACGTGCAGATGACTACAAACAACATTGGATGCAGAGCAAACTGCAGCGTCACCTGCACTCACACACACACCTTGCACAGAGCTGTAAAAACAACACTGCAAGGAAAAATGATGAATTACACAGCGGTTTCTCAAATAGCCTGCCTACAGAACAATTCACAAAAACGCTATCTGTAACTGTCCCTCAGAGTCAGCAGAGCAGCGTTCTGTCCCTAACTGAATTCACAGCACAGTGACGCTAAAATGGCGGCGGCGCCTTTTATAGTGCATTCTGACATCATTTCAGCATCCAATCACAGCCATGCCATTAGTTAACATGACCGCAGCATTACAGGATGTGCCCACACTTCGTAGGATTCCTCATTGGCTGACTAAAATCACAGTGCCTCTCAAAGAATTATGGGAACTTCCGATTCCGATATACGATATAGGAAAAATATCGGAACTAAGTATCGGAATTCCGATACAGCGAATATCGGCCGATACCCGATACTTGCGGTATCGGAATGCTCAACACTAGCCAGGAGCGGTCACGGACCGCTCCAGCACATTAACCCCTGGCACACTGTGATCAAAGATGATCGCAGTGTTCCGGCAGTATAGGGAATCATCACGCAGGGAGGGGGCTCCCTGCGTGCTTCCCTGAGATCCTCAGAACAGCGCAATGTGATCACGCTGTTCTGAGGGCTTCCTCCCTGCAGGACCCCGGATCCAAGATGGCCGCGGGGTCCTTCCGGGTCCAGCAGCGAGGCGGCTTCCTCAGTGCCTGCTGAGAAAGCCTGCAGTACTGCCTGTGAGATCGCTGGTCTCACAGAGTGCTGTGCACATTGTCAGACCAGCGATCTTACATTATACAGTGATGTCCCACCCTGGGACAAAGTAAAAATGTAAAAAACATAAAAATAACATGTGTAAAAAAAAATTCCCAAATACCGAAAAAAAAAATATTCCCCAATAAATTCATTTCTTTAATGTAAAAAAAGCCAACACAACAATAAAAGTACACATATTTAGTATAGCCGCGTCCGTAATGACCCGCCCTATAAAACTGTCCCACTAGTTAACTCCTTTAGTGAACCCCTTAAAAAAAAAAACAAGGCAAAAAAAAATGCTTTATCAACATACCGCTGAACAAAAAGTGGAATAACATGCGATCAAAAAGACTGATATAAATAAACATGGTACTACTGAAAACGTCATCTTGTCCCGCAAGAAACGAGCTGCCACACAGCATCATCAGCGAAAAAAAGTATAGCTCGCAGAATAAAGCAATGCAAAAACAATTATTTTTAATATATTATTGTATTTATTGTATAAAAGCGCCAAAACATAAAAAAATTATATAAATGAGGTATCGCCGTAATCGTACTGACCCAAAGAATAAAACCGCTTTATCGATTTTACTACACGCAGAACGATATAAACGCCCCCCCACCAAAAGAAATCCATGAATTGCTGGTTTTTGTTCATTCTGCCTCTCAAAAATCATAATAAAAAGTGATAAAAAAATGTCAAGTGCCCAAAAATGGTACGAATAAAAACGTCAACTCGTCCCACAAAAAATAATACCTCACATGACTCTGTGGGCCAAAATATAGAAATATTATAGCTCTCAAAATGTGGTGATGCAAAAAACTATTTTTTGCAATAAAAAGCATCTTTTAGCGTGTAACAGCTGCCAAACATAAAAACCCAACATAAATAGTAAATCAAACCCCCCTTTATCACCCCCTTAGTTAGGGGAAAATAATACAATTTTAAAAATGTATTTATTTCCATGTTCCCATTAGGGTTAGGGTTAGGGCTGGGGCTAAAGTTAGGATTAGGGTTAGGGCTGGGACTAGGGTTAGGGGTGTGTTGGGGTTAGGGTTGGAGTTAGAATTGGGGGGTTTCCACTGTTTAGGCTAATTAGGGGCTCTCGACATGGCGTCTAATCTCAATTTCAACCAATTCTGCGGTTGAAAAAGTCAAACGGTGCTCCTTCCCTTCTGAGCTCTGCCGTGCGCCCAAACAGTAGTTTACCCCCACATATCAGGTATCAGCATACTCAGGAAAAATTGCACAATAACTCTTGTGGTCCAATTTTTTCTGTTACCCTTGGGGAAATAAAAAATTGGGGGCAAAAATATAATTTTTGCAGAAAAAAATATGATTTTCTTATTTTTATGGCTCTACGTTATAAACTTCTGTGAAGCACTTGGGGGTTCAAAGTTCTCACCACACATCTAGATAAGTTCCTTTGGGGGTCTAGTTTCCAAAATGGTGTCACTTGTGGGGGGTTTCCACTGTTTAGGCACATCAGGGACTCTCCAAACGCGACATTACACCCGCAGACCATTCCATCAAAGTCTGCATTACAAAACGTCACTACTTCTATTCCGAGCCCCGACATGTGCCCACACAGTAGTTTTCTCCCACATATGGGGTGTCAGCGTACTCAGGACAAATTGGACAACAACTTTGGGGTCCAACTTCTCCTGTTACCCTTGGGAAAATAAAAAATTGGTGACTAAAAGATCATTTTTGTGGAAAAAAAAATAGGATTTTTAATTTTCATGCCCAGGTATTATAAACTTGTGTGAAGTACTTGAGGGTTCAAAGTGCTCACCACAGGTCTAGATAAGTTCCTTAGGTGGTCTAGTTTCCGAAATGGAGTCACTTATGGGGGGTTTCCACTGTTTAGGCACATCAGGGGCTCTCCAAACGCAACATGGCTTCCAGCCAATTCTGCGTTGAAAAAGTCAAACGGCGATCCTTCCCTTTCGAGCTCTGCCATGCACCGAAACAGTGGTTTACCCCAACATATTGGGTATCGGCATACTCAGGACAAATTGCACAATAATTATTGTGGTCTTGTTACCCTTGGGAAAATAAAAATTGGGGTGAAAAGATCATTTTTGTGGAAAAAATATGATTTTTTAATTTTACAGCTCTACGTTATAAACTTGTATGAAGCACTTGGGGGTTCAAAGTGCACATCACAGATCTAGATAAGTTCTTTAGGGGGTCTCGTTTCTAAAATGAGGTCACTTGTGGGGGGTTTCCACTGTTTAGGCACATCAGGGGCTATCCAAACGCGACATAGCGTCCAATTTCAATTCCAGCCAATTTTGGTTTGAAAAAGTCAAACGGTGCTCCTTCCCTTTCGACCGCTGCCGTGCGCCCAGACAGTGGTTTTCCCCACATATGGGGTATCGCCATACTCAAGAGACATTGCACAACAACCTTTTCTGTCCATTTTCTTCTTTTATCCTTGTTAAAATAAAAAAATTGTTTGTAAAAGATCATTTTTGTGACTAAAAAGTTAAATGTTAATTTTTTCTTTCCATGTTGCTTCAGCTCCTGTGAAGCACCTGAAGGGTTAATAAACTTCTTGAATATCGTTCTGAGTTCCTTGAGGGGTGCAGTTTTCAGAATGGTGTCACTTTTGGGTATTTTCTGCCATATAGACCCCTCAAAGTGACTTCAAATGTGAGGTGGTCCTAAAAAAATGGTTTTGTACATTTCGTTGTAAAAAATGAGAAATCGCTGGTCAACTTTTGGCCTTTATAACTTCCTAACAAAAAAAAATGTTGTTTCCAAAATTGTGCTGATGTTAAGTAGACATGTGGAAAATGTTATTTAGCAACTATTTTGTGTGACATATTTCTCTGTTTTAATGGAATAAAAATTCAGAGTTTGAAAATTGCAAAACTTTCAACATTTTTGCTATATTTCCATTTTTCCCATAAATAAACGCAAGTTATATCGAAGAAATGTTACCACTATCATGAAGTACAATATGTGACGAGAAAACATTCTCAGAATCATGAAGATCCGTTGAAGCGTTCCAGAGTTATAACCTCATAAAGAGACAGTGGTCAGAATTGTTAAAATTGGCCCGGGCTTTAACGTGCAAACAACCCTTGGGATTAAAGGGGTTAAAGTTGAACTAGTTGGACTTTTTCTGGATGAAGGTGAACTCAAAATCATCTCTCATGTCATGACCGCAGGTGGCGCACGTGATTTGTGAACCCACTGTGCCACAGGGCTTGGACTGCCTAGGAAAGTGCATAGCTAAGCGGCTGCTTGATGTTCACTTGAGCACCTGATGGTGGAGACAGACTGGGCTGCAAGCAGCCGCCAGGTACCACTCCAAGGCAGGTGCCTGTACTGCTGCTTCCGATCCCAGGGGTCGGGCTCGCTGACCCAGGGAGAAGTGATCGATGTTGCTGACTAGCAGGATACAGAGACAGACGAACTGTACGGACACTTTGGATATTGAAGATAGGTTCTTGTTCACACATGTAGATATCAGGAAACAGTTCTGGAGCTGGCCACACTAGGACCAGGGACAACAGACACAGGACTGGCCACACCGAGACCAGGAGACCGAGTATAGTTACTGTAGATGCGTTTTAAGGATTAGGATACCACCAAAGCAGTCACAGGAACACAGACAAACTAAACTAGGCTAACAGGAACACAGGATACTGGAATAACTTTAACAGACTAAGGATGGGGGACCTGGCAACATACAGTTGCACACATCAACACCACTAAAACTAAACTATAGTGGTTGCTCAGGCACCTCCCTATTGGGGGGGGTGCCTTTTATACAAGATGCTTCCCAACTATTGGCTGGGAGACACCTTGCAAGTGAAAACTTTCACTAAATGCCTCCCAGTTGTTAGACACTACCGAGTAACACATAATTATAGTTATCAGAATGAGTGAGGACTCTGCTCACAACCTTATAATCTGTAAGGAATATGAAAGGGTGTCTTACATAACCCCCCCAAGTAAAAATGAATCTTTATTGGTAATAATTAAAAGAAATCCTCTAAAACCTCTAATAGTGTTGAGCGATACGATACTGCAAATATCGGATATCGGCCGATATTAGCTGTATCGGCCTTTCGATTCCGAATACCGATATTTTCGTCATATCGGATACCGGAATCGGATTTGTCACTGTCACTGTGAGTGTCCGTCGGTCGGGTCTGTCACTGTCAGTGTCCGTCGGTCGGGTCTGTCAGGAGTCAGCGGCACTTACCTGGCAGAAGATCTCCGGCGGTCACGGCCTGGACTGCTTCATGGCCGCCATCATCTTTCCCCGGCGGTCACATGCAGTTTCTCGCGATAACTGCAGTGACTGCTGGGTAATCCCGTCCGTAAAGCAGTCAGTCCGATGACGTCACCGCCGGAGAAGCAGGTAATCAGCTGTGCTGCGTCGCGATGACAGGCTCTGCCTGTCATTGCGATGTAGCAGAGCTGGATCGTCGTGGGTCGCTCGTTACTATGGACTGCGTCGGACAGGTGGTATACTGTTGGTTTGTTTTTTTTCTTTTTTTACAGGAGATCGATGGCGTCGCAGGAATGAGAGTGTAATAAAAGAAATGAAAACTGTGTTGTCTCTTTTTTCATTAAAATACTTTTTTCTTGCTTTATCTTTTTTTTTATGCATTTAATAACTTTGGGATTAATAATGGATCGGTGTCTTATTGACACCTCTCCATTATTAACCGGGCTTATTGTCACCGTGCAATCAACGGTGACATTAACCCCTTATTACCCCACTTGCCACCGCTACAGGGCAGTGGGAAGAGCCGGGTAAAGTGCCACAATTGGCACATCTTTTGATGCGCCAAATGTGGGGCTGCTGTAGCCTGGTATTATCAGGCTGTTGAGGGCCAAAATCCATGGGCCTTGACAGTCTTTTAATACCAGGCCGCAGCAGTCTGCATTTTACTTGGCTGGTTAACAAAAATAGGGGGACCCCTACGCTGTTTTTTTTTCGAGGGGATCCCCTATTTTTGTTAACCAGCCAAGCTAAGCAGACTGCTGTGGCCTGGTATTATCAGGCTTGCAAGGTCCATGGATATTGGATCCTTACCAGCCTGAAAAACCAGGCCTCAGCGGTCTGCTTCATCTGGCTGGTTAACAAAAATAGGGGGGACCCCACGCCAATTTTTTTCGAGGGGATCCCCTATTTTTGTTAATCAGCCAAGATATGCAGACTGCTGTGGCCTGGTATTATCAGGCTGGCAAGGTCCATGGATCTTGGCTCCTTAACAGCCTGAAAATCCAGGCCTCAGCGGTCTGCTTCATCTGGCTGGTTAACAAAAATAGGGGGGACCCCACGCCAATTTTTTTCGAGGGGATCCCCCATTTTTGTTAATCAGCCAAGATATGCAGACTGCTGTGGCCTGGTATTATCAGGCTGGCAAGGTCCATGGATCTTGGCTCCTTAACAGCCTGAAAATCCAGGCCTCAGCGGTCTGCTTCATCTGGCTGGTTAACAAAAATAGGGGGGACCCCACGCCAATTTTTATTCGAAGGGAACCCCTATTTTTGTTAATCAGTTCCCTCTGACGTCACTGATTGTGTCCCTGGCTGACCTGAAGTGAAAGTGGAAAGCAATCAATTAAGCTTTCCACTTCCTCTCCTGTCAGCCAGGAGAGGAACTCATTCATTTGGGGTTTTACTGTGAGGCTGCAGCATTAGCTGCGGTCCCTGCAGTAAACATTAACCCTTTCTGAAGGATTACACCGTGGGACCTGACTGTGCATGGGATAGGTAAGAATAATTTTGCTTTTTATTTTATTTTTATTACAGGAAATGGTTTTTGCAGTCAAATAAAAGATGGTCAAAAACATGTGTCTTTATTTCATTAAAATGATTTTTAATTAAAGTGTGTGTGTTTTATTTTTATTTCATGCAATAGGATTAATAATTGATAGTTGTCTAATTGACAGCTCTCAATTATTAACCTGGCTTAAGGTCACCTTTCAATTGCAATGTGGCTTTAACCCCATATTAACCCATTCGCCACCGCTACAGGGCAATGGGAATAGACGGGCAAAGTGCCAGAAAGGGCGAATCTAATTATAGATTTGTCTTTTCTGGGGTGTCTGGGGGCAGATGTTAGTAGCCAGGGGGGGCCAAAAATAATGGTCCCTCTCTGGGCTATTATTATCTGCCCCCATTCGCTGGCTTTATCTGTCTGGTTGCGAAAATAGGGCGGGAGCCCACGCATTTTTTTTAAACAATTTTACACCTCATATATATATATATATATATATATATATATACATGTCATTGAATTTGTGATACATATATATATATTTATATTTATAGTTCATACACTTCTACATAGTATAATAGCCACTAATTCAATTGCAGGCTTTTGTGAAAATGCAGAACCCGACATGAAATGACACTTGGTGTACATAGGGTTAACCATGTCTTTTCATGTCCTTTGCTATCTGATTTGCACAAACAATTACATCAGTCTATGTGTGCAAAATTTCACACCTGTAGGGGTTAATTAAAGGTGTAAATTCGTAGCAAAAAAGTCCGTTTTTTTTACAACGAATTTACACCTTTAATTAACCCCTACAGGTGTGAAATTTTGCACACATAGACTGATTTAATTGTTTGTGCAAATCAGATAGCAAAGGACATGAAAAGACATGGTTAACCCTATGTACACCAAGTGTCATTTCATGTCGGGTGCTTCTGTCTTTTCACAGAAGCCGGCTTTACCCGGCAATTGAATCAGAGGATATTTTACTATGTAGAAGTGTATAAACTATACATATATGTATATATATATGTCACAATGACATGTATATATATATATATATGTATTCTATGTGTGTATATTTAGTGTTTACAAGGAAATAAAGGTTTTTTTTAGTTGCGATATTTTGTTCCCATAGACTTACATTGGACTTCCGGTATCGGAATCGGATATCGACGATATTTAGTGATATCGGCGATACCATTTCGATACGATATTTTTAGATATCGAGCAGTATCGCTCAACACTAACCTCTAACTACGTCCCAGACAAAATGTTAAGAGGCCCAAAGTTACCAACTACCTGCCTGTTAGTTCTTAAGCCCATAGTTAGCTTAAAAGGATTATCCAGGATAATTTTATTTTCTTACTGAGAACAGTGGCAGTTTATGTACACTGTACAGATCATTCAGTGCACATTGCTAAGTGTGGTCTGCCTGTGCAGACTACTTATACAATCACCGATCAGTCGGAATGTGGCTAGTTAGAATGTGGCCAGAATCATGCATATTGCATACATCCGGTCACATGACCGCTCGGTCTTACAGCTGATACTGGACGATCCTCACAGTGAGTGTTGCGCTCCATGTGAGGATTCACAAGTCTGCAGTCACATAGAGTGACTGCAGACTTGCCTAGGCAACCATTTTAAGGTGCATTTACATTGGTCGACAGGCTGCTAAAGAGGTTTTTCACCCCAGAGCAGACTTTCAGTAAGCAGTGTATCTTACTGTATAACTAAGTGTAAAAACACACAAATTGAGCTGCAGTTTGAGTTGGTATACCTGCAACACACAGTATAAACGCATGGTCACATTAGCCATTAACCAGGCAAAACCTACAAGAAACAAAATGAGCATAAACCCTGCTGTAACTAAATAAGTAAAAGGCAAAAGTGCATTTAAATAACATAGGGTTCTTAGTAACACTGTTTTTGATAAAAAAAAAATGCATAAAAATCATCCCACCGGCGATAAGGTGACCCTATTTGGGACGGTAGTACACTGTCTAAAATTAAAAAATTACCGTGCGTCAGAAGTAACCTGTGTGAATAAGGGCAGACAAATGTGTTTATATGTTGCATGAATACCAATTCAAACTCCAACTCAATTTGTGTGTTTGGCCTCCCCTCCTTGAGCAGGTTGTTACATTTAAAAAGCTTCCCAAGGCTGAGGTGAACAGCATTCGGAACCCAGTCCCTATTTGCCCTTATTCACACAGGTCACCTCTGACACACGGTAAGATTTTAATATTAGACAGTGTAGGACCGTCCCAAATAAGGCCACCTTGCCGCAATCTTCCCCTCAGAGGCACAACATATTTCATGAACTTTCACCACACACTAAGTGGTTCTGTTTGCTCTCAAATGCCAGGGTTGAATTTCAATATATGAAGAACTTGGCACTCAAGTATAATGCGATAATCTATAACAGACCGAAATGTCATACTTTACTGTGGATTGCAATTATTTTCTTGCATTATACTTGAGTACCAAGTTCTTCATATATTGGATTACAGATTGGGCCCCTACTTGTGCACCTTCATACAGGAGTGGCTTGTTCTACTATACATATGGCTGAATTTTAGTTCCAATCAGGCCCTGCCTGTAGATATTCCTTCCTGCCCCTGGAGGTTTGCACCCTATAAAATCACAGAAGAAATGGCGACCCCGCTTACCCTAGCCTTACCCTGGGAAACCCTAGGACGCCCTATACATGAGTTGGGAAGCCCCTTACTGTATAGTATATGAAAAAACTTTTTGTTGTAAGAAGGACAGAAATTATCCATACAGTCATGATTCATACAATTTATTAAAGAAGTCATCAGGAATAGCAAAGAATGCAGTCTTACATGCCTCCCAGAGTTCATCTAGATTCCTTGGTTTTGTCTTCCAAGCTTCCTCTTTCATCCTACCCCAAACATACTCAATGATGTTCATGTCTGGTGACTGGGCTGGCCAGTCATTGAGCACCTTGATCTTTTTTGCATGGAGGAACTTTGTTCTAGAGATGGATGTATGTGATGGAGCACCATCCTGCTGCAAAATTTGACCCCTTTTATGATTTGGAATGTAAGAGGTAGCTAATACTTCTTGATATTTCAGGCTATTGATATTGCCTTCCACCTTGCAAATGTTTCGCACACCCCATAATGAATTTAACCCCAGACCATGATCTTTCCACCACCAAATTTAACTGTTTTCTGGGTGTATTTTGGATCCATATGGGCTCCAGCAGGTCTCCTGCAGTATTTGCGGCGGCTGTAGTGTAATTCTACTGAAGATTAGTGTTGAGCGATATTGCTCGATATCTAAAAATATCGTATCGAAATTGTATCGCCGATAGCACTAAATATCGTCGATATCCGATTTCGATACCGGAAGTCCCATGTAAGTCTATGGGAACAAAATATCGAAATTAAAAAAAAACATTCTTGCCTTGTTGGTTAATTGTACATGAAGGAAAACAACAAAGACTAATGTAGAATGTATTGGGGGAGGTTGAGGAGACAATAAAGGCATACATGTTTAACCCAATGCATTGGAATAGCATTCATATTTTTTTTTTTGGAAATACGTTTGGATTGACTAACAAATTGACAATGTTGTTAACCTTTTTTATATTTTGGCAAATATGTATGTTTCACAACTTCCATGCTCTTCACCTTTTTAACTTTTGCCAGTGCCACACTTTCTCCTTCATAATCTTCAGCAGCAGCATCATCTTTCTCATCAAATTATTCTTCATCTTCACCTTCTTAATTTTCTTCTTAAACTTCTTGCTATTCATGTTTTTGTTTACATTACTCATATTGTTATTATTAAACTAATTAATCTTCTTCATATTCAAATTCTTATCTTCTTCCTCTTCATCTTCTTCATCATATTCTTATTTGTGACAGAGATTCCTGTACTTGCAATCTGTAAAAGTATGAATTGTTCATCCTTCCGTTCTTGCTGTCACAAAAGATTTAAATTACAACAGTATTTGTCCGTGTTCAGTTTAGCCTGCAGCAGCAGGCATTTTCCAGGGACACCACGAGGAGGAACGGACTCACCCCCATACACTGCTTAGTCTTCTTCTGCTTAGAATTTATAGCATATATTTTGCTCTTCATTTTGGTCTTATACTTCATGTTCTTCTGCTTTTTGATCTTTTGCTTATTGTTCTTCTGTCTCTTGTTCTGTATCTTGTAGTTTGTCTTAACCTTCTTTGTCCTGTTGGTGATCTTCTTCTTGGTAATCTTTTATTTTTTCTTTGTGATGGTGTTCAGGCTGGTTGGCTTCATGCTCGTCGTCCTTGTTGTCGTCATCTTTTTCTGGGTGGTCTTTAATGTCGTCTAATTTCCAGAAAAGCTGACGTTACTGGAACCCTGACGGGTATCAGATGGAGCAAGAGACAATGGAAGTAACAAGGACCAGCTGACTGTGCTGGACCCCGGACGGGTAGCAGAAGGAAAAGAGGCAATGTCACAACCGAGTACCAGCTGACGTTACTGTGACACGGTTACTAAGCAGGAGGTACCTGTGCTCCAAAGCACTACCAAGGACCAGCAGACGTTGCTGGAACTCGGATACGGAGATGGAGGCACCTAGGCCAAAGGCACTGGGGAGAACCACTTGAACGGTACTGGACCCCGGACGGGTAGCAGAAGGAAAAGAGGCAATGTCACAACCGAGTACCAGCTGACGTTACTGTGACACGGTTACTAAGCAGGAGGTACCTGTGCTCCAAAGCACTACCAAGGACCAGCAGACGTTGCTGGAACTCGGATACGGAGATGGAGGCACCTAGGCCAAAGGCACTGGGGAGAACCACTTGACGGTACTGGACCCCGGACGGGTAGCAGAAGGAAAAGAGGCAATGTCACAACCGAGTACCAGCTGACGTTACTGTGACACGGTTACTAAGCAGGAGGTACCTGTGCTCCAAAGCACTACCAAGGACCAGCAGACGTTGCTGGAACTCGGATACGGAGATGGAGGCACCTAGGCCAAAGGCACTGGGGAGAACCACTTGACGGTACTGGACCCCGGACGGGTAGAAGAACGCACCCATGAAAATGTAAGTTGACAGGACGCAAGCCGTCCGCAGTTACAGAATCACACAGTCCTACAGTGGGTGCTTATCCTATTGTCACAATGGAAACCGCCTTTATTTACATATCCCACAGCACACATAGGAATCACCTAAACTGCAGGCACCATAGAGTCGGCTAACCCGAATGCAACACGACAGCACAACTTATTGGAGGATAATTGACGTTCACACTGCCAGGAAACAGCTGTCGTGCTGTAACCAGGCTGGCCAGGAGTCAGTACCCCTGCCAATTACTTACGAGCAACAAATGGCGGTGTTGTAGCCCAGGGAGTAGAGTTCAGGTGGTAGAAAGATGAACATAACCGGAGACATGGAAAACGTTGCCAAACAGTTATTTAATCTGAAAACGGACAGGCAAATTCAGGTGAGATCCATGCCTTGTTCATTTTCAGAAAAGTAAGCCAGTCTACATTCTCTGAGGATAGTCGCATGCGACGGTCTGTTACTACACCACCTGCAGCACTAAAGACACGCTCAGATAATACACTGGCAGCAGGGCAAGCCAGCACCTCCAATGCATACTGGCTAAGCTCTGGCCATGTATCCAACTTAGAGACCCAAAATTTGAAAGGGGAAGAGGCATCTGGGAGTACACTTAGAGGGAAAGCCAAGTAGTCTGTCACCATCTTACGGAAACGTTTCTTCCTGGTGACTGGAGCCGTCTCGGATGGTGTAGACCTTGCTGGCGCTGTCACAAAACTTTGCCACATTTGTAACATACAGTTCTTGCTCTGTGCAGAGGCGCTGCTTCTGCTCCCTCTTGTTGTAGAGGTGTCTACACTGCCTCGACGCACAGAGCTGCTTTGTAAAGCAGTAGCAGCAGCAGCAGCAGCATCTCTCTCGGCTGGAATGTACAACAGTATGGATTGCACTAGTGTGTCTTGGTACTCCTGCATTTTACGGTCCCGGTTCACCGGTGTGATGAGGGTTTGTAAGTTGTCCCGGTAGCGAGGGTCTAGGAGGGTGTACACCCAATAATCTGACGTGCTGAGAATGTGGGCGATGCGGCGGTCGTTTCTTAGGCACTGAAGCATGAAATAAACCATGTGCTGCAGACTCCCAACTGGCCAACAAAGGCTGTCCTCTGGAAGAGGCGTCATCTCTGTCTCCTCTGCATCACCCCACCCTCGCTCTACATACTGACTACAGCGTTGTGTACCTTCCTCTGTAGGGATTTCTTCCTCCTCCATTGACTCCTCCTCCTCCTCCTCATCCTCCTCACAAAGTGAGCCCTGCCCAGCCCTTTGTGAGGAACCACGTTGCGCTGACTGTCCTGAAGGTAATTGAATTTGTGACTCCTCATCCTCCACCTTTTTCAAAACCTCTTCCTTTAGTGCTTTCAGTGATTTCTGAAGCAGGCAGATAAGGGGGACAGTCATGCTGACTAGTGCATCATCTGCACTCGCCATCCGCGTTGAGACATCAAACGCACGCAAAACGTCGCAGATGTCCTTCATAGAGGCCCACTCAGTAGTGGTGAAGTGTGAACGGCGCAAATTGCGAGTTGATTGCGCCTGTTGCAGCTGATACTCCATTACTGCTGGCTGCTGCTCACACAACCGCTCCAACATATGTAACGTGGAATTCCACCTGGTGGGTACGTCATATATGATGCGATGTTCAGGAAGGCAAAATCTGACTTGCAGAGCTGCAATGCGCGATCTGGCCATGCTGGAACGTCGCAAGTGAGCGCACTCTAGGCGGACCTTGTGCAGCAGTGCATCAAGATCCGGATAGTCCCTCAAAAAACTCTGCACGACCAAGTTGAGCACATGTGCCAGACATGGTATGTGAGTGAGGTTGCCAAGGCCCAGAGCTGCCACCAGATTTCGGCCATTGTCACACACTACCAAGCCTGGCTGCAGATTAGCTGACAAAAACCACACGTCGCTCTCCTGCTTGATGGCATCCCAGAGCTCCTGCGCTGTGTGGCTTCGATTCCCCATGGGAATTAATTTCAAGACGGCCTGTTGACGTTTGGCCACGGCTGTGCTCATATCGGTCGCAACAGGTAAGCGTTCACGGGTCCATGTGGAGGTATACCGTGACGGCTCGTGCAGCGATGATTCTGAGGAACTGGAGTAGGAGGAGGAATCAATGTGCACAGACTGGATTCCTGCAATCCTTGGAGTTGGCAGAACACGTACAGCGCCACTGGCAAGATCTGTACCCGGCTCCACAACATTGACCCAATGGGCAGTGAGGGAAAGGTATCGTCCCTGGCCATGGGTACTGGTCCACGCATCGGTGGTCAGGTGGACCCTGCTACTGACGGCGTTTAGTAGCGCATGTTTAATGTTTCCCTCGACATGTTTTTGCAGAGCAGGGATAGCTTGCCTGCTGAAATAAAATCGGCTTGGCACATTATATTGTGGGACTGCCAATGCCATAAAGTTCCTGAAACTGTCAGTCTCCACCAGCCTGAATGACAGCATTTCAAGGGACAGGAGTTTTGCAAGGCCAGCATTCAGAGCCTGTGCTCGTGGATGGTTTGCCGAGTATGGCCGTCTTTTATCCCATGCCTGTGTTACCGATGGCTGTTTTTTGTACTGGGAGTGTGACGATGACTGTGAACTTGCTGCAGTGGGTGGAATAACAGTTTGTCTATGGACAACAGTGACCGAGGTTCTTCCATGGAGATCCTGTGAGGAAGCCAAAACAGGTGTGTGAGAGCTGGAGGTAGAGGCTCGAACATGACGTAAAGATGTAGGTGCTGCTGTAGGTTGGCCTACATCTCCAGTGTGTCTTTGGAACTCAGCTACGTGCTTTGTCCATACATGTGTCCACATATTTGTGGTATTCAGGTTCCTGATATTTTTACCTCTTTTAACTTTTTGCTTACACAGCTTGCATTGAACATAGCAAATATTACCTACAAGTCTGTCAAAAAAGGACCACGCAGTGCAAGTCATGGGAGCGCCAATTTTGACATTTCTAAGAGAACTGCTCCCAACAGGTGCCAAACTGGAGGCTACAGGCAAGCGAGTCTGCAGCCTACCTCTCCCTCCTCTTTGTACCGTTGGGACAATCTCTTCCTCAGAGCTGCTCCCACCACCTTGCTGTTGCTCACGCCATGTTGGGTCTCGGACTTCATCATCTCCACTACCCTCTTCCAACACCTGCTGCTGTTGGATGGTCTGGGCAGCACCATGCTCCACAAAACCTGGCACCTGAGTCTCATCATCATCATAAGATGCGTTCTGCGGTGTGCTGTTCATCGGCACTGGCTCACCCGCCTCTTCAGATTGAGAGAGACACAGCTGTTGCGCATCACTGCATACTCCCTCTTCTTCAAATTGCAGAATGCTGCTTGCCTGTGCCCGTGTTTGCGAGCCAACAGATTCTGAGAACAGAAGCAGAGACTCAGCTGGCTCCTGTACAGAACTCTGACTGCCTTGGCAATTTGACAGGCGGTGAACAGACAGATGGTTGCTCAACAGTGTTGTGTTCCTGAGAGGAGGTGGAAGGAATTGAAGTCGATGCATTGGCTGCCATCCAACCAACAACGGCTTCAATTTGTTCTTCCCGCAGCAGGGGGGCACGCCGAGCTCCTACCAAAGTGCGCATAAAGGAACGCTCACGGGGATAAATGGTGGATGCTGTGTCACTGAGGGCGGCAGCAGACACAGAATCCCCACGTCCTCTCCCTGCTGAAACTCCACGGCCACGACCACGTGCCTTACTCACTGACTTCTTCATCTTGGTAGATTGATAAAGAAAGTCAGAAAAGTTATAACTTAAGGCCTAAGTGTGGTTATTACGCAGAGACTGAAGTGAACACTGAAACACAACTGTTCACAAATCACAATCTGTGAAAGGCTACTCCTTTGTCTACTTCTATAGTGTTTGCAACCAATGTATTGGATACGGATGGAAGCGCGTCACACTAATAGTTAAATTGCATGGAGCAGCAAGAATTACACTGAAGGAAAAAAAAAAGAGTCTGTGAGTGACAGGTGCAGATGCCTACAGACAGCGTTGCATGCAGAGCAAACTGCAGCGTCACCTGCACTCACACACACCTTGCAGAGCTGTTAAAACACTGCAGGCAAAAGGAAGCTTTACACAGCGGTTGGTGCTAGCCTGCCTACAGCACAGTACACTAAATCGCAATCTCTAACTGTCCCTCAGAGTCAGCACAGCAGCGTTCTGTCCCTTACTGAATTCACAGCACAGTGACGCTAAAATGGCGGCGGCGCCTTTTATACACTGAAGAAAAAAAAAAGAGTCTGTGAGTGACATGTGCAGATGCCTACAGACAGCGTTGCATGCAGAGCAAACTGCAGCGTCACCTGCACTCACACACACCTTGCAGAGCTGTTAAAACAACACTGCAGGCAAAAGGAAGCTTTACACAGCGGTTGGTGCTAGCCTGCCTACAGCACAGTACACTAAATCGCAATCTCTAACTGTCCCTCAGAGTCAGCACAGCAGCGTTCTGTCCCTTACTGAATTCACAGCACAGTGACGCTAAAATGGCGGAGGCGCCTTTTATAGTGCATTCTGACATCATTTCAGCATCCAATCACAGCCATGCCATTAGTTAACATGACCGCAGCAGTACAGGATGTGCCCACACTTCTTAGGATTCCTTATTGGCTGAATAAAATCACATTGCCTCGCAAATAATTATGGGAACTTCCGATTCCGGTATTCGATAAGACGAAAATATCGAAACGAATTATCGAAAGGCCGATAGAGCTAATATCGGCCGATAGCCGATATTTGCATTATCGTATCGCTCAACACTACTGAAGATTCATCAGAGAAATCCACCTTCTGCCACTTTTCCAGCATCCATCTGTTTAGCAGGCTGTGGGACTTTGCAAATGCCACATGGTTTTTTATTTGCCTTTTGTTTAGTGCTGGCTTCTGGGCACTGAATCGACCATGGAGGCCATTTCAAGACAGAATCCTACAAACTATTCTAGTTGACACAGGGACTTGAGGTGACCAGGCCTGTTGGAGCTCTGCTGCAGTGGAAGAGGGGCTTGCTTTGGATTTTCTAACAAACAAACGTTCCTCCTGAGCAGTTGTCTTGCGGGGTCTGCAGGACCTGGGCTTGTCAAACCCATCTCCAGTCTCTTCAAATCTTTTTTTAATTCTTTGTACTTGACGCTGAGACACACCAAAGGTGCCAGCCACCTCTGCAGTGGATCTGGTCTTCAGCCTCTTGATAATCAACGATTTGGTTGCAGGGTGGATTTTTGGCATGTTGTCAGAGCTCAAGTTGCAGTTCAAGTGAAGGTCTGGGGTGCTGGGTTTCTTTTTATACACACCCACTAATTAACCGATCATTTACTGAGCACTGGTGAGGATGTAAACTAGGATTGGGTGAATTATATCACCAGGTGACAAAACTTTTGTCTTGCCACAACCTGACCATTCTGTGTTCATTAAATGATCAATATTTCAGCATTGATGCCAATTTATTTTCTTAACCTAAACCAAATTTTTGAGGGTTTCAGCTTTCAAAAGAGTAATTTATAAAACCAATGGATGACGTCAGGTTATAAGCTTTGATTTACATAACATGGATAAGCGACATAACTTCTGTCAGGGACTGTATATGTACACAATAAATCAGAAAAAATTTTATCCCTAATGCAGCACAAATAAAGCAGTAAAAGTCACCTATCGCTATATCCTGACTGTATGTACATGAAAGGTACTAATAGTGCTTGTGCAATAGTCTCATTATAGTGCAGGACAGAGGATGCATAATCCATGCAAAGTAGGAGAAGAGGAGTATTACAAATCCAAGTTACCAAAACTCTCATAACCACCATCACGATTCATATGATGTATTACCTACCCTATTCCTTCTGATCAACGAGTACCACAATGGAGAAACGCATTGAGTTTGCAATGAGTTGGTCGCTATGTAGTCTTTTCGTTTGAATTATATCCATGTTTTACCCCTTTTGTCATATAAGAGGTTTACCAACTCAAAGGGATCTCTTGAGTTTCCCAGGGTAAGATGATGGTAAGCGGGCAGGGCCGGCGTCAGCACCCGGCACACCCAGGCAAGTGCCGGGGCCCTGAGCAGGCGGGGGGGCCCACTCGCCGTCTGGCACCCCCGCGCCCGTTAGCGGACTAGAGCGGTGTCAGCGCCGCCCTGGGCCCCCCCCGCTTGCTCAGGGCCCCGGCATCAGCTGGCACAATACTTACCTCTCCCGTGCCTCCACTGCCGCAGCTCCGGGCTCCAGGGGGCGCCTGCAAGCCGCCGGCGCTTCCTCTCACAGCAGCGCCGCTGAATGACGTCATCATTCAGCGGCCGGCTGTGGCAGAGAGTGCGGACGCTGGGCAGGTGAGACGTGTGTGTGTGTGTCTCTGTATGTGTCTGTGTGTATGTAGTGCGGTGCTTTGTGTGTGTGTGTATGTGTGTGTGTATGTATGTGAGAGAATGCTTGTGTGCTGTCTGTGTGTGATGATGGGCAGGCATTGCTGATAATGGGGAGGCATTGATGATGATGATGGGGAGAAGATGATGATAATGGGCAGGCATTGATGATAATAGGCAGGCATTGATGATGGGGAGAAGATGATGATGGGCAGGCATTGATGATGATGGGGAGGAGATGATGATGGGCAGGCATTGCTGATAATGGGGAGGCATTGATGATGATGGGGAGAAGATGATGATAATGGGCAGGCATTGATGATAATGGGCAGGCATTGATGATGGGGAGAAGATGATGATGGGCAGGCATTGATGATGATGGGGAGGCAATCATGATGATAATGGGGAGTCTTTCCACAGCGCCCTTTCCTGAGCCGTAACAGTGCAGAACGCAGTGCAGCGCAGAGGAGAGCTCCATATTTGTATGGAGCATTATATGGGGACCAGTATCCTGTATGGAGCATTATATGGGGACCAGTATCCTGTATGGAGCATTATATTGGGTCCAGTATTCTGTATGGAGCATTATTTTGGGTCCAGTATTCTGTATGGAGCATTATATGGGGGGTGACATCCTGCATGGGGTATTATATGTGTGATGAGGGGGAGACTGTGGTGCCCATAATATTGTATGGAGGACTGTACTGTCCAGTCTGTACTGTGCGCTGTGAGGATTTGGCGGTTTTTGAGCTATTGTACAATTTACAATAGATATCACTCATGTAATGGAAGAAGTGAAGTATTTGGCATTGTACTGTATCTATAGTTCTCTGCCGTATCTGTGCATCATGAATCGTGGTCTGTGTTAAAGGGGCCCACTGAGGCTCTTTCGCCCGGGGCCCATAAAAACCTGGAGCCGGCCCTGTAAGCGGGGGTACCATTTCTTTTGTGCTTTTATAGGATGCAAACCTCCGTGGTTCAGGAAGGGATTGGCATAGTACAGTTGTGCTCAAAAGTTTACATACTCCGGCAGAATTTTTGCTTTTTTGGCCTTTTTTCAGAGGATATGAATGATAACACCAAAACTTTTTCTCCACTCATGGTTAGTGGTTGGGTTAAGCCATTTATTGCAAACTACTGTGTTTTCTCTTTTTAAATCATAATAGCA
Organism: Oophaga sylvatica; assembly: GCA_033576555.1. Classification (NCBI taxonomy): domain Eukaryota; kingdom Metazoa; phylum Chordata; class Amphibia; order Anura; family Dendrobatidae; genus Oophaga; species Oophaga sylvatica. The sequence continues at coordinate 477,147,762 of JARQOD010000003.1, read as the reverse complement.
ACCCAAAACATCCAAATGACCCTGATCAAAAGTTCACATACCCTTTATCTTAATACTGTGTATTGCTCCCTCTAACATCAATGACAGCTTGAAGTCTTTTCTGGTAGTTGTGTATGAGGTTCTTTATTTTCCTAGATGGTAAAGCTGCCCAATCTTCTTGGCAAAAAGCCTCCAGTTCCTGTAAATTCCTGGGCTGTCTAGCATGAACTGTGCGCTTGAGATCTCCCCAGAGTGGCTCAATGATATTGAGGTGAGGAGGCTGACATGGCCACTACAGAACCTTCACTTTGTTCTGCTGTAGCCAATGACAGGTCGACTTGGCCTTGTGTTTTGGATCGTTGTTATGTTGGAACACCCAAGTACATCCCATGAGCAGCTTCCGTGCAGATGAGAGCAAATTTGCCTCCAGTATTTGCTGATAACATGCTGATGCATTCATCTTTCCTTCAACTTAGACCAAGTTTCCTGTGTCTTTGTGGCTCACACATCCCCAAAATATCAGCGATCCACCTCCATGCTTTACAGTAGGAATGATGTTCCTTTCATCATAGGTCTTGTTTATCTCTCTCCAAATGTAACGTTTATGATTGTGGTCAAAAAGTTCAATTTTGGACTCATCTCTACAAATTGCCTTGTTCTAAATGTTTTGAGGCTTGTCTCTGTGCTGTTTTGCGTATTGTAGGCGAGACACTTTGTGGCATTTGCGCAGTATTGGCTATCTTCTGGCTAGTTGACCATGCAGCTCATTTTTCTACAATTGCCTCCTTATAGTGCATCTTGAAACAGCCACACCGCTAGTTTTCAGAGAGTCTTGTATTTCAGCTGATGCTATTTGTGGGTTTTTCTTTGCATCCTGAACAATTTTCCTGGCAGTTGTGGATGACATTTCTGTTGGTCTACCTGACCGTGGTTTTGTTTTTACAGAGCCCTGATTTTCCATCTGTTAATCACAGTTTGAACGCTGCTGACTGGCATTATCAATTCCTTGGATATCCTTTTGTATCCCTTTCTTGTTTTATACAGTTCAACTACCTTTTCCCATAGATCTGTTGACAATTCTTTTGCTTTCCCCATGACTCACAATCCAGAAAAGTTAGTGGCTGGATGAAAGAGTCTGTCTGGATTCCAGAAACTCACTCAGCTTTAATGCACACACACTGATTACAAGCAAACAGGTCAGAGGTGAGGATGTTACCTTTAGTAGCCAAACCCATTTGTGTCAACTTCTTCTGTGCATGTTATCAGGCAAAAATCACCAAGGTATGTGAACTTTTGATCAGGCTCATTTGTAAGTTTTGGGTTGTCATTATGATTTAAAAAGAGAAAGCACAGTAGTTTGACAATAAATGGCTTCACCCAACCACTAAACATGAGTGGAGAAAAGTTTTGGTGTTATCATTAGAGATGAGCGACTTTGCCTTTCTTAGGGACGAGTCGGGATTCGTTAAACCCTATTCTCTCAAAAGTCGAGTCGAACGAAGTCGGCTGACTAACGGAAATGGTCGGGTCGGAGTCGAAAATCCGACCCCAATGCAAGTCAATGGGGAATAAAAGTTGGCAGGGAGTGGAGGACAGTAAACACACCTATAGTGCCCATTTCAATGCCAACGACATCAATTCTTATTACTTAAGCTTGTCAACCTTAATTTACTTTATAACAATAGTAACGCATTGAAAACTGGGGGTTATTTGGCTAAAGTTGTGGGGGGGCAGTGCTGGCTCCAGGTTTTCGTGGGCCCCGGGCCAAAGAGTCTCAGTGGGCCCCTTTAACACATACCACAATTCATGATGATCCGATACGGCAGAGAAATATAGGTATAGTACAATGCCAAATTCTTCACTTCTTACATTACATGAGTGATATCTATTTTAAATTCTACAATAGCTCAAAAAACGGACAGTATAGTCCTCCATACAGTATTATGGGCACCACATAGTGCGCCATACAGAATAATGAGCCCCATATATTGCTCTATACAGAATAATGAGCCCCATATATTGCTCAATACAGAAAGGGCTCCATATAATGCTCCATACAGAATAGGCCTCATATGTGCTCCATATGATGCTCCATATATAAAGGGCCCTATATGATGCCCCATAAATAATGAACCCCATATGATGCTCTAGTATATGATGGGCCCATATATGATGCTCCAGTGTATGATGAACCCCATATAATGCTCCAAATATAATGGTCCCATATATAATGCTCCATATATAATGGTCTCCATATGATGCTCCAGTTTATGATGTGCCCCATGGATGATGCTCCAGTGTATAATGGGCCCTAGCTATGATGCTCAAGTGTATGATGGGCCCCATATATAATTCTCCAGTGTATAATCTTCCCCATATATTGCTCCAACCATTAAAAAAATTAAATACCTCTCCTAGCTGGGCACTGCTCTACTCTGGACTCCTCAGCATCGTCATCTTCCAGCTCTCTGCACTGTGACTGTTCAGGCAGAGGGCGCACAAACGTGACATCATCACGCTCTCTGACCTGAATGTCACTGTCAGGAAACGCGGAAGACGTCACAGCGGTGGAGCAGGGAGGTAAGAATTGCAAGTGCTGGGGCCCTGAGCTAGCGGTGAGGGCACACTTGTGAGCGCCGGGCACTGGCACAGGGCCCCTCATAGTACGATGGTGTCTCTGACGGCGAGTGGGCCTCCCCACCTGCTAGGGCACTGGCACTTGCTCGAGTGCGCCAGGTGCTGACCCAGGCCCAGGGGGAGGGTACAGCCCAGTTAGGGAGGTGGAAAAACTGGCATATGTTGAGGTGTAGGCTGGACGTTCAGCAGCTGCAAATGGAGGAATCGGAGAAGTCAGAGGAAGAGGAGGACAAAGCGAGCCATTTTGCTGGCAACCTATGTGTCATCAGGGGAAGGTGGTACAAAATCCTTTGAAACCCAGGCATGGTTCATTTTAATGAAGGTGAGATCACCTACATTTTGGGTCGACAGCCAGGTCCTTCTTTCTGTCAGGATTCATCCAGCAGCACCGAAGACTCTTTCTGATAGCACACTACCAGCAGGGCAAGCGAGCTCCAGTTTACAGGCCCATTAGTCAAAGTGGAATGAACTGTGAGGGAGAACATCAATGGGGAGGAGAGGTAATTTTGAACCATAGTTGACAACGGCTATCTCCTGTCTGTTGCAATCGATTCAGTATTACCAGTCGTGTGAGCGTTACTCGAGAAATCAGACCATACCATGGTCATGAAACCCCTGTCTTCAACGCCACTTCGGCTGTGTGCACCACGAACACCTCTTCTGTTTGGCCTAGTACGGCTCGTGGTAGAACCTGCACCGCTGCTGTGTGCTGGGAATGCCTCTAACAAACGGTTTACCAGAGTTGCTTGTTTGTTCGCCAATATTAGCTCTAGGTTCTCCTGTGGCAGGATGTTCTGTAATTTGCATTTATAGCGTGGATCGAGGATGCTGGCCAACCAGTAGTCGTCATCCTTCATAATTTTGGCAATGTGGGGGTTCCTTTTTAGGATCCGCAAGACATAATCACACATGTGGGCCAATGTTCCAGGTGTCAATGATGCACTGCCAGTGGTGGGTGGAGGAGCACTTTTTGCCAAATCCACATCCCTCCATTCAAGCACAAACCCTGTATCTGACCTTGGCAAGCCAACATTTTCTCTTGCCCCCTGAGAAGCATCATCCTCCCCAAAATAATCATCCCCCTCATCCTCATCCTCCTCCTCTTCCTCTTCTTCCTCCACCTCGTTCAGGACAGTTCTCAGAGCAGACAATGCCTGACTGTCATGAAGGCTCCTCCCTCCTCCTCCTCCTCCTCTGCAGATGCCTGATCTTTAATGTACGTCAAAGTTTGCATGAGCAGACGCATAAGTGGGATGCTCATGCTTATGATGGTGTGGTCTGCGCTTACCAGCTGTGTGCATTCCTCAAAACACTGAAGGATTTTACAGAGGTCTTTCAGCTTTGACCAATGCATACCCGACAACTCCATGTCCGCCCTCAAACTGCCTGCCCGTGGATCCTCCCACAAATGCATTACAGCCTGCCTCTGTTCGCACAGCCTCTCAACCATGTGCATGGTGGAGTTCCACCTTGTTGCAATGTCTTTGATTAGGCGGTGCTTGAGGAGGTGAAGCGATCGCTGCAGCCTCTGCATACGACTGGAGTCTACGGGCGAGCAATGGATGTGCGAGCACAGTCTTCACACCTTATGGAGCAGGGCTGGTAACTCCGGATAATTATTTAGGAAGCATTGCACCACCAGGTTCAAGGTGTGAGCCAGGCAAGGTATGTGTCTGAGTTTTGCCAGGGCTATGGCCGCCACAAAATTACGGCCATTATCACTGACTAACTTGCCTAGCTCAAGATGTAGACTGCCCAGCCATTACTCAGTTTCTCACTGCAAGTAGTCGGCCAGTACCTCCGCGGTGTGTCTGTTGTCGCCAAAGACATCATCTATAAAACAGCCTGCTGACGCTTACCACTAGCTGATCGATAGTGGGACACCTGCGCTCTGTCAACGCTTTTGCTTCTGGAGGAGGAGGAGGGTCGAACGCCTACAGCCAACTGTTGTCTATACCGTGGGCTAGGCAGCCCTGTCCCACCACCGCTGTCCCCTGTGGACCCTGCATCCACCACATTAACCCAGTGCGCAGTGATGGACACGTAACGGCCCTGGCCATGCCTACTGGCCCATGCATCTGTTGTGAGGTGCACTTTTCGACTCACTGATTGTTTGAGTGCATGGACAATGCGGTCTTTCACATGCAGGTGGAGGGCAGGGATGCCTTTTCTGGAAAAGAAGTGCCGACTGGGTAGGTCATAGCGTAGGACAGCTTAGGCCATGAGCTCTCAGAACGCTGCACTTTCAACCAAATGGAAGGGCATCATCTCTAATGAGATCAGTTTGGCAATGTAGGCGTTCAAAGCCAGTGAAGTTTTGTAGTCCATCCTCGCTTGCAAGTGCATGGTGTTTAAATGTCTAAGCATGCAACTGGTATTCAATTTTCGGAGATTTTTCCCTCGGCTAAAGATCCTTCCGCACTTCTTACAGATAACCTTTGCCTCATCAATAGGATTTTGGTAAAAAAAGAGCCACACTGCACTCTTCCTACTATGGTAAAACCTTTCAGGGCTTGCACACTGTGCTAATTTGACCATCTGGCCAAGCTGTCCTGCAGCTCTTTTTGTTTTTTTAACACATTTTTGGACTGCTACGGGCCTGCCAGATAACCGCAGCTGCGATGTCGATGCCTGCCGCGGATCCTCCTCCTCTTCTGAGCTATTGCCAGTGGCACCCTCTTCCCCCAATGGATGCCAATCCGGGTCAACAACTGGGTCATCCATCACCTCCTCTTCAATTTAATCTGCACCTTCCTCTGTGTCACCTGTGTAAGGTGGTATAGTATGCGGGAAGGGACACCTGATTTTCATTAGGGTCAGATTCTGGCTCAGTACACTGCGAGGGCAATGTAGTGCTCTGGGTGAATGTACCAGCAGAATCAGATAGCAGTGGCTGTGCATCAGTGCACTCCATGTCATATTCATCTTGGACTGGGGAATTCAGGATTTGACTTGATAACCCAGGCATGGTGTGTGAAAAGAGCTCCATGGAGTAATCTGAAGTGTGGCTGCCGCATCCTTCACTTTTAGTGGGGGTGAAGGACACGAGGAAAGGTTTCGTTCCTGACCAGGAGCCTGCACTGATGAATCAGTGCTTGCATTTTTTGAAAGTTAAGAAGAGGAGGCGATAGAGCTGGAGGCTGTTTTGGCAATGTAAGCCAAAACCTATTCCTGATGCTCCGGCTTTAAAAGCGGTTTACCTACTCCCAGAAAAGGGAGCATTCCAGGCCTTCTGGAGCCAGACGATGACGCAAGCTCAACACCTCCTGCCTTAGGTGCTATTGGGCTTTTGGCACTACCAGCAGATGCACCACCACCACCATCATTCCCAGCTTGCCCCCCCCCCGCCCACGTCCACGGGCTCTTCCACCATACTTTCTCATGTTTGGGAAAATGTACCAAAAATACCAGCAGATATATGGTACTGTATGAGGAGCGTACAGCTGTATATGGCGTAAGGGAAAAATTTCCTTATATATTTCCGAAGTCACACACAGACACTCTCTCAGTATGGATTTGACCGTAATACAAAGAGCAGATATACGGTCCTGTCTCAGAAGCAGACAGCTGTTTACGGTGTAGGGGAAAATTGCAATCTCCGTATATATTTCTGGAGTCACACACAAACGATCACTCAGTATGTATTTGACCGTAATACAAAGAGCAGATATACGGTACTGTCTCAGAAGCGTATAGCTGTATACGGTGTAGGGGAAAATTGCAATCTCCGTATATATTTCTGGAGTCACACACAGATAGTCAGCATGTATTTTTCCGTGATACCAGCCGGTACACGGTAGTGTGTGAGGAGCGTACAGCTCTATACGGTGTGGGAAAAAATGAACTGTCAGTAAGTGTGCAGAAAAAAAAGAATAAAAGTATTAGTGCTGTGTAAAAAGCAGTCTGCACAGCAGTGTACACACAGCAATACAGCTATCAGGCAGCCTAATAACCAGCGCTGCTGCACACAAGAAAATCCTCCCTGTCACTGCACACTAACTGTACAGCACAATTGCTATCAGCACAAGCACAGAAGAACTTCTCTTTCCTACCTAACTCTCTCCCTACTGATAAACAGCGTCCGCAACCTCTCCCTACTGTTAGTATCTGCAGAAGTAAAATGGAGGTCGGTGCTCAGGGCTTTTATAGACACTATGACGCCCCCCAAAGCAAGCCAATCGCTGCAATGCCCTTCTCTAAGATGGTGGTGGACGCTGCCCATGTCATCTCATTGCCCACAGTGTACGTCCTTGCTCATTGGCTGAAAAAAGGCGCCTGCAAGCATTATGGGAAAACCGACTTGGGCGCTGGGGTCGACGACCGCATGGCCGACTGCACGCTATGGTCGGGTTTCGGCCAACGAAACCCGACTTTGGCGAAAGTCGGCGACTTTTGAATCTGACCGACCTGTTTCGCTCAACCCTAGTTATCATTCTTTTTCTCTGAAAAAGGGCCAAGAATGAAAAAATTCTGCTGGGGTATGTAACTATATGTATCCTTTATCACACTAGTGTATACTGTATATCTATTGCTAAAATGTTTAATCTGAGATTGAATGTAATCATTGTATATTTTGGCATTCCCTTTGTAAAATAAATTTTTCTATTTTTTTGTTTTAAAAGAAAATCTAAGAATAAAAAAAACATAATAATAACACTGTGCACATTTTTTCCAAGAAGCCTAATCCTTGAATAAATATTTGAGAAATTAATTACAGGTAAATAATCTCCTTCTCTAACCTGTGATATATATTCTGTCTGATGTTTAGAGACCAATTATTTGACCAGTTAATATTATTTGTTAGACCAGTCATGCAAACTTACTCCAACCAAAGAAGGGAGGGAGGCTCCACGCCAAAGCATACAGCCAGACACATAAAAGGATTAGCACTGCTCTTTTCTTGGACAGCTTTCCTATGGAAGCGAGCGGCCGAGTGATTACGAAATATCTATCTACAGCAATCACCATCAATGTGATCATGGATGTGATCCCAAACAGAGCTCCGCAGAATGCATATAATTCACAACCTAAAGTAGTGAGAAAAGTAAAATTATAAATTGAGTGATAATGGTAATATTTTTAGTCTACAAGATCTTTATCAAATTTACCTACTAACGTTAATAAAAGTGCATTCAGTATAAATGTTCTTCAGCAGAGTTAATACAGCAAAACGACATATACAAAGAAGCTACCAGTTGTTCTCATCTATAGACAATCTATAAATCAACAATTGATCTCCAGCAACTACTAATAATGTCATGCCACATTCAGAAAAGACATTTGGAATTCTTTTAAACTCATATAATGATCTGTATGGAGTTCAGTATCAGAGGTGTTTGAATAAAGAGATCTTTGCTAATTTGCCAAAACAAAAACACAATCTATGTTTAAAGGTAATCTGTCACTAGGAACAGCCCTCCAAAAGCTAATTATATGGACATTTAGGTCATAGGAAATTGAATAAAATTACAGGGTCATTGAGGGCAAGCTGACATTGAGCATGAGCACCATATCGTTTTCTAGGGTGCCAACTTCTGCGCCTGGTCGACAAAAAGCCCCTCTTTTTAAATATTTGTGAATTAAAGTTGTTTTAAATAGTACAATCCCTGACAGAAGTTATGTTGCTTATCCATGTTATGTAAATAAAAGCTTATAACCTGAAGTTAAATTCATCCATTGGTTATATAAATTATCCTTTTGAAAGCTGAAACCCCCGAAATGTGGTTTAGGTTAAGAAAATAAATTGACATCAATGCAAAAATATTGATCATTTAATGGAGACAGAATTGTCAGATCACTGTGCTCAGTGAACGATCGGTTAATTAGTGGGTGTGTATAAAAAGAAACCCAGCACCCCAGACCTTCACTTGAACTGCAACTTGAGCTCTGACAACATGCCAAAAATCCACCCTGCGACCAAAGCCTGGATTATCAAGAGGCTGAAGACCAGATCCACTGCAGAGGTGGCTGGCACCTTTAATGTGTCTCAGCGTCAAGTACAAAGAATTAAAAAAAGATTTGAAGAGACTGGAGATGGGTTTAACAAGCCCAGGTCCGGCAGACCCCGCAAGACAACTGCTCAGGAGGAACGGTTGTTGGTTAGAGAATTCAAAGCAAGCACCTCTTCCACTGCAGCAGAGCTCCAACAGGCCTGGTCACCTCAAGTCCCTGTGTCAACTAGAACAGTTTGTAGGATTCTGTCTCGAAATGGCCTCCATGGTCGAATCAGTGCCCAGAAGCCAGCACTAAACAAAAGGCAAATAAAAAACCATGTGGCATTTGCAAAGTCCCACAGCCTGCTAAACAGATGGAATCTGGAAAAGTGGCAGAAGGTGGATTTCTCTGATGAATCTTCAGTAGAATTACACCACAGCCACCGCAAATACTGCAGGAGACCTGCTGGAGCCCGTATGGATCCAAAATACACCCAGAAAACAGTTAAATTTGGTGGTGGAAATATTATGGTCTGGGGTTACATTCAGTATGGGGGTGTGCGAAACATTTGCAAAGTGGAAGGTAATATCAATAGCCTAAAATATCAAGAAGTATTAGCTGCCTCTTATATTCCAAATTATAAAAGGGTCAAATTCTGCAGCAGGATGGTACTCCATCTCATACATCAATCTCTACAACAAAGTTCTTCCAGGCAAAAAAGATCAAGGTGCTCAAGGCACTAGACATGAACATCATTGAGCATGTTTGGGGTAGAATGAAAGTGGAAGCTTGGAAGACAAAACCAAAGAATCTAGATGAACTCTGGGAGGCATGTAAGACTGCATTCTTTGCTATTCCTGATGACTTCATTAATAAATTATATGAATCATTGTTAAACCGCATGGATACAGTCCTTCAAGCTCATAGAAGTCACACAAAATATTAAATATGACTCTAGAAGCACCACAATTTCATTCACCAATGTTATGCAACATATATTTGTATTTTAAGTTAATTATTTGTTTGAATATCACATTACTTTCTGTGGGCGACAAATCTTTTGTCTTGCCAAAATCTGACCATTCTGTGTCCATTAAATGATCAATATTTCTGCATTGATGGCAATTTATTTTCTTAACCTAAACCACATTTCGGAGGGTTTCAGCTTTCAAAAGAATAATTTATATAACCAATGGATACATTTAACGTCAGGTTATAAGCTTTTATTCACATAAGATGGATAAGAGACATAACTTCTGTCAGGGAGTGTAGGATGGTCTTTTAATTTAATTGAGACCTGATTTGGTACCTTGATTTCATGTTTTTTTTGTTTGATCCAGACACAGGTCTACCTGAGAATCTGCCTCCAATGCCTATTTTAAATTAAAGGGGGTGTTACCAGTGTGAGACATGTAATTACTGACAGTCTGCCTTCCTGATCTACATGTTACACACTAGTAACGTCCTCTTTCAATTCAATTAAGCTCTGGAAGCAAATTCTCAAGGAGATCAGTTTCCAGCCCATAGATCGTAACAGCTTACTTACATATTAAGAAAAATGTGGATTTCTCTCGAATAAGACATCAGATTACAGTTACCAAGGTATCATTTTATTCAGCTGACCTACATGCCAATATAGATGGCATAGGAGGGTTAATCCTACTAGCAGATTCCCTTTAAGACATGGCAAACAGTCCACTTTTGCATATCAGGCATCATTGTGTCCTGAGGCGCTGAGTTTTGCAGTCTCACTGCTCTTAAACTCCCCATACACATTAGACTAATGTCCACCAAATCCATTGATAAGTCTAATGTGTTTGGGAGCCCAGAACAGTTGATTGTTGGAGAGCTAAGGATGTGGCATGTCTGATTTCAAATACTGATCCTTTTGTACTCTCTGACATAAGCCATCAGACATGTTTGGCATCAGCTCTTTGATACAGAAGAAAGAAGCACTCAACAGGTCGAGCACTTCTGTGTATGGGAGAACTGGCCCAGATAGATGCCAGCAGAACCATCAGCCGAACCATCTACAGCCTTATAGCCTTTTAATATGTATGCAGAACTTCACAATAAAAATCCTACTGGTCCCACCCAATACAGGTTAGTTATCCTATATAATGGATTTATCACTAAAGACAATTATCACATATCTATGCCTCTCCATTAATTCTCTGAAGCAATAGGAAGAAACAGGGAAATGGGTCCTCCATTCCAATGAGAGGCTCTTTGGGAATAGAATCAATCCTTTTAAAGACATTTATGATGGATATCATTGACATTTAATAGTTTAACTTTTTTTCACTAGTAAGAGTATTAAGATAGACTATGCTGTTCTGACAAAAGCAAATTGAAACCTTGTAGAATGGACCCTAATGGTAATCGTAGCATGGCCGTGCCAAGAACTGTATTATTGGTTCATTTTTTTAAGATTTTTATATTTCAATTTTCTATTTGACATGATGATTTACTGCACCCCATCAAAAACACTAGCACTAGAGAAGATTCTGTTTACTAATTATGAACAACCCTTTAAAAGGTGTTTTCCAATACTTTACAATCCCTTAATGATGTTGTCCACTACTGGACAACTCCTTATTAATGTGCAAAGGAAAATTAATAAAATAAATAACACAACATACTCCCTGGACTGGCGCCGTTCATCTATACTCGGCACTGATCATTGACTGCAGCATTCATGTGAGGCACCCACAAGATGCCGATACCAGAGGAGCAGCAGAGGACACAGAGTACAGAGGAGGCACAGAAGGTGAGTTTTGTTTTTGTTTTTTAGCTTCTCAGGGACATTAATAACTCATCAACATTCTGTAAATAAAATATAATCCTATCACCTTTCTCTCCAAAAATCCATCTTTTATGTAAACTTGTTGCAAAGAACACTGGTGCCTGAGTAATGGACATGCAGAAATCGCTGATGGCGAGGTTGATGATGAACATATTGGCCGGTGATCGCAGACTGCGGCTTCTGTAAAATAAAAAAAAGTAAAATCTATGAAGACCAGAATATACTGAAAGCAAAGTGATATAACGACCATTGTTGATTTTCCATTTTAGTGTTTTCGACTTGGCACTTTTTAATTATCCTGCCTGAGTTCAGCTATTAACCAAGAGGAAATTAACACTGACCTTAATAATTGATTTTCAGGATTTGGGCTGAAGTATGCTGAGCTTCAGGATAAGCAGAATTTTCTATGTCTTATAAGATTAGCTTTCATTACCAAATATGAAGATTACAAATTACACCAGCTGCTTTCTTTGTTACCTAACTGTAAAGTATACGTGTTACATATAGCCAGGGTTTTTTTAATAAACATTGCACTACTTACTAGACAAAGAAATCGCTATCTGTATTTATATTTTTCATGTTAGGCTATGTTCTCATGTTCAGTATTTATTTCCATTCTTGGATCCATTTTGAGATGACAAAAGCAGAAATATTATGATCCAATGCAGCATCAGTTCATATGAATACAGTAGGGAAGGAAATATCTTAAAATGTTATTTGACTGCAATCCATTTTTTCAGCTGGATCAAAAAATCTAGGGCCTCATTTATGAAAATCGCTCATGTAAAGCATCTTCAATTGTCAACATTTTTTTGTGCAATTCAAATGTTGCCCCCCAAAATTTTGGAATTATTGGCATTTTCATGCCAGTCCTGGCTATCTGGACCAAAGTGGGTTAAGTATGGGAAGGACATGATTAAGTATGCACATGTAATTCATGAATATTTACACAATTATTTCTCCAGAAATGTATTCCAGTTCTTGATTGGGGTACATGTCAGGTTGAAGCTCATGGCACATGTAAGATACGTCTAATTCATTAAGTGGCATGCACCTGTTAATGAATTAGTTGCATCTTATTCCTGTCATATACAATGCCTGTCCTAATGAATCAGGCCTATAGTCTGCACATATTTTTTGTTCAGCTAAAAACAGGATAGTAAATGGATTTGATTTTTATCTTTTCAGCAAGTCCATGGGAAATGGATCATAACAGATGGTCATCTGTTTTGTCATTAAAAGATCCTTTTTTGGCACTCCCATATCCAGATCACAAAAGCTGTTTAGTGACACCTCTAGAAAAAAAATTGGTTACAAATGGAACAAAAACAGATGTAAACCAGAAACCCAAGTTTGCACCTGGATCTGCTACATTTGCAGTTAATCCATTTTTTAGTACTGGATCCTTACAAATGGATGTCAACTGGACATGAAAACATAGCGTTTAATTGAAGACTAAAAGCAGATTTTCACTGACAGATTTCCTGCCCAAAGAAACCCTGACTACTGACATAATGAGCCAATGAATTATAGTATAAAAGTCTTTTACATGGGCCAGTGTATATTATATGATAACATATAACAGGTAATCAGTAGCATTGCTGCCAGGGGCGGCATGATACTGTATAGAGGCTACTATGAGGGCCCTCATACAGTATGTGGGCTACTGTTGTGGCCATCATGCATTGTAGGGACTACTGTGGAACCATCACACAGTGATGGGGTTACAGCGGAGGCATTATACATTATTGGGGTCATCATATAGTGTAGGGACTACAGTCATGGCCAAAAGTTTTGAGAATGACTCAAATATTATATTTTCACATGATCTGCTGCCCTCTGGTTTTTATGTGTGTTTTGACAGATGTCTTTATCACAGACAGAAATATAATTGCAAACATATGAGTAACAAAAGCTTATATTGACAGAATGAGTTAATGCAGCAAGTCAATATTTGCAGTGTTGACCCTTCTTCTTCAGGACCTCTGCAATTCTCCCTGGCATGCTCTCAATCAACTTCTGGACCAAATCCTGACTGATAGCAGTCCATTCTTGCACAATCAATGCTTTCATTTTGTCAGAATTTTTAGGTTTTTGTTTGTCCACCCGTCTCTTGATGATTGACCACAAGTTCTCAATGGGATTAAGATCTGGGGAGTTTCCAGGCCATGGACCCAAAATCTCTATGTTTTGTTCCCTGAGCCATTTAATTATCACCTTTGCTTTATGGCAAGGTGCTCCATCATGCTGGAAAAGGCATTGTTGATCACCAAACTGCTCTTGGAGGGTTGGGAGAAGTTGCTCTTGGAGGACATTCTGGTACCATTCTTTATTCATGGCTGTGTTTTTTCAGGCAAGACTGTGAGAGAGCCAATTCCCTTGGCTGAGAAGCAACCCCACACATGAATGGTTTCAGGATGCTTAACAGTTGGCATGGGACAAGACTGGTGGTAGCGCTCACTTGTCTTCTCCGAATGAGGCGTTTTCCTGATGTCCCAAACAATCGAAAAGGGGATTCATCAGAGAATATAACTTTACCCCAGTCCTCAGCAGTCCACTGCCTGTACCTTTTGCAGAATATCAGTCTGTCCATGATGTTTTTTCTGGAGAGAAGTGGCTTCTTTGCTGCCCTCCTTGAGAACAGGCCTTGCTCCAAGAGTCTCCGCCTCACAGTGTGTGCAGATGCACTCACACCTGCCTGCTGCCATTCCTGAGCAAGCTGTGCACTGCTGGTAGCCCGATCCCACAGCTGAAACACTTTTAAGAGACGGTCCTGGCGCTTGCTGGTCTTTCTTTGGCACCCTGGAGCCTTTTTGGCAACAATGGAACCTCTCTCCTTGAAGTTCTTGATGATGCGATAGATTGTTGACTGAGGTGCAATCTTTCTAGCTGCGATACTCTTCCCTGTTAGGCCATTTTATGTGCATTGCAATGATGACTGCACGTGTTTCTTTAGAGATAACCATGGTTAACAGAAGAGAAACAATGATGCCGAGCACCAGCCTCCTTTTAAAGTGTCCAGTGGTGTCATTCTTACTTAATCATGACAGATTGATTTCCAGCCATGTCATCATCAACACCCACACCTGTGTTAATGGAGCAATCACTGAAAAGAGGTTAGCTGGTCCTTTTAAGGCAGGGCTGCAATGATGTTGAAATGTGTTTTGGGGGATAAAGTTCATTTTCTAGCCAAATATTGATTTTGCAAGTAATTGCTGTTAAGCTGATCACTCTTTATACCATTATGGAGTATATGCAAATTGCCATTAGAAAAAGTGAAGCAGTAGACTTTGTAAAAATTAATATTTGTGTCATTCTCAAAACTTTTGGCCATGACTGTACTGTGGAGGCCTATACAGAGTATGAAGTACTGTGGGGGCTTTTCTAAAGTGTTGGAATTACTGTTGGGCAACCATAGAGTGAGTGGACTACTGTGGTCGGCCATCATACAGTGTTGGGAGCTACTTTGAGGGCCATCATAGAATGTTGGAGCTACTTTGGGAGTCATCATACAGTCTGTGGGATACTATAGGGGTAAAAAACAGTGTGGCGGAGGCGTTCAGCAATGTCATGGCTTTTTTTTCCGAAATTCCTCATCTCATATCTACAACAGATCACTGGATGGGATGTTGATCAGGCAAGTCTTCCTATTGCTTTGTTCTCCAGGAGGCAATCCTCCAGCAGAGATGTCTCATGTGGCAATGTCGGCGGAAAAACAAAAATGTTATGTCTTCTGGAACAAGGGGATGAAAAAAATAAAAAGCACAAAATCTGATAATCACATCGAAGGGGTTCAATAGGATTTACTGTCTGTAAAAAATCATACATAGTTCCATTAATAAGTAAAATATTTGAAAACGAATAAATAAATATTACAGTACCTGCAGAAAGCGTAGATGACCAGAAAGTTGCCCAACGTCCCTGTTATTCCTACTGCCAGAATCACAGCCCCAATTACATAATGTACGTGATCTGGAACATCGGCTGTAGGATAAGCATGATGGATAACTTCTCTAGGCGTTTCCTAATGAAGCCAGAATAGAAAATGTTATCAATAAAATCATGAAATTACATTTCTATTGTTAAAGGGAATCTGTCAGACTCATCAGGTTTTTGCTACCTCATCTGAGAGCAGAATAATGTTGGAAAATATACTCTGATTCCAGAAATGTATCACTTAGTTTACTGAGTGCAGCAGTTATGGCACAATCAGAGTTTTTAGATGTAGCATGTAGCAGAGTTGAGAAAGCTAACCCCACACACACCACATATTTATATATACAATGTCTGTTGACATTGAGCTGCTAATCATCAGAGCAGGGGACTTGTTCAGACCAGGGCTCACTTGAGCTGTAGTCCAGATAGTGATAATCTCCTGGTGATAAAACATTCATTGCATTGGAACAACAGTACACAGCCTAATAAGTGACATTGTGGCACCCCAGAGTCCGGTTGCCATGGTGACATTGCCTCCCTCTACAGGGTGGTGATGTCATGCCTGGAAGCAGGAAGAGGTCCCCATGTGAGGTAATACACAGCATCCAACACTTGTTCTAACTCCAGACCAAAAGGGGTGGAGCTTAAGGAGTGACAGTTGGTGGGAGGATTTAGTGATGAGGTAAGGAGATCATTCTGGAAAGAGTCAGTCAGTCAGTTAGTCTGAGGTGAGGGAAGAGAGAGGAGCGGAGACAAGGGCTCTGGGAATTGCAGCTGCGTCAGAGCTGATCCAGAGAGGAGCGCTGATAAAAAGTATGCCAGAATCCTGGGCTGTGCGGGTACTGTATGCCCCGACAGCCAAATCTGGAGGGCAGGGGACTGCAAGGCACCACAGCAGACCAAGAGCCCAGAGATCCCCTGAATGCTTCCAGGCTGGTCGAACTCCTGCTATCATTTGTAACTAGTACCCCGGATTGCATTTTCACTTACAAAGAAGTAAAAGGTAAAGAAAACTACACTTTTCTGTGTCCCTTGCTTATTCTCTCTACCTCAACGTTCACCACCACCTGAACAGCCTCTTATATCTGCCCTCAGGTCTAGCTCTACCCGTGGAGAGCAGTAACATCTCTGCTGCATCACCATCCTCCCCAGTGGACCTGAACTGCCGCGTCGGCCATATATAGCCAAACACCACGGGTGGCTTCACAAACTAATTCCCCTACAAACTACCCCCACCATCATCTTTGACAATTTGTTTGGACGCCCAGCCACGGACCAGGTTACTGCTGCTGTGACTTCCCCTTTAAGAACTGCCCGGCCCGGTACCGAGTACCCCACGGCCCTGGTGGGGCGCTCCAACTTGGCGTCACAAACAGGATTTCGTAGCCCAACATTATCGGGTACTGTTTGCCAGAGACTTTATTGAATTGTGTGCCAGAGACTTTATTGAACTTTCAAATCGCCGCCATATGTGCGACATACGGCGCGCGTGAGAAGAGAGGGGCATACCGTCGTGGGCGGAGCCTGAAAAGAGTGTGAAGTGAAGCCTTGCTTCGCGCTCTGACGTCAGCGGGCGAAGTGAAGCTGGAGCCACGCTCTATTAGGAGCAGATGAAAAGCAGGAAGTCCCAGTTTGGAGACCGGAAGGAGCTCAAACCAGTCTGTTGTGGAGCATCTGTTCACCACGGTAAAGGTAAACCAAGCCTGGCTGAAGTTCACTGAGGGGGAAAGAAAATGCCAACCCGGGTGGAGATCTAGCGGCGGTCGCAGCCACAGCCCCCATTGTGCAGCAAGATCCAGTGGCGGCCACAGCCGCAGCCTCCATAATGCCGCTTTCAATGCCAAACATACCGAGAGCGGCCTGGTTACCGCAGTACTCAGCGGAGTCGCACACCCTGAGCGATTTCAAGGAGATACTGTGTAGTTTGTTCAAAGTGTACCCCTTGTCTGAGAGTCAAAAAGTCAGCATCCTCATTGGCCAGATAACTGGTGCAGCCCAGAGGGAAGTAAAGTCCTGGCCGGACACTGATAAAAGATCTGTCAAACATATCTTGGCCAGGCTGAAGGACACCTTTGACACCCGCACTGCAGCAGAGATAAAAAGGGTGCAGGACAGTATACGGGACTATACCCTTAACTTTCAGGAGGCGCTGCGGGCCGTAAAGCAGGTTGACCCTGACAGCGTGCAAGATGAGGATAGATTACTAAAGGAGCAGTTTATAGAGGGACTCCAATCTAAAAATCAAAGGACCCAGCTGCGCATAATGGCCCTACAAAATCCTGAACTGTACTTTGCACACTTTAAGGATAGGGCCATCCGGGTGCTGCATGAACCAAATCCTAGCGACACAGAGCCCTCTTGGTGCCCAGGAATAACATGCCAGCAGGAGGCTGCATCCTTTCCCCAGACCCCTATTGAGACCGACACACCGGCCCAAGATGATGACTCTGCTGCAGACCTACGTCTTCAGGTCAAGGAACTGACCAAAAGTGTGGCTGCACTCACAAAAATTGAGCAGTCCATGCAAGTGGCTCCAAAGAAGAAGATCCAGCTGGCCTCCAGTTCAGATGACGTCCCGTGGCAACGGCAGAGGAGAATTCCACCGACCAGAGGGAGAGACAGCGATCGTTATGACAATGTCATGTGTGCATTGCCACGAAGATCGTCGCGGTTGCACATTTTGACTTCTCACAGCTGAGCTGCTGTTTCTTTGTGTTTGGCAGCTAGGGAGTTAATTCTGTCTGTGCTCGGTGCTGGGACTGGGTGCAGTTTCTCCCGGCTGCAATTGATTATTTGTTGATTGGTTTCCTTTAAATTCCTGGTTGTCTGCTTGGGGAGTTGCCAGTGAAACCTTCATGCAGACCACAGATAGGAATGAATCTGTATAGACTTTAGTTGTGAGCTCCTTAGTTGTTCTAAGCTCAACTTGGTTAGAGTTTATTTCCCAGACCATTTATGTTCCTTTGGTGTTTGAGTGTGTATGCAAGCGAGTGTTATCCTGTCTGTCTTATATGTCTAATCGGTGTATTTAGCTAAGATCAGCCCATATCCCTTTGGTGGTAGTCAGGATCCTTCTTAGGATTGATTACAGGGTTCAGGGTCTGATAGGAGACAGGGTTAGGTTGGTGACTTGGACCTCTGAACCATTATCAGTACCTCCAAGGTGAGGGATTAGTTAGGACCCCAGTTTAGGGTCAGGTTAGATCCCGGTCCACCTCTTTCCTGTTTCAGCTCATCAAGTCCTCAAGATTAACCTGAGTTCAGCAGATATCGTGTCAGGTAAATCTATTCTATACTTACATGCTGATGTTGCTATACTAGTTGTATAGAGTGTTGTTCCTGTATTAATAGTTTACTGACATTGTATACATATCATTAGACAGCGTGACATTTTCACTGGCCATAAAAATTATCTCCAGTTACCATGGATCCAGTAGCCCAGCTGGCTCTGCAGTTGCAGGGATTATCCATGGAGCTGACGGACATTAAGTCCAAAGTTTTGTCTCCCCTGGAGCAAACCAGAGTTGAACCTAAGGTTGCTCTCCCGGACAGGTTCACTGGTGGGCGAGACAAATTTTTTACCTTCCGGGAGGCATGTAAATTGTATTTTCGGCTTCGGCCTCGATCATCAGGGAGTGAGGAGCAGAGAGTGGGAATTGTTATCTCACTTCTGCAAGGGGACCCTCAATCCTGGGCATTTTCCCTTCCTCCGGGATCCCCGGCTCTACTGTCTGTAGATCAATTTTTTACTGCCCTGGGATTGGTATATGATGACCCAGATCGGGTCTCTCTTGCTGAGACAAAATTACGTAAGATACAGCAGGGAGATCGTCCGGCAGAGGAATTTGCTTCTGAGTTTCGTAGATGGGCCACAGATACTCAGTGGAATGACCCAGCTCTTAGGAGCCAGTTTTGTCATGGGCTTTCTGATAAATTAAAAGACGTTTTGGCTCAGTATGAGTCTCCTCCTTCTCTGGAGGCTGCTATGGCCTTAGCTATCCGTACTGATAGACGGCTTCGGGAGAGGGGTGAGGTAACCCCACTCCCTGTTGTTTCTCCACCTACCACTAAAGTCCCTTATGTTGAGGTTCCCCTTGTCTGTTCGGATGAGCCTATGCAGTTGGGAGGGACATCATTTCGTAGGAGGGGATTGGCGGTACGCCGCAGGACTAGAAGATGTTTTTTCTGCGGGAAAGAGGGACATTTTGTTGGAGAATGTCCATCCCGTGCCTTGTTGAGCCAAAAGTCGCCGGAAAACTGTTAATCCCAGGTTGTGTGGTGGACGACAACCTGGGAGTATGTATTTCATCCGCCAGTTCTTCTCAGTTCCTTGTACCAGTGGAGGTGGTAGTTGGTACGAGAGTGGAGAGATTGTCTGTTCTTCTTGATAGTGGTTCCGGGGCTAATCTGGTTGACGCTCAGTTTGCTCAGGCTCAAGGTATGCATCTGAGTGTATTGGTCAAACCGATCCCTATATTCTCCATTGACGCCAGGCCTCTCGGCCAAGGTAGCTTTGTTCATGAGGTTCATAACATTGACCTTCGGGTAGGGGCAATACATAGGGAACAATTATCTTGTTATGTGTTGGAGGGTCTACCTACTCCCATTGTGTTGGGACTTCCTTGGTTGGTTAAACATAACCCTGTGATTAATTGGCAGTCCAGAGAAATAAGCCAATGGGGTGAGTTTTGAAAAAGCAACTGCATGAACACAGTCATCAGTGCGGTCGTGCCTAGTACATTGCCTCCTTTTTTGGAGGATTTTGGGGATGTTTTCTCTGAGGAGGGGTGTCAGGAGTTGCCTCCTCATCGCGTGTATGACTGCTCTATTAATCTCCTGATGCTAAGTTGCCTAAAGCTAGGTTGTATAATCTTTCTGGTCCTGAGAGGCAGGCTATGAAAGATTATATTTCCGAAAGTCTGGCCAAAGGGCATATTAGACCTTCATCTTCCCCAGTAGCCGCGGGGTTCTTCTTTGTGAAGAAGAAAGATGGAGGCCTACGCCCTTGCTTGGATTTCCGCGAACTTAATCGGATTACTGTTCGAGATCCGTATCCACTCCCTCTTATTCCTGATCTCTTCAATCAAATTGTTGGCGCCAAATGGTTTTCTAAATTGGATCTCAGGGGGGCGTATAATCTGATTAGGATAAAAGAGGGGGATGAGTGGAAAACGGCGTTTAACACGCCGGAGGGACATTATGAGAACCTAGTCATGCCTTTTGGTCTGACTACTGCACCAGCAGTATTCCAACATTTTGTTAATGACATTTTTCGTCACCTTGTGGGGCTGTTTGTGGTTGTATATTTGGACGACATTTTAATTTACTCGCCAGATCTTGTGTCTCATCAGGAGCATGTGAGACAGGTGTTGCAGATCTTGCGAGACAATAAATTATACGCCAAACTGGAGAAGTGTGTATTTGCCGTACAGGAACTTCAGTTTTTGGGTTTTTTGGTGTCAGCATCCGGTTTCCGTATGGACCCTGAAAAGGTGAGAGCAGTGCTTGAATGGGATCAGCCAGGGGATCTTAAGGCTCTGCAGCGTTTTTTGGGGTTTGCTAACTACTACCGGAAATTTATTTGTAATTTCTCATCTGTCGTCAAACCTCTCACTGACATGACGAGAAAAGGGACGGATTTTTCTAAATGGTCGGACAAAGCTTGCCAAGCCTTTTCCTCTTTGAAGAAATGTTTTGCTTCGGCACCCGTTCTCATCCAACCAGATGCATCTCAGCCGTTCATTGTGGAGGTGGATGCGTCTGACGTAGGGGTGGGTGCTATATTGTCCCAGGGTCCGTCCCCTGGTAAATGGCATCCGTGCGCTTTCTTTTCTAAGAAATTGTCGTCCGCCGAAAGGAATTATGATATCGGCAATAGGGAACTTTTGGCCATTAAGTTAGCTTTTGAAGAATGGCGTCACTTTTTGGAGGGGGCAGTCCACCCGGTTACCGTTATTACTGATCACAAGAACCTGTTGTATTTGGAATCCGCTAAGCGTCTGAATTCCAGACAAGCTCGATGGTCATTGTTTTTTACCAGGTTTAATTTTGTCGTCACTTATCGCCCGGGGTCTAAGAATGTAAAGGCTGATGCCTTGTCTCGCAGTTTCCCAGGGGCCGGGAAAACGGATGACCCGAGTCCTATCCTTCAGGAGGGGGTGGTAGTGTCGGCTGTATTTTCTGAGCTTGAGGAGGAGGTGTTAGAGGCTCAGGGGGACGCCCCTGCAGGACCTCCAGGGAGACTGTTTGTCCCAAATCTGTTGAGACAAAAGGTTATTGAGGCACATCATAATTCTGCTCTAGCAGGACATCCAGGGAGTAAGGCTACTTTAGATCTCCTTTCTCGCCGGTTTTGGTGGCCTAATGCTAATAAAGATGTTATAACTTTTGTCGCGTCCTGTGGGGTTTGTGCTCGCTCTAAAACCCCTCATACCCGTCCGTCTGGGACCCTTTTACCCTTGAAACTTCCGGAGCGTCCATGGACTCATTTATCTATGGACTTCATTACGGACCTTCCTCCGTCGTCAGGGAATACTGTCATACTGGTGGTTGTTGACAGGTTCAGTAAGATGGCACATTTCGTTGCTCTTCCTGCACTCCCTAATGCTAAAACTCTGGCGCAGGTGTTCATTAGGGAGATCGTTAGACTTCATGGGTTGCCTTCTGATGTGGTGTCAGATAGGGGGTCTCAGTTTGTGTCCAAATTTTGGAGGGCATTTTGTTTACGTCGGGGGATGCAATTGTCATTTTCCTCGGCTTTTCATCCGCAGACCAATGGTCAGACAGAGCGTCTGAATCAGAGCTTAGAGACATATCTCCGGTGTTTTGTCTCAGAGAACCAAGAGGACTGGTCTTCTTTCTTGCCTCTGGCAGAGTTCGCTCTTAACAACAGGCAGAGCGAGTCCACTGGTAAGTCCCCGTTTTTTGGGGCATATGGTTTTCATCCCCAGTTTTGTACTTTCAATGGGGGGGCCCTTCTGGGGTTCCTGAGGAGGAGCGTTTCTCGTCGTCACTTGCTTCTGTGTGGAGAGGTGTATTGAATAATCTGAGTGCGATGGGGAACCGTTACAAACGTATGGCTGATAGGAGGAGAGTTTCTGGTCCAGATCTGAATGTGAACGATCTGGTATGGTTGTCTACCAGGAATATAAAACTTAAAGTGCCCTCCTGGAAACTGGGTCCCAGATTCATCGGGCCGTACAGGATCAGTTCCAGAATTAATCCTGTGGCATTTCGTCTGGACCTCCCTCCTACGTTTAAAATTCATAATGTGTTCCACAAGTCATTACTTAAAAGGTATGTGGCACCAGTCATACCATCACCTCTACCTCCTCCTCCTGTGTTGGTCAATGGTAACTTGGAATTTCAGGTATCAAAGATCATTGACTCACGTCTGAATCGCCGGTCCCTTCAGTACTTGGTGCATTGGAAGGGGTATGGTCCAGAGGAGAGGACGTGGGTCCCTGCGTCTGATGTTAACGCAGATCGTTTGGTTCGGACCTTCCACAGAACTCACCCGGGCAGGCCTGGCCCTGAGGGTCCGGAGGCCCCTCGTAGAAGGGGGGGTACTGTCATGTGTGCATTGCCACGAAGATCGTCGCGGTTGCACATTTTGACTTCTCACAGCTGAGCTGCTGTTTCTTTGTGTTTGGCAGCTAGGGAGTTAATTCTGTCTGTGCTCGGTGCTGGGACTGGGTGCAGTTTCTCCCGGCTGCAATTGATTATTTGTTGATTGGTTTCCTTTAAATTCCTGGTTGTCTGCTTGGGGAGTTGCCAGTGAAACCTTCATGCAGACCACAGATAGGAATGAATCTGTATAGACTTTAGTTGTGAGCTCCTTAGTTGTTCTAAGCTCAACTTGGTTAGAGTTTATTTCCCAGACCATTTATGTTCCTTTGGTGTTTGAGTGTGTATGCAAGCGAGTGTTATCCTGTCTGTCTTATATGTCTAATCGGTGTATTTAGCTAAGATCAGCCCATATCCCTTTGGTGGTAGTCAGGATCCTTCTTAGGACTGATTACAGGGTTCAGGGTCTGATAGGAGACAGGGTTAGGTTGGTGACTTGGACCTCTGAACCATTATCAGTACCTCCAAGGTGAGGGATTAGTTAGGACCCCAGTTTAGGGTCAGGTTAGATCTCGGTCCACCTCTTTCCTGTTTCAGCTCATCAAGTCCTCAAGATTAACCCTGAGTTCAGCAGATATCGTGTCAGGTAAATCTATTCTATACTTACATGCTGATGTTGCTATACTAGTTGTTGTATAGAGTGTTGTTCCTGTATTAATAGTTTACTGACATTGTATACATATCATTAGACAGCGTGACAGACAAGGATGGACAGCCCATCTGTCGCCGCTGCAACAAGGCGTGACACATCGCAAGATTTTGCTATTTAAACAACCAACCCCTGGTGACAACAATGCCATATGTCCTCTTTAAGCGGTACTGGGCTGATTCAGACATTACTCGCAACCCAGATGAACACCTTGCCATCTTAGTCAGCAATAGTCAGCCCTTGCTTAAGTGGGGTTTAAAGAGGTGACCATCAAGATTGGCCAAGTGGAATTGCAGTCACAAGGTTTGATTATAGTTGATATTGACAAATGAGAATGCCATTCAATGATCACTTTAGGCACCAATGTAATAGAAAATTGTCTTGGAGAAATTTAATATTTTGTTACAACATGTAGCCGTGACCGCCAGCTCCAGTCAGCAGCGGGTTTTGCAAAAGGAGACCAGAGCCCTGATGCAGAGACAACAGGTAGAGCTGTCTGGAGCAGAAGTCGGCAGTGTCAGAGTAAGTGATCCATTCATCATTACAGTACCACCCAGGAGTGAAATGTTAACTTGGTGTCTGGCAGCAATAGGCCTCAGGGTCAAGATTACCAAGCCCTGGTAGAACCCATGTACTCTGATAGTAGGCCCACTATCCTGACAGCCAGAGGAGTAGTTGATATTCGCAATGGAGAGTACCAGTACGCATCTTGAATTGTGGGGAGGAAGAAGTCTATTTACCTTGGTATGCCACCCTTGCTAAGCTGTTCACTGTCAGTAACAATGCAATAGAGGCAGCGAAACCCTAGCTTCTGTCCGACCAGGTGGAGGCCAAGGGTTCTGAAGGGAAGCTGGAGGATTGGTGTCAGCAGCTACACGTAGGCACTGACTCCACCCCTTCATACCAAAAGCATGGGGCTTACCGGGTGGCTCGAAAATTTGAAGGGTCTTCAGCAAATATCCTCTAGACATTGGGCAGGCAAAAGGGGTCCAACACCATATCCCCACCAGAGATCATCCGCTCATTTCAGAGGGGTACCGGCCTGTACCTTCAGCACACTATCAATGTGCCAAGAGTATGTTGCGAGAGATGAAGAAAGTTGGGGTAATCAGATATAGTTGTAGCCCCAGGGAAGCTCCATTAGTCCTCATTAAAAAAGAAAGATAGTACTATGAGAATGTGTGCAGACTACAGACGGATTAACAGCATTACACATAAGAACGCTTACCTATTACCTAGAATTGAGGAATCATTAGCTGCACTGAGAACTGCTAACTATTTCTCTACTTTGGATCTCACCAGTGGGTATTGGCAGGTTCCCGTGGCAGAGGCTGACAAAGAGAAGACAGCGTTTACGACACCAATGGGACTCTGCGAGTTTAACTACATGCCGTTCGGGCTCAGCAATGCGCCGGGAACTTTTCAGCTGTTAATGGAATGCTGCCTTGGACATAAAAACTTTGAAACCGTTCTGCTGTACCTGGATGACATTGTCTACTCAAAAACCTACGAAGACCACTTGAAGTACATGACCGAGGTCTTCGAAGCCCTGTCCAACTTTGGTTTGAAAGTAAAGCCTTCCAACTGTCACCTTTTGAAGCCCAAGGTGTAGTACCTATGCCATATGGTAAGCGCGCAAGGTGTGGCACCAGACACTGACAAAGTCACCGTTATCTGTGACTGACAAAGACCCAGCACCATTTATGAAGTAAGGCAGTTTCTTGGGTTGATAGGCTACTACCAGAGATTCATCAAGGACTTCACCAAAATAGCTGCACCCTTGCAAGATCTTCTAGTGGGCCAATCCAAGAAGGCCAAGAGCAAGAGTCTTCTATTCGAGTGGAACAAAAGGATAAAATTAAAATTTGCCCTCACGGGAGATGAAGTCTGGTCTACCCTGATTATGACCAACCATTAATACTTTACACTGACGCCAGCAATGTGGGATTGGGAGCAGTGCTATGAGAAATGCAAAAAGGCAGAGAAAGAGTGAGTGCCTACACCAGCAGGAAGCTTCGTCCAACTGAAAGGAACCCTGACAACTACAGTTCCTTTAAACTGGAGTTCCTTGCCATAGTTTGGGCTGTAACGGAGCACTTCAAGCACTACCTGGCTTCACAGAAATTTACCATCTACACAGACAATAATCCGCTAACCCACCTTGAAATGGCAAAGCTGGGTGCATTAGAGCAGAGATGGATGGCCCAGCTGTCCAACTACGAGTTTACCATCAAGTACCGAGTGGGCATAAGAACGCTAATGCTGATGCGCTGTCTAGGATGCTCAATTCACCAGATGGGGAGAAGATCCAGGAGAACTCGAAGAAATCGAGTTACCAGCCTTCCACCACCCAATTGCAGCCCAGCACTCCCAAGGGGTGAAGAACAAGTGCTATATCATATGAGAGGCCACTTTGAACAGATTGCCCCATCATGAGTGGGCAGAGACGCAAGATAGTGACCCAGCCGTTCACCTAGTAAAGAAGTTGCTGACACAAGCTGATTCACACCCTGGTCCAGATGCTCCAAAGGAAGCACAGCAGTTGTGGAAGGAGAGGGGCAAGCTGTTCATCTATGAGGGTAAGCTGTGTCGAAGGAACATCAACTCGCGCACCCACGAACTGGTCTGACAGGTGGTAGTCCCGAAGCGGGATGCGCCAATGGTCTTGGAGGCGTACCACGATGGAGCAGGACACTTTGGGTGGAATAAGTTAGAGGTCCTTCTTCGTGAAAGATTCTGCTGGATTCGCATGAGGATAGCCATTGAGAAGTGGTACCGAGAAAGTGGCCCATGCCACCTGTGCAGGAAAGACCGTAACAGCTAGCGAGCCCCATTACAGCCGATCATCACGAAGCAGCCGCTTGAACTGGTAGCTTTGGATCATGTGAAGTTGACTCCGAGTAGGACTGGCTACACCTATGCTCTGACCATCATTGACCATTACTCAAGGTTCTTAGTAGTCGTGCCTGTCAAAGACCAAACAGCGAAGACCACAGCCAAGGCATTTCAACAACACTTTTGTTGACCGCACGGTTACCCTGAACAAGTGCTCACCGACCAAGGCCCAACCTTTGAGGCAGAAGTGTTCCAGGAGTTTTTTAACATGTACAGTTGCAAGAAAATCAGGATGATGCCGTACCATCCACAATCAAATGGCATGTGTGAGAAGATGAACCAAGTGGTAATTGACCTATTGAAGACTTTGCCTCTGGAAGAAAAAAAACAGTGGTCAGAGAAGTTGCCAGATCTGGTAGATCTATATAATCATCTGGCCTACCTGATGAGGGCAAGACCTGGCAAGTTACCCATTGATTTGGACATGGGAGTCTTAACACCTGAGTTGACATCACCAGATATAGACTTGGATACAGAGCGGCAACAACAATACGGTAAAGTGCAAAATGTGTAGTGAAGTTTGTCCCAGGCAAGACAGAAGCAGGAAAGAAATTATAATCAGCACACACCCTGCAGTTCCCTTGTCACCTGGAGAACAGGTACTCAAAATAAAAAGACAAATTCACAAATTAGATGACCAGTGGGCATACACCGCTATACCTTCAGACTTTGATAACACCAAGGTGTGCCTCATCAGTAAAGATGGAGAAGAAACCTCAACGACAGTGTCAAGGGATTATCTAAAACCGTGCCCTGACCAATTAAAGGAAAGGTTTGAAGACCCAAGTCCATAGTAGAGATGGAGGAAAAGGTCACCACAGTACTCGGTGAGTTCCCTCTAAATTGGACAAGAGTGAATCAGGCCATGGTTGTGCCCGTCTTGATCTTCCCCAATCTGTAGTGCCAGAAGGAGATACAACTTTAGATCAGCCTGAAGACCAGTGGGCTCCAGTAACAGATGCCACATCTGCAGTGGAACGCGGAAATCTGCACCCTGCTAGCGGTGAATCTGTCAGATCCATGGTGAGTCTAAGAAGTCGCAAACTGTTGCCCAGTTTACCAGTAAGATGCAGGCTTACCAGCAGCACAGACACTAGTAGCTCCACAATATCAACAACAAACACACTATACCAGGCTAGGTCATTAGAGATACCAGTACTGCATAGATCCACATGTAGTACGAGAGGTCATATCCCAGCCCGGTATAGGGACTAAAATGTAAATAAGTTAATAATGTATAGTTGCAACCGTTTAAGCATGAGAGCCTACAGAGACTTACTGTATGAACTTTTAAATATTCGTATAAACCTGTTGATAGACAATTGTGCCACAGGACTATGTGTGTGGCCAGGACCTTACTTGTAAATATTTATCCATACTTGGCCTTTAAAATAAGCCGCCAGCGTGGCCACACCTACAAAGTGCCCTGTAGCCACGCCCATGGTCGAAACACACAAAGTGGGCTATGGCGGTTCCCACCAACCAAACTCTAGGTACGTGGACAAAGACAATTCCTGGACGGCAGCGTAAGGACTAAGCACTGCAGTAACTGTGTTATTGTTTTTCTTTTGGGTTTTTGTAATTTTTACATTTTTAAGGCTTTGTAGACTTTAAATTATTGTTGTTATTAACTGTTCTTGTTATGTTTTCTCAATATGGGACATACTGAAGTTAACTGGGGGGAATGTGGCACCCCAGAGTCCGGTTGCCACGGTGACATTGCCTCCCTCTACAGGGTGGTGATGTCATGCCTGGAAGCAGGAAGAGGTCCCCATGCGAGGTTATACACAAAATTCAACACTTGTTCTAGCTCCAGACAAAAAAGGGCAGAGCTTAAAGGAGTGACAGTTGGTGGGAGGAGTTAGTGCTGAGGTAAAGAGATTGTTCTGGAAAGAGTCAGTCAGTCAGTTAGTCTGAGGTGAGCGAAGAGAGAGGAGCAGAGAAGAGCTCTGGGAATTGCAACTGCGTCAGAGCTGATCCCAAGCGGAGCGCTGATAAAAAGGACGCCAGAGTCCTGGGCTGTACGGGTAATGTACGCCCCGACAGCCAAATCTGGTGGGCAGTGGACTGCACGCTCTCTGACCACACCGAACACCTGGAGGCACCACAGCAGACCAAGTGCCCAGGGTTGCCAGTGAACAGACAGTGCCTGGGATAGGCTCACGCTGTTTGCCATACAGGTTAAAGCCAACACGCAGGAGAGGGTCGCGGCTTAGCTACAGGGAGCAGGGACCAGAAAAGAGAGTGCAGCAGGAAGACCTTTAACCCCACCTGGCAGGGTGGATCTCTTGAATGCTTCCAGGCTGGCCGAACTCCTGCTATCATCTGTAACTAGTACCCCGGATTGCATTTTCACTTACCAAGAAGTAAAAGGTAAAGAAAACTGCACTTTTCTTTGTCCCTTGCTTATTCTCTGTACCTCAATCTTTCACCACCACCTGAACTGCCTGTTATATCTGCCCTGGGGCCTAGCTCTACCTGTGTAGAGCAGTAACATCTCTGCTGCGTCACCATCCGCCACAGTGGACCTGAACCGCAGCGTAGGCCATATATAGCTGAACACCCTTGTGGCGTCACAAACTAATTCCCCTACAAACTTCCCCTACCATCATCTTTGACAATTTTATTGGACGCCCAGGGCCACGGACCGGGTCACTGCTGCTGTGACTTCCCCTTTAAGAACTGCCCGGCCCGGTACCGAGTATCCCATGGCCCTGGTGGGGTGCTCCAACATTGCTGGTAATCTGTGTCTACATGTTGAGAGATTCCCTTTTAATATGCGATAAAGATTATTATTATTTATTATTATAGCGCCATTTATTCCATGGCGCTTTACACAAACAAATAGAATATAATAATCAGTGGCAGTCCACAAATTACTCTATGGATCCTTAAGAAAATAAAAAAAATCATGGATAACAAGCTGTAAAGGAATATGCACTTTGCAATATTTTCTATCAAGAAAAAAAACAGCGAAAGGTAATTTGCATATTGCTCTTTTGACATCAGAAATTTAAATTGCAGGGGAATGTTCTTTTCAGGAACTCATAATTTACCAAATTCTGTAGATAAGCAAACAAGTAACTTTAAAGGGAATTTGCCTGCAGGATTTGCTATGTAATCTGAGAGCAGTATGATGTAGGGAGCATGATTCCAGTGATGTATCACTTACTGGGCTACTTGGTGTTGATAGAATCCCTGCTTTCTCTGCTGTAGATATAGCAGTGGTCAGAATGCTGACCCCTGTATAACTTTGCCCATACCCATGATTGGCAGCTTCCTGTGTACAGTCATGGCCAAAAGTTTTGAGAATGACACAAATATTATTTTTTACAAAGTCTACTTCTTCACTTTTTCTAATGGCAATTTGCATATTCTCCAGAATGTTATAAAGAGTGATCAGCTTAACAGCAATTACTTGTAAAGTCAATATTTGGCTAGAAAATGAACTTTATCCCCCAAAACACATTTCAACATCATTGCAGCCCTGCCTTAAAAGGACCAGCTAACCTCTTTTCAGTGATTGCTCCATTAACACAGGTGTGGGTGTTGATGAGGACATGGCTGGAGATCAATCTGTCATGATTAAGTAAGAATGACACCACTGGACACTTTAAAAGGAGGCTGGTGCTTGGCATCATTGTTTCTCTTCTGTTAACCATGGTTATCTCTAAAGAAACACGTGCAGTCATCATTGCAATGCACAAAAATGGCCTAACAGGGAAGAGTATCGCAGCTAGAAAGATTGCACCTCAGTCAACAATCTATCGATCATCAAGAACTTCAAGGAGAGAGGTTCCATTGTTGCCAAAAAGGCTCCAGGGCACCCAAGAAAGACCAGCAAGCGCCAGGACCGTCTCTTAAAAGTGTTTCAGCTGCGGGATTGGGCTACCAGCAGTGCAGAGCTTGCTCATGAATGGCAGCAGGCAGGTGTGAGTGCATCTGCACGCACTGTGAGGCGGAGACTCTTGGAGCAAGGCCTGGTCTCAGGGAGGGCAGCAAAGAAGCCACTTCTCTCCAGAAAAAACATCATGGACAGACTGATATTCTGCAAAAGGTACAGGCAGTGGACTGCTGAGGACTGGGGTAAAGTTATTTTCTCTGATGAATCCCCTTTTCGATTGTTTGGGACATCAGGAAAACGCCTCATTCGGAGAAGACAAGGTGAGCGCTACCACCAGTCTTGTCTCATGCCAACTGTTAAGCATCCTGAAACCATTCATGCGTGGGTTGCTTCTCAGCCAAGGGAATCGGCTCTCTCACAGTCTTGCCTAAAAACACAGCCATGAATAAAGAATGGTACCAGAATGTCCTCCAAGAGCAACTTCTCCCAACCCTCCAAGAGCAGTTTGGCGATCAACAATGCCTTTTCCAGCATGATGGAGCACCTTGCCATAAAGCAAAGGTGATAACTAAATGGCTCAGGGAACAAAACATAGAGATTTTGGGTCCATGGCCTGGAAACTCCCCAGATCTTAATCCCATTGAGAACTTGTGGTCAATCATCAAGAGACGGGTGGACAAACAAAAACCTAAAAATTCTGACAAAATGAAAGCATTGATTGTGCAAGAATGGACTGCTATCAGTCAGGATTTGGTCCAGAAGTTGATTGAGAGCATGCCAGGGAGAATTGCAGAGGTCCTGAAGAAGAAGGGTCAACACTGCAAATATTGACTTGCTGCATTAACTCATTCTAACTGTCAATATAAGCTTTTATTACTCATATGTTTGCAATTATTATATTTCTGTCTGTGATAAAAACATCTGTCAAACACACATAAAAACCAGAGGGCAGCAGATCATGTGAAAATATAATATTTGTGTCATTCTCAAAACTTTTGGCCATGACTGTACACTGTACATCAATCAGTGATGGAGATTAGCCTGACTACCTTTCACATGAGACCTTGTTCTATAGTGTTAATCTCCTGCAGAAAAAACACTGATTGCTTTAAAACAGCAACACACAGCCTAATAAGTGACACATCAGTGGAATCCGTTTCTCATGTCCAATATTATGCTGTTCTCAGACAAAATTTACTTGCTGCACTTGGGAAAAATGTAACTGGCTATAGTAGTGCAGACAGGCTCTGATTTATGCTGCCTGTGGTTTGGGCAGCATGAACCGAGTGACTGATTTCCTTTAATGGTGTTATTTTAATTTGTAGTAACAATGGATGATGGAGGTAAAAAAAAACATATACAGTACAGACCAAAAGTTTGGAAACACCTTCTCATTCAAAGATTTTTCTGTATTTTCATGACAATGAAAATTGTATATTCACACTGAAGGCATCAAAACTATGAATTAACACATGTGGAATTATACATTACACTTTACAAAAAAGTGTGAAACAACTGAAAATATGTCTTATATTCTAGGTTCTTCAAAGTAGCCACCTTTTGCTTTGATTACTGCTTTGCACACTCTTGGCATTCTCTTGATGAGCTTTAAGAGGTAGTCATCTGAAATGGTCTTCCAATAGTCTTGAAGGAGTTCCCAGAGATCCTTAGCACTGTTTGGCCCTTTTGCCTTCACTCTGCGGTCCAGCTCACCCCAAACCATCTCGATTGGGTTCAGGTCTGGTGACTGTGGAGGCCAGGTCATCTGGCGTAGCACCCCAACACTCTCCTTCATGGTAAAATAGCTGCTAGGAAACCACTGCTAAGGACAGGCAACAAGCAGAAGATACTTGTTTGGGCTAAAGAACACAAGGAATGGACATTAGACCAGTGGAAATCTGTGCTTTGGTCTGATGAGTCCAAATTTGAGATCTTTGGTTCCAACCACTGTGTCTTTGTGCGACGCAGAAAGTGTGAACGCATGGACTCTACATGCCTGGCTCCCACCGTGAAGCATGGAGGAGGAGGTGTGATGGTGTGATGGTGTGGGTGCTTGCTGGTGACACTGTTGGGGATTTATTCAAAATTGAAGGCATACTGAACCAGCATGGCTACCACAGCATCTTGCAGCGGCATGCTATTCCATCCAATTTGCGTTTAGCTGGACCATCATTTTTTTTCAACAGGACAATGACCCCAAACACACCTCCAGGCTGTGTAAGGGCTACTTTGAAGAACCTAGAATATAAGACATATTTTCAGTTGTTTCACACTTTTTTGTTAAGTATATAATTCCACATGTGTTAATTCATAGTTTTGATGCCTTCAGTGTGAAAGTACGATTTTAATAGTCATGAAAATACAGAAAAATCTTTGAATAAAGAGGTGTATCCAAACTTTTGGTCTGTACTGTATATCCAATACATATCAATAGATGCAGCTCATAGAATTTAGAATACCGTATTTTTCGGACCATAAGATGCACTTTTTTCTCCAAAATTTTAGGGGAAAATGGGGGTGCATCTTATAGTCGGAATATACTTACAAATGCTGCGGTGGCGTTGCTCTGTGCTGGGGGTGGCGGTGGCACTCTGTGCTGGGTCAGTGGTGGCAGTGCTCTATACTGGGGCTGCGGCAGCGTTCTGTGCTGGGGCTGTGGGCTCAGCTGAATTTTGTCAAAGCCTGGAGGTCCCTGCAGCTCCATTGCTGCAATGCGATGGCCTCCGGAAAAATGGCTGCTGGGGCCGGTGCATGCTCAGATTCAGATCTCGGCAATGAGCTCTCTTCCTAAGATCTCGGGAGACGAGATCTCATTGCCGAGGTCTGAATCCGAGCATGCACCGTTCCAGAGGCAATTTTCCTGGAGGCCTCCGCATCGTAGTAATGGAGCTGCTGGTGCCTCCGGGCTTTGATAAAATTCAGGAGGAGCCCCGCCGCCCTAGCACAGAGTGCCACCACCGTCCCAGCACAGAGCGCTGCTGCCACAGCACAGAGCATTTCTGCCACAACTGTTGCTAAATGCCGGCGGAGTCCCGCCACACCACAGAGCACCGCCGCCTAACCTGTTGCAAAATGCTGACAGAGCCCCCCACACCACAGAGCACCACCACTGCACCAACCTGGGATGGGATTTCCCGGAGGCCACCGCACCAACCTGGACCACCGAACAACCCCTCTGACCATGCTTCCATCTGTGCCGATCGCCCCCTGTAAGCTGAATTCGGATTGTAAGACAGACCCCCATTAAATACATTATTTTTTTTTCCCCTATTTTCCTTTTGAAAATTTGGGCTGCGTCTTATGGTCCGGTGCATCTTATAGTCCGAAAACTATGGAACATAGGAAACCTTTTAGAAGAACTTGATGAATTGGATCCCTAACCACAGTCTTAATTGTAAAATCCAATGCAGAACAAATGGATTTGGTGCTTTATTTGGAGATATAGTAAGACTGGCATTGATAGCACCATTGCTAAACAGTGCTGAAATAATACAGGCTATCACATGAATTTTTAAGATTTTTTTTATTTGGTCCAGGTTAAATATTTAGCATTTTTCTGTATTCTAAAGTCTTAATAAAACACATGACTTGGTAGTAGTCAATACTTCCCAAGGCTAATTTGACTGAAGAACTTGAATGAATGAGCACTTTGATATTTACTGAATGATAAGGTCAATTTCCAGTTAACATAACTCAGAAGTATATGCCTATTGAGAAGCTCCTCAAAGAGAAAATAAAACCTTAATGTTTTTGACAACATACATATTGGACTATTGTCCAGGTTTAAAATGAAAGGATTCCACTGTATTTTTCCATTTGTTCTCAATGAAAAATATGCAGTTGCTGAAGAAAAAAGCCTGAGACTAATTAAAAAAATGTTCACATGCACTCTACAGCAGACCCACAAAAGACACGATAGCACTCTATAGCAATGACGTGTTTTTTTTTCAAATTTTTATTGAATTTCCTTAAACAACAATGTTCCATGTGTTCTGTGAAGGCCAAACTTTGGATACGTCACCATACAGGCATGCAAAGTGTACAGTTGGGGGTTAGAATCTAAGAGAAAAAAAAAGACCCATTTAAAAAGGTGTACTAATCTTTAGGAGTTATGTAATGTAAAATTGTTGAAGAAGATGATGACATGTCCTTTAAATCAATAATATGCAGGGATTTTTGAATATGTAAATTAATTAATTGACAGTTGTCAGAAGGGCTGTGGAAATTCGTAGAACAAATTGAGCCATGTCTAACAGAGATTTTTTTTATTTTTCTATGGATTTATCGACTTAAAAGGTTATTCCTAAATTGCCTCTTGAACAGCTTACAACTCTGTAGTCTTCTTACCTCCTGGTTTCAGGCAGGATGGACACTCCTTGAGTGATAGTTGTAGTAAGCAGTCAAGCTGTATTATTTGTAGAACTATAACTAGAACTATGATTATCACTGTTTTTGCATGTAGAAATAAAGGCATTTAAAACAGCACACAGCTCAGACATGAGAGCGTGATACTAGGTGGACATGTGATTACAGGACTGATAATGAGCTCAGTCAGGAGCTAGCAGGACAGAGAAGATAGAAGTGAGCACAAACTCTGTATAATCAATAGCTGAAGAGCTGATTGTTTTTGAATAATCTCTCATGTATGAACCATTGCACCAACTTGGCTGAACTAGTGCCAGCTCAATGAAATACTGTACACAATGTAAGATGAAAGATTTCACACAGGACAAAACAACATGTACAAAAATCTTAAAATCAATTGCAAAATGTCTTGTTTTCATGCTGTCTAACGAATTAAGTAACTTAATAAGTAAGAATAACCCTTAACTGCTAGATATTAGTTTCTCTCTTCTCCAAAACCATCCCTGGTTTGATGCATACAGATTGCCAATTCATGAACTAACTATCTTGTTTTCCTTTTAAAAGCACACTTTTTTTTTTAGCTTCACAATATTGTATTCTTGAACAAATAATGATAACATGGGCATTATTACCTACTGTCTACATGGTAAACATTTATAGAGTAGAAATCCGCACATGCTCTCTGCAACCAAGAAATTAGGGATTCAACAACCAAACTTGGCACACTACAACCCATGCATGCCATTCATGCCAGGAAATTGCCTATTAGCATTTTAGTGCTGGTGAATTTCCCATGACGTGCTGGATGGTAATATAAAGCAACTAGATGTGGCCGATTCTAAGGTGAGTTTCCACGGTCAGATACGCTGCGTGTTTGCGCTGTGCGCTGGCGCAGCGCCAAACACGCAGCGTCCAATGTACAGCATAGTGAGGGATTTCAAGAAATCCCGTCTCCACTATGCGTAACAATACGCAGTGGCAACCTGCGTAAAAGGGACATGCGGCGTCTTTTCAGACCGCAGCATGACTCTCGGCATTGCGGGACGGTGCGCCGCACATAATTAACACAGGCATGTAGCCCTGCTCTTTCGGAGGTGTTCCGAGGTGCTGAACACCTCCGGAAAGATCGCGCGTCAAAGGGCGGGCTTAGACGGAGCGAATTTCGCTCCGTCAAAAGCGCTATGGTTCCGACCGTGGAACCATAGCCTTACGCATCGGGTATTCTAGAATATGTATGTAGTTTATTTATGAAGATTTAAGAATAATGCAATGAATACACAGGATTTTCTGGGTAAAATATATACATTATCATTAAATATTATTGCTCATAGAACTTAATACAACTGAACGAAATTATTAAACAGATCAGCTTTTCTGTCATCGTCAGTGGCGTATTTTCGCTTACGACCCATTGGAAGACAGGAAGCTTAAAGAAGTATCTGTCAGCGCGCTGTGACTGGCAGAACGTGTTCAGTAAACGTGACAGAAGTACATCAGACACTGTGAATCACAAAACATGTTCAGTACATCACGGGCAGTTGGTGAGTCACATGACCACATGAGCGGGGTTAGCCCTGCTATCTCTCGACGGTGGCGTACTTTTTTTAAATCCGGCGCCAATTTGCCGGAGAGCGTGTTTAAATTTGGCGTCAAAATCGCTGATTGGTCGCTGGTAATTATTAAACAGATCATCAAAATAAGAGGCTGCTGGGGTGTACACAGAGGCTGCTGGGGTGTATATAGAGGCTTCTGGGGTGTATATAGAGGCTGCTGGGGTGTATATAGAGGCTGGTGGGCTGCATATAGAGGCTTCTGGGGTATATAGAGGCTGCTGGGGTGTAGATAGAGGCTGCTGGGGTGTATATAGAGGCTGCTGCTGCTGGGATGTATATAGAGGCTGCTGGGGTGTATATAGAGGCTGCTGCTGGGGTGTACGTGGAGGCTGCTGCTGGGGTACATGTGGAGGCTGCTGCTGCTGGGATATATGTGGAGCCTGCTGCTGGGGTATATGTGGAGCCTGCTGCTGAGGTATATGTGGAAGCTGCTGCTGCTGGGGTATATAGAGGCTGCTGCTGGTGGGATGTACGTGTAGGCTGCTGGTGGGATTTATGTGGAGGCTGTCGGTCGGGTACTTCTGCTGCGAGCAGCCGGAGATGACTGGCTGGTGCCGGTCATCTCCCGGCTGCATCGCCGCTGACCTCCATGCGGAGGAGATGACCCGCGGCTACCATCGGGAGATCAACGGCTAGCGCCGCTGGTCTCCCGACGATATCGGTGGCATGCATCGTTCAAATCCTGCGCCAATTCGTGGCCAGACTGCGCCTGTCGCTGATTGGTCGCGTCCGGCTGGGCGCGACCAATCAGCGACTCGAGATTTCCGTTACAGACAGACAGAATTAGACGATTATATAGTAGATGTTACTGTGTATTACCTCATGTCACTGTGTATTACCTCATATTACTGTGTATTACCTCATGTTACCGTATATTACCTCATATTACCTCATGTTACCTGTATATTACCTCATATTACTGTGTATTACCTCATGTTACTGTATATTACCTCATTTTACTGTGTATTACCTCATGTTACTGTATATTACCACATGTTACTGTATATTACCTCATGTCACTGTGTATTACCTCATGTTACTGTGTATTACCTCATGTTACTGTGTTACCTCATATTACTGTGTATTACCTCATATCATTGTGTATTACCTCATGTTACCTGTGTATTACCTCATATTACTGTGTATTACCTCATATTACTGTGTATTACCTCATGTTACTGTATATTACCTCATTTTACTGTGTATTACCTTATGTTACTTATGTATTACCTCATGTCACCTGTGTATTACCTCATGTCACTGTGTATTACCCGTGTTCAGTAAAAGTGACAGAAGTACATCAGACACTGTGACTGACAAAACATGTTCAGTACATCATGGGCAGTTGGTGAGTCACATGACCACATGGGCGGAGTTAGCCCTGCGTCGCTGATTTCACTGTGTATTACCTCAAGTCACTGTGTATTACCTCATATTACTGTGTATTACCTCATATAATTGTGTATTACCTCATGTTACCGTATATTACCTCATTGCCTCATATTACCTGTGTATTACCTCATATTACTGTGTATTACCTCATGTTACTGTATATTACCTCATTTTACTGTGTATTATCTTATGTTACTTATGTATTACCTCATGTCACCTGTGTATTACCTCATGTCACTGTGTATTACCCGTGTTCAGTAAACGTGACAGAAATACATCAGACACTGTAACTGACAAAACATGTTCAGTACATCATGGCAGTTGGTGAGTCACATGACCACAAGGGCAGAGTTAGCCCTGCGTCGCTGATTGGCCACGGCCGGACCAATCAGCGTTGCGGGATTTCCTGGACAGACAGAGAGACAGACAGGATAAGACGATTATATATATAGATAGAAGATAATATGCAGGAATACCAATCTACATTTCAGGCTTTAATGTCTTATTTTACCTTTTGGTCAATAAAACAAAATATAGGGGTATGCTCAGTTGCAAATTCTATTGAAAATATGAAAATTTGATGCCGCACATTGAGCACAAAAAAAATAATTATAACCTATCCTCACCTTCAGGGCCGCCATCAGGGCATTACAGCCCTTACTAATGTATGGGGCCCGGTGCTTTAGGGGGGCCCGCCCGCCGCCCGAGCACGCTGGCAGCACGGTCCGGCAGCAGGCGCAGCACTTCGCTGCTTTATATTCCCCACTGTCCCCAGTCCTGACCTCCTGGCTGGCAAATTAAATGGGCAGGCACTGTAGCTTTAAGCTACAGCCCGCCCTGATGCATCATGGTCCAGCCGTGACGTCACACGCTGCTCTGCTCCACTTCCTCATTCTGGAGCAGAGCGAGCAGCGTATCACGTCGGTGTGCTGTGCCTGACACACACTGCCATCTGGCTGGGAGCGGCGGACCGGACCGGGTGCAGACGGCAGGCAAGCTCAGCAGGGTGAGTAGTCTGTCGCAGGGGGGCCCGGCCAGGACAGCCGCAGCGCCAGCATCCACCACGCACCACCAACAGGGCCCAGGGCAGGAAGGGGGGGCCCAGCATCCACCAAATGGGCCCCCAGGGCAGGCGGGGGGCCCGCAGGCGCAGCATCCTGCAACAGGGGCCCTGGGAACCCTGTTGGTGGATGCTGCGGGCCCCTCCTGCCTGCCCTGGGCTGGGGCCCTGTTGGATTGCTGCGTGTGGCTGCCCCCCCGCCTGCTCATCATATGGGGCATACAATCTATGGAGCATCATATGGCGCATAATCTGTGGGGCATCATATGGCGGCATAAATCTTTGGAGCATCATATGGCGGCATAATCTATGGAGCATCATATGGGGGCATTTACATCTATGGGGCATCATATGGCGGCTTAAAATCTATGAAGCATCATATTGCGGCATAATCTATGGAGCATCATATGGCGGCATAATCTTTGGAGCATCGTATGGCGGCATAATCTTTGGAGCATCATATGGCGGGATAATCTGTGGGGCATCATATGGCAGCATAATCTTTGGAGCATCATATGGGGCATAATCTATGGAGCATCATATGGGGCATAAAATCTATGGAGCATCATATGGGGCATAAAATCTATAGAGCATCATATGGCGGCATAATCTTTGGAGCATCATATGGCAGCATAATATATGGAGCATCATATGGCGTCATAATCTTTGGAGCATCATATGGGGCTTAATCTATGGAGCTTCTTATGGGGTATAATCTATGGAGCATCTTATGGGGGCATAATCTATGGAGCATCATATGGCGGCATAATCTATGGAGCATCATATGGTGGCATAATCTTTGGAGCATCATATGGCGGCATAATCTTTGGAGCATCATAGGTGGCATAATCTGTGGGGCATCATATGGCGGCATAATCTTTGGAGCATCATATGGCAGCATAATCTATGGAGCATCATATGGGGCATAAAATCTATGGAGCATCATATGGGGCATAAAATCTATGGAGCATCATATGGGGCATAAAATCTATGGAGCATCATATGGCGGCATAATCTATGGAGCATCATATGGGGCATAAAATCTATGGAGCATCATATGGGGCATAAAATCTATGGAGCATCATATGGCGGCATAATCTTTGGAGCATCATATGGCGGCATAATCTATGGAGCATCATATGGCGGCATAATCTATGGAGCATCATATGGCGGCATAATCTATGGAGCATCATATGGCGGCATAATCTTTGGAGCATCATATGGCAGCATAAATCTTTGGAGCATCATATGGCGGCATAATCTTTGGAGCATCATATGGGGCATAAACTTTATGGAGCATCATATGGGGGCATATACATCTATGGGGCATCATATGGCGGCATAAAATATATGGAGCATCTTATGGGGGCATAACTTTTATGGAGCATTATATGGGGCCCATCATTAACTGAATACAATAATCTGCAATCAGAAATACAGTGTGTATATATGTATATGATTTCAATTAGTTTAAAAAATGTATGTGACACATTCCCTTGAAGAAAGATAATTAAAATATACAAAAAAAAAAAATTACCAAATGTTTGAGGTTACAGTAGAGTAGGGCCCTGCCAATAGAGTCTACCTGTCGTGGTAGGAAGAGCAAAATTCACCGCACACTACAATTGATTACTATGCAGAAAAATATTTTTATTTGAAAAAATTATCCAATCCAAAAGAAGAAAGTGCCAGTGCCGTAATAATAATATGTACAATATACAGATACCCAACGTTCGACCCTCCCGATCTTAATCATGGGGTACTAGAGAAAAATAGAAGAAACATAGTGTGAGGCAATTATATACAGTGATTACATATACATATATAACATATATACAGATATGGGCTGGATCATATATAATTGATTGCAAAAAATGTCATGTAGATAATAATCCAGAAAGTAGAATATATTGTTAAAGTACATATGGAGCCTCATTATACAATCTCAACATGGAGATACATAGAGTAACGATTTATATAATCATAGTAGAACAAAAGCACAATGATATAAGAAACAAAGAAGTAGCGCATTTCTACCTTGTAAAATTAGTACAACAGAGATATGGCACATAGTAGAGGCAATAAATTCCTTGTAAATTCCCTTATAGCAGAGCCAGATGCTGCAGATAATATCAAAATGATTAATTAAATAAATATAGGGAAATAGGGGTCACCATCATTGAAATGTCA
>JARQOD010000003.1:477053782-477106736 GCA_033576555.1 Oophaga sylvatica | reverse complement strand
TTCACAATATGTGAAAGGCTTCTCCTTTGTTCTCTAGCTTCTATTAGTGTTTGCAACCAATGTATTGTATAATTGCGATGGAAGCCGCACGTCACACTAATCAGATTAGCTTTATTTTAAATGGATTTGTAGCTAGAACCAAATTGGAGATACATTTGGTATAAAGGTAATGAGCCACTGCTGAGACAAGCTCTGCTGAGTTCAAGCAGCAGTGCTTTGACCAAATGTAATGGAGCGTGATGTGCTACTCAAAAAAATAAAAAAACATCAGACTGCAGTGAACTCTGAACACTAACTGTCAAAATCTGGGAAAGGCTACTCTTTGTCTATTCTATAGTGTTTGCAACCTATGTAATTGTATACGTGATGGAAAGGCGTCACAACTAATAGATTAGATTTTTAAAATGGGAATGGAGCAGAACAGAATTGGAAGATAAATGAAAAGGATGAGCACTGAGACACGTCAGCAGAGTACAAGCAGCGCAGTGCTTGAACACGTAACTGGGAGTCGTGATGTGCACTCAAAAAAAACAACACAGCTGCAGTGAAACTGAAAACCAAAAAACTGTCACAATTCTTAGGGAAAGGCGCTTACTCCTTTGTCTACTTCTATAGTGTTTGCAAACCAATGTATTGTTAGACGGGATGGAGCGGTCACATAATAGATTTAGATTTTTTTCAAATATAATGGAGATGAAGCACCAATTGGAGAAAAATGAATAGGATGAGGCTCTGAAGACACGTCTCCGCAGTAGTACAAGCAGCAGTGCTTGAACAAGTAACGGACGCGTGTAATGCACTCAAAAAAATAAAAAACACAGACTGAAGTGACCTGAAACACAACTGTCCACAATCTGTGAAAGGCTACTCCTTTGTTCTACTGTATAGTTGTTTGCAACCATGTTATGGATACGTGTTAAGGAAAAGCGCGTTCACACTAATAGATTTGATTTTAAATGGATATGGATAGCAGCAACCAATTGGAGATGAATAAGGATGAGCCACTGAGACAACGTCATTCGCAGAGTACAAGCGCATGTGCTTGAACAAGTAAGAGACTATTTTATAGCGCGTGATGTGCACTCAAAAAAAAAAACACAGACACTGCTGTGAATACATGAAACACAACTGTCCACATCTGAGGATAAGGTCGCTACTTCCATTGTCTACTTCTATAGTGTTCTGCAACCAATGTATTGTTCATACGATGGATAGCGAGTCTTCACTAATAGATTAGATTATTTTAATGGAATGGTAGCAGAGAACCAATTGGAGATAAATGAAAAGGATGAGCCATTGAGACTACGCTCAGCAGGAAGTGTGACAAGCTGCAGGCTTGAACAAGTTATACTGGAGTGCAGTGATGTGCGACTCAAAGAGAAAAAATAACGCCACAAGACTGCTTTAGTGAACACTGAAAAACAACTGTCCCACAATCTGGGACAGGCTATTCCTTTGTCTACTTTATAGTGTTTGCAACCATATGTATTGTATACGGATGGAAGCGCGGTCACACGATATTAGATTAGATGTTTTAAATGGATGAGCAGATCAATTGGAGATAAATGAAAAGGATGAGCCATGATGACACGCTCAGCAGAGTACAAGCAGAGTGCTTGAACTAAGTAATGGAGAGTGATGTGCATCAAAAAAAAAAAAACACGAGACTGCAGTGAACAGAGAATGAGACACAACAATCTGTCACAATGCTGGGAAAGGCTCCTTCCTTGTCTACTTCTATAGTGTTTGCAAACCAATGTAATTGTATACGGATGGAATGCGCAGTCACAGACTATTAGAGTTGATTTTAAATGAATGGAAGCAGGAACCAATTGGAGATAAATGAAAAGGTGAGCCATGAGACATGCTAGCAGAGTAAATGGCTGCAGTTTGCTTGAAGCAAAGTAACTGGAGCGTTGATGTGTGCACTCAAAAAAAAAATAAAACAGACAGACTGCAGTGAAACTTGAAACACAAGCTGTCAACAATCTGGGAAAGGCTATCCTTTGTTACTTCTATAGTGTTTGCAATCCATGTATTGTATACGGAAGGAAGCGCGTCACACTAATAGATTCGATTTTTTTCAATATATAGATGGAGGAGCTACCAATTGGAGAAAAATGGAAAAGGAGAGGCCATGAGTAACTCACGGCGCTCAGCAGAGTTCGAGAAGCAGACAGTGCGCTGAACAAGTAACTGGAGCGTGATATGCACTCAAAAAAAATAAAAAACTCAGACTGAATGTGAAGACATGAATACAACAACTGTCACGATCTGTGAAAGGTACTCCTTTTGATATACTTTCTATATTGTTTGCAACCAATCGTATATTTGGATACTGGATGGAATATAGCGTCATCACACTATAATTTCTATTGAATTGGAGCAGCTAGAATTACATAATAGAAAAAAAAAAAGAGTCAGTGAGTCGACCGTGCAGAGATGCTACAGACGCGTTGGAGATGCAGGAGCGCAATACTTGCAGCGTCATCTGCAGCCTCACAAACACTGGCAGAGCTGTTAAAACAACATGCAGGCGAAAAGGATGCTTTACACAGCGGTTGGTGATAGCCTTGGCACTAACAGCACAGTACACTAAATCGCAA
This sequence comes from Oophaga sylvatica, assembly GCA_033576555.1. Classification (NCBI taxonomy): domain Eukaryota; kingdom Metazoa; phylum Chordata; class Amphibia; order Anura; family Dendrobatidae; genus Oophaga; species Oophaga sylvatica. The sequence goes on along the minus strand of JARQOD010000003.1, from coordinate 477,104,130 downwards.
TCTCTAATATGTCCTCAGAAGTCAAGCAGAGTAGAGTGCTGTCACTACTGAATTACGCAGGGCATCGTGTGACGCTAAAATGGCGGCTAGGCGCCCTTTTATAGTGCATTCTGAATCATTTCGCAGGCCAATCACAGCAATGCATTAGTTAAGACTGACCTGACAGCATCCAGGATGTGCCTCGCACCATTTCGTAGGATTCTCAATTGGCGGACTAAAAATCACATTGGCGTCTCAACGCATTATTGGGAACTTGTCGCGGATTCCAGTATACGATATTGTGAAGAAAAGTTTCGGAATTAAGTATCGGAATAATCCGATAACGCGCGTATATCGGCCGTAACCGTTACTTGCGTGGTATCGCGGAAATGCTCAACCTACTCACGGACCCTTTTTCTCGTCGTGCGCTCTGTCCGATGTGGTATGTATCTCAATCGCTGTGTGGCTCACCCTTTTTTTCTGTAGAGAGTTAGCGCGGGTACTTTTGTACGCTAAAGTCGTTAAGAGCATCGCTAACGGCGTTAGCGTCTGTTGAACTATATCGATAAAGGTGACTGTCATTTATGGCGATATAGAGAAACAATCCCGGCTAGCGATCGACCATTAGTAATGCGTCGTTTCGTTGATCGCTAGCGCGGATTGTTTAGTGTGGCAGTACCTTAAGTGCAAGTGTTATCCAAGATATATATCCAGTACTGTCTCTCTGGGATCTGAGAGTCTCTAATGTGGTTGACGCACCTTATGGGTCTCGTGGGACTTTGTTCTATACTGGAACCCAATTGGACCCACTCTCCGGTGTCTGTTATAAATTAGAAAAGTGATCAGGAGGAACGGTAGCCATGTTTTTACCACAGGTTATTGTTGATTTCGTGGCTGGCAATATAGGGTCTTGATGTATTGGGTTGTTTCCGCGATATAGTGGATGGCCACAGGGGCATTTCCACGTAGATGAAAAGTTGGAATCACTGTGTAGTAAATTGTGGATGCATGCGACTTTGCCTTTGTGTACGGTCGAGATCGGGTTTTCATGAAACTCGACGTTCTCAAAGTTTCGCAGTTCGAACGAATCGGCTATCGACTATCGGGAAAAGTAGGAGGTACTGAAACACTAAACGCATATGCAATTCTTTGGTGATGTAAAAGTCTCGGCAGGGGTGTGGAGCGACAGTTAAACACACTTCAGTGCCCATTTCAATGACAAGACATCATGATTTCTTATTATTAAGCGTGGCAATATTCATTTACTTTTTAATAATGTTACGCATTGAAAAAACTGTGGTGTGTTATTTTGGCTAAAAGTTGAGGGGGGGTGGGGAGGCTCCAGGTTTTCGCGTGCCCGGTGTGAAAGTGTCAAGTGGGGCCCTTTAATGACATACCGCACAATTCATGAGTTGCCTCAGCGATCTGCACAGAAGAAAGATAGGTATAGTACAATGAACAAATACTTCACTGTCTTTCGATGACATGACTGTTCTATTAGTTAAATTCTTCAATAGCTCTAAATACCGGACAGTATATTATTCCATTTTACAGTATTATGGCACCACATCAGTGCGCTCATGAGATATAATGAGCCCCATATATTGCTCCTCATACAGAATAATTGAGTTCCAATTTTAATGTTCACTACAGTATTATGATGAGGCTCCCACAAGATGCTCAGTTATCTGATAGGTCCCCATGTTATTGCATTACAGTATTGGACGGAACCCATAGAGTATGAATGATGCACCCACATAATTGTCTTAACTGTCTATAATGAGTCATTTCATATAAAGCTCCATACAGTATATGATGGGCACGCCATATATTGCTCCATACAGAATGGGCTCCATATATGCTCCATACAGAATAGGCCCCATATGTTGCCTCAAGTATGTCATGCTCACAAACCCTATATGTCCCAAAAATATTGATACCCCACTGATGCTCCTGTATTTGATGGGCCCCAAGGATGATGACTCCAGATGTCTAATGTTTCCACCCATTTAGAATGCTCAAAGTATATAGAATGGGCCCATGGATGATGCTGCAGTGTTTGATGAGGTCGCAATATTACTGCTCCATATACTTATGGGCCCAGTTATATTGCTACTCAGTGTATAATGGGCCCATCGTATTTGCAAGCTCTCAGTGTCTGATGTCACCCCATTTAGAATGTCTTTTTGTTACCCATTGATATAATTGGCCGCATGGTTGGTTGCTCCAGTGTTTGATGGGCCAATATAATGCTCTCATATAAGTAGATGGGCCTCATTTATAATGCTTCCAGTGCTAATAATGGAGGCCCCGTCGTGCTGCTCCTCAGTGCTGTTGATGTGATCCCATTTAGAATGCTCAGTATATGAGAGCCGCGTGGATGGTTGCTCTCTGTGTTAGGATGCGGCCAATATAATGCTCTAATGAATATATTGGGCCCCATTATTTATAATGCTCCAGTGTTATAAATGGGCCCCGTAGATGCTGACTCGCAGTGTTGATGTCCCCCATTTAGAGAACATGCAGAAGACAGTTATAGGATGGGCCCCATTGTGTATGCTTCCAGTATATGAGGGGCCACCATGACCATTTTCATTCTCCAGTGTATATTGCTTTCGCTAATTATATTGCTTTCCAACTTTAAAAAAAAGGAAGAGTACGTCTCATCTGCTGAGGGCTCTGCTCTACTCTGGACTCCTCAGTCGGTCGCATGCTTCCAAGCTCTTCTGCACTTGGATCTGTCTAGGCAGAGGGCCTTACATGACGTGACTGTAATCGCACTAGCTCTGACCTGAATTGTCACTGTTCAGGAAATACACGGAAGTACGTCACGAGCGGTGGGTAGAGGGAGAGGTAGAAGTATGCATAAGCTGCTTGAGGCCTGAGCAAGGCAGGGGCCTCAATAGTACACCTCGGTGTGTTGAGGCATGAGCGTGTCCCTCCACGCGTCAGAGACTTTATGCATACTATTAGGGGCCCTGTGCTCCAGAGCACGTCGCACAACAGTCAGGCACCCACCTTGGCTCAGGAATCCTGAATTGCCTGGGTGCGCAGGTTGCTGACCGAACGCCGTGGGGGAGTAGACAGCAGTTAGGGAGTGAAAAACCGGCTTATGTTGAGGGTTGTAGGCTGGAACGTTCCAGCAGCTGCAAATGGAGGATTGGAGAAGCCGGAGTTAAGAGGAGGACAAGCGAGCCATTTTTGTCTGTCAACTATGTGTCAAGGGAAGGTGTACAAAATCTTTTGAAAACCAGGCATGGTGCATTTAAATAAAAGTGGTTCACAACATTTGGGTGGTCGGTACAAGTCCGCGGAGTCCTTCTTTCTGTCAGGATTGATCCGGCTGCACTGAGCACTCTTTCTGATAGATACTCCCAGCAAAGCAAATGTGAGTCCTGTAAAAGCAAGTGGGCCAATTCAAGGGCCAGGTGTGTCCACTATACAGGCCAGTAGTTCAAGAAGGGATGGAACTGTGAGGGAGAAACATTATAGGGGAGGAGAGGTAATTGTGAACCATAGTTGACAACTGCTGTCTCCTGTCTGTTTCGCAATCGATTCATATTTACCAGTCAGGAGCGTTACTCGGAAGAAATCAGTCTTCCAACAACATGATCATGAAGAACAACTGTCTCCAGATGCCCACTTGGCTGTGTGCACCACTGCAACTCGCTATTTACGTTTGGACACCAACGTATGGCTCGTGGTAGGAACCTGCACCAAGCTGTGTGCTGGGTAATGCACTCCTAACAAACGGTTTACAGAGTTGCTTGCTTGTTCCGAATTTTAGCTCTAAGAGTTCTCTTATGTGGAATGATGTTCTGTAATTTGCCTTTATAGCGATGGACTCGGCGGATGCTGGCCCAACCAGAAGTCGCATCTTCATAATTTTGGCAATGCGGGGGTCCCTTTTTAAGTCTTATTCTCACATTTTGGGCCAATGTTCAGGTGTCAATGATGCACTGACAGTGGTGGGTGGAGGAGCACTTTCTGTCAAAATCCAAAGCTTCCAGTCACGCACAAACCTTGCACCTGACCTGGAAGCAACACTTATATTGTCTCTTGCCCTTGAGAGCTCCTCCTCCCCAAATATTCATCCTCTCATTCCTCTCTCCTCTTCCTCTTCCACCTAGTCTAGCACTGTTCCATGAGTAGGGACAATTGCCTGAACTGTCATCAAGGCTTCCCTCTACTCTTCCTCCTCCGCTTGCAGGACGCCTGATCCTTAATGTGCATCAAAGTTTAGTGCATGGTGCAGAGCATAAGTGGGATGCTTTGCTTATGATGGCGTCGCGTCTGGACTTACCTGCCATGTGGATTCCCTCAGTACACTGAAGGACTTTACAGAGGTCTTCAGCTTTGACCACTGCACACCCGAAAACTCCATGTTGCCTCAAAACTGCTGCACGTGTATCCTCCCACGCATTGATTACAGTCCTGAACTTGTTCGCACAGCCTACAAACTAATGTGCATTGGTGGAGTTCTTACTCTTATTGCAATTCTTATGATTATGGCGGTGCTTGGGGTGGTGTATGGCGATCGCTGCAACTAGCATACGGACTGGAGTTTTACCGGGCGAGCAGGATGTGCGAGCAACAGTCTTGGCAACTTTATGGAGCTAGGGCTGTCTAGACTAGGATAAATTTTTAGGAGACACTGCACCACCATGATTCATGGTTTCTGTGATGGCAGGCAACGGAATGGATCCTGAGTTTTGCACTCGGATGTGGCTCTGCCACATATATTACGTCCGTTATCACTGAACTACCGTTGCTGGCGTCAAGATGTTAGGATGCCAGCCATGACTCAGTTTCTAGACTGCATGTAGTCGGCTGTTTCCGCGGTGTGTATGTTGTCACCAAAGGACATCATCTTCAAAAACAGCGCACTGCTGGCGTTACCACTAGCTGTTCGATTGAGTGGGACACCTCGTTGTGCAACACTGGCAGTGCCTGATGGACGTGCTAGTTGGGCGACTTGCGCATCTGTCGACGTGCTTTTCGCCTTCTGGAGGAGGTAGGGGTAGAATGCTACAGCCAACTGTTGCCTTTATACCAATGGAGACTAGGCTAGCACTGTACTCACCGCCTGCTGTCCCCTGTGTGACCCTGCATCCAAAATCACATTAACCCAGTGCGCTGTGATGGAAACGTTAACGGGCCCCTGGCCATGCCTATTGGCCCATGCTCTGTTGTGGAGGTGTACCTTTCCACTCACGTGTTTGTTTGAGTGCATGGACATTGCTCGGTCTTTCACTTGCAGGTGGAGGGCCAAGGGATGGCTTTATAGAAAAGAAGTGTGCTGTTCTGGGTAGGTCATAGCGTGGGTACAGAGGTAGGGGCTATGAGCTCTCGGAACGGCTGCGTTTCACCAAACGGGAAGGGCATATCTCTAAGGAGATTGTAGTTTGGTCAATGTTAGGCTTTCAATACCAAGTGTAGCGGTATGAATTGAGGATAGAGAGTACTTTGCTTGTCCTATCAGAGTGTCTGGTTAGGGTGAGCTGGAACCTTGAGAGTGTCATATTGGGTGATGACTAGCGTGGGTGAAAATGGCGGAGGAGAGGGGGTGGTGATTGTGATGGTGGTGTCGGTGATGGCCCTAGATTCAGTCTTTTTGTTTGCTAAAATTGTTGATTCATCATGAACTGACTTTGGCCTTTGCAACGACACCCTCAACAATTCTTGCTGGGGTGGGGTGTAACTCAGTGGGGTTACTGTGGGGGAAGCGATGGACGCTTTTGACCTGGCTACTCCTTCGCAGTCGGAGCAGGTTTCACATCTTGATACTGTGATTTTTGTTGTCCGTCCACGCTTTGCAAGTAGCATGTTGATTAACTGTCTTATAAGTATGCAAGTGATATATTCAAATTTTGGTGATTTTTCCTCGGCTAAAAAGGTCCTTCCGCACTTTCTTAGGCCGCTGCGTGGCGTCACAGTTGGCGGAGACAGAATCGGAGATGCTATACGATGAAATATGTTTTGCAGTATTTCCTGCCCCTATGTTTAGATCTATGGATCAGCTCCAGTATTCCGTTATTGTTTGTGGTCGTTTTAATCGATTATTTTTTTTTTTTTTCTCCTCCCGAGTGCATTGCAGCACATGCCTGCGATTGTCACCAATGTTGGGATCGTGACTATGCCATATGCAAGTCTAGGAAAGAAGGGGAAGGAAAAGTATTTGAAGGACGGCAAAAATCGGATGCACAGGCGGGATTTGTGTGAATGTTTTCATTTATGTTCCGATAATCGACCGACTAAAACGGTCGATTTTTGTAGTTGTGTTCGTTGTGCCCGGCTTACAGATATTCTTTGCCTCATCCAATAGGATTTTTGTACAAAAATGTGCCACACGAACATTACCTACTGTGGTGTAAATTTTCAGGGCTTTGTCACGCTGCGACCTAATTTGACTGGTCTGGCAAGCTGTCTGCAATACTCTTTTTGTTTTTTTTAATTTAACATGTTTTTGGACTGCTACGGGGCCTGCCGATACCGCTTGCTTGCAATGTCGATCGCCTGCTTGACAGATCCTATACTTCTCTTCTGAAGTATTCCAGCTCGGTATCCTCTTCCCCCATGGATGCCATTCCGGGTAAAAACAATGGGAGTATCATCACCGTCCTCTTAATTTCATCTGCACCCTTTCTCTGTGTCACCGTGTAAGTGGAATAGTATGCAGGAAGGCGGCACCTGAGGGTTTCTCATCCAGGTGTCAGATTCTGGCTCAGTAGACTGTAAGGGCATGTAGGCTCAGTTGTGAATTTATACTTATTTTTCATTTTTTTGTTGTATTTTTATTTTTTTATGTACCAGCTCAGATCATCATGCAGTGGCGGTGCATCAGTGCTGATCATCTTGGATTCATTATTGGACTGGGGAATTCAGATTTGAGTTGATAAACCAGGCATGGTATGGTGAAAAGAGCTCCAGTGGAGTAATATGAAGTGTTTTCGGTGATCGACGCATCCTTCACTTTTGATGAGGGTGAAGGGACACAAGCTGAAAGGTGTAGTTCCTGACCAGGAGACTGATGACGACTGCTTGCATTTTTTTGAAATCAGAAGAGGAGGCGGCGGATAGAGTGGAGGCTTGTTTCAGGCAGTGCAAGCCAAAACTTCTTTACTGATTGCTCGGCTTTGTAAATAGCGCAGTTTACATACTCCAGAAGAGAGCCTTCCAGGACTTCTTGAGCAGATGATGACGCCGCTCACACCTCTCCTGCCTTAAGGTCGATATTGAGTGCTCTTTGGCACTTTCCAGCAGATGCACTCACCAACCACCATCGGTACCAGCTGGCCCCCACGCCCACTGTCCGCGGCCTCTTATCACACAATTACTTCCTCATTTTTGGGAAAATGTTCCAAAAAATACCAGCTGATATGTGGCCAATGTATCTGAAGCGTACCAATAGAAATACCAGCAGTTATTTGGTAACGTGTGTTGTGAACATGTTGGAGATGACTTCGGATCTGAGACTCCCTCTATGGTGGTTAGGCTGAGGGTATTGAACTATGATGGAACAGCAAAAGTCACACGCTGCAATTAATTGAATGGGTTTTATCAGGGGGGACAGCCTGGCCGATATAGAGTGTGACCTCCCATGATCGACATCACTGGTTGATCAACATGTTTATTCCTGGTCTAGGTTGGAAAATCAGCTTGCTTTTCTGCTCTGTCTCTTGTCTATCATTCTGATAAGTCTACTTTCTGTTTTTCTTTCCTGTGGTTTGATTTTCCTTATTTTTGCTGCCTTGCTTTTTGGTTCAGCTGGAGTCCCTTTGGGGGCTTTGTACTGGTTTTGTTTATCTTTTGGTATTTTGTTCATTTGCTCTTTTACCTGTTGATTTTTTATGCTGGTAGCATGCGTGTTAAAGAACCCAGTGATATGATTATAGAGTGTCAGAGACCGTTGTGGTCAGCATTTTTTGGTATTTTCAGAAAGTGTTGGACAGTTGTATTTCCTAGAGTTTGTGCTGGGTTGCAGATCAGTATTCTCTCCTGTACGCAGTCCTATATTATGACAGTTTGGTTCCAGCTGTTTGCTCAATCTATTTTCTGTCTGCGTTCGTGTTTTATCTTGTCTAACCGCCAGTATATGTTTGGGCGGCTTTTCTCCTAGTCCTTTTTGGCTCTTACTCCGGGGTCAGTTAGCTTTCCTCTTTTCATCTTCAGGGGTAGCTAATCTATCTTGGCTTAGGTGGACGAGGCGTACTAGGGCACGTCGAGGAACGTCCCACGGGTGCTTATAGTTTTTGGTCGGGTTAGTTAGGGGTCTCGCTGCATTACCTTATAGTAGACGATCGCAATCTTCTGGTTGTGTTTTTGGGCTTGCTTGGTGGGTGTTTTGACTCCTGCCTCCTCAGTACCAAATCATAACAGTTACTGTATCACAAAATCGTGATTGCAGCTGTATACAGTATAGGGGTAATTGTAAATTCCGTATGCATTTCAGGGGAGTTTACACCAGGGACACTCTACCGTCTCGCAGTTAAGGATTTGAGACAAGAATATAAAAGAGCTGAAAAGGGGTACTGTATCCCAGATACTCAAAGATATATTGTCATAGTGATGAGGATATTTTAAATCTGTTTATATTTCTCAGGTGTAGACCACAGACGCTACAGGTCATTATGGATTAGACAAGAATATGAAAAAGCAGCAAAAGGCGGTACTGTATCACATGCGTACAGCTGTATACAGTGTTGGGTTAATTTTCAAATCTCCGTATATAGTTCAGAGTCAAACAGACGCTATCGAGGCTCAGTTTGATTAGACAAGAAATAATAAGTGATAAAGGGTTACAGTATCAGCGAGATACCAGGTATATATAGTATAGTGAAAATATTGTATTATCTCGTATATATTTCAGGAGTCAGACACAGACGCTCTCAGGCTCCAGAATGGATTAGAAAGAATATAAAGCTGAAAAAAGGGTATGCTATGACCAGATACCAGGTGTTTATAGTATAGTGAAAATATTTTTAATTCTCCGTATATTATTTCAGGAGTCAGGAACACGCGCTCACAGGCTTAGGTGGATGTAGGACATTGAATAATAAAAAGCTGGAAAAAGGGTACTCTGTATCACAAGGTACAGCTTTATACTGTTAGGGGTAATTGTAAATCTCCGTATATATTTCAGTGTCAACAAGACTTTCTCAGGCTCAGGCATGAATTTAGACAAGGATCTAAGAAGTGAAAAAGTGTAAATAGTTTCAGAAGAATACTGCTGGATACAGTTAGGGGTAATTGTAAATCTCCATAGATATGTTTCTGAGTAACAGTCAGACAGTCACAGCTCAGTATGGATTAGACAAAGAATTATAAAAAGCAGATCTGAAGACATAATCACAGATGTTGGGCCAAGTTTCCAGGTGTCAATGATGCACTTACAGTGGTGGGTTTGAGGAGGACTTTCTGCCAAAAAAGGTACTGTATCATCAAGCGTACAGCTGTATACAGTCTAGGGGGAATTGAAAATTTCGTTATATATTTCCGGAAGTAACACGCAGAAGCTCCCAGTCTCTAGTATGGATTCACACAGAATTTAGTGTGTGAGCATTCGAACTGCAAAATATAGGGTAACGGCCGACTATTCGTGTATCGGAACTTCTGATTCTGAGATCCGATATTTTTTTGCATATCGGATACGGGAATCGGACGTTGCAGTTTAAAGTATATGGTGAGTTCTTGTGTCACAGAACGAATGTATGTGACACAGGAACTTCCCGAGAAGTGTCACAATGTCAGTGTCGGTGGGGGTTCTGTCATGGCTGTCAGCAGCACTTACCTGGCAGGAAGATAAACGGTGGTCACGTCATGGAATCCTGTGGTGGACGCATTTCCCATTTCCCTGGCGGTCTCGTGCAGCTTCTCGCAATAATCTGCACGTGCTGCCGGGCTACTGGGTAATCTCAGCCAGCTGTCGCGCGAGTTACAGCAGTCCGGATGAAGTCACTGCTGGGGAATCTGCTATTGGTAAGCCAGCTCTGCTGCGTCGGGATGTCATGGTTCGCTTGTCATCCAGACTGTAGCAGAGCTGGATCGTCGTGGACACTGTGATTTTGGGACTGGTCAGACAGGGTGTATTTGTGTTGTTTGTTATTTTTGTTTTTTTTACAGAGATCGGATGGACGTTCGAAAGGTTGAGGCCGTGAAATACAAATAATTTGAAACTGCTGTTGTGTTTTATTCGTATACAAGATTTTTTTCTGTGTGTTATTTTTAAAAAATTTACAAACTTTATGATTAATAATCGATATGTGTCTTATTGAGCCGCTCCATTATTAAACGGGCCTTATTGTCAGCGTTCAATCAAACGGTGAATTAACCACTTATTACCCACTTGCCACCGCTACAGGGCAACGTGGGTAGAGCCGGGGAATTGCCACAATTGGCGCATCTTGGTTTTTTAGGCTGTGAGGGCCAAAAATCATGGGCCTTCTTGGACAGTCTTTTAATACCAGGATGCAGCAGTCTGCTTTTTATTGGGTTATACAAAAATAAGGGCGAGACCCCAACGCTATTTTTTTCGAGGGGATCCCTAGTTTTGATAAACAGCCAAGGCTAAGACAGACTGCTGTGGCACTGGTATTATAGGCTTGGCAAGGTTCATGGTTCTTGGTAGCCTTACCTAGCCTGAAAAACAGGCGCCCTACAGCAGTTGCTTCATTGGCTGGTTAACAAAAATAGGGGGACTCTGTTATGTTTCGGGTAGTGAGGAGGACAGGAACAACAGCAGGGCAGCCAAACACCTGAGTTGTTGGTACACTGATGGGTTGCAGGATTCCTAAACTAACGGACACAACTGAGGTAGGTGGAGCGTTACTACGTTGATCCTAGACGCCTCGTCACAGCCTGAGTGTATAAATACCCTAAAAGGCAGAAAGTTGAAGCTATCTGCCCGGAGCAGATCCTCAAAGCAAATAGGAAGCCCAAACATATAATGGCGGTTAACAAGATGAAAAATACAAACATAGGCAGAAAATAGACTGAGCAAACGCTGGGGCCACAAGCTGATTAAATAGGATAGGGACAGGAGAAGATTAACTATCTGCAACCAGAAACCTACAAAAATCCAACAATTTTGATTACAAAAAATACTGAGATCGAGATCTCGCCCCACCACTAAATCCAGACTCAGTAGTGACAAAAACCAAGGCCCAGCCGCTGAATGAAAAAAACAGGAAAAAGCAATATGAGCCAATAACAGTGGCTGCTGATAAACTGTGAGGAGCTCAGGCCCATGGAGGGGACCGGGCTGACCTCCACATAAACGTTCAGATAACCAATGCATAAAGCAAGCACAAAAAGAAAAGCAATAAAATTTCTTATCTGAAAGCAGGAGATGCTGGGGCCAATGACTCAGCAAAACACTTCCAAACTGAACAGGAACCAAATTGAAACTAACGAACATTAGATCAACGGCAACCTTCGCATGGGAGGGAACCCTCCCTTATATCAGGACCAGTCCGTGATCCCTGATTGCCACCTCTTCGCTGAAAGGTTTTCAGTACTGTCTGTGTAACACCAAGGGGAGCCTCTGTTCAGAACCATCTCAGCACATTAATAACAGGACCCACGACCATTTTTTTTCGAGGGGATCCCTATTTTTGTTAACAGCCAAGATAAGCAGACTGCTGTGGCTGGATTTTCAGGCTTGCAAGATCCTTGGATCATTGGCTCCTTAACAAGACTGATAAAACCAGCCTCAGTAGTCTGCTCATCAGGCTGGTTAACAAAAATAGGGGGGACCCCTCCGCTTATTTTTTTTCAGGGGATCCCCTATTTTTGTTAATCAGTTCACTTCGGTCAGCGGGATTCACCTCTGACATCACTGATGCTGTGCTGTGTCCTGGTGACTGAAGTGAAAGTGGAAGCAATCCAATTTGCTAACCACTTCTTTCTCTGTCAGCAGGAGAGGAGAAGATTCATTCGGGGGTATGCGAGGCTGGCGCATTAGCTGCGGTGGTCCCTGCAGTAAACGTTAACCTTTCAGAAGATTACATCTGGGGACTGAACTGTGGTGGATAGGTAAGAATAATAATGTTGCTTATTATTTTATTTTTATTTAGGAGACTAAGGAATCGAGGTTAACAGTTACAATAAAAGATGGTTCATAAAATGTGTTTTTATTTCATTAAATATTATGATATTCTTAAGTGTGGGTGTTTTTTTTATTTACTTACCAATAGGATTAATAATTGATAGTTGTCTAATTGACAGTTCTCAATATTTAACTGGTTAAAGTCACCTTTCAATGCAAGTGGCTTAAAACCCATTATTAACCCATTCGCCACCGTACAGGGCCAAGGGAATTAGACGGGCTAAGTGCTGTAAGGAGCGCAATCTAATTATAGAATTTGCCTTTTCTGGGGTGTCTGGGGGCAGATGTTAGTAGCCAGGGGGGGGCCCAAAAATAATGGTCCCTATCTGGGTATTATTATCTGCCCAATCGCTGGCTTTGTCTGTCGAGTGGTTGAGTATATAGGGCGGGAGCGCCACGCATTTTTTTTCACAATTTTATTACCTCAATTTATTTACATGTCATTTTGTGACACAGATATATTTATAGTAGATAACACTTTAATAGTATAATAGCCCGATAATTCAATTGCTGGCTTTGTTGAAAATTACAGACCGACATGATAATGGACACATGGTTTTCCTAGAGGTTAACCATTTCATTTCATCGTAGTTTTGATATATGGTTCTTCATAACAATTACATGAAGTGTTATGTGGTGCAAAATTCTCACACATGTAGGGGGTTAAATTAAAGGTGTAAATTTCATAGAAAAAATGTGTTTTTTTTTTTACATACGAATGTATTTGTTAGTGAGACCATATATCAAACTACAAGAAATGACATGGTTAACTCTATGTAAATATGTGCATTTGCATGTCGGGGTGGTTCTGTAATTTCACAAAAAGCGGCATTGCCCGGCAATTGAATAGCAGGCTAAAAATTTTTTTACTATGCAGAAGTGTTATGAACTGATAAATATAGTTTTATATATATGTCACTATGACATGTATACTATATATATATATATATATATATTAGGTATTCTTATGTGTGTTTATCTAGTGTTTAGCAAGGAAAAGGAAAAGGGGTTTTAGTAATTAGTATTTCTGTGTCCCATTGAATTGATATTTTTGACTATCAGGCCGATCCAATCATCCGATTATTTTGGATATCTGGAAAGTATCGCTCAACCTTAACCAGAAATTTAAAAAGTAGGAAAAGGGGTTATGTATTGGAACGCGTACAGCTGTTACAATGTGGGGTAATTTTAAATACTCTGTATATATTTCCAGTGTCAGAACAAACTCTCACAGGTTCAGTATGGATAACACCCAGCAAGTATAGAAAAGTAGAAAAATGTGTAATGTATTCAGAAGCGTACGCATGTATACGTGTTGGGGGAAATTTTAATCTCGTGTATATATTTCCGGAGTAACACACAGGTTCGCTCACAGGTCAGTATGGATTTAGACAGAATATGGAAAGCAGAAAAAAGTGTACTGTATCGCAGAGAGCTGTACACTGCTATACAGGTGTTGGGTAATTTTAAATCTCTGTATATATTTTCCAGAGGAGACTCAGACTCTCACAGGCTCAGTTTTTGGAATACAGCAGAATATAAAAGTCGAAAAAAGGGGTATATGTATTTGAAAGCGTTACACGATGTATACAGTTTAGAGGTAATTTTTTAAATCTCTGTATATTATTTTCAGAGTCAGACACAGACGACTCACCAGGCTCAGTATGGAGTAGAACGCAGTAATATAAAGAATGTAATATATTAAGGCTAATGTGTCCGAGAGATAGATATTCCAGGCGTATACAAGTAGGGGCGGTAATTGTAAATCTGCGTATATATTTACGGAAATTTGAGAGTAACACACAGTCTGCTCTTCACTATGGCTTCTTTGACTGTAATACAGAAGTGCAGAAAAACTCAGTACTGTATCAGAAGATACCAGCTGTAAACGGTTTTTTGGGGGAGGAAAATTTAAATCTCCGCTATAACTAGTTATCTAGTTTCGGGACTCTTCTTTTAAACACAGATAGTCAGCATTGTATTTTGTCCGTGATACAGCTGTACACGGTAGTGTGTGAGGAGCGTACAGCTGATATAAGGTGTGGGAAAAATGAACTATGCCTCAGTAACTGCAGAAAAATAAGAATTAAAAGTATTAGTGCTGTGTTGGGTTGCTGTGTAAAAAGCAGCTGCACAGCAGTGTTACATCATCGCAGCAATACAGCTAGGCATTGGCTGGCCTAAATAATCAGCTTGCTGCTGCAAACAAGATAAATCCTCCCCTGTCACTTGGCAGGCAGCCTAATAACCAGCGCTGCGGACACAACTAAAATCCTACACCTAGTCAATGCGAACACTATATGTACGCAGCACTATCGCGAATCAGCACAAGCAAAGAATAACTCTTTTTTTTTTTGCCTAACTCTCTCCCTACTGAGAAACTAGCCGGCTAAGCATATCTTCCGCCTACGCTTAGATTGGCAGAAGTAAAATGGTCGCGGGCAGGCTGGTGAGGCGTTTATAGCACTGTGATGCCACACAAAAGCATTGCACAAACACTGCATATGCTTTTCTTCTAATGTGGTGGTGGCCTGCTGCCAGTACATAACTCATTGCCCACAGTTAGGCGTCCTTGCTTCTTGGTATGAGAAAATGGGCATGCAAGAGGTGTGTGTGTGTGTGGGGAAAACCGACTTTGGCACTCTGGTCGACTGACGCAAATGGCGATGCAAGCTGTATGGTCTGGCTTCGCTCGGCGAAACCTCGACTTTGGCGAAAGTTGGTGAATTTTTGTATCTGTAGCCGATCTATTTCGCTCGCTCTAGTAGTTAACCTTGAATAGGATAGGGTTTTCCACCTTACTTAGGCTCGACTGTAATAAATACCTTCATCATTATTTCTTCAGGTGTACGGTTGAACCCTTGGATCCTTATTATGAAAATTTGGAGCATTTTGAAGGCCTTGTTGTTATGGGAGAGTGCTTGTCAAGATGTAATGAGGAGACTAGGCTAACTACTATAGTAGTTGTCCACAACTAGGACAACTCGTTTCTCGATCTGAATTTTTCCCCGCCCGTGAATATAAACTCAAATTACTTTTTGAAGGTGAACATGTGTTTCAGCGGAAAGTCGACAAGACTCCTTTCTGCGGAGACACTTGCAGTTGTTATATGACACGTGAGCCCTGATGTTCAATGTCAACGCTGTTGTCCATGTCCTCGATTTTATGAAGAATATACACTAATCAAGATTAATATGAGATAAGTATGTTGGTGTAATCTAATCATTTGGAGAGAGGAATCTTCGGACTTTATTTTACCCTTGCATTTACAGGCAATTAACACAGCTTCCTTGTTGTGAATGGGTTTGAGATGGGTTCTGTGAGCAGAGAGGCTCCCCTCTGGGTGGTTTACAAACGGTACTAGTGGAAGGATTGTGATGGAATGGGTAATCAGGTGTTACTGATGGTTCTTATTATAAGGGCAGTCAAAATTTCCCTTTAGGGTTGACGGTGATGCACATTGTTTGGTTCTTGATTCCCTTCATTTCCAGTTTCCTTGTAGGCTGCTAGTGGCGTTGTCTGCTATCTCTGCTATCCTAGATAAGAGAATTTTTCTTCTTTTGTGTTGTTGATCATATTTTTGCATTTTGTCCTGTACTCACTTGTCCTTTGGGGGCCATTCTTGGGTCCCTAGGGGGCTCGTCTGCACTTTCTCTGTGTTGTTAAATAAGCCATTGAGTGTTTGTTCTTTTGTTTTTTCCTGTTTTTCAGCAGGCTGATGTTTTAGATTGTTGTTACCCAGAGAGCTAATTTAGGTGGTAGTGGTTCGTGTGATCTCAGGTGATTTTGAAATTTGTGAGTTGGTGTTTTTCACGGGTTTTTGGGATTGTCAGTAATTACCTTTCCTGGTTCTCCTTTTCATATTTGTAGATAGTGGGGCGCCAGCGTTTGCTCATTTATATTTTCATTGCTGTGTCTAGTATCTTCCTCTTGTTAACTATGCCTTTACATGTTGGGGGACTTTCTATTATCTTTGGGGTTCTGCTCTCCGAGGGAGATAGCTTTTTATTTCTATCTTTTCGTGTTGTTAGTTTCGCTCAGGCTGTGACGAGGAGTATGGACCTATGTAGAACGCTCCCCGGGCTGCCTCTGTTGTGGTGGTATAGTCAGGGTACTGCAATCCCATAGATCCAACTGCTTGGTTTGTGTATGCCTTTTTTACGCACTCCTAGCTACCGAAACTTTACTCAGATATCACGGCCTAAAGAAATTGAAAAGTGTATGGTACTCACTAGAAGGGAAAATATTGATGGATAGAAGAAAAGGTTGTCGAGTTTTGTCAGAGATAATTTTTCTGTTTCGTTGCAATTTTTTTTTTTTTTTTTTTCCTCTGTATTCTGGGTGCGGGGGAGGATCTTTTCTCCAATGGGAGTTGGCAACGTCTGTCTGGCCGTGTGATCAGCTTGCCAGATGAGGTTACGGAGTTTTGTTGCAATCTATATTGTCACTGGAGTTGCCTGTTGGGAAAATAGGATCCACCATGCACGATTTGTTTGTTAGATGGGATCGAGCTCAAGTTTCAGAATTTCAAAAATATATTGTAAATAGTTTTTGCCTTAAAATCTAAGTCCTACAGGAAACGCAGGCAGGCAGGTTAAACTTATCATCTCTCGTCTCACTGCGCGGGCGATTCTCTAGGATTGGGCTTTGTTCCCTGATAACCTGGGGGATCTGTTTTTGAGTGATGTTGAATGCGTTTTTTCAGGGCTTTGGGGGTTATTGTTACGATGAGCCTTATATGTCATGCTGTTCAGCTGGAAAAAGCCTTGTGGCATTAAATCAGGGCTTGTATGAGCAGAGTTGAGTATTATTACTGTCAGAGATTCGTAGGTGGGGCAGTCCTGACCAAATGGAATGACGATGCCTTTGGCGGGACCTCTTCTGCGTACGGGTCTGTCGGATTAATGTAAGAGGATGTTATGGTGGGAGTCCCTGTCCCCTCTGGTTATCATCATGATTCTTGTCATTAGCGATTCAAATGACAAGAGTTTGAGTTGAGCGGAGAAAGTATGCGTGGAGGGTGTGATTGCCTTGTGATGCCAGGTTCGAGCCCATGCAGTGTTGTGATGGAATTTTTGGTACCAGAGACTTGCGTTAGTCGGTCCTTTTGGTGGCTCTCCTACTTGTCTCGCGATGTCAGGGAATTGTGCAGTCCTGCGGGACTTGCCTCGTCGCTCGCAATGCCTTGCTCCGCTTCTCAGTGGTTTGGTTGATGCCATCTCTCCTGTGCCCATAGAGACCTTGGACCCATAAATCTCTTATGTCGATTTCATTTGCGATCTTCCTTGTTGTACTCAGAGATTGATCCACCATTGGAGTAATTTGTGATAGGTTTTTCCAAAATGATACATATTGTGCCATTACCTAAGTTGCCTTTCTCCTCTGAATTGGTGCGGTTGTTTCTTCAGCCGAGGTTAGTTTACACGGCATTCCTGAGATCATTGTGTGTGATTTCAGACGGTGTCCAGAGTTATGTTTCAGATATTTTGGAGGACTTTTTGTTCTAAACTGGGTGTTCATTGATCTTTCTCCTCGGCATTTCTTCCTGCCAATGGTTCAAAATGAGAGTAAGACAAACCAGACATTTGGACTTATCTAAGATGCTTTGTGTCTGTCTGATCCAGGATGACTGGGTCTCTCTTTGTATGCCTTTGGCTGTGTTTGCTCTTAATAATAGGTTGCTAGCTGCTCTGCACTTTGATGGTCTCCGTTTTTTCTGTAATTCTGGTTTTTCACCTCGATTTTCTTCGGAAGAGGAAGATTCGGTCTGTCCAGGTGTTGACGTCTGTTGTTTGAGGTATGTAACAGAATTTGGGACCAGTTTAGGGGATGATGGTTGTCCCTTCTCTCAGGAGAAGGCCTCAGTGTGTTTGCTAAGACAGGCATAGGGACTGATGGTCCCTCGTTTAAAGTGGGGGACTTGGTCTGGTTGTCTCTCAAAAGATTAGTTCTATGGAGTAGCATATCCATAAATTTAAGCCTAGGTTCATTGGACCTTATAGGATCATGGAGATTTTAATCTGTTTCTTTCGTTTGCTTCTTCAGGGACATTTATAGATCCATAACGTGTTCCATCAAGTCTTGTTTGAAAGAGGTTTGTTGAGCCCGTTGGTTTCCTGCTACTGTGCCTCCTGACCACTGTTTTGGTTGAGGGCAATCTGGAGTATTGGCGTTGATAAAAATATTGGATTCTCGTTTTTCTAGACGAAGACTCAGTAATTTGGTTAAATGGCGAGGTTATGGTCAGAGGAGGACCAATTCTTGGGTGTTTGCTTCGAATCCCATGCTAGGGAGATTTATCGTGCGTATCATAGAAACTCATCCTGCCGACTGGTTGTTCATAAATGAGGGTTCGAGTGGTACCGCATCCTCAAGGGGGGGGTATGTTTGTGACTGGGTTTGAGATGAGTTCTTGAGCAGCGGGCTAGAGGGGGGGGGTGGACTCCCTCCTGGTGGTTACAAGCGGTACTAGTGAGATTGTCGAGAGACTGGGGAATCAGGTTGTTACTGGACTGGGTACTTATCTAATAAGGAGTATTTTCCCTTCAGGTTGCCGGAGTGATCATATTGTTCTGGTCTGAATCCTTTCATTCTCAGTTTCCCTTGTAGCATGCTGATGTCGTGTCTGCATTCTCCTGGCTACCAGATAAGAATTTTTTCTTCTTTTGTGTTGTTGTATATTTTGTGCATTTTGTCTGCACTTCTTATGGGGGCCTTCTGGTGTCCCTCTGGGGGCTTCTGCCTTTCTCAGTTTAGTTCAGCCATGAGTTTTGTTCTTTTGCTTTTTCCAGTTTTGTTTCAGTGGCTGCTGTTTTGATTTTGTTTACACCAGAGAGCTATTTAGGTGGTAGAGGTGTTGTGATCCTCAGGTGATTTTGAAATTGTAGAGTTGGTTGTTTTTCAGGGTGTTCTGGGATTGCAGTAAGTAACCCGCTTAGTCTTGTCCTTTTCTATTTATTAGATAGGTATGGGCCCCAGCGTGTTGCTTTTGTATTTTCCTTTCTGTGTCAGTATTTCTCTTGTCTAACCGCCTTTAAATGTTTGGGGGCTTTCATTTTTGTTGGGGTTCTGCTCCGGGCAGATAGCTTTTCTATTTCTCTTCTTTAGGTGTAGGGATAGTTCTCAGGCTGTGACGGTCGTTTTGGACAACTAGGACGTCCACGGCTGTCCTATAGTTGTGGTGGTTAGTGCAGGGTTACTGCATTCAATATGATTCCAACTGCTCTGGTGTATTGCTACTTTTTACGCTGCAGACCTCCTCAGCTTCGAAACATTACAGACCTCTCAGCAAATCGTGATTCATGATTAAAGTGCAGATTTTGGGGCTGAAAAATGTTATATATGACGATTTAATGGAGTTGCCCTTATGATAAAATGTCTGCGCTTACTTTCTCTATGAGTGCCAAGTACTTTGTTTTATTTATACACAAAGTGGAACCTCCTTCTTGAGCACCACTCAGAATACAGTTACTGCTGCATAACTGCAAAAGGAAGAAAGTTAGCCTGGATTTTTTAATCTTGGTTTTTTATCTTGTTCACTTGTAAATTACATGATTACCTTGAGATAGGGCTCCCATAGAACATCATATTATATAGTTTTTATTCACGATTGAGGAGTGTTTAATGAGATAATTGATTATTTATTCGATTCTAAAGCAAGTTGAGACTAAAAGGGCCCATACATTTGATGTCGGAAGATCAACATTGCAGTATTAAGGATCAAAACTTGATTGTTGAGTGCTGAGCAAAGACAAGTTTCAGGACTTCCAAACTTATTTTACAAAGTTGTCAAGATATTAGATATACAAGAATCTTAAACCTGCTCACAAATATGGAGATGAGCGAAATACTATGCAAAGAGCAAGAGGGTTATGCTTGATAAAAATGCCAAGGAGTCTTAGCAGCTGCGACCAAGGACTGATGGATGTTTGTCAAAGCTTGGAGCACAGGAGGTGTAAGTGCGCTGAGTGATAGAATATGAGGAGAAAGATCTCAGACTCAATTGGAGTGAAAAACATTCGTCTACATTGTTACCTGACCGAGGATATTAGATAAAAATGCTCGCTTTGTAATCCAATATATCGATTATTACATGGAGTGTGAGTGGGTCTTTACAGGACATTGTCCCCTACCTGCTGTTAAGTATGATAGCTTAATTTTATCGGATCATTCCTGGTTTTCATGTGTATTCTGTTAACATTATTAATGAGGATGTTTATTTGCAAACGAGCTTGTCTCAGGATGAGAGTTTTCTTTACGAAAGTCCCTGCTAACTGTATGAGAGTTCCTGCTGCGATATTAGATCAATTGGGGGGGGTGGGGGGGGGGGGGAGGGGGGGGGGGGGGGGGGGGGGGGGGGGGGGGGGGGGGGGGGGGGGGGGGGGGGGGGGGGGGGGGGTGGGGGGGGGGGGGGGGGGGGGGGGGGGTGGGGGGGGTGGGGGGGGGGGGGGGGGGGGGGGGGGGGGTGGGGGGTGGGGGGGGGGGGGGGGGGGTGGGGAGGGGGGGGGGGGGGGGGGGGGGGGGGGGGGGGGGGGGGGGGGGGGTGGGGGGGGGGGGGGGGGGGGGGGGGGGGGGGGGGGGGGGGGGGGGGGGGGGGGGGGGGGGGGGGGGGGGGGGGGGGGTGGGGGGGGGGGGGGGGGGGGGTGGGGGGGGGGGGGGGGGGGGGGGGGGGGGGGGGGGGGGGGGTGGGGGGGGGGGGGGGGGGGGGGGGGGGGGGGGGGGGGGGGGGGGGGGGGGGGGGGGGGGGGGTGGGGGGGGGGGGGGTGGGGGGGGAGGGGGGGGGGGGTGGGGGGGGGGGGGGGGGGGGGGGGGGGGGGGGGGGGGGGGGGGGGGGGGGGGGGGGGGGGGGGGGTGGGGGGGGGGTGGGGGGGGGGGGGGGGGGGGGGGGGGGGGTGGGGGGGGGGGGGGGGGGGGGGGGGGGGGGGGGGGGGGGGGGTGGGGGGGGGGGGGGGGGGTGGGGGGGGGGGGGGGGGGGGGTGGGGGGGGGTAGGGGGGGGGGGGGGTGGGGGGGTGGGGGGGGGGGTGCGCAAGTGTTTGTAGAAGTGGCAGGGCATGCCCAATATTTGGACTGCACCCCAACAAAACCTTTTGAATAACAGACAATCATGATGACCACATCAACAAGGTTCAAGTATTTATGTTGGTACTCCATACATTTTGCCTATGCATTGAATGAAGGCTCTGCCTGTTCAAGTTGCACGCACAATCAATAAACCCTTTGGAAAGCTTATGTACTATGATGGCCACATGAAACGCAAAAGTTACCATTAAGCTTTATTGGTACTGCCAATACTGTTTCACTAGGCTTGAAGGCGATAGGCCTGCCCTGCTCATACGTTACATGCATCCAGAAATAATCACTTTGAAGCCACGTACTGGATGGCCCAACTGAAACCATAAGTTCCATTATTAGCTTTTATTTGTTAATGCCTTAGACTAGTTTTGTACTAGGCAGTTGAGATGCAAGGGGCTCAGTCCTGCCCAACGTTACACGCACCTTAAGAACTCTTTGAACGCGCCTGTAAGTAGATGGCCATATTAAAAGCCAAACACTTCCTTAAGATTTATTTTAGTACTGTACCATAACTGTTTGATAGGCATTGTAGATAAAGGCCTGCCTTGTCCAACGTTACACTCACCCCAATAATCCTTGAAACTACGTTACTGGTTTGGCCACATGACACATTAAGTTACCCATAATTGAAGGTCCTCCCCTGCCCCATATGTTACATCGCACACAATACTCCTTTGAAAGCCAGGTATCGCTGGAAGATGGCCACATTAAACCAAAGTTCCCATTTAACGCGATATCTTGGTATGCCATACTTTTGACTTATGCATTGAATGCAAGGGTCTGCCCTGTTCCATGTTAGTTATCATGCACTCCCCAATGTAAGACTTTTAACTCCACGTTTACTGGATGGGCCACATTAACCCCTTAACCCCGACAAGGGTGGTATAGAGTTAATGACCTCAAGCAAAGTTTAATAATTCTGACACTTGTCCCTTTATGGGGTACTAAAACTCTGGATCGCTTCTATGATCAGTGATTCTGAATTGTTCTCTTGTGACATATTTGTACTTCATGATATTGGTAAACAATTCTGTTTATTTGACGTTTATTTGTGAAAAAAAGATGGAAATTTGGCATAAATTTATGAAAATTTAAGCAATTTTCTAATCTTTGAGTTTTGTTATGCCCTTAAAAATCAGATTTGTATCACAGAAAATACGTACTAGAATAAATTTCCACATGTCTACTTTATTTCTGCCAATTTTGGTAACCAAAAGTTTTTTTGTTCGCAAGTTATAAAGGTTTAGAAAGTTTACCAGGTGTTCTCATTTTTACAACACCATTTTGTTTTTACGTGTAACGCCCACATCACAGTTGAGTCACTTTTGAGGGTCTAGTATGATCGGTAAAAGTACCCAAAAGTGACACCATCTATAAAGTTGCCACCTGAAGGTGCCTCAAAACCACATTCAAGGAGATTATTAAACCTCGGATGCTTTCACAGGAATTTTTGTAATGTTTTAAAAAAATGAACATTTAACTTTTTTTTTACAAAAAATTCACTTCAGATCAATTTTATTTTTTATGTTTTCTAAGGATACAGGAGAAATCACCACCAAAAGTTGTTGTTGCAATTTCTCTGAGTATGCTGATACCCCATAGAATGTGTGTTGAGCGCATGGCAAAGATCTGAGGGAAGGGCCTCACCGTTTGATTTTTCAAATGTCAAAATTGGATGGATTTGAGGATCGAAAAGCATTGTACGTTTTGAGAGAGCCCCAATGTGCCTGTAAACAGTGGTACAGCCCCCCACTAATTGACACCGCAAATGTGGAAACTTAGACACCACAAGGATAACTTATCTAGAATTGTTGTGGTGAGAACTCATTGAACCCTAAGGGCTTCACCGAAGATTATAAATGTAGAGAGCTGTAAAATTAAAAAAATCATATTTTTTCCACAAAAAATGATTTTTTTTAACTCCCAATTTTTATTGTTCCCAAGGGTAACAGGACACCAAAAGTTATTGTGCAAGTTGTCCTTCTGGTCACTGATACTCCATATTGTGGGGGTAAACACTATTTGGGCGCATGGCAAGAGCTCGGAAGGGAAGGAGTGCTGTTTGACTTTTTCAGCGCAAATTGGATGGAATTGAGATTCGGAACATCATGGTCGCATTTGGAGGGCCCCTGATTTTTACTAAACAGATGGAATTCTTCACAAGGTGTACCATTTTGGAAACTTGAGACCCCCCAAGAACTTTATCTATATGGTGTTGGTGAGAACTTTGAAATGCCCAGTGTTTCACGTAAAGTTTATTTGCCATGGCATAAAAATAAAGAAAAAGCATATTTTTCCACAAACATGGTAATTTAGTCCCCAATTTATTGTGTCTCCAAGGGTAATCGGGAGAAAATTGGACCGCAAATTGCTGTAAATTTGTACTAGCATGCTGATACCCCATCATTGTGGGAGAAGAACGCTTAACTATAATGCGACACTCACAGTCGGAGTCGGAAGGGAAATAGTGACGTTTTGGAATGCATGACTTTGATGGAATGGTACTGTGGGAGTCATGTCACATTTTGGAGGAGCCTCCTGAAATGTGCCTAAATAGTGGAAAATCCCCCACAAGTGTACCCCATTTTGGAAACGAGAACCCCAAGGAACTTTGATCTAGATGTCTGGTGAGAACATCATGAACCCAGGTGTTTCATAAAGTTTATAAGTGCCCAGGGGTTCGGTGAAAATAAAAAAAAATCATTATTTTTTCCAAAACATGTTCTTTTTCCCAAATTTGATTATGTTTACAAGGGTAAGAGAGAAAGTTTGACATCCAAAAGTTGTTTGTGCATTTTGTCCATAAGATATGCTGCATACTCATTTGTCGGTGGTTAAACACTGTTTGGGCAGAGGCTCGGAAGGACAGGTGCGCATTCAATTTTTAAATGAAAAAATTGGCTGGATATTGAGATCGGGCGCCATGGTCGCATTTGGAGAGCACCTGATAGTGCTTAAACAGTTTGTGGACGTGTTGAGTTTTTATTGGTTACATGTTTCGTGCACGATGACATTTTGATCCTTTTTATTCCGTTTTTGTAAGGCAGATTGCACAAAAAACAGAAATTCATTAATTTCTTTTGGGTGGGATTTCTACTATTCTGCATGTGGTAACAAATTTGATAAGGAGGCAGTTTTATTCTTTCGGGCAGTATGAATTACAGCGATTACTCATTGATATATTTTTTTTGATGTGTTTGGTGCTTTTATACAATAAAACTATTTTATATAAAAAAATATATATTTTTGCCATTGCTTTATTCAGAGAGGCTATACTTTTTTTTATTATGTTTTGGGACGCTGCTAGCGGGAGCGCTTGTCGCGCTTTTGCGGGACAAGGTGACGTTGTATTCTCAGCTAGATACGCCATTTTTATTTCCAGTAGACTCATGTACCAGTTTAATTTATACGGCTATGTCTTTTTGATCTGCGTGTTATTCCACTTTTATGTTGGAGCAATATAGTGATGTTAAAGCATTTTTTTTTTTGCCTTGTTTTTTTTTTTGTATGGTGTTTCACTAGGCTATGAGCGGACTTTCCTTTTTTCGGGTCGAGTCGGGTTTCAGGAACCCGACTTTCGCAAAAATCGTGGGTCGAGTGAAATCGGACCGGTCTGTGTGAAAAAGTCCTTGGTTTCAGCCGAACACGAAAACGCCGAAGGCAAGTCGCATATGGGGGAGCAATGCCGGCTAGGGGGGGGGACAGTAAAACACACCTGCAGTGCCCCATTTTCAGTGCCGGGGGTGGCTCAGCCAAAGAAGGGGTGCTCTGTGCGCTTTGTAGCGGCATGGGATTCAAGTTCTGTTCTGCAGAAACCCGCTGCTGGCACGCTAATTGGCTCGAGCCCCCGCCAGCGTTTTGCTGGGGGATTGTCAATTCTCCCAGCCTTTGGTACTGAGCATGTGCCGTCGGCTTTGTGTGTGTGTGTTGTATGCAAGGCATTGTCCGATGGGACTACAAGTCCCAGCCGGATTTGCCTGCTTACACTGTCGTCTGTTTGTGCGTGTTTGACAGACATTTTGTCCGATAGGGTACAGTACCATCGGCTATGCCTGATACACTGTCGTCTGTGTGTGTTGCTGTGTGCGTGTGCGTAATTGCGCGCGAGACATGTGGTGTGTATATGCACGCATAGTCGATGGGACTAACATAGTCCATCGGCTTTATGCCTGAGTACACTTGTAGTGAGTGAAACATTAGCCATGATGGTGACAGTCTGTAGTCCCATGCATCGGTCTAATGTGTTGAAATGTAAAAAAAAAGAAGAATACATTACATAAACAACATACATGAGACATTATAACACAGAACATACACTATAATCATACGCAACACATAACATACAGAAAAATCGATATAACATACAGAAACATAAAACAGACAGAAACACACAATATAAAGACAATAGAACACATAATACATACATATAAATTACTCTGTACAGACCGAACGTTGGACCTCCGCTTCTTCATTTAAAGATTTATTGTATTTTCATGACTATAAAAAATTGTACATTCACATGAAAGTGCAACATAACTATGAATGTTTACACATGTGGAATTTATATAATAACAAAAAAGTGTGAAAAAAGTAGAAACTGATTTTGTCTTATATTCTAGGTTCATCAAAGTAGCGCATCAACCAATACATGGTTTTAGTTCCTCAGTTGTGGAAATTTACAACTTTCATTGTCATGGAAAATTCACAAAAATCTTTAATAGAGATGGTTGTGTGTTTAATTATTGTGTCACTAACTGTTTGGTGCCTATATGTAATATAACACATAAACATAAAGTAACATATATATAAATCACAAAAATACAGAACATACTTACATATAACAAAATAAAACATACAGAAACATAATATAAATCACATAACTCTATACAGTACTCATACAAGAACGAAACATACCGCCTAATTAATATATACTCGGAGTATAGAGCCGACCCGGAGTATTGAAGCCGACACCCCCTAAGTTGGCCACAATAAAACTGTTGTAAAACTTAACTTGACCGAGTATATGCCTAGGTGGTAGGATGTAGATTATGCCTATATGCTGCCCATGTATTATGCCCCCGCAATAGAAGCTCCATAGTATTGGTACGCCCCCATAATTGAGGTATCCATAGATATGTGCCCCGCATAGATGATCCATAGATTGTGCCCATAGACGATCATAGATTGTGATCCGCGCCGCCAGGAGATTGTGCACATAGATGCTCCATAGATTATGGCCCCCATTAGATGCTCCAGACAGATTGTGGCCCATAGATGCTCATGATTGTGCCCCATAGATTGCTCCATAGATTGTGCCCCGACATAGATTGTGCACCCATAGATTGTGTCCCAATTGATGCTCATAGGATTGTGCCCTCCATAAGAATTATGCCATATATTGATCGATAGAGTTGTGCCCCCATAGATTATGCTCCATTGAGGTATAGGCTACAATTGCTGAGTCTGCTGCTGCTGCATTACGAAAAAAAAAAAAATAAGACAATACTCTACTCTCTCGTGATTTGTGGGAGGCCAGGGTGGGTGTTGTCCTGAGCAGGCAAAGGGGACACCGGCGCGGCTATGGAGGGAGTGGTTACCACGCTTATTAAAGATCATGAATATGTGCACATATTCAAGATCTTATATGGTGTACCAGTATGACGCGCTGATCATCTGGCGCCGGGAGACCTGTGGGAGAAGAGATAGTGCATGACAGAGACCAGGCCGGCGGGAGGGGTGAGTATATAGGTCTGCTGCGCTCCCCTCCCCGGACCCCCTGGTATATGACTAGAATATTATAGCTGAGAGGGTGACTTTCAGGCCCTAAGAAACATGGGCTGAAAATCTCGGGCGATTTTATT
This sequence comes from Oophaga sylvatica, assembly GCA_033576555.1. NCBI lineage: Eukaryota > Metazoa > Chordata > Amphibia > Anura > Dendrobatidae > Oophaga > Oophaga sylvatica. The sequence continues at coordinate 477,077,111 of JARQOD010000003.1, read as the reverse complement.
CGAGTTTATACGGTACATATAACATACAACACAACTACATATAACATACATATAACACAACACATTAACTTCAGTAAAAACACAACAAATATACATAAGAACATACATATAACAATATACAAATTCTGTTCAAAAAAAACATGCACACATAAACATATACATATAACAATACAACACATAAAGAACTTACAAATATAAATAAAAAAGTAACATACATATAACATAAGAACACGTAACATACCATTTTACATACAGTGTTTATCTACATATTACATAAATATAACGTTACAAACATAACATAAAGAACATACATATAACACATAACATACACTGAACTTACTTATAACTCCAACATATAACATCTTAATAAACATACAAGACTACATATAAGAACATAATAAAACAGAAATACAGAAACTACAACAGAAACATATAAAACATACAGAGTTACTACACATAATATATATACACATAACGTAGAGTACATATCACCAATCACTATTTCCCCTTGCCATCGTGTTCTGTAATAAAAATAAAATAATAAAAGCAACCTATAATCACTGTTCCCCGTAGTCCAGATTATTAAGAACCTAAGGGGTGGTGCGGAGGAATGATGTGCTGAGTTCTTGACCATGCCAAGGGTGCACTAAAGCCAGAGTACAGAGCAGAATACCATGGCTATATGGCACTGTTTATTGGCTGCTCTCTCATACTATACATGAATAGGCACTGATGTGCAGTACCAGTGAGCAGCCACTAAACAGTGAATGGAGCTGTAGTGCACCTCTCCAGCATATGGTAACAGCTGATCGGGTGGGGTGATAAGTGTTGGACCCCACTATTCTAATATTGATGAATTCCTAGGGTTAGGTTATGAATATCGATATAGTGGAGAACCTCTTTAAAAACGTTTAAATATGAAAAATATCCAGCTCCAGTGCTTTTAAGTCCAGGTATCTACACAGAAGCCACCATCAGCTGTTCTATAACATCAAGTACATTCATCAAGTTCCTGTTGATACAGTGATATCACACAGCAGTAGAGAAGTCATCGTTAATAGTCAGTTTGTAATCTAAACTTTACCAGTGTTTTGATTGTTGTAAAATAATTTCCTAAAAGTCACAAATTAGGAAAGAAAATAACATTTGTGACTACAAACAACTTTTTACTTTTATAGAAAGCAATGATATTACTTTTTGTCAAAGACTATGCAGCAGGACTCGATATATTTTTATACATTTTGCAGCTGCAAAGTACGTTTTATCCATAGAACAAGAGTAAATGGAATTTCTGACCTTCTAACTACTCTACTTGCTTTTGGGCAGGTGTACTTATCTTTTGTCCCCTACGGTAGTGTATTGTGTGCAGTGATGGCCCACCAGCCCCCACAGTCATAGATGAACACAAAGCCTTGCACATAGGCCCTGGATGTAGACTAGTGCATCAATGTCAGATGTGTCAGGCACAGTGCATTGGGTCTCTTGTTGAGGCCCTACGTAGGGGATCTGTTGTCTAGGCGCTGTTTGGAGACTTTGCCGATTGTGACATTGAGACCGTCAGCCAAGCCATTTTAATGGCATCTTCAGCTGGCAAACAATTACATTTTTACTGTGGCCCACCTTAAGTTGTGGCCTCTAGCGCAATGGGGGAATAAATCTTTCAAAAGGATATTAAAATGTTAAGGGGGGTACTTAACCATAGGACCTTTGCTGAGGTCCACAATGCATGAAAATTACCTTCAATGTAAGATCTCAAGCAGAAAGACCATATTAGACCTATTATAGATACAATTGTAGGATATTAACCCCTTCACGACATCTGCTGTACATGTACGGGGCAAGTTGGAAGCGGGTGTATGGAGCGGGCTTATGGAACGAGACTGCCCCATATCTGGCAGGGGATGCCTGTTTATTACAGTCAGGACCTGCTGCTAACAATTGCAGTTAGAGCTGTGATCCGCCTGCCACTTTAACCTGTTAAATGCCTCTGTTAATCTCTGACAGTGGCATTTAACAGGCGTCGGCATGCATGCGCGTCAGTCTCCCCATCTATCGGTGCCCTCGTCACGTGATCCCGAGTTGCCAATGGGTTGTTATCACAGCCGAGGTCCAGCTGATGACTCACGTGTCTGACATTATGAAGCTAGTTAATAACAGTGAAAACTTAAAAAAAGTGTTAAAAAAATATGAAAAAAAATAAAAGTTCAAATCTCCCTATTGAAAATAGTGCTATTAAAAATACACAACTCAAAACAATTTTTTTTAAAACGTCTTCTTTTTCTACTTTTTTCTCCATCAAAATAATAAAAAAAATAGACATATTGAGTATTACTGTAATGATATTGCTGAGGAGTATTATTTTGCAAGGTTATTTTTACCACAAATGTACACCATAAAAACAACTCCCTAAAAACAATATGAGATTTGTGTTTTCTTTACCTTATGTGGTGAAATGAATGATGTCATTCAAAAGTACAACTCATTCCGAAAAAAAAGCCTCCATGTGTCCATGTGGACAGAAAAATAAAAGCGCTATGGCTCTGAGAAGAAAGAGGACAAAATGAAAACTCAGAAATGGAAATTAGCCTCATCATGCAGGGGCTAAATAATCATGGTGGATATCCATTTAGTATAACCCATGGTAGGTCTCAAACGATTCCTACTCAATGGAGATGAAGTTAGTAAGAGCATTAAGTGATCTGTTTCATTGCTATTGGCCCACTTAGATTAGCCAATCAATAATGAGTGTTCTTTAGAGAGTCCTATCACCCGACAAACTCATTGAATCATCAATGCCGCCATTAAGATCACCGTTCTTGGCAGCACCTTGTAACAGAAGTGGTGGCAATAATGAAAAGGTCTATTATGTATTAACGATTGTTCTGTGCATAGAATCATGGTCGGCTTGTAGGAGATGGATTGCTGGTGAACTCTTCACTGTATGCACAATATTCAGATTAATTTCAGTTAGGCTGGTTTCACACTTGCGGATGGAGGTGCTGCGGAGAGCTGTGTACTTCCTCTGTGAAGCTCCGCACACTGCCGCACCTCCTCCGGTCAGCTCCGCCTATGTCTGCATGCGGCCTGCATGCGGCCTGCGTACCTATATTTAACATTAGGTACGCAGGCCGTGCAGATGTATGCGGATGCCGCTGCATGCATCGTTTTGACGGTGCGGCGACCTGCGCCGAACGCAACATGTTGCATTTTGTTGTGGTCGCCGCACCGTCAAAATGACGCATGTGGTGGAATCCGCATACATCTGCATGGCCTGCGTACCTAATGTTAAATATAGGTACTCAGGCCGCATGCAGACATAGGCGGAGCTGACCGGAGGAGTAGCGGCGGTGGACGGAGCTGACCGGAGGAAGTACGCAGCCCTCTGCAGCACCTCCATCCACAAATGTGAAACTAGCCTAAGGAAGATAATCATGACCTTTACAAAAGAACCAATAAAAATCAGAAAACAGTGTAGAGGCAAAAATTAAAATGGGCCACTGAACAAATGCCGTTCGGCTTATACATATATCCGATCAGCGGTCATTTAACCACATTGTCGAAATAAGCTGTAAGGCATCTATCCGGTCATGTGAGAATATCTAACAAAGGACATTCCTGTAACCACAGAGATTGGACGCTCCAAGTGTCTGGTATCTGAACTCAGGAGTAGATGTTCCAATGCACTTCAAGAAGAAGAAGTTTCTAAAAGATTAAAAAAACAACTATTTATTGAAATCCAATGACCATATTTTAAAGGGCAACATGATGCAGCCTGTGCGTTGTATTTATGTGCAAATCTGGGACATTTTCTAAGATCATGAGCTGCTAAATAGCGGCATTTCCACATACAGTTCAGACCCCACATGGCTGCTGCCTGCCAGCCTGATAAACGCTGCAGTATGCCAGTAGTGTGCTTATAGAAAATAGCCTAGTAATTGACCTGAAGATCATTGTGAGTCTACAAATACTCGAGCCCGCCTGCTTTTTAGTGAAAGTGAAGCAATGGCCTTTGCATTATGTAGTAATGGGCTTTTGAGATCTGTGAGAAACAGGAGATCTAAATACCCCATTGTCCTGGGAACACTAAGCGGCCAATGAGACATGTTTGTGCGCCGGCTACATTAGAGACACTCATCATCTCTCCTCTCCGCGCTGCATGGCTGTCTATTGTTTATTCACTAATTGCAATTTAAGGTGGCTCTTAGGAGATGGTGGTGAACTCTTCGCTGTATGTGCAGTATTCAGATGGGTTTCGGCTAGGAAGGTAATCATGACCTTTTATAAAGAACCAGTAGAACTCAGAAGACAGTGTAAAGGAAGAAATAAAAACATCCTGAAATGTATGTATCTGGAGGAAAGGACTAATTTCTAGTTCACTCAATAAAATGTTACTTTATTTCACCGTATCAAGTGTGTAGAGATGATGCTTTATATCATAAAATGGAATTATATCCCTAATTCTACCAAAAATAATGTTTTCTTTGATATAGAGACAGGTACTATGAAGAGCAAAGCAATCTACATTGCTATCCATCAAAAGTCCCAAGTGGTGGTATCAGGAAAATCAGTTCACCCCCTATGGACACGTCTATATGGGTCCTTGTATGAAAAGCAAGGTCTAAACAGCAAAACATTGTTTCATCATCAGGTGTGATTATTTTAGAGTAGTCTTATAAATCATCATTATCAAGAGCACATTGTGTGTAAACTGCTGTTGCGTTATAATGTTCTATTGGCATATAACCATCATATTAACAATCGTTCAGTGCACAAACAGTAAAAGTGTGGTTGGCATGTCTAAATAGGTTATTACATTGACTCAGCAGTTTTTGCTATGTAAACTGAGGACAGCATGACGTAGGGATTAAAACACTGAATTCAATGATGTGTCACTTATCAGGCAGTGTGCTGCTGCTTACTTAAAATGAAGGTTTTTTCACTAGGACACTATCATTGGTGGGACTAGCTGCCTCGTGCCAGTTCTCCAACTCCGCCCCCTCCTCTAATAAGTAGCTCACTCTCAATAGACAATGTACATAGAAATATGAGCAACTTGCATGAGTATAAGGAGCTATAGACAAGGGGCAAAAATGCAGTAATAAATTCAAGAATACCTATATAGAAAGGTGCAAGGCTCAAAATCACTAAAAAATATATTATTTATTGGATAAAAAAAAATAATTAAACGCATAAAAATAGACATACAAAAGTCAGGCATATAAAATACTAAAGGTAGGTACAGTGAGTGATAATAACATAACTCCCCTGTGTGAATACTAGAAATCAATACAAAGTTATATTGTGGTCAATCACAGTATTGAGGACATATACTCAAAAGGAACAAGCCAAAATAGCCAGTGCTGTATAGGTTAAGGCCCTTTTTAAAGTTCCCGTATTGATAGTAATGTACAGTGACATAGCGTATACTTTGCCTATCAAAAAAAACATACCCGACTCGCATTTCGCATCAAGCCTGGTCAGGGGAGTCATAAAAACCTGCCTTACTAGCTTTTCCCATCCTCTCTTCAAAATTACACCTTATTTTCAACCATGATACTGCATGTTCTTACTGCAGAACCCATTGTTCTTACTGAAATCCTTTACTGTTTTATAAAAAATAATTGAACACAATGCAAATTACAAAATACATTTATTTTAGTATTGTATTGTAATAAAGTTTGCAAATAATAGGATAGGTAGTATTTGCTTTTTTTTGTAAAACTTTTCTACTCTAGACCTCTTTTTGAACATTGTTACTATCACAAGGAAGCATGTTTTATGAATTACATTGATATATATTTCAAACATCCAAGAACCATGAATATGCCAAGAATTCCAGGCAGTGAATATGCTAAATCTCTTTATTAATTTATAGTGGCAAAAGCATATATTACATCAATATAACAACAAATTAATTTTTTTTCAAAAATGCTTGATAATAATACATCTGTTATGCGCATGTACAGAGCAATATTATGCATTAAACCAGTATTGGTAAGGCATATCCAACAGAAAGGACACAGTATAAATAACCATATATGTCAGAGAATATTTTTAAAGGCAAAAATGAATAAATATATGCAAGAAAAATATTTAGACTTGAGAGTCCTCGGTGGTTGACACCTTTTAATGGCTAACTGATAAGATGGTAACAAATTGCAAGCTTTCGAGACTACTCAGGTCTCTTCGTCTTTGCCTGATGAAGAGACCTGAGTAGTCTCGAAAGCTTGCAATTTGTTACCATCTTTTCAGTTAGCCATTAAAAGGTATCAACCACTGAGGACTCTCAAGTCTAAATATTTTTCTATCTACTGGCTAACACGGTACAAAGATACACATCTTTCCTATATCTAAATATATGCAATCAGTTAAAAAAATATTGTGACAAAAAACCACATGATATACGTGCAAAACTGCAAAAGTGTGTGCAAAATTGCAAAAATGTGTGCAAAAAAGGCAAAAAAACATGTGGATAGCTTCATTGCTACACTATATAATATTATTATTGTTAGTGCCAAAACTATTTATATTCAATTGCAGCTTATTGAAAGACAAGTCTAGCAATACTTTTACATGGCCGGTCCGTTCCTCAATTACTGAGAAATCAGTGTTTGAATTGCTTTGCGAATGGCAATGGTGGATCTGAAGCCTCTGTCACTCCAGCTCTATTTTCTTGCCCAGCATCGGTATTTCCTCTCTAGTTGACTGCCTGCCTCCATGCTGTGTGACTTCAGTCAAAGGTGGAGTCAGTCAAGCAGGAGAAGGTAGCGCTGGGTGAGGAATAGAATTTGAGTGACTGAGGCTTTAAATGTACACCAGTTCTTCAGCCACATTCTGGTCTTGTCTTTGAAAGAGGTAGACCTGCATTTAAATAGTTTTGGGGTGAAATCCTGCGGAAAGATTCTCTTTCACAAATGATCTGGATGTATTGATAGCTACCGCCTCACCACAAAAAAAAAAACAGAACAGTTAAAAACAAACAACACGTGGATTGTGCACAAATTGCAATGTATGCTGTCAGGGATTTTGACCCATAGACTTGTATGGTAATTTTGATCCATCAGTCGGATCAAAAATGGACTTGTCTCCATGATTTTTTGCGGGCCACTTGTGTCGTAAAGCTAACACGAGTGTATGAATAGCCACATAGATTATAATGGGTATGTGCTCAATCCATGAAAAATATGGATAAAACATGGAGTGAAAAAACAGATGTCTGAACGAAATGCAAAATTCTTGCCTTGTCTCAAGTTCTTGCATATCTCAGTGTGTTACTGCTATACGGCTATCGACTAATGTTGAGCGATAGTGCTCGATATCTAAAAATATCGTATCGAAATTGTATCGCCGATAGCACTAAATATCGTCGATATCCGATTTCGATACCGGAAGTCCAATGTAAGTCTATGGGAACAAAATATCGCAACTAAAAAAAACCTTTATTTCCTTGTAAACACTAAATATACACACATAGAATACATATATATATATACATGTCATTGTGACATATATATATATACATATATTTATAGTTTATACACTTCTACATAGTAAAATAGACTCTGATTCAATTGCCGGGTAAAGCCGTGACATACCCCATAGAAGTCGACGGGCTTGGTGCCGAGTACCCCAAAAACCTCTGGCTCTGTGCGACTCAACTTGGGCGTCACGAACAGGATTCTGTAGCTCGCTATAAGCGAGTCCTGTGTGCCTGAATTGAACTGGTTTTGTGCTTGAGAATTGCTAAAATCATCAGAGAATGTATTTGCCATTTTTCCGCCATATCTGCGTCACGACGAGGCACTGGTGAAGAAGAAGGGCGTGCTCTTCATGGGTGTACACACTCACTCAGTGACGCGAAAACCATGGCTCTAAATGGTACTGCAATGTAAGATCGTGCCCCACAGCTCTTGAGTTCCGCCTCTCATCCCTCAGTGTGCGGAAACTAACACGAAGGTCCCGCCTCACTAAAAAAGAGGGGCCCTCTCCAGATGCTAATGACACATGTGACTTGGCAGAGATGGCTAATGGACACGAGCAGAAGTGTGAAGGGATGGAGCAGTCAGAGCTCTCCCCCATGGAAGCGACCCGATCGCCACGGAACCACCGTTGGGCACCCGGCCTGGAAACCCTCCTACGCTGCAAGAAGCGGAGGATACCCTAAGAGGCCTGGCCCGGCACCGGGAGGAGGTCGCCAGGATGGAAGCCAGCTGGCGTGCCCTAAAACTAAACTTGGAGCGGCGCCAATCCCTCTTACCTGAAGTGTCTGTACCGGAAGGTGAGGCACCCGTTCTAGTAGAGGAGTCCGTGCGGGCATCCCAGCCCTTGCAATGTGATCCGGTTGACGTTGTCGCAGTGGAGGCACCCGTTCGTGCAAAAAACGCAGCACCGGCAGCACCCCAGATCCCGCTGTCTGCCCCCGTCGCTGAGACAGAAGAAGCGACACCCGTCCTCATGGAGGAGGCCACGCAGGCACCAGAGGTCTACCTGCCTGTACCGGAGCCCCGACTGTCATCTGTTCCAGAGCCGGCTGCTTCCTCCGCAGGTGAGCGCCGCCAGGACTGGGGGGCGCCAGGAGAGCTGCCGCAAACCGGACACTGTAAGCTGCAGTTTGATGGTGGAGACATGGAGATGCTGGTGGAGGAGAATTACAACCGGCGTCAGGAGGAAGAGTGGAGACGTTGGGAGAAGGAAGCAGAGCGACAAAGGGAGCAGCGAGAATCCCAAAAACTTCGCCAACGTCAGCTGGAGAAGGACCGGGCAGATAAGGACCGGATGAGAAAAGATAAAGGAACCCTGAGGGAGCCGCGGCGTAAGGGTGCAGTACGGAGCTTTAAATTGAAAGGTGGTTGGGGCTTCATCCAGGAGCCTGGACTTTATTTAGAAGTTTTTGTGAACCAGCGGGACGTGGAGGCTCACCTCCCAGAAGGACACCCGGGGAGGGACCTGTTGCCAGGAGACTTGGTGACTTACACCCGACACTGGGTTTACAATGGATGGTACGCCCTAAATGTTACCAGGTGCGACCCCTACTCCCCAGAGTGTCAGGAACCTGTGAGACCCTCGGAGCCTTCAGCCTCCCACATCCAGGCCGCTGCAAAAGTGCCCACCCCACGCCGTAAATCTCCCCAGCCTCCCTCAGTGGTTTTCTCAGCAGCCCCAGCTATGGACATGATAACTATAGCTGACCCGTACCCGGCGCCTGTTAGGCCCCCTGGGGTTCGTACAGTCCGTGACATAGGGCTCCAGACCCGGAGGGAGATGAAAGAGGTGGCCACACAGACCCAGATAGCGGGTCACGACTTGACTGTACAGGCCACACGACGTCATCAGGTCCTGGTGGTCCTTGGTGCCTCGGATTTTGGCAAGCATCAGAAGAGTACCAGGTGGTACCTGGAACACCCCTGCCAAAGAATTATAAATAACCCGGACAGGGTATGTAAATAGTTAAATTGTTTATGTACCCGGACGGGTGAATGTTCATAAAAAAGTTTTTTAATTTAATAAAAAAAAAAAAAACACAGTTTTCATTACTTTTATTACAGTGTCATCCTGCGACGCCATCGATCTCCTGTAAAAAAATGAAAAAAAAAAAAAAAAGTATACCACCTGACCGACGCAGTCCATAGTAACGAGTGTCCCACGACGATCCAGCTCTGCTACATCAGAATGACAGGCAGAGCCTGTCATCCCGGCGCAGCACAGCTGATTACCTGCTTCCCCGGCGGTGACGTCATCGGACTGACTGCTTTACGGCCAGGATTACCCAGCAGTCACTGCAGTTATCGCGAGAAACTGCATGTGACCGCCGGGGAAAGATGATGGCGGCCATGAAGCAGTCCAGGCCGTGACCGCCGGAGATCTTCTGCCAGGTAAGTGCCGCTGACTCCTGACAGACCCGACCGACGGACACTCACAGTGACAGTGACAAATCCGATTCCGGTATTCGATAAGACGAAAATATCGAAACGAATTATCGAAAGGCCGATAGAGCTAATATCGGCCGATAGCCGATATTTACATTATCGTATCGCTCAACACTACTATCGACTTATGCATAGAAAAACTCTGTGCCAGGTGTTGTGCAGAAAGCAGAGGCCCTTTCATTGTGAAAATCTGCAGATACATGTCCACCTCGTTTTAGCAGACCTTGTGTTCGAGAAAAACTCAAGGAGACCTGTCCAATTTTTCAGATTTAAGGTTCGAAATTACCCATGCAAGTCTATAGGTCTGTGTAAATCACTGACAGCCCACTGATACTATCCAATCACAGAAAAAGTACTGATGGTAAAAATGGCCACCATGACCAAACACTGATGAAAATCTGATCCAAAACACTTATTAAAATTAGTCTACTTTTTCATATATGAGCAAAGAATGTACATCTGATTTAGGCAGTAGGCTAAAACATTTGGATAACCAAACCACACTCATAATGTTAAAAAAAAAACAGACGAAACCAAGCAAAGTTAAATAAAAATAGCGAATTAAATGCTGAAAAAATAAATAAAAATAAAGTCACTTTGAGAATTTAACTAAAAGAAGGAGCAAAAACAATAATGAATCAGTCACTTTGTCTTTTCATTACTTTGAGCTCCAAAGTTCATTATTATGTAAGATGAAGAACGCTTTAAACATGAAAATAAACAGCCATCTTTAGATATCATGTTGAAAGGTTAATAGAAATTGCTGAAATTCCTTGTAAGTAGTTTTATTTTCATAAGTATATTATTAAGGGCATTTGCGGGGGAGTCGTTGCCTTAATAAGAAATATGTTTTTTTAGAAGCAACTTTTCTGTTAATATTATCAGTATTGCATATAATCTCCAGTCCTTTAATAAATGTAGACTGTATATGTAATTTAACATGACTTGATTCTATCGATTCTTTTTTTCACCAGGTGACTCCAGGTAGTAAAGCAGCACAATCCAATGTGAACCAGGGGGACCTGGTGGTGGCTATTGATGGCGTGAGCACAGATGGCATGACACATTTAGAGGCCCAGAATAAAATTAAGTCTGCTAGCTACAATCTGAACCTCACCCTACAAAAGTAAGTCTGTTTTCATGAAACCAAAATGGCACGCAATATTACACATGATACAGTATGATGACAGTTGCAAGTAGAGATGAGTAAAGCTAAATCCCTCAGCTTTGTATAAGGTTTTGTAAAAAATGTAATTCATGGCGAATTGACTGGATGCAAATTTCAAGTACTGCAAAGCTTACAATTCTCCAAAAACAGCATTCATAATCATAATATGAGGTTTCTAGGATTGTATTCAACCTCTTTCAAGCGAACCTGTCAGCTAATACTGATCCATGACTGAAACGATAAAAAGTGCCACCCCTGTGACTGAAACAAAAGGTATATGAGGCTATCCCCTAATGATATAAAGAGTTTTTAACCCCTTCACCCCGAAGTCTGTTTTCACCTTCATGACAGGCCAATTTTTACAATTCTGACCACTGTCCCCTTTATAAGGTAATAACTCTGGAATGCTTTGACGGATCCCAGTGATTCTGAGAATGTTTTCTCGAGATATATTGTACTTTACGATAGTGTAAAACTTATTTGATATGACTTGCATTTATTTGTGAAAAAAACGGAAATTTGGTGAAAATTTAGAAAATTTCGCAATTTTCAAATTTTTTATTTTATGCCCCTAAATTAGAGATGTAAGCAGAGGAAAAAGGGAAAATAGGAGGATAAGGTCAGCTCACCAGTCTCTGCAGCAGTCCACAATCTTCACACTCACGGAGCCACCCTGATCAGAGGCGTTGGCTGAAGCAAAAACATGAGGAAAGAATCTCCAGCGTGGAAATGAATAAAAAAATCAATATTTATTAGAAAATATTAAAATCCATTTTGGGTAGAAAAACAGACAAAGTTGCAGGTGGGGTCCCTGGTGGTCTGAAACCGACGCGTTTCGACCTAGCAGGTCTTATTCATGGTTACCATGTTTTTTTTATTCATTTCCGCGCTGGAGATTCTTTCCTAAATTAGAGTCATATCGCACAAAATAGTTAATAAATAACATTTCCTACATGTCTACTTTACATCAGCACAATTTTGGAAACATAATTTTTTTTGTTAGGAAGTTATAAGGGTTTAACCCCTTACTGCCATCAGACGTACTATCCCGTCCATGGTACCTGGGCCCGTATGACCATGGACGGGATAGTACGTCCCGTGCGATCGGACGCGCTCCCGGGGGAGCGCAGCCGATCGCGGCCAGGTGTCAGCTGATTATCACAGCTGACACCCAGCACTATGTGTCAGGAGCAGTCACGGACCAATCCCGGCACATTAACCCCTGGCACACCACAATCAAACATGATCGCGCTGTACCAGGGGGCACAGGGGAGGATCGAGCAGGCAGGGGGCTCCCTGCGCGCTCCCCTGAGACCCTCAGAGCAGCGCGATGTGTCGCGCTGTTCCGAAGGTCCGTCCTCCCTCCAGGTCCCCGGATCCAAGATGGCGCCGGGGTCCTGCAGGGAGGCGGCTTCCTCAGTGCCTGCTGAGAGCAGGCACTGAGAAGCCTGCAGCACTGCCAGAGCGATCGCTGGTGTGACAGAGTGCTGTGCACACTGTCACACCAGCGATCTGCTAAAATACTGTGATGTCCCACCCTGGGACAAAGTAAAAAAGTTAAAAAAATGAAAATAAAAAGTGGTAAAAAAAATCATAAAAAAAAAAATATATATTCCCCAATAAATTCATTTCTTCCTGTAAATAAAATAAACAAAACAATAAAAGTACACATATTTGGTATCGCCGCGTCCGTAACGACCCCCCCTATAAAACTATCCCACTAGTTAACCCCTTTAGTGAACCCCTTAAAAAAAAAAAAAAACTAAGCAAAAAATCAATGCTTTATCATCATACTGCCGAACATAAAGTGGAATAACACGCGATCAAAAAGACCGATATAAATAAACATGGTACCACTGAAAACGTCATCTTGTCCCGCAAAAAACGAGCCATCATACAGCATCATCAGCAAAAAAATAAAAAAGTTATAGCTCCCAGAATAAAGCGATGCAAAAATAATAATTTTTTAGATATAATTGCTTTTATTCCATAAAAGCCCCAAAACATAAAAAAATGATATAAATGAGGTATCACCGTAATCGTACTGACCCGAGTAATAAAACTGCTTTATCAATTTTACCACACGCGGAACGGTATAAACGCCTCCCCCAAAAGAAATTCATGAATTGCTGATTTTTGTTCATTCTAACCTCCCAAAAATCGAAATAAAAAGCGATCAAAAAACGTCACATGCTCAAAAATGGTACCAATAAAAACGTCAGATCGTCCCGCAAAAATAAGACCCCACATGACTCTGTGGGCCAAAATATGCAAAAATTATAACTCTCAAAATGTGGTGATGCAAAAAACTACTTTTTGCAATAAAAAGCGTCTTTTAGCGTGACAGCTGCCAATCACAAAAACCCGCTATAAATATTAAATCAAACCCCCCTTTATCACCCCCTTAGTTAGGGAAAAATAATAAAATTTAAAAAATTTATTTATTTCCATTTTCCCATTAGGGTTAGGGTTGCGGCTAAAGTTAGGGTTAGGTTGGCGCTAACGTTAAGATTAGGGTTAGGGTTGAGATTAGGGTTAGGGGTGTGTTAGGGTTAGGTTTGTGGTTAGGGTTGGGACTAGGGTTAGGGGTGTGTTGGGGTTAGGGTTGGAGTTAGAATTGGGGGGTTTCTGCTGTTTAGGCACATCAGGGGCTCTCCAAATGTGACATGGCGTCTGATTTCAATTCCAGCCAATTCTGCGTTGAAAAAGTCAAACGGTGCTCCTTCACTTCTGAGCTCTGCCATGCGTCCAAACAGTAGTTTACCCCCACATATGGGGTATCAGCGTACACAGGACAAATTTCACATTAACTCTTGGGTCCAATTTATTCTGTTAACCTTGGGAAAATAAAAAATTGGGGGCGAAAATATCATTTTTGTAAAAAAAAAAAAAAGATCTTTTTTGTTTTTACGGCTGTACGTTATAAACTTCTGTGAAGCACTTGGGGCTTCATAGCGCTCACCACACATGATAAGTTCCTTGTGGGGTCTATTTTCCAAAATGGGGTCACTTGTGGGGGTTTCCACTGTTTAGGCACATCAGGGGCTCTCCAAATGCGACATGACGCCCGCAGACCATTCCATCAAAGTCTGCAATCCAAAACGTCATTACTTCCCTTCCGAGCCCCGACGTGTGCCCATACAGTAGTTTTCTCCCACATATTGGGTGTCCGTGTACTCAGGACAAATTGGACAACAACTTTTGGGGTCCAATTTCTCCTGTTACCCTTGGGAAAATAAAAAGTTGGGGACTAAAAGATCATGTTTGTGGAAAAAATATGATTTTTTTATTTTCATGCTCGGCGTTATAAACTTTAGTGAAACACCTGGGGGTTCAAAGTTCTCACCACATATTTAGAAAAGTTCCTTGAGGGGTCTAGTTTCCAAAATGGTGTCATTTGTCGGGGGTTAGGTTTGTGGTTAGGGTTGGGACTAGGGTTAGGGGTGTGTTGGGTTAGGGTTGGAGTTAGAATTGGGGGGTTTCTGCTGTTTAGGCACATCAGGGGCTCTCCAAATGTGACATGGCGTCTGATTTCAATTCCAGCCAATTCTGCGTTGAAAAGTCAAACGGTGCTCCTTCACTTCTGAGCTCTGCCATGCGCCCAAACAGTAGTTTACCCCCACATATGGGGTATCAGCGTACTCTGGACCCCAAGAGTTATTGTGCAATTTGTCCTATTTCTTCTGTTACCCTTGGGAAAATAAAAAACTGGGGGCAAAAATATCATTTTTGTACAAAATAAATTATTTTTTTGTTTTTACAGCTGTACATTATAAACTTCTGTGAAGCACTTGGGGCTTCATAGCGCTCACCACACACCTAGATAAGTTCCTTGTGGGGTCTATTTTCCAAAATGGGGTCACTTGTTGGGATTTCCACTGTTTAGGCGCCATCAGGGGCTCTCCAAATGCGACATGACGCCCCCAGACCATTCCATCAAAGTCTGTAATCCAAAACGTCACTACTTCCCTTCCGAGCCCTGACGTGCGCCCATACAGTAGTTTTCTCCCACATATTGGGTATCAGCGTACTCAGGACAAATTGGACAACAACTTTTGGGGTCCAATTTCTCCTGTTACCCTTTTGAAAATAAAATATTTGGTGCAAAAAAATCATTTTTGTTAAAAAAAAAGGATTTTTTATTTTTACGGCTGTACGCTATAAACTTCTGTGAAGCACTTCAGGCTTCAAAGTGCTCACCACACATCTAGATAAGTTCCTTGTGGGGTCTATTTTCCAAAATGGGGTCACTTGTGGGGGGTTTCCACTGTTTAGGCGCATCAGGGGCTCTCCAAATGCGACATGACGCCCCCAGACCAATCCATCAAAGTCTGCAATCCAAAACGTCACTACTTCCCTTCCGAGCCCCGACGTGTGCCCATACAGTAGTTTACTCCCACATATTGGGTATCATCGTACTCAGGACAAATTGGAAAACAACTTTTTGGGTCCAATTTCTCCTGTTACCCTTGTAAAAATAAAATATTGGGGGCAAAAAAATCATTTTTGTAAAAAAAAAAAAAAAGATTTTTTATTTTACGGCTTTACGTTATAAACTTCTGTGAAGCACTTTCGGGTTCAAAGTGCTCACCACACATCTAGATAAGTTCCTTGTGGGGTCTATTTTCCAAAATGGGGTCACTTGTGGGGGTTTCCACTGTTTAGGCACATCAGGGGCTCTCTAAATGCAACATGACGCCCCAGACCAATCCATCAAAGTCTGCAATCCAAAACGTCACTACTTCCCTTCCGAGCACCGACGTGCGCCCATACAGTAGTTTACTCCCACATACTGGGTATCAACGTACTCAGGACAAATTGGACAACAACTTTTGGGGTCCAATTTCTCCTGTTACTCTTGTGAAAATAAAATATTGGGGGCAAAAAAATCAATTTTGTAAAAAAAAAAAAAAGATTTTTATTTTGCGGCTGTACGTTATAAACTTCTGTGAAGCACTTGGGGGTTCAAAGTGCTCACCACACATCTAGATAAGTTACTTGAGGGGTCTAGTTTCCAAAATGGTGTCATTTGTGGGGAGTTTCCACTGTTTAGGCAGATCAGGATCTCTCCAAACACGACATGGCATCCAGCCAATTCTGCGTTGAAAAAGTCAAACGGCGCTCCTTCCCTTCCAAACTCTGCCATGCACCCAAACAGTGGTTTACCCCCACATATGGGGTATCAGCGTACTCAGGAAAAATTGCACAATAACTTTTGGAGTCTTGTTACCTTGGGAAAATAAAAATTGGGGTGAAAAGATCAATTTTGTGGAAAAAATATGATTTTTTAATTTTACGGCTCTACGTTATAAACTTGTGTGAAGCACTTGGGGGTTCAAATTGCTCACCAAAGATCTAGATAAGTTCCTTAGGGGTCTAGTTTCCCAAATGGGGTAACTTGTGGGGGTTTCCACTGTTTAGGCACATCAGGGACTCTCCAAATGCAACATGGCGTCTAATCTCAATTCCAGCCAATTTTGGTTGGAAAAAGTCAAATGGTGCTCCTTCCCTTCCGAGCTCTGCCGTGTGCCCAAACAGTGATTCCCCCCACATATGGGGTATCAGCGTACTCAGGACAAATTGGACAACAACTTTTAAGGTCCAATTTTTCCTGTTACCTATGGGAAAATAAAAAATTAGTGACTAAGAGATAATTTTTGTGGGAAAAAAATAGGATTTTTTATTTTCATGCCCGGGCATTATAAACTTGTGTGAAGCACTTGGGGTTCAAAGTGCTCACCAAAGATCTAGATAAGTTCCTTAGGGGGTCTAGCTTCCAAAATGGGGTCACTTGTGGGGGTTTCCACTGTTTAGGCTCATCTGGGGCACTACAAGCGGAACATGACCCCCATCAATGTTTGTATTCCAAAACGTTACTGCTTCCTTTCCAAGCCCTGCCATGCGCCCAAACAGTTTCCCCCCCCCACATATGGGGTATCAGCGTACTCAGGACAAATTGGACAACAACTATTGGGGTCCAATTTCCTTGGGAAAAATCAAAAATTTGGGACTAAAAAATCATTTTTGTGGAAAATTGTTTTTTTTTTTTCACACCCAGGCATTATAAACTTTTGTGAAACACTTTGGGGTTCAAAGTGCTCACAACAAATCTAGATAAGTTCCTTAGGGGGTCTAGTTTCCAAAATGGTGTCACTTGTGGGGGGTTTCCACTGTTTAGGCGCATCAGGGGCTCTCCAAACACGACATGGCGTCCAATCTCAACTCTAGCCAATTTTAGTTTGAAAAAGTCAAACGGCGCTCCTTCCATTACGAGCTCTGCCGTGTGCCCAAACAGTGGTTTTCCCCAACATATGGGGTATTGGCGTACTCAGGAGAAATTGCACAACAACTTTATCTGTCCATTTTCTCCTTTTACCCTTGTGAAAATAAAAAAAAGTTTGTAAAAGATCATTTTTGTGGCTAAAAAGTTAAATATTCATTTTTTCCTTCCACGTTGCTTCAGCTCCTGTGAAGCACCTGAAGGGTTAATAAAATTCTTGAATGTGGTTTTGAGTACCTTGAGGGGTGCAGTTTTTAGAATGGTATCACTTTTGGGTATTTTCTGCTATATAGACCCGTCAAAGTGACTTCAAACGTGAGGTGGTCCCTAAAAAAATGGCTTTCTAAATTTTGTTGTAAAACTTTTTAACCCTTATAATTTCCTAACAAAAAAAAATTTTGGTTCCAAAATTGTGCTGATGTAAAGTAGACATGTGGGAAATGTTATTTCTTAACTATTTTGTGTGACATATTTCTCTGTTTTAAGGGAAAAAAAATTCAAAGTTTGAAAATTGCAAAATTTTCAAAATTTTCGCCATATTTGCGTTTTTTTTCAAAAATAAACGTAAGGTATATCGAAGAAATTTTATGACTAATGTGAAGAACAATATGTCACGAGAAAACAATCTCAGAATCGCGAAGATACGTTGAAGCGTTCCAGAGTTATAACCTCATAAAGAGACAGTGGTCAGAATTGTAAAAATTGGCCCGTCATTAACGTGCAAACCACCCTTGGGGTGAAGGGGTTAAAAGTTGACCAGCGATTTCTCATTTTTACAACAAAATCTGCATAACCATTTCTTTTAGGGACCACCTCACATTTGAAGTGACTTTGAGGGGCCTATATGAAAATACCAAAAACTGACACCATTCTAAAAATTGCACCCCTAAGGTACTCAAAAACACATTCAAGAAGTTTATTAACCCTTCAAGTGCTTCACAGAAATTTTTGAATGTGGAAGAAAAAAAATATTTACTTTTCTTTCACAAAAATTCTGCTATAGACATAATTTTTTTTACTTTCACAAGGGTAACAAGAGAAAATGGACCATACATTTTGTTGTACAATTTCTCCTGAGCATACCGATATGTGGGGAAAATTTACTGTTTGGGCGCACAGCAGGGCACGGAAGGGAAGGAGTGCCATTTCACTTTTTGAATGTAAAATTTGCTAGCATAATTACCGGACGCCATGTCATGTTTGGAGAGCCCCTGATGTGCCTAAACAGTGGAAACCCCCAACAAGTGACAGCATTTTGGAAACTAGACCCCTTAGGAAACTTATTCTAGATGTGTATTGTAGCACTTGAACCACAGGTGCTTCCAGAAGTTTTATAATGTAGAGTCGTGGAAATTAAAAAAATCAAATTTTTCTCAAATAAATCTTTTTTAGCCCCATATATTGCATTTTCATAAGGGTAACAAGAGAAATTGCTCCATACAATTTGTTGTGCAATTTCTCCGGAGTACATAGATACCCCATAAGTGGGGGAATACTACTATTTGGGCGCAGATACCCAATATGTGGAGGAAAACAACTGTTTGGGTGCACGGCAGGGCTTGGAAGAGAAGGAGCACCATTTGACTTTTGAATGCAAAATTTGATGGAATAATTAGCAGATGCCATGTCGCATTTGAAGGGTCCCTGATGTGCCTAAACAGTGGAAACCCCCCACAAATGATACCATTTTGGAAACTAGACACATTTGGGACCATAGCTAGATGTGTATTGAGCACATTGAACCCCCAGGTGCTTCACAGAAGTTTATAACATTAAGCCGTGAAAATAAAAAAATCACTTTTTTCCCACAAAAATCTTTTTTAGTTACAAATTTTGTATTTTCACAAGGGCAAAAGGAGAAAATGGATGCCAAAGTTTGTTGTGCAATTTCTCATATCCCATATGTGGTCAAAAACTACTTTTAAGGCACAGTCAATCTGAGAAGAAACCGACTTTACAACCCAAAATATTTCAAAATATTTTTATAATCTTTCAAAATTAGGCAGGACAACATAAGTTGGGGTGGAAACAAATGTTCAGGGGCATGAAAAAAGGGACGCATTACCCAACGGACAAAAAACAATGATAGCAGCAAAGATTTAATATTGCACTGAAGTGCACATGTACAATTGACTTAATAATTTAACAAATCACAACATCGACTGTTATGATTTGGTAGCCGAGGAGGACAGTAACAAAAATACCCAAAGCAGCTAGTCACCCAGAGAGGTTGGTAACTAATGGATTGCAGACCCCTAAACTAACTGCACAACTAGAATCAGCCGTGGGACGTACCTACGATGACCTAGACGCATCGACACAGCCGGAGAGTTAGCTAAGCCTAAAGTTAGAAAGGGGAAAGCTAACTGCCCTGGAGTAGCGCCCCAAAGGAATAGGTAGCCCCCACACATATATTGGCGGTGAGACAAGATGAAATACAAACGCAGGCAGAAAATAGAGTAAGCAAATGCTGGGGCCCAAAACTGTCTAGATAGGACAGGACAGAAAAGAATACTGTCTGCAATCCTGCAAAACCCTAGGAAAAATTCCAACACTTCTGATTCCAAAAAATACTGAGACCACAAGATCTCTCCCCGCTAGATCAGAACTCTGGAGTGAACAGGTAGCTACCCAGCAGCCTGAAATAGCAGGGACTGAACAAATCATAGAATCATAGAATCATAGAATAGTAAAGTTGGAAGAGACCTCCTGGGCCATCTGGTCCAACCCCCTGCTCAAAGCAGGATTCTCTAAATCATCCCAGACAGATGTCTGTCCAGTCTCTGTTTGAAGAATTCCATTGAAGGAGAACTCACCACCTCTCGTGGCAGCCTGTTCCACTCATTGATCACCCTAACTGTCAAAAAGTTTTTTCTAATATCTAATCTGTGTCTCCTCCCATTCAGTTTCATCCCATTGCTTCTAGTCTTTCCTTGTGCAAATGAGAATAAAGATGATCCTTCTACAATGTGACAGCCCTTGAGATATTTGTAGACAGCTATTAAGTCTCCTCTCAGTCTTCTTTTTTGCAAGCTAAACATTCCCAAATCCTGCAGCCGTTCCTCATAGGACATGGTTTGCAGACCGGTCACCATTCTGGTGGCTCTTCTCTGAACTTGCTCCAGTTTGTTGATGTCTTTTTTAAAATGTGGTGCCCAAAACTGGACACAGTATTCCAGATGAGGTCTGACCAAAGAGGAGTAGAGGGCAATAATGACCTCACGTGATCTAGACTGTATGCTTCTGTTGATACATCCTAAATTGCATTTGCCTTTTTTGCTGCTGCATCACACTGTTGACTCATGTTCAGTCTGTGATCAATTAGTATACCCAAGTCTTTTTCACATGTGCTGTTACTTAGCCCTATTCCTCCCATTTTGTATATGCTTTTTTCATTTTTATTGCCCAGATGTAGTACTTTGCATTTTTCCCTGTTAAAAACCATTCTGTTAGTTGCTGCCCACTGCTCCAGTTTATTTATATCTTTTTGAATCCTCCTCTCTCTTCTCTAGTATTAGCTACCCCTCCTAGCTTTGTGTCATCAGCAAATTTGATCAGTTTACCCTCAATTCCTTCATCTAAATCATTGATAAAGATGTTGAACAATACAGGGCCAAAAACAGAGCCTTGTGGTACCCCACTTGATACATTCTTCCAACTGGATGTGCAGCCATTTGTGACCACTCTTTGAGTCCAATCACTAAGCCAGTTATGAATCCACCTAACAGTTGCCTTGTCCATTCCATACTTAGTCATTTTTTCAATAAGGATTGTGTGAGATACTTTGTCAAATGCTTTGCTGAAGTCAAGATATACTATATCTACAGCATTTCCCTGATCCACCCAGTCAGTGATTCTGTCATAGAAGGAAATTAAGTTAGTCTGACATGACTTATTAGTTACAAACCCATGCTGACTCTGTTTAATCACTTCTGTTGTGAATGGGTTTGAGATGAGTTCTGAGCAGAGGCTCCCTCTGGTGGTTACAAGCGGTGCTAGTGAGGATTGTGAGGACTGGGAATCAGGTGTTACTGACTGGTCTTATATAAGGGAGTCATTTTCCCATCAGGGTTGCCGGTGATCAATTGTTCTGGTCTGGATCCTTCATTCCAGTTTCCCTTGTAGCCTGCTGTGTCGTGTCTGCATCTCCTGCTTACAGATAAGATTTTTTCTTCTTTTGTGTTTTTGCTATATTTTTGCATTTTGTCCTGCACTTCTTTGGGGGCCTTCAGGGTCCCCTCCGGGGGCTTCTGCCCTCTCAGTTTAGTTCAGCCACTGAGTTTTGTTCTTTTGCTTTTTCCAGTTTTTTCAGTGGCTGCTGTTTTGATTTTGTTACACCAGAGAACTAATTTAGGTGGTAGAGGTCGTGTGATCTCAGGTGATTTTGAAATTAGTAGAGTTGGTGCTTTTCAGGGTTTTCTGGGATTGCAGTAAGTACCCTTCCTATCCTTTTCTATTTAGATAGTTTGGGCCCCAGCGTTTGCTCATACTATTTTCTTTCTGTGTCAGTATTTCCTCTTGTCTAACCGCCATTACATGTTTGGGGGCTTTCTGTTATCTTTGGGGTTCTGCTCCGGGGCAGATAGCTTTCCTATTTCTATCTTTAGGTGTAGTTAGTTTCTCAGGCTGTGGCGAGGCGTCTAGGACCAACGTAGGAACGCTCCACGGCTGCCTCTAGTTGTGGTGGTTAGTCAGGGTACTGCAATCTCATAGATTCCAACTGCTCTGGTGTATTGCCTTTTTTACCTGCACTCCTCAGCTACCGAAACATAACACACTTCATTCTTATCCAGGTACTTGCATACATGTTCTTTAATAATTTGTTCAAAGATCTTTCCTGGTATAGAAGTCAGACTCACCGGCCTGTAGTTCCCTGGGTCCACCTTCTTCCCCTTTTTGAAGATGGGAACAACATTTGCTCTTCTCCAGTCTTCTGGGACTTCTCCTGTTCTCCAAGAATTTTGGCTGCCGCCACCACAACCAGAACTTTCAGGTCCAGTTGAGCCTCTTCCACCGACATCGATGTGGTATCACCTGCTCCGGAGCTGAGCACAAAAGTAGCAGATCTGCCCCCAAATGTCTTTTGGCTTGACTTTGGCTAATCTCTTTATCACCAGCGTCACAGCATTCCTCCTCTAATTACATCACCTCTTCACGCTTCATCATACTGATCAGTTCCCAGGTCCTGTCCACAGCACAATCATCATAATCATCATCTCTGACTTGGTTGACAGTTGTCTCAGAGTTGGAAATGTACTGATTTCCTTTCCCTCACACCTGACTCTCATCTTTAGATTTGCCCTGATTCAGTGTCTCCATGCCACTTTCCCACTGCCATGCCTTTTCTGTCATAATTGACAGAGCACCAACACAGCTAGGTGTTTGAATCATGTCCTGCATCTCCTCCGCATCTCATCCGAATTCAAATGCTAATTGCTCATGTCATCTAATAAATCAACTATAAGAAGTCATTGTGGCATATCTTCCTTAGTTTCAATAGTGCTCTAGTTTACGGGACTAAGAGGCATAAAATAGAGGTGCCATTGATTAAATTAACTGTCCACATTGTACAAGATAAATTGTTATGATGGAGGAGGACTGTGTAAAAGAATGACTCAAACTTATGGTGTCACTCTCAGAGATCGCATCATCCTGTTGTGACTGAGACGAGTAATGTATTATATATTCCATAATGTCCTCCCCTTCCGCCCCACTCATACGCTTTCTGGAAGCAAAGGAGGCCAATTGTGACCTGCATTTGGTAGCACTACTGCCCACATGACTGATGCCAGTTTAAGTGCTGCTGCTGCTTAAGACTCTTACATTCTTATTGCAAGGTACTGTGGTATTGGGTTTTTCTTTTTTTATATTGCCACATCCATTGGCATTTTTTGTTTTAGGCTGGGGTCACACACACCGTCAACTAAATCTGGCCGTTTTAGTGGGACGATTATC
>JARQOD010000003.1:476893770-477053682 GCA_033576555.1 Oophaga sylvatica | reverse complement strand
CCCGTTTTGATGATTGACCAAAAGTTTCAATGGGATTAAGATTGGGGAGTTTCCAGGCCATGGCCCCAAAAATCTCTATGTTTTGTTTCCTGACCCATTTAGTTTTCACCTTTGCTTTATGGCAAGGTGCCCCCATATGGGGAAAAAGGATTTTTGAGCCAACTCTCTTGGAGGGTTGGGAGAAGTGCTTTGGAGGACATTTGGTACCATTTTTTATTCTGGGTTTTTTTTTAGGAAAAGATGTGGGAGCCGATTCTCTTGGGGGGAAGCAATCCACACATGATGGTTTCGGATCTTAAAATTTGGGCTTGGGGACAAGACTGGGGTAGGCTCCCCTTGTTTCTCCGAATGAGGCTTTTTCCCTGAGCCCAAACAATCGAAAAGGGGATTCACAGAAAAAATAATTTTCCCCCATCCCAGCACCCATGCCTGTACCTTTTGCAAAATATCAGTCTGTCCATGTTTTTTTCGGGAAAAAGAAGTGGTTTTTTGCGCCCTCCTTGGCCCGCCTTGCTAAAAAGGACTCCCTCCGTGCGTGCGATGCACTCACACCTCCGTTGCCTTCTGAGTGCTCTGCACTGGGTACCCCGACCCCGCGCTAAAAACACTTTTAAAGACGGCCCTGGCGCTTGCGGTCTTTCGGGGGGCCCCCTGAAGCCTTTTTGGCAACAAGGAACCTCTCCTTGAAGTTCTTGATGATGCGAAATTTTTGACTGAGGTGCAATTTTTTCTAGTCATACTCTTCCCTGTTAGGCCATTTTTGTGCATTGCAATGATGACTGCACGTGTTTCTTTAGAGATAACCATGGTTAACAGAAGAGAAACAATGATGCCAAGCACCAGCCTCCTTTTAAAGTGTCCAGTGGTGTCATTCTTACTTAATCATGACAGATTGATCTCCAGCCATGTCCTCATCAACACCCACACCTGTGTTAATGGAGCAATCACTGAAAAGAGGTTAGCTGGTCCTTTTAAGGCAGGGCTGCAATGATGTTGAAATGTGTTTTGGGGATAAAGTTCATTTTCTAGCCAAATATTGACTTTGCAAGTAACTGCTGTTAAGCTGATCACTCTTTATAACATTCTGGAATATATACAAATTGCCATTAGAAAAAGTGAAGCAGTAGACTTTGTAAAAATTAATATTTGTGTCATTCTCAAAACTTTTGGCCATGACTGTACAGCCAGTTGTTGCCTTCAAGGGACTATGCATGACTGTATTGCCTTCCTTATTCTTACCTTCTTTATTAGTGTAGGAGTACATCTATGGATGACTGCATTATCCTCCTTATCATTTTTTCCTGAATTTGTACTTTGTGCAAAGCCTTTATGAGTGTAGAATTACATCAACTACTCTTTCAAAATATTTTAATAAGGCCTGCCAGTTGTTGCCTTCAATGGTCTATGGATGACTGGATAACCCTCCTTATATTTTTTTATGTCTTTGCCCTTTGTACCAAACCTTTAAGAGTGTAGAAGTACCACAGCTAAGCTTTTTAATTTTGTTATGAGGCAGTCCAGTTGATGACTTTAAGGGTGTATGGATTACCCTCATGATAATTTTTTTCTGGCTTTGCACGGTGTGCAGAGGCTTTATTGGCGTAGGAGTACAACAACTACAATTTGTTAACAACATTTTAATGAGCACTACCTTGGTGCCTTCAATGATGTATAGATGACCCTGCTTGTCATTTTTGGCAGGTTTTGCACTGTGTGCAGAGCTTTTACAAGTGTAGAAGTACCACGACTACACTTTTTTAACAATATTTGAATGAGGCACTACAGTTGGTGCCTTCAAGGGTGTATGAATGACCCTGCTTGTAATTTTTGGCAGGCTTTGCACTGTGTGCAGAGCTTTTATGGGTGTGGAAGTACAATTACACTTTTCTCACAACATTTGAATGAGGTACTACAATTGGTGCCTTCAAGGGTCTATGGATGACTCTTTTTCTCATTTTTGGCAGCCTTTCACTAAGTGCATAGCTTTTATAAGTCTAGGAGTACCACTACATGACAATTTGAACAGAATGTGTATGAGGCCCTCCTTTATGTCTGATACAGGGTGTATCTGAGTCCTTCTTCCATCAAATTTTTAGCAGTTCTTGCTTCCTTCATAAATTGCAATGAAATTTCCATTTTTTAATGAACATTTTAATTTTGGTTTTCTTAAATAATTATTTATTTTTAAACTCTTTTTAAATTTTGCCTTATATACAAGCCATCATACAGGAAATAATGTTTCTTAATTTTTTTCCTGTAAACTCCAATTTCTTGTTGATTTTGAACGTTTTATTGCCAGTCCGTAAAGTGAAATAGAAGTGTGATACCGTTGTTCTCAGCAGTGATCTGGGAGTCAGAGATGTTTCCAGGGGTCTTCTCCTTGCTGCTCTCTTCCATTCAGTACTTTTTCCATCCATTTTAACATTTTCACTGCCCCCCCACCAGACTTCTGTAGGGTCTGCCGGAGAAAAGCTTGCATTTCCCATTGACTCCCACTATACTCGCTACCCAAAACGAGCACCTGAGCATTAGGAATTGCTTGATTCGAGTAATGAGCATCAGAGCATTTTAGAGCTCGCTCATCCCTATTCACAATATAGAGAAACCCCACTCGTTCAACAATAGGAAGCAGGCAGAAGAGGTTGTGATCAGAAGATGGGTTCTTTATAGCAAATATCTACATGATTTCTGGAATGGGCAAACGCTCACCTCTATTTGCTGTAGGAAAAAGCAGTAAATGAGGTAATGTGCGTAATATAAAGCTACAATTCGGACCTCCTATAAGTGACAATAATGAATACAAGTTTGATTACTAGCTTAAAGGGGTTTTCCAACAAACAAAAGTCTATCTATTTTAATCAATTTATTTTGGAATAAAATAATAATTTATACAATTGAATGTATTTAAATAAAATGTCCCTGTGTTGAGATAATTCTATAAATGTGCCCCTGCTGTGTACTGTGCAATGGCCGTGTCTGACCATACAGGAACATGGTCTGATCATACCACATCTACTGGGCAGGGTGGGAAGCAAAAAAAAGTATACGGGCATTATAGCATGGGATCACAGCCGGGGAAAAACACTCAGAAAAGGACCAATAAAAAGATGCTTCAAGGTTACAAAACACCACAGAAAGGGAAGGATTCTGACGCATCTTCTGCTTGAAAAAAAGCACAATTTTAGCTGTACTCACACATAGCGTAAATGCTGCATTTTTTTCTGTTGCTTTATATCTCATGTTTTCTGCAGTATCAATCTTTTCCGATTCTAGCATTTTTGCTACTTTTTTTTAATGTTTTCCCCTTTATTTGATGCAATTTTTAGGGCATGTTTTAGCACAGAAAAGCTTTGATTCTACAAATAAAAACACAACACACAAAATAATGCACAGTTCAAAGGCATCTTTTAACGCACACGATCATATTCACTTTGCTTGATCAATTAAAATCTACCATTATTTAGTTTAACATTAAAAAAAATGCAATTGGGTAACTAACCATATAACCAAAAAAAAGTCCAATGCATTCATTCAGCATGAAACATGAAAAGCATGAATAAATGTAAATATCTGAAAATTGTTTTCTTCTCTTTATATGCTGTAAATTAAAATCTAAGTTACACAGTCATTTTTATACATACCTAAACAGTGCCAGAAATTTCTTCTGCATATAACAGCCACATCAATGGCAGATATAAACATGCTATGGCTATGTTCATGTGATGATGACATTGGAACAGGTATAGTTACAAGCAGGGTTGGACTGGCCCACAGGAAAACAGGAGAATCTTCCGGTGGGCCCTTGAACAGGAGTGGGCCACCACCCTCTTATATGAGCATTAATTGGCACAATATACGTGAATCACTATGTACAGACAAAGGAAGCATCTTATTCATGTAACAATTTACCCTGTTCATTGTTATGAAAATTTGTGATTAAGGAAAATGTCATATTTTGAATGGAGTTGAAAAGTGGGGCCCTGGCGTGGGTTACTGGTGGGCGCATGGCACCCATGCATGGCAAGTTTGGGCACCCCTGCTTTGTTAATTAGTATAGGAAATTAGATGAAAGTGTCTACATTTAATTAAGATGAATATAAAGTATCACTCAGACTTTATTCAGACTGTGGAAAGGACAGTCAGAAGGAGCGCCAGATGCATGTATAAAAATAGTGAGTAAAAAACCAATGCTGCTCCGCTGGGTGCCTCAATGAGGAAATAAAAATTAAATAAAGATGAAAATACCTGGTCCAAGGGGGCGCAAAGGATGAAAATTAGTTTTAAAAAATCTAATTTATTGACATGAAATTAGTCCACAACGCGTTTCGACAGATGAATCTGTCTTCATCAAGTTGCAATCACCTGATGAAGACAGATTCATCTGTCGAAACGCGTTGTGGACTAATTTCATGTCAATAAATGAGCTTTTTTTAAACTAATTTTCATCCTTTGCGCCCCCTTGGACCGTGTATTTTCATCTTTATTTCACTCAGACTTTATTGGCCGTTTTCATCCTAGTACTTCATATTACTTGTGTTTTATGCATGCCTTAAAAATATAACCCGTATTATAGTTTCAAGTGTTCTAGTTTTCAGAATGTAGACCCTTATGTAAAATCTCTAACAGAGCATCACACCTAAATATGCCATATATAATATCTGTGTATATTTATACAGCATAGTGGCCCCTACCGCCCCTCGGACAGCAGAGGCGGCTACATCTGCGCCCCTTAATATGCCTCTATCTCTACTTTCCGTTGTTTACTTTATATGGGAAAAATGGTAAAATATCCATTGTATACCCAACTGCTGACACCATGTACAACATTTACCTGGGTATTACCACAAACACTTTTATTGACCTTAATTTTCTCTTCACAGGTCAAAACGTCCAGGACCAGTTCCCATTGCCACTCCACGAATGGACTCTCCAATGCCAGTAATCCCTCATCAGAAGGTACAGATTGAATTCATTTTGTAATAAATGTTTTTTATCCTTTACTAAATTCTGTAATCAGCAAAAAGCCAACTTGTTGATGGTTTCCATGCAGCACAGAATAAAATAATAATCATAAAACTGCAAAAACATACAGCTGGCATAATATGAGACTCCTAGGTTCTAATGCAAAATTTGTTACAAAGTCCCACAGTTATCATGTAACCCTCACATTCATATGTGGCAGAGGACCCTGTTAGGTCCCTTTAAGTGACATGGCCTAAGGGTGACTGCTGTCCCAGCGCGCACTATATATCCATGTTGGGAAAATATTACAGTATAATTTAAAGAGAACCAGTGTGGAGCTGACCTTTTTATCTAAAAAAAGAGTGGGTATCCTCCGACTGGTAAGTTCTTTAAATATCACCTATTAACAACAGTGGTCCCACAGCTCCCTAATGTCTCACTAAAGGACAGGACTTTCTAGGAAATGTCAGTTCCAAACCTTTTTTGCCCCATTCTGTTGTAATCTGTACAACAACAATGCCATGTGTAAGAAGAATAGGTGCAGTAGAAGTAAATGATAACAAATTGAATTTTTACCACAAATTCTAAGTTTAAAAAGAACAAAATTAACTTCCAACAATTTAACCATGGGGGATACAAGCCACAAGGTAACATTTACCTATAGGCTTTATCTCTGTTTGCCCAATTAATAAATTGGTTCAGTGATTCATCTACTAAAATAGGATTTCAGTTTCCCTAAATTCTTAAGGTACTGCCACATTAAACAATCCCGCTAGCGATCACGATAACGACGCATACTAATGCGATCGCTAGCGGGATTGTTTCTATATCGCTAAGTGCGGCCACATTTAGCGATATAGTTAACGACGCTATCGCCGTTAGCGATCTTCTTAACGACTTTAGCGGTACAAAAGTACCGCTAAATCGCTAAGAAAAGGTGCCACACTAGCGATATATACTTACCCAGCGGGAGCGCCGACGAGAAAATAGGGTCCGGAACGATTCCAGCGACGAGCGAGATCACAGCAGGAAGCTCGTCGCTGGCAGCTGCCGCACTGAACAACATCGCTAACGGGATCGCTAAATAGTGACGTTTTTAGCGATCCCGTTAGCGATATTGTTCAGTGTGGCATACCCTTTAGAACAATAGTACATTTGACAATCAGATTTTAACAGACCCTTGTTTTGCAGTTGTATTTAAAGGGTTTCTCCAGAATTAGGGTCCCGTCACACTTAGCGACGCAGCAGCGATCCCGACAACGATACGACCTGGCAGGGATCGTTGCTGTGTCGCTTTGTGGTCGCTGGTGAGCTGTCACATGGGCAGACTCATCAGCGATCAGAACCAGTGAGCACGCTGGTATCCAGTGTAAACAGCGGTAACTAAGCACCACGTGGCACCTAGTTACCTGATATGCACCCTAGATACCCGCTCTCAGCTTCTGCTGTAGTGCGCCGAGAGCCAGTATTCAATGTACATATCAGGTAACTAAGCACCGCGCGGCACCTAGTGACCAGTTATGTACCCTAGATACCCGCTCTCAGCTTCTGCTGTAGAGCGCCGAGAGCCAGTATTCAATGTACATATCAGGTAACTAAGCACTGCGCTGCACTAGTTACCTGATATGTACCCTAGATACCGGCTCTCAGCTTCTGCTGTAGAGCGCTGAGAGCCGGTATCCAATGTAAATATCGGGTAACTAAGCACCACGCGGCACCTAGTGACCAGATATGTACCCTAGATACCCGCTCTCAGCTTCTGCTGTAGAGCGCCGAGAGCCAGTATTCAATGTACATATCAGGTAACTAAGCACTGCGCTGCACCTAGTTACCTGATATGTACCATAGATACCGGCTCTCAGCTTCTGCTGTAGAGCGCTGAGAGCCGGTATCCAATGTAAATATCGGGTAACTAAGCATCACGCGGCACCTGGTGACCAGATATGTACCCTAGATACCCGCTCTCAGCTTCTGCTGTAGAGCGCGAGAGCCAGTATTCAATGTACATATCAGGTAACTAAGCACTGCGCTGCACCTAGTTACCTGATATGTACCCTAGATACCGGCTCTCAGCTTCTGCTGTAGAGCGCTGAGAGCCGGTATCCAATGTAAATATCGGGTAACTAAGCATCACGCGGCACCTAGTGACCAGATATGTACCCTAGATACCCGCTCTCAGCTTCTGCTGTAGAGCGCCGAGAGCCAGTATTCAATGTACATATCAGGTAACTAAGCACTGCGCTGCACCTAGTTACCTGATATGTACCCTAGATACCGGCTCTCAGCTTCTGCTATAGAGCGCTGAGAGCCGGTATCCAATGTAAATATCCGGTAACTAAGCACCGCGCGGCACCTAGTTACCCGATATATACCCTAGATACCGTCTCTCAGCTTCTGCTGTAGAGCGCTGAGAGCCGGTATCCAATGTAAATATCGGGTAACTAAGCATCACGCGGCACCTAGTGACCAGATATGTACCCTAGATACCCGCTCTCAGCTTCTGCTGTAGAGCGCCGAGAGCCAGTATTCAATGTACATATCAGGTAACTAAGCACTGCGCTGCACCTAGTTACCTGATATGTACCCTAGATACCGGCTCTCAGCTTCTGCTGTAGAGTGCTGAGAGCCGGTATCCAATGTAAATATCGGGTAACTAAGCACCGCGCGGCACCTAGTTACCCGATATGTACCCTAGATACCGGCTCTCAGCTTCTGCTATAGAGCGCTGAGAGCCGGTATCCAATGTAAATATCCGGTAACTAAGCACCGCGCGGCACCTAGTTACCCGATATGTACCCTAGATACCGGCTCTCAGCTTCTGCAGTAGAGCGCTGAGAGCCGGTATCCAATGTAAATATCCGGTAACTAAGCACCGCGCGGCACCTAGTTACCCGATATGCACCCTAGATACCGGCTCTCAGCTTCTGCTGTAGAGCGCTGAGAGCCGGTATCCAATGTAAATATCGGGTAAACTAAGCACCGCGCTGCACCTAGTTACCCGATATGTACCCTAGATACCGGCTCTCAGCTTCTGCTGTAGAGCGCCGAGAGCCAGTATTCAATGTACATATCAGGTAACTAAGCACTGCGCTGCACCTAGTTACCTGATATGTACCCTAGATACCGGCTCTCAGCTTCTGCTGTAGAGCGCTGAGAGCCGGTATCCAATGTAAATATCGGGTAACTAAGCACCGCGCGGCACCTAGTTACCCGATATGTACCCTAGATACCGGCTCTCAGCTTCTGCTATAGAGCGCTGAGAGCGGTATCCAATGTAAAATATCCGGTAACTAAGCACCGCGCGGCACCTAGTTACCCGATATGTACCCTAGATACCGGCTCTCAGCTTCTGCAGTAGAGCGCTGAGAGCCGGTATCCAATGTAAATATCCGGTAACTAAGCACCGCGCGGCACCTAGTTACCCGATATGCACCCTAGATACCGGCTCTCAGCTTCTGCTGTAGAGCGCTGAGAGCCGGTATCCAATGTAAATATCGGGTAACTAAGCACCGCGCTGCACCTAGTTACCCGATATGTACCCTAGATACCGGCTCTCAGCGCTCTACAGCAGAAGCTGAGAGCCGGTAGCCAGGGTACATATCGGGTAACTAGGTGCCGCGCAGTGCTTAGTTACCCGATATGTACATTGGATACCAGCTCCCAGCTCGCTGATCGTTGGTCTCCCACTGTCACACGCAGCGATGCGCCCTGGCCAGCGGGAGACCAACGATGAAAAAAATGGTCCAGGACATTCAGCGACGATCAGCGATACCCAGCAGGGAGGCTGATCGTCGCTGCGTGTCACACATAGCGAGATCGCTAGCTAGGTCACTGTTGCGTCACAAAATCGGTGATGCTTCAGCGATCTCGCTTAGTGTGACGGGGGCTTTAGATAAAAATGGCGTCTGAGATATAATTCAAACCACAGCCTGTCCTAGTCATGTGTCAGGATGGGCTGCAGACTGAAAACATACCACTCCTCAATAGACAAGAGCTGTATCATACATGCCTCAGTCAGCCAGAAGCAGGGCTGTGATATGTGAAGAAATATATATTCTCCCCATGGTCCATAACTAGGTGTAAGCTTTTCAGGGGATATAGCTCTAGGATCGCTGTCTGGGTAGACAGAATGGCACGAAAACAGTTCATTCAGACAGCAGTTCTGGTGTAAAAACTGGCCGCAACCAGTTTTATTAAAGTCCACAGCAAACAGATAAAAACAAAGCATAAACAGAAAACCTAGGCTTGTCTAGCCACTAATTACACATAGATCGATTTCCCTATTTATCCGGGTCCAGACTCTACCAGTCTGTGCCCAAAACAACACATATGATATATGTTACCAGTATGGAGTTTCACAGATACTCCTCCTTGTGTCTGAAGGCCCCTTCAGCGTCCAGACTTGAGAGAGATCCACTCCTATTCAGCCGCTATTCGCACGGATTCTCACTGAGACTACTCCTGTGTCCAGGGTACTTCCTGCACCCAGACTGAGATAGCTCAAACTCCTGGAGACGCTTCTTGTGCCGGGACACCTTCCTGTGTCCAGACTGAGCGAGCTCCCACTCCTGGAGACTGCTTCTTGTGCCGGGACACCTCCCTGTGTCCAGACTAAGCCAGCTCCCTGACTGTGTTCCAACACACCTACTTCTGGTCTCCTAATTAACACCTGAGTGATTTCAGGCCTGAGCTGCAAGTATGTACTGAATGTAGGGTGTAGTGACCTTTCTCTACCACTAGGTCTACAAAGCCACACACCTCCCTTATACCAGTCAGTAAAGTAGCTAGGTGAAATATACACCCCATTCAATACACATACTCTCACTGTCTCACATAGGGTTATCTCCAATTTCATCCTCCTGTTTCTGCACAGTCAGTGCAGTGGTATAAAGCTGTCAGACTGACAAAGAGGAAAAGAATTACAAA
This sequence comes from Oophaga sylvatica, assembly GCA_033576555.1. NCBI lineage: Eukaryota > Metazoa > Chordata > Amphibia > Anura > Dendrobatidae > Oophaga > Oophaga sylvatica. The sequence continues at coordinate 477,043,794 of JARQOD010000003.1, read as the reverse complement.
GATGGAGCTTAGAAACCCATTGTGATCGGTGAGGAGAAAATATACCACTTCACATATCACAGCTCTGCTCCTTGCTAACTGAAGTATGTGGTATACAGTTCTAATCAGTTTGACACAGGTCTTGAGAGCTGTATGTTTTCAGTCTGCAGCCAGTCCTGCGATGTGGCCTAGATGCGCTATAACAGAGACTCGCAAAAAAACTGTGTGTATTCCCTACTCTTCCAAGCACATGCTGCAATGTCAGTCACTCCGCTGTGGGCTTGATATCAGAGAACTGTGGCAATGATTGACAGTGGCCTCTGACTAGTCAACAGTGATCATTAAAAACATCATTAGGAGGCTGATAAAGAGTTCCTAATACCTTCTAGGGATACATCCTGCTATCAGTTACTACTTGGGAATCTGTTTTGGCAATATAACCTGTGAGTAGCATAATGCAGGGGTAGAGACCCTGATTCCAGTGATTTGTCACTTATTAGGCTGTGAGCTATAGTTTCAATTATATTGGTGTTTTATCAGCAGGAGATTATCACTAAAGGACTAGTTGTCTCTTGCAGCCAGTCAGGCTAATCAGTGAAACCCTGCCCCCATCACTAATTACTGAAGAAAGTAAGAGCAACAAAAGCGTAAATAACATTTTATCCAAGTGAAAGACATAATTAAAAATTAAGGTTATGCTGGCCTGATGAGGTTGTAAGCACACAACCATGTAACAGCATAGACCGTCAGCTGCTGCAGAACCACGGGTCTTCCAACCAGTAATGCAGGAAAACGGAGCTAAGTTGTGGCTTTTCTGCTCTGCTGATCAATAATGGTGCTCCAGATCAAAAGATGATAGTGCTGCAATTTTTATTAATGGTTCTTAGTCAATGCGTTTCGAAGTTATTCCAAACCTCTTCTTCGGGACATAACCATGTATACAAGCAGTGAGAAGTGCATGTATTTATACACGAGTTTCAAATAAAGAGGCTCCAAGAAGACACGACAAGGCAAAGTTCAATGCTTTCTGCAATTTTCTAACAGTTCTAATAATAAAGAAAATAGACGTGTATAAAAAGAAGGAATGAAATTACAAAGAAAAAAGTGTGTCAATGTTGGTCTACTTTTGTTATCATTTGTTCATTTCTCTTTAAAAATATTAAAACAATTATATACATTAAAATATATATAATAAACTAAATTCAATCTCATGTTGCTTTATACTGTGACGTCTGCTTGTTGGTTACTTACACACTGAGCTACTGAGAGCTGCTATGGTCAAGGTGTTCAAATATGCTACCTCGGACATAGTAGAGAATATTCACATCAACAATTCATTTAAAATGCTCAATTAATTGTTCGAGATCTGATTTTTTATTATATCATGTTCACTAATTCTCTGTTAGTTTGTTTTCAAACCTTAACAGCTTTCAGTGGCTGTATGTGTAACTAGCCGACAACCAGACGTCGCGATCTAAATACAACATGAGTTCAAATTCACTTTATGATATATATTTTAATACATAAATATAATTATTTTTTATCATAATTTTAAAGAGAAACAATAATAAAAGTAGACCAACATCAACACACAATTTTATTCCTTCATCTCTTTATGCACGTCTATTTTATTATTAGAACTGCTAGAAAAAAGCGGCAAGCATTGAACTTTGACATGGCATGTGTCTTCTTGGCCCTGATTTTTTTAAACTCATATGTATAGATGCATTCATTCTCAATACCTGTATACATGGTTATGTCCTGAAGAAGAGGTTTGGAATAACTTTGAAACACTTTGCTAAGAGCCAGTAATAAAATCTATGATCTTACGATCTGGATCTCAATTATTGATCAGCAAAGCGGAAAGTCCAGAACGTTACTCCTTTCTCCCACCACTAATTGGTAGCTTTCTGCCTATGCACAGTGTACAGAGGAAGCTGACAATCAGGGGTGTGCATGGGGTTATAAAGAGCCCAGCATCATCTACAGCAGAGAAATCAGGGATTCTATCAAAACTGCACCAAGCAGCCCAGTAAGTGATACATCTCTGGAATCAAGTTCTCTGTCCCTATTGCCGCTCTCAGATTATATAACAAAATCTGCTGACATATTCCCTTTAAAATCTCTTGGTAGAATTAAAGAAAAAAAGTGGAAAACATTTTAAACAACCTATATTCCCATTCAAACTATAAAAAGTACACATATGTGGTAGTGACTCCTCTCTAAGAATTGGAGATAATTAAATATAACATTGATTGTCCTGCCTAGTAAACACTGTATAGGAAAATTAAAATGCAATGATAAAAGCCTTTTCTGCATAGAATCATCTACTAGCTATGCATTGACAAATGTTCTGCCCTATGTGCTGGGTATTTCTCTAACCACCATATATATATATATATATATATATATATATATATATATACATGTCTGCTGCAGGTGGGGGAAACTCTATAGATGCACTCAAAATTGAGTCGTCCCTGATTTTTTTTTAATGTCTAAGAGCAGATAAAAAAAATATATAATAATACTTACCTGTTACATCCCCCAACATGCTGGCACTGAAGTGCCAGTGTGTCACAGCTAACTTTTTGCTTAATTTGCTGCAGTGATGACCACTGTAGATAATTACTGACCTTAGCGGTGATGCTGGCACGGACTACATGTGACCGCTGTGGTAAGAGTGTGGCTGCACTGATCATATTATTGCTGCACCAATTAAACAAAGCGCATCAGAGCTAGAGCAGTGCGGGATTCAACAGGTTAATAATTGTAATTTTATATTTTAATACTTTCCCTACTCAAACCTTAACTTCCTTTAAAGCGAGTCTGTCATACTGTAAAGTACACTGCTCAAAAAAATAAAGGGAACACTCAAATAACACATCCTAGATCTGAATGAATGAAATATTTTCATTGAATACTTTGTTGTGTACAAAGTTGAATGTGCTGTCAACATAATCACACAAAAATCATCAATGGAAATCAAATTTTTGAACCAATGGAGGCCTGGATTTGGAGAGACCCCCAAAATGAAAGTGGAAACAAGTCGAAATGAAAATCAAAAAAAGACAAAATTAAAGTGAAAACAAGTCAAAATGATGCTCAGTATTGTGTGTGGCCTCCATGTGCCTGTGTGACCTCCCTACACTGACTGGGCATGCTCCTGATGATGTTGCGGATGTTCTCCTGAGGGATCTCCTGGACAAAAGCATCCACCAACTCCTGAATAGTCTATGTTGCAACGTGACGTTGGTGGATGGAGCGAGACATGCTTTCCCCGATGTGCTCAATTGGATTTAGGTCTGGGGAACGGGCGGGCCAGTCCATAGCTTCAATGCCTTCATCTTGTAGGAACTGCTGACATACTCCAGGCATTGTCCTGCATTAGGAGGAACCCATGGCCAACCACACCAGCATACGGTCTCACAAGGGCTCTGAGGATCTCATCTCGGTAACTAATGGCAGGCAGGCTACCTCTGGTGAGCACATGGAGGTCTGTGTGGCCCTCCAAAGAAATGCCACTCCACATCATTACTGACCCACTGCCAAACCGGTCATGCTGAAGGATGTTGCAGCAGGTTCACACTCAGCACATGTGACAGACGTGACAGAGTCTGGAGACGCCATGGAGAGCGATCTGCTGCCTGCAACATCCTTCAGCATGACCGGTTTGGCAGTGGGTCAGTAATGGTGTGGGGTGGCATTTCTTTGGAGGGCCACACAGCCCTCTATGTGCTTGCCAGAGGTAGCCTAACTGCCATTAGGTACCGAGATGAGATCCTCAGACCCCTTGTGAGACCATATGCTGGTGCAGTTGGCCATGTGTTCCTCCTAATGCAGGACAATGCCAGACCTCATGTGGCTGGAGTGTGTCAGCAGTTCCTGCAAGATGAAGGCATTGAAGCTATGGACTGGCCCGCCCGTTCCCCAGACCTGAATCCGATTGAGCACATCTGGGACATCATGTCTCGCTCCATCCACCAACGTCACGTTGCACCACAGGCTGTCCAGGAGTTGACGGATGCTTTAATCCAGGTCTGGGAGGAGATCCCTCAGGAGAACATCTGCAAGCTCATCAGGAGCATGCCCAGGTGTTGTAGGGAGGTCATACAGGCACATGGAGGACACACACAATACTGAGCATCATTTTGACTTGTTTCCACTTTAATTTTGTCTTGTTTTGATTTTCATTTTGACTTGTTTCCACTTTCATTTTGGGGTTTCTCCAAATCCAGGCCTCCATTGGTTCAAAAATTTGATTTCCATTGATGATTTTTGTGTGAATATGTAGACAGCACATTCTACTTTGTACACAACAAAGTATTCAATGAGAATATTTCATTCATTCAGATCTAGGATGTGCTATTTGATTGTTCCCTTTATGTTTTTGAGCAGTGTATTTATATGCCCATGTAGCTTTCTGAAAAGCCAGTCCAGCAATACATTAACATGGCCAGTCCATTGATCCATCACTGAGAAATCAGCATTGAATTTATATACAAATTGCTATCCTAGATCTGATGCCTCGGTCATTCAAGCTCTATTCCCTGCCCAGTGCTGCCTCCTCTTATTAATTTGCATTCTCTATGCTATATGTCTCTAGATATCCAGATAATTGAGCAATTAGTCAAGCAGAAGGAGGTAACACTGGGTGAGGAATAGAGCTGGAGTGACGGAGGCTTCATGTCTTCATCATTTACATATTAATTCAAACATTAATTTTTCAGTGACAGGTATGGACTGGCCATATAAAGGTATTGCTGGACTTGCCTTTGCAAGAGCTACATGCATCTATAAATAGTTTGGAGTGTGAAAACCTGCTGCCAGTCTATAAGAGTCTGTGCTCACTTCTATTTTCGTGAAAATATTCAGTGAAAAAAGTCAGACAGCCAAAATGGATCATAATGGATCTGAAGCGGGATTAAATAGCCAGAAGGAAGACTGGAAAAGTAATCTCAGTGAATGCAGGCTCTATCACTCCATGTGAACAGTACACTGTCAGGACTGTGCTGCATAATCTGATTCTAATGCAAAATTAACACAATAAAGCTGCTTTGAAAAGTAGAATATCATGAAGTGTGCTAAACATGTCTTGCTTGCAAAAGCCAACATCTTGAATTTGGGTTATGAATTGATTGCTGTCAATGTTGTCGCATCTTAACGTTGATGTGACAGATTTGTCTCTTCTGCATGTTTCCTCTGATTACTGTGTTCTTCTCTCTTGGCCTGCATGTATGCTACAGGACCACGCTTTGGAAATTAATGGCAGAACAGTCCTCAGTGCTCTGTCTAACACTGCTATGCCTCTGAGTGGTGGTGTGACCTCTAATGGACAATGTCAGGCTACTTCAACAAGCAAGAGATCCATCATGCACATAGCAACTCTTTTGTAAAGACATCACCACTTAGATCCATGTTGTCTCATTCCATTGCTTCCGAAACGTCTTCTGTCAGGCGTAGCGTATACCCCAAGCCTGACGGTTTAGTCAATGACGAGAACAATACCAACAGTCAGTTTAGCCCTGCTAAGAAAAGACTATATAACAATCCCATTGGGCTTTATTCAGCAGAGACTCTTAATGAAATGGCTGAGATGCATAATTTGAGTCTCAAAGGAAGGGCTTCAGGAGGAGGTCTTCTTAGAGGGTACGTAATAGAAGCTTCCCATAAATTTTTACCATGATTACACTATCTAATACTATCCAATATTACATTTGGGTTTTATAGCACTGAACTGACTATTCCTGGCAAAATTCATCAACTTATTTAATTTAATATACTAAAATTTAACTTTAGAAAATTTTCTAAAAATTGAATTTTGAATGCAATTTTTTTTCTCCTAAAATTGCAGCCAAACTCCCTTGAAACTTTTAAATCATGTGTGATTGAAGTTCTTTGTTTCCTGGAATCACCTTTTGCTGGCAAATAAAATCATGACTCTTCGTGGTCACAACAAAGTCCATTTCTTCCTTTTTCTGATCTGAATTTTATACCATCAGAATCCATTATGTCCTCTCCAGGCAGATATTGGGGCAGATAACGCCGCCCCTTGATGTTAACATTTAAAGGGAGCCTGTCACCATGAAACTGTCATCCAATTAACAGGCACCATGTTGTAGACCAGAAGGAGTTAAGTAACTTGATATATCACTTTGTGAGATACGATTCCATATTACATGTGTTTCATCATCTGCTCTTTCTGGGATTTTGGGTTAAGTGGGCGGTCCTATCAGTGATTGTCAGATTTCTCTGTATGAGGTTGAATATAGAGGTAGCTGTCAGTCACTGATAGGACCGCCCTCTGCACCAAAACCCCAGAAAGAACAGAGGATTAAATGATGAAAACAGGTTATACAGAATCTTTTCTCACAAAACTATATATCAACCTGCTTAGGGCCTGAAGACTGGACTGTATGTTCATGGTATCAAGTCCCCTATAACCAAACCCCTGCCCAGACTTCTGCTCCCTCTAACCTTACAACTTGAGAGATGTAACAATATTGAACTGCAATCACATACATTTATTAGTGGAGTTAGTCTACGTGGATTTGGGGAACTTTAATCTTTCAAATCACAAAATAAAACGCATTATTTGCTCCATTTTTCCATTACGTTAACAAACGTTGATGAATTTAGCCATAGAAGGTGTTTTGCACTGATTCATGGCAGATATGACGACTGTTGGTGTCTGTGTATGTATACTGGAGCAAGGCTTTTATTCACTCAGGCATGAGCAGTATGGAACAGCGGTAGCCTTCCTCCTGGATACTTGGTGCATCGAAGCAAAGCTTTACTAAATGCTGCCGTGTATATGAGGATTAGAAAGATCAATTGCTGCAAGACAAATACCAATGTACACAGCGTCCACATTATGCTGCCTTACAGGGCGCACATAATTCTTCCTTAAAGTTCCCAAATAATACTGCAATCAAATTTACAAACACCATCAACATAAAATGCTTGAAAATACTGGGTGGTCTCAGTGTGCTTTTGGGGTTCCCAACCCATCATTGGAGGATTTGTAAAGGGGGCCTGGACAGTTTCCTAGATTTCTACCTGCTAAGACCACCCTAGACCTGCAATTAGTATTAATTTCACGATGTAACACTTGATGACCGTCCCGTCTCCCAAGGAGTGGAGGGTGCCTATACCGGTGTACCCTCACTGTAAATTCTCTGCATGCAAGAGGGCTCACTTCATTGGCCTGTAATAGAACAGAATGCTGAAGCTCAAATAACTGGACGGGCATCACCACTTAGTAAAGACTACATGCTAGAAATGGACACATAATACTTCCAGAAAGTTACCTTTTTGGTTATGAGTGATCATATTTATTAAATGTTGACATATATTTTCTCTAATAATATATAGAATTAAAAATCCGCTTAAAGAGTAACTGTCATTTTATTTATAAAATTATTATTATTAGTATTTTTATTATTATGATTCATAAATGAATTATAGCCATGAAAAAAAGAAACTTTGTAATATAAGTTATTAACCCCTCTCTGACATTAGACGTACTATCCCGTCCATAAAACCCGTGCCATTCTGCCCATGGACGGGATAGTACGTCATAGGCGATCAGCTGCGCTCCTGAGGGGAGCGCAGCTAATCGCCGCCGGGTGTCAGCTGATTATCACAGCTGACACCCGTGACTGTGTGTCAGGAGCGGTCACGGACCGCTCCCGGCACATTAACCCCTAGCACACCGCGATCAAACATGATCGCGGTGTACTGGGGGCACAGGGGAGGATCGCGCAGGGTGGGGGCTCCCTGCGCGCCCCCCTGAGACCCTCAGACCAGCGCGATGTGATTGCGCTGTTCTGAGGGCTTCCTCCCTCCCAGGACCCGGATCCAAGATGGCGCCGGGGTCCTGGAGGGAGGCGGCTTCCTCAGTGCCTGCTGAGAGCAGGCACTGAGAAGCCTGCTGCACTGCCTGAGCGATCGCTGGTGTGACAGTGTGCTGTGCACACTGTCACACCAGCGATTTGATAAAATACAGTGATGTCCCACCCTGGGACAAAGTAAAAAAGTTAAAAAAATAAAAATAAACATGTTATAAAAAAAAAAATCCAAAATAAAAAAAAAAAAAAAAATATTCCCCAATAAATTCATTTCTTCCTGTAAATAAAAAAAACAAAACAATAAAAGTACACATATTTGGTATCGCCGCGTCCGAAACGACCCCCTCTATAAAACTGTCCCACTAGTTAACCCCTTTAGTGAACCCCTTAAAAAAAAAAAAAAAAACGAAGCAAAAAATCAATGCTTTATCATCATACCGCCGAACAAAAAGTGGAATAACGCGCGATCAAAATGACCGATATAAATAAACATGCTACTGCTGAAAAACGTTATCTTGTCCTGCAAAAAACGAGCCGTCATACAGCATCATCAGCGAAAAAATAAAAAAGTTATAGCTCTCAGAATAAAGCGATGCAAAAATAATTATTTTTTATATAAAATTGTTTTTATTCTATAAAAGCGCCAAAACATAAAAAAAATTATATAAATAAGGTATCGCCATAATCGTACTGACCCAAAGAATAAAACTGTTTTATCAATTTTACCACACGCGGAACAATATAAACGCCTCCCCCAAAAGAAATTCATGAATTGCTGATTTTCGTTCATTCTAACCTCCCAAAAATCGAAATAAAAAGCGATCAAAAAATGTCACCTGCTCAAAAGTGGTACAAATAAAAACGTCAACTCGTACCGCAAAAAATAAGACCTCACATGACTCTGTGGGCCAAAATATGCAAAAATTATAGCTCTCAAAATGTGGCGATGCAAAAAACTATTTTTGCAATAAAAAGCGTCTTTTAGCGTGACAGCTGCCAATCATAAAAACCCGCTATAAATAGTAAATCAAACCCCCCTTTATCACCCCCTTAGTTAGGGAAAAATAATAAAATTAAAAAAATGTATTTATTTCCATTTTCCCATTAGGGTTAGGTTTAAGGTTGCGGCTAAAGTTAGGGTTAGGGTTGGCGCTAAAGTTAGGATTAGGGTTAGGGTTGGGATTAGGGGTGTGTTAGGGTTAGGTTTGTGGTTAGGGTTGGGACTAGGGTTAGGGTAGGGGTGTGTTGGGGTTAGGGTTGGAGTTAGAATTGGGGGGTTTCCGCTGTTTAGGCACATCAGGGCTCTCCAAATGTGACATGGCGTCTGATCTCAATTCCAGCCAATTCTGCGTTGAAAAAGTCAAACGGTGCTCCTTCACTTCTGAGCTCTGCCATGCGTCCAAACAGTAGTTTATCCCCACATATGGGGTATCAGCGTACTCTGGACCCCAAGAGTTATTGTGCAATTTGTCCTATTTCTTCTGTTACCCTTGGGAAAATAAAAAACTGGGGGCAAAAATATCATTTTTGTACAAAAAAAATTATTTTTTTTGTTTTTACGGCTGTACATTATAAACTTCTGTGAAGCACTTGGGGCTTCATAGCGCTCACCACACACCTAGATAAGTTCCTTGTGGGGTCTATTTTCCAAAATGGGGTCACTTGTTGGGGATTTCCACTGTTTAGGCGCATCAGGGGCTCTCCAAATGCGACATGACGCCCCCAGACCATTCCATCAAAGTCTGCAATCCAAAACGTCACTACTTCCCTTCCGAGCCCCAACGTGTACCCATACAGTAGTTTTCTCCCACATATTGGGTATCAGCGTACTCAGGACAAATTGGACAACAACTTTTGGGGTCCAATTTCTCCTGTTACCCTTGTGAAAATAAAATATTGGGGCGAAAAAATCATTTTTGCAAAAAAAAAAAAAAAGATTTTTTATTTTTACGGCTGTGCGTTATAAACTTCTGTGAAGCACTTCGGGGTTCAAAGTGCTCACCACAGATCTAGATAAGTTCCTTGTGGGGTCTATTTTCCAAAATGGGGTCACTTGTGGGGGGTTTCCACTGTTTAGGCGCATCAGGGGCTCTCCAAATGCGACATGGCGCACCCAGACCATTCCATCAAATCCAAAACGTCACTACATCCCTTCCGAGCCCTGACGTGCGCCCATACAGTAGTTTTCTCCCACATATTGGGTATCAGCGTACTCAGGACAAATTGGACAACAACTTTTGGGGTCCAATTTCTCCTGTTACCCTTGTGAAAATAAAATATTGGGGGCGAAAAAAATCATTTTTGTAAAAAAAAAAGATTTTTTATTTTTACGGCTGTGCGTTATAAACTTCTGTGAAGCACTTTGGGGTTCAAAGTGCTCACCACACATCTAGATAAGTTCCTTGTGGGGTCTATTTGCCAAAATGGGGTCACTTGTGGGGGGTTTCCACTGTTTAGGTGCATCAGGGGCTCTCCAAATGTGACATGACGCCCCCAGACCATTCCATCAAAGTCTGCAATCCAAAACGTCACTACTTCCCTTCCGAGCCCCGACGTGTGCCCATACAGTAGTTTTCGCCCACATATTGGGTATCAGTGTACTCAGGACAAATTGGACAACAACTTTTGGGTTCCAATTTCTTCTGTTACCCTTGTGAAAATAAAATTTTGGGGGCGAAAAAATCATTTTTGTAAAAAAAAAAAAAAATTTTTTATTTTACGGCTGTACGTTATAAACTTTAGTGAAACACCTGGGGGTTCAAAGTTCTCACCACACATCTAGATAAGTTCCTTGAGGGGTCTAGTTTCCAAAATGGTGTCATTTATGGGGGTTTCCACTGTTTAGGCAGATCAGGAGCTCTCCAAACACAACATGGCGTCCAGCCAATTCTGCGTTGAAAAAGTCAGACGGCGCTCCTTCCCTTCCAAACTCTGCCATGCACCCAAACAGTGGTTTACCCCTACATACGGGGTATCAGCGCACTCAGGACAAATTGCACAATAACTTTTGGAGTCTTGTTACCCTTGGAAAAATAAAAATTGGGGTGAAAAGATCATTTTTGTGGAAAAAATATGATTTTTAAATTTTACGGCTCTACGTTATAAACTTGTGTGAAGCACTTGGGGTTCAAATTGCTCATCAAAAATCTAGATAAGTTCCTTAGGGGTCTAGTTTCCCAAATGGGGTCATTTGTGGGGGGTTTCCACTGTTTAGGTACATCAGGGGCTCTCCAAATGCAACATGGCATCCAAACTCAATTCCAGCCAATTTTGGATGGAAAAAGTCAAATGGTGCTCCTTCCATTCCGAGCTCTGCCGTGCGCCCAAACAGTGGTTCCCCCCCACATATGGGGTATCAGCATACTCAGGACAAATTGTACAACAACTTATGTGGTCCAATTTCTCCTGTTACCCTTGGGAAAATAAAAAATTAGTGACTAAAAGATAATTTTTGTGGGAAAAAAATAGGATTTTTTATTTTCATGCCCGGGCATTATAAACTTGTGTGAAGCACTTGGGGGTTCAAAGTGCTCACCAAAGATCTAGATAAGTTCCTTAGGGGGTCTAGTTTCCAAAATGGGGTCACTTGTGGGGGGTTTCCACTGTTTAGGCTCATCTGGGGCACTGCAAACGGAACATGACCCCCATTAACGTCTGCATTCCAAAACGTTACTACTTCCTTTCCAAGCCCTGCCGTGCGCCCAAACAGTTTCCCCCCCCACATATGGGGTATCAGCGTATTCAGGACAAATTGGACAACAACTTTTGGGGTCCAATTTCCTTGGGAAAATTCAAAAATTTGGGACTAAAAAATCATTTTTTGTGGAAAATTGATTTTTTTTTTTCACACCCAGGCTTTATAAACTTTTGTGAAACACTTGAGGGTTCAAAGTGCTCATAAAAGATCTAGATAAGTACCTTAGGGGGTCTAGTTTCCAAAATGGTGTCACTTGTGGGGGATTTCCACTGTTTAGGCGCATCAGGGGCTCTCCAAACGCGACATGGCATCCAATCTAAATTCCAGCCAATTTTAGTTTGAAAAAGTCAAACGGCGCTCCTTCCCTTACGAGCTCTGCCGTGTGCCCAAACAGTGGTTTTCCCCCACATATGGGGTATTGGCGTACTCAGGAGAAATTGCATAACAACCTTATCTGTCCATTTTCTCCTTTTACCCTTGTGAAAATAAAAATAAAGTTTGTAAAAGATAATTTTTGTGGCTAAAAAGTAAAATATTCATTTTTTCCTTCCACGTTGCTTTAGTTACTGTGAAGCACCTGAAGGGTTAATAAACTTCTTGAATGTGGTTTTGAGTACCTTGAGGGGTGCAGTTTTTAGAATGGTGTCACTTTTGGGTATTTTCTGCCATATAGACCCCTCAAAGTGACTTCAAATGTGAGGTGGTCCCTAAAAAAAATGGCTTTGTAAATTTTGCTGTAAAAATGAGAAATCGCTGGTCAACTTTTAACCCTTATAACTTCCTAACAAAAAAAAATTTTGGTTCCAAAATTGTGCTGATGTAAAGTAGAGATGTGGGAAATGTTATTTCTTAACTATTTTGTGTGATATATTTCTCTGTTTTAAGGGAATAAAAATTCAAAGTTTGAAAATTGCAAAATTTTAAAAATTTTCGCCATATTTGCGTTTTTTTCAAAAATAAACGCAAGTTATATTGAAGAAATTTTACCACTAACATTAAGTACAATATGTCACGAGAAAACAATCTCAGAATCGCGAAGATACGTTGAAGCGTTTCAGAGTTATAACCTCATAAAGAGACAGTGGTCAGAATTGTAAAAATTGGCCCGGTCATTAACGTGCAAACCACCCTTGGGGGTGAAGGGGTTAAAGAAAGCGGCTCCTTTCTCCTTCTGGACTGATCATTCATTCTCAAAATTCTCAATGTACAGGTAAAATCTGTCTTCAGTGAATACAGATTTTCCCATTACTGAGATAGGAGATGGGCAGATAGTGCTCATAAATTAATCGACAGTTGGTGCTCAGTAAGTTCTACTGTCATCTCCTATCTCATTTTTACCCCTGGATTGAGATTGAAGAATGAGTCCAGGAGGAGAAGTGAGAAGACTTGTCTGATAAGAAATATTAAACATTTGCTTATTTTCATGTGCACTATTGATCTATGAAAAAAAATGATCACGGTTACTCTTTAATTGAATCGTGTACGTGTTTTCCAACTTATTTTGTTCCTCCGATTTATCTTACTATGGTAGGATTACAGTTTTCCTAGGCCTTAACACTAAGTAGTCATGATTCCTTTGTGTGGTTCTTTGGTAAAAGACAAATCCGGTCCATATGCACTGATGGGGCATATGAAAATCATGGAGGCGATTCCGTCTCAGAGAGCGTCTCCTACTCAGGGACTTACAGGGTTGGCCATTTGAATAGCTGCCAGGTCATACTACATTTCCTGTGTAGCGCCAGCAGGAGAAATGGCTGGTCAGACATGGTTTTCCATAACAATAACTGATTGGCAAAAACAAAAAAGACATTGCCTCATTTTATAAGGGTCCATTTACAGTCTCCAGTCATTGTGACCACCATTTATCGGTGATCTTCATTGATCATCCTCTTTAAAACGTATCATTATAGGTGGCAACATTTGTCATCTGAAATTCCTTTTATAGCAACATTAACACCTACACGGTGGACTTCTGCCTAAGATGTGGATCTTGGGAGAATATTCACTAACCAATACAGAGCACCTTCCGTGTCAGCTGATCCGTGTCAGCTGATCCATATTCTGCAGTGCCATCACTCACTGTCCCCAGTGGAGCTCACAATCTAAATTACCTAACAGTATGACTTTGGAGTTATTGGAGGAACCCGGAGAACCCGGAGGAAACCCAGGAAAACACGGGAAGAACATACAAACTTCTTGCAGATGTTGTTCTTGCTAACCACTGAGCCACCATGCTGCATCTGACCATTTTTTTCCTGGTGCACACAACTACACTATTGAATTGTCCTACATGTTCTTAAATTGAAATTCTCCCTCCATTAAAACATGCAGTTGTAGTGCTTCTATATGAGGAACACAATTGCACTTGGTTTACGACAACTCTCAAAGGTCTTCATATAGTGGAATCTAGTAATGGATTATTTCCTATATTTACTTGACTATGTGTTGGATATGGGAATTACTGCTGCCAAACCATTACAATATAGTGAAACATCTGGACTATATGCACTTGTATACATTCATTCCGCTATGAATGAATGCACTTCCACTTTAGAAATAACATTGCTTTTCCACCTTCTCCACTGGATCATAAATTTGATTTTTCTCTAAACGTTTAGCTCCTGTTCTACCTTAAAACTGTCAGATGACGCGCATGGACGAGGTTCAGAGGATTAAAACAGACACAGGCTCCTTTTTACCAAATGATACTGTTACACCGTGTTTGACTGTAAGGAGATGCTCAGCTGTTGAGCACATACCAAAAATGGCTATATGACTATCTGCTTACAGCCTCCAGCGTGTTCTTAATATATCTCAGTAGATAATATAGCAGGCGGATATTTTAGAGACTAGAAGAAATGCCACAATAGTTCTCTATGTAAGCAGTGACACAGGAGTAGAGTGAAAAGCATCATTCTTTAAAATTAAGAAAGTTAAAAAGACACAAATATACTTTAACTAGAGACAGCAATGCTAGAACAAAAGATAGGGGGCAACCAACAAGCCATGATGTCTGGGCCAGTTTATTTAGGAATGTGGCTGGACAGGTGATGGAATCATTCTCCGGGGTGGAGGAAATCCTAATTACAACTATAAAAAAGTGTCATAAAAAAACCAATTCATATCTGCACATGCCAGATATTTATTTAAAGGGAATCTGTCAACAGATTTTTGCTACCTCATCTGAGAGCAGCATAATGTAGGAAAAGAGACCCTGATTCCAATGATGTATCGCTTAATTTACTGGGTGCCGCAGTTGTGATACAATCAGAGTTTTTAGATGTAACATGTAGCAGAGTTCAGGAAACTAGCCCCGCCCACATCACAGCTTTCTGTGTACATAGTCTATTGGCAGTGAGCTGCTAATCAGTTCTGGGGGAGTTGTCAGACAAGTGCTAACAGGACACCTCCTGCTGAAATAACACTCACTGTATTCCAACAACAGCATACAGCCTATTAAGTGACACATCACTGAAATCAGTGTCTCAGCCCCTACTTTATGCTGCCCTTAAATTACATAGCAAAAACTATATATATATAATATATATAACATTGTACTGTTAAGGTAAAGATGTAGGCAATGTTTAGAAGATTCATTATGGCTTCTAGTTTATACATACTTTACCCTTTCCAAAAAAGGGTTCGAGCTTATTAGGATTGTGATTCAGTATGAACACATTTCCTTCACTGGCCAAAAGACTTGAGCAGATGACATATACTGACATCTACAATTGCACACTTTTTATACATCATTTCATTCCTTGTTCACTCATTTTTCAGCTTAGTATAGTTTCCTATAGCAACTCAATAGTAAACCCCTTTGTTCACCTGATAAAACCCTGCGCCTCTGCCCCAGTGGTCCTTGTCAGTCTGTTTCCATGCAGATATCACTTGAAGTCTACCCGTGACTGCTCGTCATGAGAAACATTTTCATGAGAAACATTTGCAGCATGCTGCGATTCACTTCTACACTCGTCTCACTCACTCCCATACAAGTCTATGGATGCGTGTGAAACATCGGACTGCACTTCAATGTCATCTCAGTGCAGTCCATTATACACCGAGACAGGCAGTGGAGGAGATGGAGAAATTACTTTCTCCGTCTCCTCCGCACTATCATGCGAGAGGAATGCAGCACAGTAGCATGACACTCGGCTCACGCTCACAGCAGAGCACCAACAGAAGGTCATTAACATATCACATACGATGCTCTCACATCAGATGCCATACGCTACTGTGATTTCAGCCTAAGATCTCACATCATCATTGCCTTTGTGCTTAGTTTTTATCAAGTCTTGTGTGTTTTGCATTGTTTTTTTGTTTGCACCAATTCATTATTTAATTTGGCACTTTTTTAAAGTCTATTTTACATGTGCTCGACTGTTTTCTGTTTTTTTTGCCAGACTTTTACAATTCCAGAAGTTATAGCCTGATTGATCAACTGCGACTTTTTAAAAAGCCACAAAATATTGGTGTATTGTTGAAACTTATGGCACCAAGATTCACAAAATCAGTTCCAGACAGGAAGAAAGACTACTTTTGACTTTACACCAAATTCATAAATCACATTTGCCATTTCGATGAATTTGGCTCCAAAAACAGCAACTGATATCAGACAAAAAAGAAAAATGACTTAAAAATAAATACAAGTGATTGAATGGGTGCCAAAGTATTTAGTGTTGGTCTTCTTGGAGTGAGCATTATGATGCTGTACATTGGTTGCGACAGAATTATGAAAGTGCATGTGTTGTGCCTGTCTATTTGTGAGCGGTTTATA
Source organism: Oophaga sylvatica (assembly GCA_033576555.1). Lineage (NCBI taxonomy): Eukaryota > Metazoa > Chordata > Amphibia > Anura > Dendrobatidae > Oophaga > Oophaga sylvatica. Next base: position 477,027,491 of record JARQOD010000003.1, on the reverse strand, counting down.
TATACAAGTCCTACTAATAGATGCTAATAAACACAACATATAGAATAATGTTTAATAAAAAATATATTTTTATTAATACATAAAAATAAATATTTTTTGGGAGATTTAAAAAGGATGAAATTAATGTTAATGTCCCTAAATAAATACGCTTACAAGTCTAAATAAGAATATAGCAGCAGGGTCAATAAATATAGGTTATGAAAAAAGTCCAAGTGGATTGGTAAATAAAAGTATACAGACACTTCAGCAAATATAAAAAAGCAGACATATCATAAGAACACACCGAGACTCCAGCGTACGTTTCGCCAGGTGGCTTTCTCAAGGAGTATTACATAAATTAGGGCTCTATACATAAAAGCACGACTTGAAGCTGGCAAGGCCCTAGGGCAAAGCCAATAGCAGGGGCCCACATTTAAATATTGGTGTTGTTTTATGTAGTATAGGACTTTTAGGTCGCCTTAGGGAATGTGCACACGGCATCTTTTAGACACCGGTACCTCCATCGCTTTTGAAGCCTGAAACTGTTAAAAGACGTAACAAAAGACACATGTACACATTAAGTCAATTTGACATTGCTGCACATGTTTAATCACTTTCTTCAGATGAAATCCGCCTGAAAAAGGCGTCATGTGCACATACCTTTAGACATTAGAGCTTCTGAGATGCCCACTCGCTCTATATGTATTTCCCTGATTTATTGTATTGTTGCCCCAGTTAAGTGCTCGTTTTCATCTGGCTTTCCCTGATAGGAGAATATTCTTAGATGTCTACACCCAGTATATATATTTGAGAAGTCAACTCCAAATTGCCACAAATTCCAAAGTTCATCAAATACAGTAATTGAAGTCAACGCATATATTAATTTTCTAAATATTCAGTGAACCCAGCTTAATTTTCATACTTACTGTACATGGAGAGAGTATAGTAATACCATCTGACACATAGAATAGTTGCAATGGAACACTGGGCTTAACATAACATACAGTCCTTGGTGGAAATAACTCTCAAAAATACTTTTCAGGGTCATCCAGCAGCCATAACACCTCTATAAGTCTTACTGGATAAAAGAGTAAGCCTCACATTTTGTGTCTATTGCTCATCGCTGTATTTTAGCAATGCAGTTGTTTTCCTCTCCTATTTGTGGATGGTTATGAACGGCATCTAAGCTTTAGTTAATGTCACAAGTCTTTATGTCAAATGCTACCATACAGTGCGATCACTTAAATATTAGCTATTACACTAATGGACTCCCTGCAGACAATCATTGTGTGCCGTTAGAGCCACTCTAAAGCTCAGTGGTCGCTGCCCAATGTACTTGGCAGCCAGATAAGTATGTTCCATAGAAAACCTGTTCAAATGTGGCTCTCAGCTCAGGAGGAGCTCATGTATCCATCCATCACCACAATTTCAGGAGGATTTCCAGGACTAGAAATACTTGCCTGCCTTTTTTCAATATCAGTGACACATCTGTTCATTTGTACCTTTGGAATTGCACCCCAACCCCAGTCAGGATTTTCTTATCTTCAACAAGCTCTTGAAGGATTGCTTCCCAAATTTTTACAATATGGCTGTATACCTGTAAATATCAAGCCGGAGCAGTAGCCAAAGTTTGGTAATTATCTTTTGGTTTGACAATGGTTGAGTCAAAAGGGACATATCCATACAGCTTCACTGGTCAATCATATGTCACACCAATGTAATAGGAAAATAATACTATCTGGAAGTAAATGTTTCAGCCAAAAACTTTATTAAATGATCTGATTTGTTATTTTTTGGACATTTTACATTCACACGGAAATAACCTTTAGAATACAGGGGCCTGGTGAGGCTGCCACGTAAGGCCAAATGGTAGTCCCACTGGAAGGTCAAAATATGCACACAAATTGCCGGGTGTTACCTGCAAACCTATGGGCTCATTCCCACCTACCTTGGATTAAGGATTGAGATATTCATTTTTTCCTTGATTCAGTCCAGCTACAGCCACATTTCTGCACTTTGTGCAATGTTCCTGGCAGCATGCTAGGGAATCTACACCGTAAAGACTCAGGAAATGTTAAAGGACATGATCTAAAAAAAAAAAATTCAATTTATATATTATACATAAGGAAAAAAAACATTTTATGTCTCTAAATAACATTGGAGAACACACAGTTATACAATGTAGACCCATAGCACATCACAGGCGCTACACTATGGATTCCTAAAATACATATATAATATAGAGACCTATGTACTAACCTCTTGTATTTCTTCTCTATCGTCACAGTTCACAGATCCTCCAAACCAAAGCTGCAGTTCTCATAAAATCATTTATGTGCTTAGTTTGGCTTATGATGACCTTCTTTTTCAGTGATGTAAAACTAGGGAACTCCTTCTTCTTTGGGAAAAATCCCAACTATTCAAAATATGGGGACATAATGATATAAACCAGTGCTAGAAGAAGAAGCCCATTTTCTGTTTCTGATTTATTTTATTTTTATCTTACATGGTCTTAATTAGAGATGAGCGAATTTATTTGGATTTTGGCCCTGAATCTGATTTTGACATATTCGAGCCATATTTGAACAATATTCGTGCCGAATATATGTCGGTTCCAAACATATTCGGTAATTTCTACTCCCATTGACTCTAATGACATTCGGCTGTGTGCGATGAATATTGCAAAAACTATATTCGATTCCGATCATATTCAGAACCGAATCCGAACAAATTCACTCATCTCTAGTCTTGATCCTCAGTGATGTTATGGGTCAGTCACAGGCTTTCTGGCTAGCTTTGGAGTTTAAAGAGACGACTCAGCAGTAGGAATCAATGTTTTCTTGATTCTAACATACAGATTTGACCATTTTTGTGTTTTATTTTACTTTATTCTATTTACTTGATGTTTCTTCTTTGCCTCTACAGGTTATAGCCAACACTGTTGCCAAGTTAGTATAAGAGTGTTGTTTCTTTTCTTTAGAATTGTGTGCTTGTGTGGCCCGCGCCTTTGGTCAGCATGTACATGTGGTGTTTAGAAAAGATATAACATCGAAGATCTCAGGGATCGAACATTGATGTCTTGCTCCCTCTCTAAAAGTCTTTATCAGTGGAGAACCTTTTACCTGAAATATGATTTTGATGCACTAAACTGACAATGCGCTTTTGTTGCTTAGTTTCTTACTGTGTCTAACCCAACCTACAGCATGCAGCCGTATTCTGCTGCATCTAACATAGTTATAGTTATTAAGGTTGAAGGAAGACTTTAAGTCCATCTAGTTCAACCCATATCCTATCCTAACCTGCCCTAACATGTTGATCCAGAGGAAGGCAAAAAAAACCCAAGTGGGAAACAGTAAGCTTCACATTGGGGAAAAAAAAATTCCTTCCGACTCCACGTATGGTAATCAGACTAGCTCCCTGGATCAACGCAATATCTAGGAAACTAGTGTATATAACCTATAATATTATACTTTTCAAGAAAGGTATCCAAATACTACTCTGTATGCCCCCTACAAGGTCATTAATAAATATGTTAAAGAGAAGCGGCCCCAATACTGACCCCTGTGGTACCCCACTGCTAACCGTGACCCAGTCCAAGTGTGCTCCATTAAGAATGACAACTTCTGCGAATCAATGGAGTTCTATGCTAAGGTTATAAAATCTACAAAGTTCTAAAGAAATTGGTGTCGCAGACATTAAAGAGTGACTAAATGTAAATAATGTGATAATAAACTTGCCACACAGTTTCCAGCCTGGCATTTTATGGATAGATCTCTCTACACATGTACTAATGGTGTTAATAGAAGTTTCCTTTGCGACTATAAATATTTATGCTTTGATTAATCTGTTACTTCTCTGTGAAGTCTCATTTTCCACCAAGTAGAGAATGCATTTTATTCAATGGAGAAATAATATGGGGTTGACAAGCTATATAACATTTTAACGCTACTAATAATGTTCTGCCAGCTAAACATTCAAAAGGCAAGAATGATTCCAAAGCAAAATTCCCACTGGTAAAGAAAAAGACTAACAGTGTTTCTGACTTGTGCTGAGTTAGGCAGCACTAACCGCATCCCTGTATGAGGAATGCTCACAATATAAATCCATCAACAGACTGGAGTATTAGGTTCTAGACGTTGTTAGCCACCCTGATTACCCTACTTCTGCGCTGGCCCGCTCCATTTGTGTTTGCTTCTACCCAAAAGCAGAGTTCGCCCCTAGTTCATATGTCAGCATGCAACTTTCAACGTGCTGGAAGGTAGCTGGCGTTTTGGATAAGCTTTTTAGCTATCCCAGCCCCTTTCTTTCATACTGCATCAACCTTTATAGAGAACTGTGCTGGTTAGGACCCATAGATGTATGGGTTCTAGTACCAGAACTGTACCCAAACTTGAACAAAAACCCAATTAAAAACAATGGAGACATGAACTTTGGATCTGGAGAAAAAAAAAATCTCTCTCTCTTTGACTTCCGGGAGAAGTCCGTGTTTGGCGTTTAACATTGGACACTAACTGTGCGGTACCTACTCCGAACATTTAAGTTCAGGTTCGCTCATCTCTAGTGCTGGTGCAGCTAATGCCCGTTTTAAGCAAGTCACTAGTGAACTGCAGACACCAAAAGTGAAAAAGCTCACAGTCTATTTTGTAACAAACCCAGAAGGGAAGCATATCAGTGGTGAAATAGGGACATTGAGGCAACTATCATAATTAAAGTATATAAATTAGTATATTTAACTTTATTTACTTCCCCAAAAATTGAAACAACTTTTAATGTTGTTGAATAACCTGTTTAAGCTAAAAATTAGATAGTTTTTAATTCACCTCCATCAGAATTTATTTATGAACGTCTTCAACTTCTACATTTAAATATTTTCACTACTTGAATTGTGTTTTGTGTGGTCCCTATTAAATGAATGGGGAATAGATAACCCAACTGTACATGAGATAATACAGCTGAACGTCCATCAGATCATGAAGATTCCTCCATATACAGTACAGACCAAAAGTTTGGACACACCTTATCATTCAAAGATTTTTCTGTATTTTCATGACTATGAATATTGTAGAATCACACTGAAGGCATCAAAACTATGAAGTAACACATGTGGAATTAAACATTACACTTTACAAAAAAGTGTGAAACAACTGAAAATATGTCTTATATTCTAGGTTCTTCAAAGTAGCCACCTTGATTACTGTTTTGCACGCAGAAAAGGTGAACGGATGGACTCTACATGCCTGGTTCCCACCGTGAAGCATGGAGGAGGTGGTGTGATGGTGTGGGGTGCTTTGCTGTTGACACTGTTGGGGATTTGTTCAAAATTGAAGCTGTGAGCGGTCCACCTCACCCCAAACCATCTCGATTGGGTTCAGTTATGGTGACTGTGGAGGCCAGGTCATCTGGCGTAGCACCCCAACACTCTCCTTCTTGGTCAAATAGCCCTTACACAGCCTGGTGGAGTGTTTGGGGTCATTGTCCTGTTGAAAAATAAATGATGGTCCAACTAAACGCAAACCGGATGGAATAGCATGCTGCTGCAAGATGCTGTGGTAGCCATTCTGGTTCACTATGCCTTCAATTTTGAATAAATCCCCAACAGTGTCACCAGCAAAGCACCCCACACCATCACACCACCTCCTCCATGCTTCACGGTGGGAACCAGGCATGTAGAGTCCATCCGTTCACCTTTTTTGCATGCAAAGCAGTAATCAAAGTAAAAGGTGGCTATTTTGAATAACCTAGAATATAAGACATATTTTCAGTTGTTTCACACTTTTTTGTAAAGTGTAATGTATAATTCCACATGTGTTAATTCATAGTTTTGATGCCTTCAGTGTAATTCTACAATTTTCATAGCCATGAAAATACAGAACAATCTTTGAATGAGAAGGTTGTGTCCAAACTTTTGGTCTGTACTGTATATGTCAATACTGATAGAGGATCTCAAGACTTCATAAGTGTGAAATAAAGTAATAATCATGGAGGGCAGATTCCTAATAGTGACCCCATTAAAGATCTTCATAGTCAGCCTCTCCTAATTTGAAATCGCTGCTTGCAGGGAACAATACATGTAATGAAGCAGTCTGATCGGCAGGGCTGTATTTACACCTTATGCTGCCCTAGCCACCGATCTTGAATAGACCTCCATTAAAGGGATATTCACTTGTTTCTTCTCTATTTAAAGGGTTTTTCCCAAGTTTTATTTTTCATCTCCTGCACTACTAATTGACAGTTCGGACCGTTGACATGTTTGCACCAATGACCCAAACTGTGCGCTCTCATGCTGCAAGCAAAGGCAGCTTAACCTACAGCATGTAATGAAGGTAGGGTAGGGGCACTGAAGCTGGACGGAAATAGCGAAGCCGCCAGCATCAGAGTAACAATTGTAAGCTGTGGCATATCAATGGGCAGTAAACTGTAGAATTAATAATCCCTCCATTCCGGGGAACGAAGATGATCACTATAGGACATAAATTGTAAAATTGCTTGTTATTGCCAACAATTGTCAATTTTACCCATCTCTGATGATGAGGTAACAGAAATTGACATAAAAATCCATATTACAGGCCGTTTACAGTGCAGTAAAACCTTGCATCGTGGGGATGAGATTTGCTCACATTTCATCCATAAGTCTAGAAAATAAAAAATAAAAATCTGCAGCATTTCTATATGTGTGAACATATCCTCCAATTGGTAGTTTTGGCGATGACCAGTCACGGCCTCTGTTCCTTCCCCAGAGGTACCAGGGGACTGAGGTCTGATTGGTGTCCTTCTTCTCCATTTTACATCTGGTTTGCAGGAGACTTGACCCTGTCTCTTCCCTGCGGCTTGATACTGACTGATGTGAAACTGGCCTCCTGTTTAGCCCTGCTGATCAGTGGTCAACACGAGTAGCTGAGAAGGTTAATATACGACTTGTAGAGAAGGATGCAGTATAACATGACTTTCTTCACTTTGATTTCTTTGCTTTGTGAGGTTTGGAGTCCAGTGAACAATGCTACTCACTTTTTAACAGCTATATCTGTATAGCTATCAATTTCTAATAAGACGGCCCACTGGACTCCTAAGTTAACTCTGAGAAGTGATTGAAAAGAACAAATTAGTAATCCTATGTTCCCACAAGTCTACAGATATCAGTCAGCTCGGCTCCTTCTGTTCATGACACCCACAGATAAGACTGCATGGTTAGGGTTCCCTTTTATTGCGTAGTGAATGTCAACTTTAAGTTTCCCTGTAAATGTGCTGACTATGGTTATTTTAGTGAACTGGGATCAAGCTGGTATTTTGTTGTGGAAACCCGTGTGTGAAATACTTGACGAGTCTGCAGAAAGGGGGCTCCTATAAATTGCTGTAACATGTTAGCCCAAGATTCCATCATTACTAATCACGGCAATGGAGAATGCCCATGCAAATCAACAAGAACATGGAATGGGGTCTCCTTTTCATGACAAAACGCTGAAAGATTCCCTTTTAGGCTGTATGCCTTCATGTTTTATAGATTTCACCTGCCCTAAAATACGCAGTCACCATTTCTAATAACTTACTTGTGTGTTGTTTGCACCATCATTGCATGTAATAACCCTGTGACATCTAACCGAGATCTCCGTGGATCATTCATACGCAGCTTATCTTGATCACAATCACCTTTTTTTATTCTTCTTCCCGTTTCCACCATTCACAACTTACTTCACTTCCTCCCAGCTCTGAGTTTGTGGAACGATTCAACCCCAATGTCCTGAAGGACTCGGCCCTCTCTACCCACAAGCCAATTGAGGTGAAGGGTCCTGGAGGCAAAGCCACAATAATTCATGCCCAATATAACACTCCAATCAGCATGTATTCCCAGGATGCCATTATGGATGCTATTGCTGGTCAAGCTCAGGCCAGAGGCAGCGATCTCTCAGGGTAAGCCATCTAATACACTTTCTTGCATGATGGATAATAAAGTAAGCACCTTTTTATTACAGTTTACAGAGTTCTGTGCAGATAAAAGTTATATACGGTAAGGTAATTGGGACTGACTGGTTATATGCTTCCCATAATATGTCAGACATACCATTAATTCACAATTCGAGGATGCAGATTGTTTGTAGACTTAGACTAGATGTTGGCTTAGAAAATTCTCTATTATCTCAAATTCTGGAATCAAGAACCAAAGCTTAGAGATTTCTTCTATGGATGTAGCAGAACTCAGTTAATGTGGTTTGTGTTTCAGAATGTTTCAGGTAAACCTGCTATGCTAGCACGGGTCTATTACACCTATCCAGGATTCTCAGAAAAAGGCAGCCAATTTTATCATCATGACAGTGGATATATTTATACTATGTCATTTCAGATTTCGGCAAAATGAATGAGACCTAGGTCGTCAGTGACATCAGCAGAAGGCCATCAGCAGTCCAAATTCTTTCATTGCACCTTCTTGCTTTATGTTAAATTCAGCCATGACAATGACTCACTTCTTTCCCAATTACAACCATTGCAATGTGTTACAACGCGTGCAAAAGTCGCCCTGTGCAACCAAAACTCAACCACCTTGTTGACTGAAGTCTAAAATAGTCTGACCTGGGCTTTCCTGACCTCGTCACTGACTCCTCATGCAGCTCAGGTCTTTTTAATCTGTCTAGTTGAGTAGATACAAGTATTTCCCATAAATTAATAATTCCATAGTAGGTAACAGTCCCAATTGTCACAGATATTTTCTTAAATCACCCTGAAAAAGAACAGAGTTTATCAAACCCAAAGTGGGTCCATTGGCTACATTCCTGAGAATGGTTTCAATTCCTTAATTTTTCGTTTTTAATGTTACGTTAGTAATTCAAGAGCATTCTTTCTGATATTGAGCCATTACTGCCTGTAAACTGTAAAATAAAAACATTTCTTTGTTATTCTTCATGAAAACATTGACATCTGGGTGGTATCACTTTTCTGGCCAATAGTGTGTGTTCCTACAAATGCTGATACTGATAACATTGTTTGGATAATATCAGTACACACGCCATGGCAAAAACAGAAACTCCCAATTGTCAAGTAATTTCCAGTAGGAATAACAGAGCATGCTCCAGAATCATTACTTTATGGGGAATTTAAATATTTCTAGAACATACCATTCACGTAAGACAACTTTTCCGCCGTCATTTCGCATGCAAGTCACCACCCGCATGGATACATGAGTAATATCTACTGTTCTGCACAAGGTTTTACACTGTGCTACAGCCATACGAAGTCTTCTCCGTCCTCAGAATGAAAGTGTGTGCTACTTGTCTGTCATTTGAAGATTTTTCCTTCTGTTCTACTTCTAGGAAGCTGCAGGCAAATATCATAAATCAATGTCTAAGTAATTTTTTATACCAGTTAACAACTTTTCTCCCATGACTTCTGACAGATATAATTCCTGCTGTAACATAGTGATGCTGAGCATGATAAATGGTAAACTGCCGAACCTCGAGTGAGTGGCTGAATGTGACTAACGCCAAGGATTGTAGCCCATACGGTATTATCAAGTGTTGGATAGAAATAGCTAATTACTGCCCCCATGTGGTCACTGTGGATTACAACTACTGAGAAAAAGCCAAAGATGATTTTTTGAGATTGGTATCAGTCTGTAACATTTTTAGCTTAGGTGCAAGATATCATTATTTAATTTATAGATTTATTTATGTATGTTTTATTGGATGAGGCTTTTATAATGGCTGAAGTCACTGCCTTCATAAAAACGATTACTGCGGTGTCTTATGCCAAGCACAGAAACAGAAATAGTCCTTTCGGCCATCTCAGTGGTGTCGTACTGGAAGCATACTCATAAAATATACCCTTTAAGTAACACTTAAATAGGCCCTTCAGTCACGCTGAATGTGCAAAAAGACATGTAAAATGATAGCACAAACAAATACCAAAGCTATAGTAAACTGACGGCAGATGTAGAAATAGGGGCAGATACTGTGTCAGGGAAATACTGCCTAGGAGACATGTTCAAGGCTGGTATCAGCCCTGGAGATAAGATCTGACCAGGGCAGTTTCTGAATGTTGCTGAGGCCTCATTAGAAAGAAAAAAAATAAACCTGACATACCGAGCACATATAATATAGCGTAACAAGTCATCGCAGTGTGGTCTGTAGCAATTAAGTGTGCAGTGACTGTATATGATGTGTGTACAGTGTTTGCAGTCTATGGATGTTCTACAGCGTAGGAGCAAAGGTCATCATGAGAAAGTCTTGTGTAACTACATATTCCTGACTCAGCTTCCATCAGGCTAGACTAAACAACATGGCCGACGGGGGAACATTTTTCAACATTTGGTCTGTCTGTGTTACATGTTTATATCGCTATATCACTATTAGTGGATAATAGACAAGATTCCCTGTCTATTCAAGAAAACTTTGATGAATATCTTGCTAATTAAAAGGGAAGATATTTTCAGAAAGTGACCTATTGTTTAAATTAGTCTTTTTATGCATTCTTGTATATTGTATATGTTTTTTTTTAAATTTCTGCCAATATTTTTTTTATACATTACAATCTGTAATTTGACTTCCTATTGTTTCAGGAAACAATACATGTACATAGCTATAATGAACAAACTCTGACCATACATTATGAATTGAAAAAGTAAAGAATCTAATGAGCGTGTTCAGAGATCATTGTAAAAAGGAGGGGAAGCAGGGTCAGCTGTGACATCATCTATTCTGAATGGTGGATCCTGTATTATCTGCTGTGTATAGAGGTGTAACCTGTCGCTGTAATTCTGCCTCTGCTGATAATAAGCCTGCTGAAAACTCTCCCAGAGGGTTCAGGAAGTATGAATCTAAAAAGGCATAGTGACCAGGTCATTTTCTGATTATAGCTTCCCTTTAAGCCTCATGCATTCTAGCTGGACTCATAAAATCATCATTTTAATATGAGGAATATGCAGTTACTCTAGCATTAATTTTCAAAGTAAGGTCACCAGCCTCATCCCATCTAAGAAATTTACTTACCACCAATTTATGGATCTGTTTTTAAAGAGGCAACAACCCGTCGACTATTGTTTTTAAAAGATAAGTACTTTGCAAATCTGTAAAAGGATTGGGGGACCTCTTACAGTGGGAAGAACACAAGCATTGGGTATGGGGGTCAGAACAAGATTACTGATGCTTCCTCGATTAGGCGTGGTGCACCAAGTTCGACTTAGGTGAGGCCTGCGGACTCAGTTGCGGATTTTTCCGTGCGGATTTTGCTAAATTCGCAGGTAAAATGACCTGCGTTTTACCTGCGGATTTATTGCAGGTTTACTGTGGATTTTCTGCAGATTTTGTGTGGATTTCCCCTGCAGTTTTAAACCTGCGGATTTCTATAATGGAGCAGGTGTAAAACCGCTTCGGATTCCGAAGCAAAGAATTGACATGCTGCGGATTAAAATCCGCAGCAAATCTGCATGCATGTGCAGAGCGTTTTTTTTTTTTTTTTACATAGATTAGAATGGTACTGTAAAACGCAGCAGGATCTGATGCGGATCCGCAGGGCCAAATCCGCAACGTGTGCACATACCCTTAGTGTGTGAAACCGCAGGAGAAGTCCGCACAAAATCTGCAGAAAATCCGCAGTAAATCTGCACTAAATCCACAGGTAAAACGCAGGTCATTTTACCTGCAGATTTAGCAAAATCTGCGTGGAAAAATCTGCAACTGAATCCGCAACGTGTGCACTCACCCTTAAGCTGAGTTTGATTACGAAGTAAAAACCAAAGCATAGCTCAGAAGGACTCTAGCATCTTCAATAGATGTGTGCAAAGCTTGTGCCTGTCACAGTCATCTGTTATACTGTATATTGTCACTTGGCAGTGTGTTCCATTTGCAGTAACTGTTCATACCTCCATGTTTGTATTATTGTCTCATTCATTTGACATAGTTGCTTCTTTTACCCTGGGAAAATCATCAAAAGAATAACAAGTGTCATTGACGTCTCCTCCACTCATTAATGCTGCAAGCAAATGAATTCCTTTTCTTTATGTGTGCTACTTTTCAAGTTGAGTGCATTAGCTTGTCATGCATATTGACTTCTAAAACCAATGGTCAAGTCAATGACTTGATGGAGTTGCACTTTGTGTTTTGGTTCACTATCACTACATCATAACGGCTCCAGCTTGTTGGACCCTCTTCCTTGTGTATTTAAGACCTTGTGTTCTTCTCAGGCAAATTTGACTTGTTAATTATGCTTTTGTTTTCCTTTACTGACTATATTCTTCTTCTTTTTTTCCTCTTTATCCATCCTTTCCTTATTAACGTACTTCTCATACTAACTTCACTCTGTTGTGCCTATCACATCACCATAATGATGGTCACCAAACCTCAATGCACTGCTCTGTTGGGTTTGGTCGTATCAATCACAGTGCTCCTGAAACGCCCGAGCTGTAAGTAGACATTTTTTCACTTAATCCTACAAAGGCTAGGTTTATTCCTTTTGGAATTTCATCATGTTTTTACACTCTACAGGGATGTTTTTGTATCTAACAAAGTCATTCTAAGTATTCCTGGTACATTACCTCAACATTTTTTACAGCTCGTCTTAAAGTCATTATATTGTCCTATTTTACAATACCGTGACCAATGCACATAACTAATGTAAAGAAAAGTCATTGTCTACATTAAAAAATAAAAAATCCATTGGCCCTTTAAAATCAAATATGACAAGTAAAATCTCTCAGATTGGCTAATCGAGGTTCAAAGTGAAAAGTGCAAAATACGCTATGTAGTAGACTAACATCTTTTTCACTTAGAAGTGCTAAGTTGCTTCCTATTCCTTATTTGGACTCAATAGAATGATAGGAAGAAAAGGGCATCATGTGAGCCCCCCTGGCACTTTCCAGGTGCAGAAAGATCAGAAATGTCCTCATCACATATATTAATGGCATATCTCTTGGATATTCCACACTTCATGATTGGTGGCATTCCCAACACTTCTGCCAATGAAAGAACCACAGTGCTAATTTACCACTTCAGTGTTTTCCTTGGTGACTGGCCACCCAGCCGTGCAGGTAGCATATGGTGTAGTTACTTGCATTGGTGGGCAAATGTATTGTTGTGCCAAAGTTGTATCTCCACCAATCAAAAAGTGATTCCTACCCTATCAACTGATATGCTATCATTTATAAGATGGGAAAACCCATGTATGAGGCAGCGTTCTACATCATGCGCATGGGGCACATTTCACTTCAATTCTTCATTGGCTTTCTGATGGGCGTTATGCACTCCATGCTTTAATTAAAGGGGCCTGTCTTTGTGATAGATTCCCTTTAACAACATGCATGTTGACTTTGCTTCATGATTATCGATGTATCATTTGCTTCATATTAATAATGAGTATTGAGACACAAATACGTTATATTTCTCTTGCAAATCTAAAGATTTCTTTGACAGTGATTGCTTCTCTGCTACGCTTCTTATTCAATGGTCAACTATTCTGGGGTGTGCTCCTGTTCTATCACACAGTATATGAGGGTATTGTTAAGCATTTTTTATGAATCTGGCAAGGTCAGTTAACCTTCTCCATTACTGATCTTATTATCAGCCATCACATGACACAGTCACTTGTAGACACTTCTACGAGACCAATCCATGTGCTTGCTTTAGTCTGTATGTGGCTTTCACATGTCTAAACAATGTCGTCCCCCCACAATGTCTGCGTTCATTAGTTTTTTCACATAAATCTCTCAGTAAAGATTTAACTTTCACTAAATAAGTTTAAGCCCTAGGATTTTGCTAGGTTTAAAACATATACAGTGAGGTGTAATTAGTAGAAGTCATTGTTCAGTTGGATACTAGCTTTTCTAATGTAGGAAGCCTGCTCCTTAATGCATTCATCTCGGTACGGCCTATAAAATGTAGCAGTAGAAATATATGGCTAGTTAAGCCTAGGCAGACAATTGGAAATTTCGTAGAAATTCTCATTAAAAGTATATTACCAGCTTTGTGACTAGTTATTACCAGATTGATAACACAGACAAAATCTATGCAATCAAGTCATATTGCAGTTGCCAAACCTTTAACAACGTTTCCTTAGCATCCGTTGTCCGTAAACTTGGCACAATCCCACTTTGTGTTCCCACACTGAAGGTGATATTGGAATTAGTTTGTAAAGGGACTAAACTAATTTATATGTGGAATCAACAGATTACATAATTCTATTCTGAAGCCTCAGTTTTCTCAATGAGCAGCAGCCGCCATCCTTCATGAATAAATGGGGTGCGAATAAAGATTCATTAAAATTTTTACATATTTTACAAGCTCATGCCAAGACCGTTCACTCAAACCTGCTCCGGGTAAAGTACATTTGACAAATGTATCCATTCATAATGTGGCAATATATATACCAAGAACCAACAGTCAATGTCATAATTTGTTGATGACACAATCAAACCTTTATATGAAAAGTAATTAAGATGTAGTATGTACAGTATATGTACATTTTAAATATAATAATCAAAATAGCTCATAGCTTAACAGACCATGTAATGTACAGGTTTGACTGTGTAGTTGATTTTTTTTTCATTATTGTGTGTTTGAATATGTTGTGTTACCAAAGCAAATGCAAACAAAGGCTTATCAAGAAACTGTAAGATATCCTTCCATTTAGTAATACAGCTCCATGACTGAGGCTGCAACAGTTTTAAGAGCAACTGAACTACGTAGGATGTACAACTCTTGCTCAACTATTGCTTCTTTGACTGCATTCCTTTTTACAAAATCAGCTACAGGATCAGCTACTAATCTAATCCACATAAACCTAACCAATCAAGAACAATAGGATCATAGCATGGCCAGGAATATACTTTTTAAAACTTAACCTTTACTGGGTATATTAAAAACAGCAGCCAATGTATATCTCGGACATACATACATACATAAATTTTTTCCAAAGTGCAAGTGCTCATGATTAACAGTGCTCTATTTAAAAAAAGGTTGGATCTCACCCATACATGTTCTTCTTTTGTTCATTCCCTTCTCAGATCTGTCCAACCTTGAGAGGAATGGATGGCAGGGGGGGGGAAATATAAGAGTGGAATATTCCCTGTATTACTCCTTGTCGTGCCCCTGCTTTGCTCCGGTTTCAAAATAGTTTAAAAAAACATTTATCTCTAGACAGGAGACAGGAGCACTGAGATTACTAGTCAGTAACACTTGGGTACTGCCCTTGTAAGGGCCAGAGCAAAGCAGGGGCACAGCAAGGAATAATACAGGGAATATTCCACTCTTATATTTCCCCCCTCCTCCTGCCATCCATTCCCCTCAAGGTTGGACAGATATGAGAAGGGAATGAACAAGAACATGCATGGGTGAGATCCAACCTTTTTTTAAATAGAGCTTTGTTAATCATGAGCACTTGCACTTTGGAAAAAATTTATGTATGTATGTCCAAGATATATGGCTGTTGTTTTTAATATACCCAGTAAAGGTTAAGTTTTATAAGTATACTCCTGGCCATGCTGTATTCCTTTTTAACAGAAACTGTGGCATTTTTGTGTGTGGGAGATATCTATTATATTATCTGAATTGGATAGTATTATGTTGCTATTCCAGATGCACAGCCTATGGACAAGAGTGACACAGTTTTGGAAAAAACAGACTTTTTTAAAGTTCTGGACACTGTCTGTAATTAATAAAACCTTTGTTTGCATCCTTTAGGCTATGTTGACTTAGATGATTAATATTGTTCTATTTTGTTCAGATGCCAGTTATACCATGTTAGTGCATTAGATTCATGAACATCATTACAGGATTTACACTGTTTTTTGTGTTGACTTTTCTGCCACTTTCCCACTGATTTAAGGGGGTATTTTCAATTGCTTTAGTTACTTAGATGGCATAAAAATAAGCAAGTTTGCAGTTGACTTGCTTTTGCCATTTGCTGTGTTTCTCCTCCAATGACAGCTGTTATCTTTCATAGTGCACAGCTGGTTCCTATGTGGCTCAGCCTTTATTGCCTGCCCAGATCTTGGCCAAGAATGTGCAGTGGTTAACTCCTAACATACTAGCCAACTCTTTGCAGACCACTGATTTCTATACAGAAGTTAGATGCTCCCTTCCCTTTTAGTGCCTAATAAGTCCCCTCACACTATCAGCTTCTTTCAGAACACTTTTCCTAAACTCTGCTGTCCAGACCTGTGTGCTTATTCAAATGTCTTCTTATCCCCATAAATTAATATAGTGATAACAGTGAAGACTCCAGAACAAACCGCTGGCAAAGTGACACATAAAAGCCATCACATTTTCATTTTTTCACATAGTGTTTTTTTCTGTAGAAATAACTCTAGAAGCATTTCTTAGAACTGTTCCAAGTCCACAGGTGATTTATCTATGTGAACATGGCCTAAATAAATGTATTAAACTGGTTATTTAATTGTATAGTAAATATGATTGTTTAGCAAGCTTTTGCATTTACATTTTGGCAGTAGAGGAAGCTAATAATTAAATACATGAAAGATCTGCTCAAGTTGCATTGAATTTGACGCTGTGTAGGTACACTCAATTAAATCTCAGACCACTTGAAAGTACAAAATACCATGTTCCTAAAATGAGCACTGTGTAGAAGTAAGCGTGTAGTAGGACATTTACTTCATACACAGGACTGAACAAAAATAATACTAGAGTACAACGCAATCAATTTTTAAGAGACATAGTACATATGTTGTACTGTGAAGGCAATGAGAGTGGCATTAAAATATCAAAAACTGCCTATTTTTGTGCAAAACGCTTGCTTCAAATGATCATTTTTTTCCTATAAAAAATGGTGCAATTAGCTTAATAAATCTCCCCCATAGTCCTTTTTCCTACAGTTAGAAATATTAAATCCTACATGCAGGTTTAAAGTCAATGGGCAATAAAAATTAGAGCTGACCAAATTTTTGTGTAATGCAGGATCTGTTTTAGACATGGTGTGACCCAGAGCAAAATTAAAAATGCGCCTGAAATGCTAAGATACTGCACCATCACGCACAAACATTTATGGTGCAATTACCAAAGATGGTCAACTTTATGCAATATGAGTGCGGATTAACTACATATCAATTAGCGCTCATCTACTAGCCTTTTTACCAATGCTGACACGAATGATGGGGCCAGAACTAATGCTAATACGATTGTTATAGCTCCATATTGATCTTGATATTGGCAGCACATGTCCGATATGCACAGAGCAATGTGAAGCTTTTGTTCCAGCATAAATGATCCAATAGTTTATGCTGGAACAAAAATTATCCTTTGAATGAGCGTAGTGCTATAGTTTCTCTGATACTACACATATTCCATGGAACACACACAGTATGTCACACACACTCAATGCGAAACAAACACACATACACACTATATGTAAAACACACACGCAATGCTACAAGCACTATATGCTACCCACACACCCTCTGAATGATACACACACTGTATTATACATGCACACTCGCGATGATACACACACTGTATGTTATACACACACTACCATAGAATATGGACGAGTGCTATGTGAGAAAACATCGCACAGCGCTCGGCTCAGTGTTTATTATGGGGCAGCTCACATCAGCGTTTATGTTCTCGGCGTATTCAGCGTGCGTGTAAAATCGCAGCATGCTGCGATTGGCACAGAGACTCTGCCGAGTCTCAGCTCACTTGCACCCATATAAGTCTATGGGTGTGAGTAACACAACACACATCAATCGGATATCATCCGAGTGCGGTGCGATATACGCCGACGCCGGCAATGGAGGAGAAGGAGAAAATACTTTCTCCGCCTCCACTGCAGCTGTTCTCTGATCCGCTTTTTGCAATAGGCTTCGAGCACAGTAGCATGACACTGGACTCCCGAACGCAACAGAGCTGGAGCCGAGGGTCATTAGCATATGGCATCCAATGCTCTCACATGGATGCCATATGCTAGTGTTACCCGCCTTACACAGATGAACACAGTCTATAATATATACGCAGACTTCATACATATAGTCTGTTACACACACACTGCATGCCACATACACAAATCATGTATGTTACACACATACATTCCTTACTACACATAGCCTATGTTAAAGGCCAGGGTCAAGAGCATCGGATGCGATATGCTAATGATCCTCAGCTCCTGCTCTGCTGCGAGTGGAAGCCGAGTGTCATGCAACTGTGCTCCGAGCCTCTCGAACAGAGAGAATCGGAGCACAGCTTTGGAGGAGGCGGAGAAAGTATTTTCTCCATCTCCTCCATTGTCGGCATCGGCGTATATCGCACTGCACTCAGATGATATCCAACTGATGTGTGCTGTGTCACTTGCACCCATAGACTTATATGGGTGCAAGTGAGCTGATACTTCGCTGAGTCTCTATGCCAATCGCAGCATTCTGCGATTTTACACGCACGCTGAATACGCCCGAGAAAATAAACGCTGATGTAAGCTGCCCCATAGATTAACACTGGGCCGAGTGCTATGTGATGTTTTCTCGCATAGCCCTCGTCTGTATTGTACGGTTGTGTGACCCCGACCTATGCCACACATACTGTATATTACAATCACAAACATAATGTTACACACAATGTAAGAAAACAAATTCTATGCTAGACACAGAGACACTGTACGCTTCACATACACACACAACCTCACACTCCATGCTACACACATCATGTTGCACATAGCATGTTACAAAGTAAAACTCAATGCTAGATACACAGATACTGTATGCTACAGACTCAACTACACACTTCATGGTACACACACACTGTATGGCATACACACTCAATGACAGACAGACAAACACGCACACTATGCCATACACAGGGAGAATGTGGAGGCTTCAGCAGGTTGAAAAACCTTGGGATAATTGGTGATTATCTGATCTCCAGAGAACTGTAACACAATCATATTGTCTAAAGTGGCCATATTTTATGTCCCAGAAGTTTAAACTCTATATAGAGTACAATTAAACTAAGTGCATTGTACATTTTTAATTTACACAGAAGTGTCTATATAGCCCTAGCATTATTCTTTCAGATTTGCAAAATATTAAGGAATGGGCCATAAAACAATACAATAATCATGAGTAAATCCTTGTTAGATTATAAACATTTTTTTCCTGCCATTTTTTTCAAATGCAAGATTTAAACATACCATTTAATGCTAAAATATGCTAG
Source organism: Oophaga sylvatica (assembly GCA_033576555.1). Lineage (NCBI taxonomy): Eukaryota > Metazoa > Chordata > Amphibia > Anura > Dendrobatidae > Oophaga > Oophaga sylvatica. The sequence goes on along the minus strand of JARQOD010000003.1, from coordinate 477,008,379 downwards.
AAATAGTCGAAGCTGTGCATATCTTTATTGATTTTGAAATACATTCATTCACCTTTTTCCCAGATATACTTCCAGATAAAATGGACATAAGAATTACTTGTAGCAAATCTTCAACTCCCCTCTTTCTACATTGCAGTAACGTCCCAGTTAAAGATCCTCATGTAGACATTGCTTCTCCAGTATATCAGGCTGTGCTTAAAAATCAGGGCAAAAGTGAACATGAAATTGACGATTGGGCACGTCGCGCTGCCAACCTGCAGTCCAAGTCATTCCGTGTCCTTGCACAGTTGACGGGAACAGAATACTGTGAGTAGATTTTATGGCTATGGCTTTTCAATTATTATGTAATATTTAATTTTTGATTTAGTGAATGTGCTTTTCTGAAGGCCCTCATATACTGTAGATTAGAGGAAAGTTAGTTAAACCTGTCCATTTCGGCAGAAGCAGCTTACCAAGAGGTTGGAGATATACAGATTGGCTGTAAAGCCCCCATGCACTTGTTTGGGTATCCTATCACAGCTCCATACAAAAAAAAGCCATAATACACTGAAGCGTAGACATTTGTGGATGGATGGATACATGGATAGATAGCTAGATAATTTTACTGTTTTTCTGTATTCTTAAGTTCTATTTTCTTACTTTTCTTGCAGTGCAAGACCCTGATGAAGATGCACTGAGAAGGTCAAGGTAGGCAACTAGCAGCAAAATCATGTGGCCATCCTAATAGATAACAAAATGCCTAAAGCTCTTAAGCAGATCTAATAAACACAAATGTAAACCAGATTTAATATTGACGTTAATCTGCTATTGGCTTTTCAATTGGCTATAGTCAAAAAAGTGGTGACCATTTCTTCTTAAGAAAAAAAATCTATATCCTGGCAAAGTTCATCTATATATGATGTTGTGGCACTAAGTGAGCAATTTATTTGGATAGTAATCTTTATACAAGGCATATGTTAACATACAAGTTGGTAGAGATTTTGAAAATTACACTTGAAGGAAATTTCACAAAAATAAATGTCAGAAAGTTATGTAAGCCATTCTATAAGAGAACATCCTGTATTTGACAAGGGTATTCTTGCTGTAAAAGACCTAGCTCATTTAGGCCCAAATCTCCTTTCTCATCTGTGTGGTGGCATGAACCCATGTGATGACCTAAACTGAGTGAATACATTCAATGCTGCATTGAAATCAATCCTGTGGCTGACTATTGAGGATGGTTTCTAGTACCAATGTAACCAGCTTACGGCCATTGAAAGAGAACCTGTCTCCAGGGCTTGACCTCTTTAGATGATCTCATCAGCACAATACCTTAATAAAATAACTAGTGAACATAGTAGCACATATTAAATGACCCCTAATATATCAATTAGGGTTGAAGTGTTAGAGGGGTTTTCCAGTTCTAGGATATTGGGAACCTTTCTCCAAGATCCATCATCAATATCAGATGAGTGGTTGTCCAACACTCGGCACAGCCACCAATCAGCTTTTATCATCTCCAGCCAATGTGAACAGCGTAGTAGCTGGTAACAGCTGATTGTTGGGTGTCCTGGGTATTGGATCCCCATCGGTCTGATAGGTTTTCAATATCCTAATAGTAGAAACTTTTTAAGTCTAACTAAAAGTACCAAGTATTAATAACTAAACATGACATGCCTTATAGGCAGCTGCTTATTGGATCCTCTACTTGCAGTTTGATTCCCAAGATCCCAGCTATATTTGGACTCTTCCTTAAAACCCAAATAAATGTAGACACATATAAAACAGCAAAAACATAAGTGCAAATATTAAGAAGGCACATATTCATTGAGTCGATTGACAAGGTGCTTATTTACAGGGCCATCTTGGCATAGTGAGAAATCCAAATAAATTGCCATGTGTGTAGGCAGGAAAGTGAAGGTCACTGTCCCTAACCCCTTTATTCCTCCTCTCTCTCTCTCTGTTTTTCCATGCCACAGGGAAAAGTTTGAAACGGAACGTAACAGCCCACGCTTTGCCAAATTGCGCACCTGGCATCATGGCCTTTCGGCACAAATCCTTAATGTTAAAAGCTAAATGCCCACGTGTAACACAATATCTATTGAAAGGCAATGAACATAAATATCCACTGCACACCATATACATGAAAATATAAATATATAAATAGAAAAATACAAGAGTTTGTTTTTTCGTGCTTGTCTTTACCTAATTTTACTCAATGATATCATAATTATAGTGGATATTTGCTGTGCGTTTGCATTTAATATGCTGTTTGGATTCAGAAAAAAAAATAATCTAGCTCTTGTATTTCATTTCCTATAAATAAAGAAGCTGTAAACTAACATTTATCAGGATTTGTGTGGTCACTGTATAGGCTGGTAATTTAGGATTGAAGCTGTTGCTGTAGGACTGAGTGAGGTACATGCCTGCTATGCAGGTGAATAATGGACTCTGGCTTGATGGATTAGCTGTTTGACTATAGACCGTGCATGGCAGCCATGAACATATGCAGCCTATGTAGCTAAGGTATTTTACTAGCATTGCTAAGAGCAAAAAGGAGTGGATTTATTGTGGTTAGACTGATATTAGTTCTGCATTGCTGCTAAATGACAGCTCCCTACGTGTGAAGAGGACCCTTCACTAATCATTAAGATTGCTTAAAGAGAACCTGGCAGGTGATGCATGCTGCTCGCGATATAGGTGGCATGCATCAGGCACTGGCTGTGTGATGTCAGCCATATATGTCTGACTCTGAAACACGTTTTAGAGAAAGCCATACTTTAAAAAATGTCTGGGGCTGAGCCACACAGGAGACTAGTCAGACAGGTGGGTCCCCGGTAGCTTGTCCCCACCAGCTGCTCTTGATTGACTTGTCGCTCTTTGCGTTCATGTATAGTGAGAGACCTGTCAGTCACTGGCAGTGTGCCGGGAGAAGCTGCCGAGGATCCACCTGTCTGACTAGGCTCCCCTGCCACTTGGCTATTAAAGGATGTTTAAGGCTATGTGCACTCGTTGTGGATTTTTCGCTGCAAAAATGCTGAAAAAACACATGCATTAAGCATCCTATTAGTAGAATGCATTCTGCAATTTTTGTGCACATGCTGTGTTTTTTTCCACGAAAAAAACGCATCGGAAAAAATCACAGCATGTTCATTCTTTTTCTGGAATTGCGGCGATTCCGCACACATAGGAATGCATTGAACCGCTTACTTTCCGCATGTGGCTATGCCTACCATGCGCAAAGTAAGCGGTTCATGTGCGGATGGTACCCAGGGTCTGGAGGAGAGGAGACTCTCCTCCAGGCCCTGGTACCATATCCATGTTAAAACAATAATTAAAATATAAAATCGTGATATACTCACCTTCCGGTGGCCCCGCAGCCTTCCCGCCTCTCAGCGACGCTCCCGGCAACTCCCGTTCCCAGGGATGCATTGCGACAATGACCCGAGATGACGGAACAGTCTCGCGTGATGCTAGGTCATCTGGGGTCATTGTCGCTAAGCATCCCTGGGAACGGGAGTTGCCGGGAGCGTCGCTGAGGAGCAGGAAGGCTGCGGGGGCCGCCGGAAGGTGAGTATATCATGATTTTTTATTTTTTATTATTTTTAACATTAGATCTTTTTACTATTGATGCGGGATAGGCGGCATCAATAGTAAAAAGGTGGTCACACTTGTCAAACACTATGTTTGACTAGTGTGACCAACCTGTCAATCAGTTTTCCAAGCGATGCTACAGATCACTGGGAAAACACTAGCATTCTGCAAGCTAATTACACTTGCAAAACGCTAGTTTCTGGTGGGAATACGCATACCTATAAAATGCGTATTTCCCGCTGCAGGGAGGTGTGGGATTGCCGCAGAAATTTCCGCGGCAATCCTCGTACGTGTGCACATAGCCTAATGCCGCAGCGTTTCAAAGTGAAATATACCTGGCCGAGATCATGCAGCCAGTGTCTGATACATGCTGCCTGTGGATCGGGTGCAGCACATATCAGCTGTCAGGTTCCCTTTAAAAATGTGATATTCAGTAGTGCAGTTTATTATTTTTCTGCTAGGCATATCCTTTATGTGGTGTCTGCAGGCAATATCTGTACATTTTAATACCTGCTACATGTGGAAATGCAAAGTGCGCACAGAGTTGTTCTAAATGAGTTTTAAGCGTTTACGTTTGTACAGTGTGATTATACTTCACATGGTTTTGCGCTTTCATGATGATTCTCCGGTCATCAGTTTGAAAAGATAATATCTGTTAGGTCACTTCTTATTTATTAAATCTAGAAATAAGTTTAGATATTAGCTTCATTCATTTTCATAGTGTGTTCTCTAGTACAGAGTACTGGGTGATAAGTATTACTCCTCAGTAAAGAGTTAACTCCAATATATATGGGGAAGAAAAGTCTGCCTAGTAAGAAGAGTCTGAAGTTAGGATCATGCGATCACTTCAAATTAGAGAGACTCCTGCTTTTCATTAAGTTTACTATAAGGTCGATTTGATGAGGTTTCCTTAGTTGTTTCACCATAGCAGAAAAGGTAGTGAGGTAATATAAGACATATTCTTGTGATGGTTTTGACGTTGGTTTGTGTTTATGTTTGAATTACTCATTAACTTTCTTGTATTGCTTTTGCTTATGATCTTCTGTATTAATAGAGACACATTATGTGCTTGTGTTGTGAAAATAAAGTGGTTAATAAACAATAAAAAGAGATATCACTTTTTTTGCATTAATCAATAGCCTGATTGACAAAGATAAGAAAATGTTAAGAATTTTCTCAATATCCATATGCCTAGGGACTATCAGGCAGCTGCTTTTGCACTCCACTAATGGAGATTTAAAATAAAGGTGGAATATTTCACAGGCAATTAAAGAGTTAGATTACATGGGTTAGCACTTGGCCCATGGACACCATTTATCACCTATCCTCAGGACAGGAACAGGAGAAAGCTGTATGATTGCTAAGGGTCTCATCACCATCTGGCTATCTCCATCAGTCCCATACACAATAAATGATGCAATAGTGCTCATGTTTGACTGCCACGGAGATAACGGGACCCCCCATTCTGATCAGAAGTGGGACTTCCAGAGATATACTTTTATTCACCAATGATATTAAGGGCACAAATCTCAAACCATCCTTTATTCTACTAAACCAAAATAGGGTAATTATATTACTCCATGGTTAACACTAGAGATGAGCGAATTTGTTCAGATTTTGTCCCCGAATCTGATTATGACATTCGGACCATATGCGAACACTATTCGCACCAAATGTATGTCTTATGATCGGTTCCGAACATATTCGGTAATCTCTACTCCCATTGACTCTAATGACGTTCGGCTGTGTTCGACGAATATTGCAAACCAATATTCGAGTCCGATCGTATTCAGAACCAAATCCGAACAAATTCGCTCATGTCTAGTTAACACTACACAAAGTTTGGGAATCTTGGTCAAAAATGGACCATATTCAAGCTTCAACATATTTGTGCTACAACAATTTAATATTTTTATAGTATACTGATGTAAAGATAAGGATCCCGACTATGTCCTTAACGGCAGTTAAGATATGGACATAGATTTGGGTATACATAATGCTGTAAATATTTTTTTTACCTTTTAAAGCACCCTAAACTTGTGTTGGCAGTTGGCACTTTGCAGCCAAGAGAAGCACACATTGCTTCATGGTCATGTAACTAATCCCATAGGCTGGCCCTACACAGAAGATAGTTATACAAGACACACTGAGAATCTTATGAGTATGGCAGTAGTCTAATGTCTACTGACAGGAGAAACAAGGATTACACAAGTTCACATCCAGGATCCTTGTATGCTCAACCTCAAGCAAATAAGCGCTACCAGTGGTGCCTAGCAGAACGGCTCTACGACACATGAATAGTTACAAGAACAGTTGAGGAACAAAACTGCGGCCTTACAGCAAAAACATATGGCAGAAGGCAGGATATTAAAATGTTATAACTATGATGTAGCACAAGTAAAAACAACAGTGTAAAATGCAATTTCAGCTCAGATTATTACAGCATTGCAGTATAATATGGTTTAATAAAGAAACAATGCAAATTTTTGGCTCATAGGCCGCACGTGGTCAAAACTATCCACAATTATGCTGTCCATATATATCAGACTGCTGCGTTTGACAGTTCAGCCCATAAACATATACAGGACTATCGGACACCACTAGGCAAATACTTATTACAGACAGTTTTGATCTGATGAGCAAATTCTATGGTAATTAGAGACATAAATAGTAACAAAGATACACCACTATACTCCAAAGGGACTGCATAGTACCAGAGTAATGTAATCAGGTTTTCCTAAACAACGTGTCCTGTTCTGGCAATAATTATATAAATTATATTGCCAACTTTTCCAATTTCCTACTTCTATAAACATTGCTGCAAATGTGTTTATTTACGCCACAAAATAGTGTATAATAATCGCGCTATGTATACATCAGTAGAAAGGTTAGTTGCTACTTTAGACAATATTTGATTGTGTTAGACTATAAAACATAATAAAATATTTGTACATCTATTATTTTATCAATCCCAATAAGTAATAGATATTAACAAGGAGCAGTTATTGTACTACAGTGATTTCCAAATTGACTTTCACACAGAAACCATGTGGATGATTTCCCATTCTAAGAAAGTTCTATTTATGGATTGATTGATCAATTATTACACAAGCGCCACACTTACCACCTTCCTTTGAAGAGACCACTTCTCAATAGTTTCTTCTACATTTTTGTTTCATTTAGTGCAATCTGTATTGGAATTATCTCAGTAACTACACTTAATGTTAGACCAGGGAAAGCATTAAATGTCCCAGCTTTCTACGAGAAGCTTCCAGATGCCATGATTGGGAATCCCTTAAAGTACTATGTATGTGTTTATTATAAGGCACTATAAAAGCCTCCCCAATATTCACAAAACGGACATGATTTTCATGTAGGTGAAATCCAAGGGTTGTTTGAATGCACAATTTGTTGTTCCATCCATTGACGATCAATTGTTTTCGACGCAAAAACTCGGAGAGTCAGTTTCTAGTGCACATATAAAATCAGCTTCAGTAGATAAAATGTAGCACGTGGGCAACCTATCCTTCCTGCAATCCCAAACTGAACCAATAAGCCGCAAGCTTGTGCATCCGTGAAGATGCTTCCATGGGGCTGCCAGTCTTAATCTTAAACAAAACAAAAATTTCGGCCTTCAAGGTAAATGTGCTTGATTGCTTATGGTATAGGGAAGTAGCATTTTCTGCTGTGGCCTGCGCTTGTTTAATTGCACTAACATCTTATCCCTTTTCCTCATTCCCGCTCACTATTCCTCCAATCCATTCATACTTACCGTAAAAGCAGGCAATGTAATATGGTAGGACTGTGCATTGCACGCATTGAGTGCAGTAGATGTCAAATGCATGTATCATGCAACAAAACTATGCATTATCATTGAATTAAAAGACTAGTTAATGTTAATGCCAGATTTCAATCACCTTCTTAGATCTGACTGTAGGCATGGGGAAATGGCTTGCACGGAGTCTTGAGATATTTTGAGCATCATCTGCAGTTTCCCATAACTTTGCTTGTGTTAACACAACAATATTCCAAATTATGTGCCTAAACAGGGGCTTCTTTGTAGAGTAGTGATTAATATGTTGATTCAGCTATATGTCTGCATACTGATATTTATATCATGATCATGTATTGGGTAGATAATAATGCTTTCAATTGTTTAGACCTCCTGTATTGGAAAGAATTGCATCTGTACATTTTTAGTAATCTAAGATTTTTATCTACTTCACTTGCCTGGAAGCCTAAACATATAGGTGTTTCCAATGAATAACAGATCCATTATCAATCTGCCTATCGTTGTTATTACATGTGAACCTATATATAAATTATATTATATATTTGCCACTTCAAAACGATATTTTCCCTACTGGGCTATTTCTTTAGAGAATACAAAAACATTTTACCCTAGCTCAGAAGGGCAACAATGATTTATTCTCATGTGAATAGACCTATAACATTAAATTGAAGCCAAAACAATTCATACATTATGTTATCTCCAACCTTGGGCTCAAAGGGTTGTGTCATGCACCTCCCCCGCTTAGGCCTTGTTCTAGGTATAACACAATGTATCATTTTTTAATTAAGTGTTCTATCACAAAAAAGTCAACCAACCTTTACGTCCTGTTAATTTTGTGGAATTCGAAAAAAAAAAGGCAAAAATAAAACCTCCACTTTGAATAGTTGTCATCAACAGAAAACAGTCCTGTTAACCTTACAGGGCATGTAGAAAATGTTAGCAGAACACACTCATATCAGCATCATGCCTACTATGTAGAACTTGAAAAGAGATTTGTCGTCAAAGGCCTATAGCGTGGGCTGTTCGTCTTTTGTGGCTGAGAAGAGAGAACGGCTCATTTTTCTTGACTATCAGATTCATACATTAAACGCATGTAACTTGTATGGGAGCTCTGCTTCTCTATGTTCTCCTTATGTCTTTTTAACTACCTGTCGTCTTCCTACAATTAAAAATCATAGAAAACATTTATTGGGTGTGTCTGTAATTCAAGTTAGAATTCACTCCCTTCTATAAATTCAGTGATCACTCATAAAAAACTATTACACTATTAGATTTTGTCTTCAATGTTCGTGTTGGTTGTCTTAAAAAATGACTTACTTAATACAAAAGTAAATAATAGAAAAAATTAACTTTAAAAATTAAAAAATTATTTTTGCTTGAAATTCAAATTCTGCAACGCAAAAAGTAATCTGATTGCTAATATTTTAAACTAGATCAAATTAGCCAAATCAGATCTCTCCTACTTTGCACTGACAAGGACCAACAGTCCGAAACACCCGTGTCTGCAAATGGAGATTCTGATTTGGCTTTTATCCTAAGTCATATTACAAGACTCGTTAAAGGGTTGATTGTGACTTGTAGGATCGCTACTTCCAATAGGTGGCGCTATAGAGTACAAGTCCTCTTTGTTTGAAGAGGCAATTTGCATATTATGTATTTGGAGCATTAATTTCAAAATAGTTGTATAGCATTAAAAATAACAAAATGCATTTTCGCAAAAATGACCTTAAATTGCATTTGTGTAGCAATAAATATGTGCAAAAATATCTACTCTAAATAATTAAATTTTATTGCATTTCAATACTAGCTATGAAAATATGACCACAGCAATATTTCACCTTATGAATAACACATTCTCGGAGTTAACACTTTTTTTTTCTTAGGCCAAATATTTCATTTATTTTTGGGGGGAATGGGAAGAGGTGGCACATATAAAAGGATTTTCTGGATTTTCAAGTAAAACATTGCTCATTTCCTCACTTTTTTCTTTTGCAATTTAACATAATTAGGTAGATCATATAGATTTCCTGTAACAATACAATTCCCACTTTCTTCTGAATTTAACAATGCAAAATATGCATTTTGCTTTATTGACATATTTTCTTTAACGTCTGAGAACAAAGATCTTATATTTTTTTCTTCTGAAAGAATATCCAATACTGGACCATAAGCCCCATACTAAATCTCAACGATATCAATTAGTGCAGGGTCTCAGTAATAAATGATAGTCACCTATAAATTACCCTTCGAACATACAATATATTCTTAAATTATCTACTATTATAACTCAATAATCATGCAATCATTTAATCAGCACAAAAACGGTCAACAAAAATCTTTAAAAACAACCCATCAAAAACCTAAATAGGACAGCGTGGTCATACTATTAGGTCTTGCAAAAGCTCAATACAATATCTACTTGGTACATCTAATTTACACACAAGAGGGGTAGAGAGAATAATAATATAGATATATAGACCATATTAAACATTATAGTCAGCTAATCAGATAATATAAGTGTAAAACTAGGTCCAAAAAAGGATATGATAGCCACCAACCACCATGTAGGTAGACCTCATGACACTCACTGCCTAGTACATTTACGCAATCGTAAAGCATCACTTCAGTGTTTTTTTTTTTTTATTTCTACTCTGGATTGGTGCCATTAATCTAAGTTTCCTGACCTTAGTCGTATACTTACCAGCAACTATCTTTGGCTGTTCCCGGCGTTGATTCGGTCCCGCGCTGCCATGTTGTGACTGCAACTTCTGATTCACGAAGTCAGAGGTAGCGGTCACAAACACTCATTGTAAGTCTATGAGAGCCTTGTTTTGGCTCTGTAGACTTACATTGAGTTCTGACTTCAGCAAACACAGGAGCAATCGTAACAACCGGAACTTAGCAGGGAAGAGCTGAAGACAGCATCTAGTAAGAATAAGGCTACTTTCCCACATCAGTTTTTTTCCTTCAGGCATGATCCGGCTATTTTTAAAAAAAACGGATCCGTTATTTTGAAAAAACGGATCAGTTTTTTTCTCATTGACTTGTATTAGCGCTGAATCGCGCCGCATGTCCTCCCGTTTCTTCCGTTTTTCCGGCATCATTCCGGCATCTGGAAAAAACGTCTCTATGAACATTTTTTGAATGCGGCAGAAAACCGGACAGCCCCGGATGCGGCGCTTCCGGCTTTTTGTAACAATGAAAGTCTATGGGCGCCGGATCAGGAAAAAGACAGATCAGTTCACCGGATTCCGTTTTTACACTCTGAGCATGCCTGGAAGTTCGTGTGTTCGTTCTCTCTTTCTCTCTCTCTCCTCCCCGGACTGCATTTGTCAAGGATCAAAAGTTCATGACGGATCCGTAAAAAAAAAAACGGATCCGTCGCGTCAGTTTTTTGTAATCTGCACTGGATCCGTCTTTTTTCAACTTTGACAGATTGTGCCTGATTGTAAAAACCTGATGTGTGAAAGTAGCCTAAGACTAGGGGCAGGGAACTTACATTAGTGGCACCACTGCATCACTGAAAATAAAATGCTGGAGTGGTGCTTTAAGTGGGAATTGGTATTTGAAATGGGTGATAAGCACCTGTAAAAAGAAAAATGTTATTGTAGGTGTAAGAGTAGACAGGGACTCAGGGACTAGTTCCAGGTAATAATTCATGGGAATTTAATGAAATATATATTCTGTGATATGGATGAATTATTACATGCATCCATGATGCTATGCCCATGTCACATAAAATAGTTCCTAAGAGTTCAGGCTGATTGGGAGATGTTAGAATTTTTTTGTTAAAGATTTTTTTCAATTATTTCGTTATTGTTTATTTTTTAACATTTATTTTTATATTTTTTTAATTGTATAGTGGGATCTGGAAAACTTGATTTGAAAGATATCTTAGCAATCAAAGATAATTGGAATCTAATGTTTGATTGCTGTTAGATCCCAATCAATGTATATTTTCAATGCCCCATTGTGCCACCATATATCAATATCCCATTCTGCTGCTATAATAATATCCCCCACATATATTAATAACGACGCCTTCCCGCCATGTGTTAATAGTGTCTCCTTTGGGCCAGTACAAATCGTTCAATTCCATGTTTGTGCAAAATATGAAAATCCCCTAACCCCACTCAAATGATAAGTGACACAGTTCTGCATCTTCTCCCTGCTGTCAGACCGCGCAGGTGGGGTATCATCATACAGCCTGACGTGTTCCCTGAGCTTCAGATGTCTGGCAGGCCCCAGATCCAAATTAGTCTGAGACTTGACGATGGCTACCAGTTCTGGCACAGTTTTAACAATATCCATGTCATGAGGATAGTGCAGGATAGCATTTAAAGTAACATGCGTGTGCAGGGGATCTAGGTTGGTCCTCCTCCCTCCGGCTGGGTCGTAGTAATAACCTATGTGACTGGTCAAACATATAACAAAAGAACACTCTTTTGGACTATATCTGGTTTCTGGTAGTCTGTGCAGATGTTAGATATATATATCATGGAATAATTTACCATGTTTAGGCACTAAACAAATAACTAAATGTTATTGTAAACCGTCCAAACATTTTTTTCTATTTTTCAAAATATTTAATACATTGTTAGGTATGAAATGTAGTAACAATAATAAGCTTAATATTATAATAAAAAAGTAAAAAAGAGAAATACAATAAAAATAATAACGTTAAAAAAATCAATATTTTGAGGCAAAGTGACTACCACTCGTTATGTATGTTTCTATTAATGAATTTGTTTCCTTCTACAACCCATTCTTCTAACATTTGTCTATTCCCTGCTATCTAATAGAAAAGTTTCCCACACATTATGTATAGGTGAAAAACATATTTTGCTCTTCCATAAAAAAAATTATGATTTAAGGCAAAAACAAATGTAAACCAAACAAAAGGCCTAATGCTGCTAGAAGCCTTACCCTGCTACTGATACAATACCCAGACTACTTCATCTGGAACACCTTGCTTTATTCAACACGCTTTTCACTTACTTGCTTTGAGAGTGATTTTTAACTTGTATTGCATGATTTGTGGAGGTTCTTGGTATATTATTGTGTTCACTTTTCTGTTTTCCAACTTATAATTCATTTTTCCACTTCAGCTTCACCAGTTGCATTGAAATCCATGACTCACCATAAGTCAAGGTTACCAAACGCTTTTTCAAATTCAAAGCAGGTTTAATTATGTACCTTTTTTAGAGTGTACCTCCAGTGATTCACAAAGAAACTTTTATTCACACACCAAAGTATATGTTGTATGTGACTTTTAATCTAGGATTAGGCTGTAAGCTCAGCTGCACACTCCATTATTTCAGTACATAGGACTGATAGATAGATAGATAGATAAAAGATAGATAGATAGATAGATAGATAGATAGATAGGATAATAAATAGAATAGTGAAAGGATAGATAACTCCAAAAATGAAGGCAGCACACCAAAAATAGAATATCCAGGTGCAGTTTATTGGCCCTTGTGCGATGTTTCGGTCCCAGGTGTGGACCTTTCTCACACCTGGGAACAAAATGTCACACATGGGCCAATAAACTGCACCTGGATATTCTATTTTTGGTGTGCTGCCTTCATTTTTGGAGTTATGGTCAAGGTTTGGTATATGCCTGGAAGTTATTTTTCACCCTATTTCTATTTTTGTGTTGCTTTTTGTTTTTTGCTTCTTAGATAGATAGATAGATAGATAGATAGATAGATAGATAAAGATAGATAGATAGATAATAAAAAGATAGATAGAGAAGATAGATAAATAGATAGATAGATAGATAGATAGATAGATAGATAGAATAGACACTAGAGCGAGAGAACTATAAATAGGATATAGATAGAGCCGAGATAAAGATATCACAAAATAGAATATGATAATTGATCACACAAGTATAGATAGTCATAGAATGTGTATGCTAGCATCAGATAGAATAGATTAGAATCCGATAGCGTAACTAGCAGCGAGAGATCTGTAAATGAAATAGACTTAGATAGTGTATTGACCCACGGTATAGAGAACAGAATAACACGGGTATGTAGTAGAGCTTTCAGTTGATTAAAATGAGACTTCAAAACCATACATGAATTCGTCCGATAATTGTATCCACCGAACTGCTAAAGACGCATTCCATATATTTGCAGTCAATAACAGGTTGACATGACATCCCATCCTCTGAGATCAGGAAGACAAGCTTCGGGAAAGGTCGCAATCTGGCCATGTGCTCAGAGCCTACGGCAGGCACATAGCTTGGACCTAAAATCAAAGGATATTAGAAATAAACTATAACATTATATATTTCCACGATGGACTGAGTGAGTCATGGTTGAAATGTAAATCACAAATGGCGGGTATGTCTCATAATGGAACACCTGCATTATTCTCCATACACATCCTCCCTTAAACACGTTCACCATATCCTCTTCTTTCACAGCGGCAAGGAAAACGCTCCCAAATCTCCTGAAGCCAGGTAACTTCTGCAGTTCATTGAGCTTCCAGCTTACCGAAACGAACATCATATATTCCACTATTTCTGTATACATTTTAATTATTAGGAAACAGTGGTTTCTAAAATCTATGAGCAGAAACAGGATTTGAAGTTCATATTAATTACAGTTTGAATGTAACATCCTTAATATTTTTCTGAAGCGATGCGACCATTTAGGCTTCTAATTCTAACCATGTACGACAGACCATGGTATACATGGATCCTAGATTATACAGCGACCTCTTTCAGTAACCTGTATCTGTGTGATAACTTGAATTTCTCCCTTCAGTTGGAAGGTGCTGAATGCACACTGTAATTTCTATTACCCAGTCCTACAGGTACTTCAGTGCCACAAAGTGCCACCTATAAGGCTTGGCAACCTTCTAAGTCTTCAACAGTGAATGGCAACCCTACCCAAACAAATGCAGTGCCCGCCAGAGGCTATTCCGTGAGGTTTGGGGCCGACAAAAGTCCAAGACAACCCACTTATACCAGCCAGAAAGTGCTTAAGCCCTCACCCCCTGTTATATCCTCTTATAAAAGGTATACGGTAACAGACATTAACCTAATAACACTTTGAATATTGAAGTTTGGGCTCAGAAATATACTACATTCCTAACACTGATGTGGTGCCATTTTTTCATTTACCATTACTTATTTTTCGTTCTTTAAACTGTAGCTGTTAGAGGAAAGCTTTTTTTTACCTTTGCCACTTAACATTGTGGACATGACAACCACTGATCCATGATTGATTTCTGCAGAACTGTTAGAACCAGCTAATCACAGATCCAAGGCCACTTGCAAATTTGGGGAGAGATTCATCAAAACAAAGTAAAGAAAAAGTGCCTTTGAAAACTGAAAAATGTAATCTAAGTGGTTGATATAGACACTTTTCATTTTCCATTTCTTCAGTTTTAAGAAGCAGCTTTTACTCCTTTTACTCAAACACCTTATAGCCATTCTCTGCTTAGCAGGTTCCCACTCAAGTTTGTGGAATAGTCAGGACTCAGGTTACACAAAAATCCACGGTCCTAAAGGCTCTTTCCCACTGAGCAGGGTGGAAATAGGCTACAACAGGAGTGGACACAACAGAAGAGGGCCCCTGTGCAGGAACAATATATGGGCCCTTTGCAGTTCAATATCTCATCATAAAGCAAATCCCACCTGCTTTGCAGCTGGATGTGGCCTCCTAACCTCTTGGGATCCTGTGTGGTTGCACCGGTGGTAACGATGATATGTCTGCAACTGTTCTATAGGGCATTTATGTGCCTTTGTGTACTTGGACTTTGGATGTAATACAAAACCATATAGAGGAAGTGATATTAGGAAGAAATTGTCTAATACAAGAATCACTTGTAGACAGGTACGGACTGGGCCTGAAATTCAGCCCTGGCATTTGAAATCACACAGGCCCATGTTGTACCCGTCCCCATGAACCAGATGGGCTATATTACTAATATTATCCTGGATGGAGGAAAGGAAGATTTACTACAAGACCAATATTTCTAATGATACCGTGGCCTGCTGGGGTAAGTGATGGAGTCAGCAACTTTCTGCTCCATCACAACTCTTAACAGTATGGGTGTCTTGAGAACACCGATTCTGTTAACAATGTAGCAGACAGGGCAGCCCATGACCAGAAAGGCCCTTCTGGCATTTACCAGAATTGCCAGATGGCCAGTCCGGCCTTGCTTGTAGAAGAGAATGTCTCCTAATATGGTGCAATATGGAGGTATCATATGGAAGATTATGGAGGACTGTGTCACCAGGTTTTTGCTAACACAACTGAGAGAAACATGATGTAGGGGTAGAGACCCTGATTCCAGCGATATGTCACTTAATAGACTGCTGCGGTCTTGATTGAAAACTGTTGTATCTGCTGCAGATTTACCAGTTCTCTAAATGCTGAGCTTTGTATAAACCCACAGGCAACATCATTGATTTACAGCTTTCTGTGTACACTGTGCATAGGCAGAAAGCTGCTGATTAGTGGTGGGAGCATAGTTAGACTGCCTGGCAGCATGCATATTAGTAACTGTATATACTCTTGTATAAGCCGAGTTTTTCAGCACATTTTTTTGTGCTGTAAAAGCCCCCCTTGGCTTATACACGAGGCAATGTTCCCAGGAAGCTGGCGGGGGAGGGTGAGTGGAGGAGCAGCGGGTCACAGAGGCAGGATCCAGCAGCTGTGGCTAAAGCCTGTGCAGCTGCTGTAATAGCGCACAGTGCCAGCCGCAGGCAACCGGCTTCCTGCACAAAACCTACTCACCTACCTGCGCGCCATCGCTGCATCTCGTTCTGGCCGCCGACGCCAGCAGCTCTTCCGGCTGAGCGATCACGTGGCCCCGCTCATTAAGGTAATGAATATGCACGCCTCTCCATTTCCATAGGCGTGGAGCGCATATTCATTACTTTAATGAACGGGGCCAAGTGATCCCTCAGCCGGAAGAGCTGCTGGCGCCGGCGGCCAGTACGAGACGCAGCGATGGCGCGCAGGTAGGTGAGTAGGATGTTTGTTTGTTTTTTAACAGGAATCATGCTTACAGGGATAGGGGATACATATATACATACCAGGACAGCGACGGGGGAGCTATGCCTACAATGACAGGGACGGGGGACCCATGCATACAATGACAGGGACGGTGGAGCCATGCATACCAGGACAGGGACGGGGGAGCCACGCATACAATGACAGGGACGGGGAGCCACGCATACAATGACAGGGACGGGGGAGCCACGCATACAATGACAGGGACGTGGAGACATGCATACAATCGCAGGGACGGTGGAGGCATGCATACAATGACAGGGACGGGGAGCCATGCATACCAGGACAGGGACGTGGGAGCCATGCATACAATGACAGGGACAAGGGAGCCATGCATACAATTGCAGGGATGGGGAGCCACGCATACAATGACAGGGACGAGGGAGGCATGCATACAATGACAGGGACAGGGGAGCCTTGCATACAATCGCAGGGACGGGGGAGCCATGCATACAATCGCAGGGATGGGGGAGCCATATATACCAGGAAAGGCACGGGGGAGCCATGCATACAATGACAGGGACAGGGGAGCCATGCATACAATGACAGGGACAGGGGAGCCATGCATACAATGACAGGGACAGGGGAGCCATGCATACAATGACAGGGACAGGGGAGCCATGCATACAATTGCAGGGATGGGGAGCCACGCATACAATGACAGGGACGAGGGAGGCATGCATACAATGACAGGGACGGGGAGCCATACATACCAGGACAGGGATGGGGGAGCCATGCATACAATGAAGAGGAAAAGGGCAGCCATGCATACAATGACAGGGATGGGGGAGCCACACATACAATGACAGGGACGGAAGAGCCATGCATACAATCGCAGGGACGGTGGAGGCATGCATACAATGACAGGGACGGGGGAGCCATACATACCAGGACAGGGATGGGGGAGCCATGCATACAATGACAGGGACAGAGGAGCAATGCATACAATGACAGGGACGTGGGAGCCATGCATACAATGACAGGGACGGGGAGCCATGCATACAGTGACAGGGACGGGGAGCCACGCATGCAATGACAGGGACCAGGGAACCATGCATACAATGACAGGGACAGTGGAGGCATGGATACAATGACAGGGATGAGGGAGCCATGCATACAATCGCAGGGACGGGGAAGGCATGCATACAATGACAGGGACGGTGAGCCATGCATACAATCGCAGGGACGGGGGAGGCATGCATACAATGACAGGGATGGGGGAGCCATGCATACAATGACAGGGACAGGGGAGGCATGGATTCAATGACAGGGATGGGGGAGCCATGCATACAATGACAGGGATGGGGATCCACGCATGCAATGACAGGGACCAGGGAACCATGCATACAATGACAGGGACAGTGGAGGCATGGATACAATGACAGGGATGAGGGAGCCATGCATACAATCGCAGGGACGGGGAAGGCATGCATACAATGACAGGGATGGGGAGCCGTGCATACAATGACAGGGACAGGGGAGCCATGCATACAATGACAGGGACAGGGGAGGCATGGATTCAATGACAGGGACGGGGAGCCATGCATACAATGACAGGGACAGGGGAGGCATGGATTCAATGACAGGGACGGGGGAGCCATGCATACAATGACAGGGACAGTGGAGGCATGGATACAATGACAGGGACGGGGAACCATGCATTCAATGACAGGGACAGTGGAGGCATGGATTCAATGACAGGGACAGTGGAGGCATGGATACAATGACAGGGACAGGGAAGGCATGCATACAATGACAGGGATGGGGGAGCCATACATACAATGACAGGGACGGGGAGCCATGCATACAATGACAGGGACAGTGGAGGCATGGATACAATGACAGGGACAGGGAAGGCATGCATACAATGACAGGGACGGGGAGGCATGCATACAATGACAGGGACAGGGGAGGCATGTATACAATGACAGCGACGGGGGAGCCATGCATACAATGACAGGGACAGGGGAGCCATGCATACAATGACAGGGATGGGGGAGCCATGCATACCAAGATAGGGATGAGGGGACAATGCATACTCAGCTTATACTCGAGTCAATATGTTTACCCTGTTTTTCGTGGCAAAAGTAGGTGCCTCATCTTATACTCGGGTCGGCTTATACTCAAGTATATACGGTATCTAGTGATAATCTCTTGATGGTAAAACAGTGATTTTATCAAAATGACACTAAACAAACCACTAAAAGACACATGGCTGGAATCAGTGTCCCTACATCATTTACATTACATTTACATCAGGGACTCTACATCATTTAGTACTTTTGTAAAATTATGGCTCCAATACAGCTCAGAATATTGCCTTGTCTTCTCTCTATAGCCTTATATTTTTTTTCGCTTGCACTTAAAATAAGGTCTGGTCATTTTATGAAGCTCTCATTTAGCCATGTCAGTCCATGGACGGTCCTGCTAAAGAAAACATACCATACTACTCAAATGTACTCCCAATCTGATAGCATGTTTCCTGCTGCTAAGCTAAATTCCCACACGTCTGCTAGCTCTCCTGCTTGTGAACGCTGCATTTCTGCACAGGATTTTCTGAGTATCCCTTACACTCTTATAAAACTGGATAGTAAACAATGGTATTTCAATACAGTGCACCAAACATTGACCATGTAAATAATGGTTAGTATGTGTATGGGACGAAAGTGAATGGCTTAGGCCATATTCACACCTGCATTCTTTTCCGCTGTTCCGCTCCGTTACAGGACAGCAGTGTTAGATACATCACATGGCGGACACTAGCAACATCCACCACGGAGCTTATCGATTATAGAGGCAGGTGTTCGGTCTTTGCCATCTTGTCTGCCATTAAACTGGCCATCAGCAGGCTATCCTATTTTGTCCTGCATTTTGGACAGAATCAGAGAAAAAGGCTGAGAGCAGGGTCTCCAATGCAGAAGATGATGAAGCCTGAGGTCACCTTCACATGGTATCAGTACTTGTAAGCCAAAACCAGGAGTGGGGCACAAATCAACAAGTGAAAGTATTTCCATTCTCCTTTTCTTTGATCATTACGGTAATAGGTTTTGCCTTACAAATACTGATGGAAAATCCTGATAAAAATACTGTTTGGCTCTATAGACAGAAATCTCAATATTCTCAATAGTATGTGTATGCCTCCCATGTCTGGTCCCTCTACATTTATCTACAGTTCAAATCAGAAGTTTACAGACACTATATAAAGACACATATGCATGTTTTTCTCAATATCTGAAATGAAATCAGAATAAATCTTTCCCCTTTTATAGGTCAATTAGGATTACCATAATTATTAATATTTGCCAAATGCCAGAATAATGAGAGAAAGAATGTTTTAAAGCATTTTTATTACTTACTACAAAGTCAAAAGTTTACATACATTTCATTAGTATTTGGTACCATTGCCCTTAAACTAAATAACTTGGGTGAAATGTTTGGGATATCCTTCCACAAGCTTCTCATAATAGTTGGTCGAAATTTGGGCCCATTCTTCCTGACAAAATTGGTGTAAGTGATCCAGATTTGTAGGTCGCCTTGCTCGCACCGGCCTTTACAGCTTTGCCCATACATTTTCCATAGGATTGAGATCAGGGCTTTGTGATGGCCACTCCAAAACATTGACTTTGTTATCCTTAAGCCACTTTGTTACCATTTTGGCAGTATGCTTCGGGTCATTGTCCATTTGGAAGACCCATTTATACCTAAGCTTTAACTTCCTGGCTGATGTCTTGAGATGTTCCTTCAGTATTGCCACATAATCTTCTTTTCTCATGATGCCATCTATTTTATGAAGTGTACCAATCCCTCCTGCAGCAAAACAACCCCACAACATGAAGCTACCATCCCCGTGTTTCACAGTTGAGATGGTGTTCTTAGGCTTCCAAGCTTCTCCCTTTTTCCTCCAAACCTAACAATGGTCATTGTGCCCAAAAAGTTCAATTTTAGTTTCATCAGACCACAGGACATGTCTCCAAAAATTAAGGTCGTTTTTCCTGTGTGCATTTGCTAACATTAATCTGGCCTTTTATATTTCTTTTGGAGTAATGGCTTCTTCCTGGCAGAGTGGCCTTTCAGCCCATGTTGATACAGTACTCGTTTCACTGTGGATATTGACACAATCTTACCAGCTTCCACCATCATCTTCACAAGGTCTTTTGCTTTTGTTCTTTGGTTGATATACACATGTCTGACCAAAGCACGTTCATCTCTGTGATACAGAACCCTTCTCCTTCCTGAGTGGTATGATGGCTGGACATTCCCATCTTGTTTGTATTTGCATATAATTGTTTGCACAGATGAACGAGGCACGTTCAGGTATCTTGAAATTGTACCCAAGGATGAGCCAGACTTGTGCAAGTCCACAATTCTCTTCCTGATAGCTTGGCTGATTTCTTTAGACATTCCCATGATGCTGCACAAAGAAGCAGTGTGTTTCAGGTGTGCATTAAAATACATCCACAGGTGTGTCTCTAGTTAACTCAGATATTGCCAAAATCAGAAGCTTCCAAACACATGATATCATCATATGGGCAGTCCAGAATTGTTTAAAATACACTGCAGAAAAGATGTGGATTCCAGTCCGCGCTGCCCAAATGATAGATTTCCAAGACATAGTAGCAGTTAAGAAGTGGTTTAATCTACGCATTTCAGGGTGAATACCACCCCTTCCTCAGGAAAATACCATATACAGCTTACAGGCTTATAGGTAAGCTATATGTGGTATTTTCCTGAGGAAGGGGTGGTATTCACCCTGAAACGCGTAGATTAAACCACTTCTTAACTGCTACTACATCTTGGAAATCTACCATTTGGGCAGCGCGGACTGGAATCCACATCTTTTCTGCAGTGTACTGTATTGTCGGGTCGTTGACCGACCTGTGGATCTGCAGCAGCCTCTCCTACATGTGCTTTAACCACCTAATACCAGGTGAGCAGCTTCTTACTTAAAAAGTGCTAACTTACTATCGGATAAGACCCTATTGCGCTTTGTGTCTCCCTTGCTTTATCTATCAGAATTGTTTAAAGGCATAGTAATCTTATTGCATGTAAACTTTTGACTTTGTAGAAATAAAAATGCCTTAAAACATTCTCTCTCTCATTATTCTGGTATTTGGCAAATAGTAATAATTATGGTAATCCTAAATGACCTAAAACGGGAAAGGTTTAATCTCATTTTGATTGTGTATTTTTTATAGTATGTGTAAACTTCTGGTTTCAACTGTACATTATCTTCAGTGCTTTCTTCTTCTATTTTGTATATTTATATTGTTTTTTTCAGCCTCTGAATAACATTTTCCATCCTTCCACATGTCTCCGTGTCCATCTTTACTTTTTCATCTATTATGTTCCCCTCTCTATCTATAGAATGTAATCTTTATATCATTTCCCTCTTCCACATAATGTTATCTTAGTGATTTTAAGGCCTGCATTCTGTCTATACACTTCTGTTCTACCCATATATGCAACTTATCTTTTATGTTCCCTCTACGCCATGTATGTCTACTGGTTTTTCCACCTACATAATGAATTATTTATTTTTCTTCCACTCAGCGCAGAGCAATATGTCTTATGTATCGTCGATTCGTCATAGCTAACACTTAGCTCTGCTCACTATTTCATCTACTGTTCAAGTCCTTGCTCTATAGACAAGATTATGATATTTCAGTCATTATTTTGTTGGCAGCTGATACAGGTTGGGCCATGAAAAGAATCTTTACTCTAGTGATCACTTACTAGTCCATGCACACAGCTGGATTCACATCTACATTTCCTTCATTACTGCACACAGCTGGATTGACATCTACATCTCATTCACATAGCGCCTTACTGCACATAGCTGGAATTACATCTGCATTTCCTTCACATAGAACCCCACCTACTGCACACAGCTGAATTCCCATCTACATCTCATTCACGTAGCGCCCTACTGCACACAGCTGGATTCACATCTACATTTCCTTCACAGAGTGCCCTACTGCACACACACATCTGGATTCACATCTACATCTCCTTCACATAGTGCCCTACTGCACACACACATCTGGATTTACATCTACATCTCCTTCACATAGTGTCCTACTGCACACAGCTGGATTCCCATCTACATCTCCTTCACATAGTGTCCTACTGCACACAGCTGGATTCACATCTACATTTCCTTCACAGAGTGCCCTACTGCACACACACATCTGGATTTACATCTACATCTCCTTCACATAGTGTCCTACTGCACACAGCTGGATTCCCATCTACATCTCCTTCACATAGTGTCCTACTGCACACAGCTGGATTCACATCTACATTTCTTTCACATAGTGCCCTACTGCACACACATAGCTGGATTCACATCTACATTTCCTTCACAGAGTGCCCTACTGCACGCACACATTACTTCAAATAGCGCCCTACCTGCTAACCATGTAGCCTATATACACTGCCTGTATGAGTAATCCATCACATGTAATGCGTCTATAATGGATGTCACCTATGGATCATACCTTCATTGGTTACAGAACAGTTATGCTGGCATTCGGGTATGTGTATTGCAGGGATACTTGGAATGGCTTGGCAATAAAGTCTTATTACAAGACAAGTGCTATAATAATAATGCTTACTGAAATTAGCCATTGTATATTAAACCATTGTAAGGCAATGCAGAATATATAATTGATTTGCAATTGCTCACTAATATATTTCCCTGAAAAGTACAGTCTTACTGATGAACTGTGCATGATACCTTTGTTTCAGGTAATATACCACGTATGCTTTTCTTATACAGAACTGCAGATATATTGCATAGACATAGCATTATAGGACAGCATGCAGGCTGCCTGCAGCTACCACTAGAGGGTGCTTAAGAGATTATACCACATCTATGAACCTCTTAAAGGGAACCTTTCACTTTTTTATATACGGAATTACTGGCATGGCTGTATGGGTACTTGTCCCAATAGAGATTATGCTTTTTTAGCAATCTAATGTGCCAGTCATGAGTAATTTAGCTTAGAAACTAAATGCAAATCAGGCTAGCAATGCACCGGGGGTGTCACTGCACTTGGAAGAAGCAGTCCACTTGCATTGACCCAACACCATATCACGTCATGATTTGCATATGGTTTCTACACTAAATTTCTCATGATTGGAAAACTGGATTGCTACAAAAAAAGTATATTTTTTATTGGGGACACCAACCTACACAGCCATGTCATGACTTTCATATATTCAAATATGCTGACATTTAACCCCTTCTCTATGAAGGAGTAAGTTCTACGTCGGGTCCCTATGCATATTGTGGAGTCATACTACCATACTCGGCAGATGCTGGCTGTGTTACACATCCATATCAGTTGTTCCGAGTATGGACTGCGATGCATGGGCCGACCATGGTTCTCCTGACCAGATCTCGACAGCCTTATGTGTTTATGAAGCTGTTACGTTCTTGGCAAGAGACCCGCGGCCGGCCAGACTGCAAATCACGGATGCATGAATCAAGCTTAACAGCAGCGCTGCTGTTTAACCATTTAAGTGCCACTGTAAATCTCTGACAGAAGGATTTAAATGGCGCGATTGTGTACAGTTCCCCACAACACAAAGATTGGGTGCTAGTGGGATGTCATTTCAGCGGAGGGTCTATTTTCTCTTGAAAGGGTAATATAATAGTATTGTAATATATAGAAAGAGCAATGAAACAATCGCAGGTTCAAGTCCCCTATCCCCTATCCTGCTGCCAGATTTTTCCAGATATTATATAGTAAAAGGAAGAGTGTCATTCAAAACCATAACTTGTCACATCACAAAAGCCCTGTGTTGACAGAAAAATAAAAAGTTTTTGCTTTTGGAAAAAGGGGAGGAAGACCCAAAAGCACAAAAGATGGAAAATTGGCAGGTCTTTTAGGGGTTAAGGACATGGCCTGTTTTGGTATTCTTGAAATAGCCCTTTTTTAAGTCCTATCATCCTTCCCTTTTGAAAGTCATGACTTCTTTTTTAAGCCATAACCAAGCCAAGTAGCCATATGAGGGCTTGTTTTTTGTGTGAAAAAATTAGCATTTTTCAATGGCTCCATTTCAATATACAAATAACATCCTGAAAATCTTTCAATATCTTTATTTGTGTGGGAAATGAGAGAAAAAATAGCAACTTTGACATATTTAGTTTTTCATATTAAGTTTTGATATTGACTTACCTTGCGAGTCAGTCCTATCGTGGTGGTATAGTTTTTTAACGTTTTTCTACTATATTGAAAACTCAATGAAAAAGGGATAAGGTTAAACTTTTATTCTAAATTGGATATAAACAACCCCAAAAGGATATACCTACAAATAGTGCACAAGAGTACTTGTACCTTCAATCCCGGTAAGACTATCTGGCCCTATTTTGTTAAATACTACTGTGACAATACAATCTTTATCAAATAATCATTTGTTCTTTAGTTGATGTTCTAATTTGTTCCATTTTGGGAACTGAAACTTTTTGATGTGTTGAATGGCAAATCCTGTCATTCATTTTTAAGTGAAATAACAGAAAAACAGTAAATTTAATCATAATGGCGTGCGTGAAGTATGCGCTTTTTCGTGGAATCAATGCAGGCAGCTATTTTACAGTAGATTTAAATAGTCTCCACATCTCTGAAAAAATGTCAATTTTTTTTCTAATGTAAAAAAATCATAACAAGAAGAATCATTTCTGATTTTTTTCCGCCTTTAATATCGCCTATATTCTGTACAATTAATTTTAAAACAAAATTTTGTAGACCCACAATTCCTATCTGTACTTCCTGCGTCCTCTCCTCAGTACAGTAGGATGTGACTGTTTTATAGAAGCTGAAGGGAATGAGAGTCACTTGACAGAGAAATTTCATAGACTTTTTCAGTCTCCAGGAAGTAATGGAGCCTCCTCTTCCACAGACCATGGGACATGCCTAGAGACCCTTATCTGCCAATATAGTGTATAGACTTCCAGAAATACAATACAGCTGTCATTAAATTGCTCCTCCTCCAGTGATGAGAAGATTTGTTTTCTCTTCCTGTGTTTGCTTACAAGCAT
This sequence comes from Oophaga sylvatica, assembly GCA_033576555.1. Classification (NCBI taxonomy): domain Eukaryota; kingdom Metazoa; phylum Chordata; class Amphibia; order Anura; family Dendrobatidae; genus Oophaga; species Oophaga sylvatica. Next base: position 476,982,932 of record JARQOD010000003.1, on the reverse strand, counting down.
GGCCAGATTTAGGGCCACCATACACATCAGATGAAAATCGATCACTGAATCATTTTTCTCGTTCCCATGAATATTCGTTTGCACAACGTCACTATACGCATTTCAAATCAAACTACACAATGTGTCTTTGAGATGAAGCCACACATTTTCGATGTATAGCGACATAAAGTTCAGATATTGGGGTTGATCAGCACATACACATTATGCCATTGATGATAGTCGTATGAAAATATAAAAAAAATTTCGGATGACTGCAAACATTTGCTGTTCCAAAGTCTACGGGTGCTTTATCGTTCATCATCTAAAAATCGGACAAACTATTCAATTTGACAAAATCCATTTTGTACAATTTTGGTCTACTGTGTATGGGGGTCTTTAGTAGAGTTGAGCGATACTTTCCGATATCCTAAAGTATCGGAATCGGAATGGTATCGCCGATATCACTAAAATATCGGCGATACCCGATACCGATACCGGAAGTCCCATGTAAGTCTATGGGAACAAAATATCGCAACTAAAAAAACCCCATTCTTTCCTTGTAAACACTAAATATACACACATAGAATACATATATATATATATATACATGTCATTGTGACATATATATATATACATATATGTATAGTTTATACACTTCTACATAGTAAAATATCCTCTGATTCAATTGCCGGGTAAAGCCGGCTTCAGTGAAAAGACAGAAGCACCCGACATGAAATGACACTTGGTGTACATAGGGTTAACCATGTCTTTTCATGTCCTTTGCTATCTAATTTGCACAAACAATTAAATCAGTCTATGTGTGCAAAATTTCACACCTGTAGGGGTTAATTAAAGGTGTAAATTCGTTGTAAAAAAAACGGACTTTTTTGCTACGAATTTACACCTTTAATTAACCCCTACAGGTGTGAAATTTTGCACACATAGACTGATTTAATTGTTTGTGCAAATTAGATAGCAAAGGACATGAAAAGACATGGTTAACCCTATGTACACCAAGTGTCATTTCATGTCGGGTTCTGCATTTTCACAAAAGCCGGCAATTGAATTAGCGGCTATTATACTATGTAGAAGTGTATGAACTACAAATATAAATATATATATATATGTGTCACAAATTCAATGACATGTATATATATATGAGGTGTAAAATTGCTGAAAAAAAATGCGTGGGCTCCCGCCCTATTTTCGCAACCAGACAGACAAAGCCAGTGAGTGGGGGCAGATAATAATAGCCCAGAGAGGGACCATTATTTTTGCCCCCCCCGGCTACTAACATCTGCCCCAGACACCCCAGGAAAGACAAATCTATAATTAGATTCGCCCTTTCTGGCACTTTGCCCGTCTATTCCCATTGCCCTGTAGCGGTGGCGAATGGGTTAATATGGGGTTAAAGCCCCCTTGCTATTGAAAGGTGACCTTAAGCCAGGTTAATAATTGAGAGCTGTCAATTAGACAACTATCAATTATTAATCCTATTGCATGAAATAAAAATAAAACACACACACTTTAATTAAAAATCATTTTAATGAAATAAAGACACATGTTTTTGACCATCTTTTATTTTACTGCAAAAACCATTTCCTGTAATAAAAATAAAATAAAAAAGCAAAATTATTCTTACCTATCCCATGCACAGTCAGGTCCCACGGTGTAATCCTTCAGAAAGGGTTAATGTTTACTGCAGGGACCGCAGCTAATGCTGCAGCCTCACAGTAAACCCCAAATGAATGAGTTCCTCTCCTGCCTGACAGGAGAGTAAAGGCTGGGTGTCACATAACGATACACCAGCGATCCCGACAACGATATGCACTTGTCAGGATCGCTGGTGTATCGCTACATGATCGCTGCTGAGCTGCCAAACAGGCAGCTCAGGCAGCGATCTGGGACAGCGACACTGCGGGTAACATCGCTTAAGGGCCCGTCTCACATAGCGATATCGCTACCGAGATCGCTGCTGAGTCACAAGTTTTGTGACGCAGCAGCGAGCTCACCAGCGATATCGCTGTGTGTGACATTCAGCGACGATCAGCCCCCTGCCGGGTATCGCTGATCGTCGCAGAAATGTCAGGACCTTTTTTTGATCGCTGGTTTCCCTCTGACAGGCACGCATCGCTGCGTGTGACAGGCGGGAGACCAGCGATCCGCTGGTAACCAAGGTACACAGCGGGTTTCCAGGCACCGCGCAGCGCTTGGAAACCCGCTGTGTACCTTGGATACCAGCTCCCTGCATCAGGGCGCTGGTATCCAAGGTACACAGCGGGTTTCTAGGCACAGCCCCGCGCCTGGAAACCCGCTGTGTACCTTGGTTACCAGCGGATCGCTGGTCTCCCGCCTGTCACACGCAGCGATGTGTGCTGTCAGCGGGAAACCAGCGATCAAAAAAAGGTCCTGACATTTCAGCGACGATCAGCGATACCCGGCAGGGGGGCTGATCGTCGCTGAATGTCACACACAGTGATATCGCTGGTGAGCTCGCTGCTGCGTCACAAAACTAGTGACTCAGCAGCGATCTCAGTAGCGATATCGCTATGTGAGACGGGCCCTTAAGTGGAAAGCTTAATTGATTGCTTTCCACTTTCACTTCAGGTCAGCCAGGGACACAATCAGTGACGTCAGAGGGAACTGATTAACAAAAATAGGGGTTCCCTTCGAAAAAAAAATGGCGTGGGGTCCCCCCTATTTTTGTTAACCAGCCAGATGAAGCAGACCGCTGAGGCCTGGATTTTCAGGCTGTTAAGGAGCCAAGATCCATGGACCTTGCCAGCCTGATAATACTAGGCCACAGCAGTCTGCATATCTTGGCTGATTAACAAAAATAGGGGATCCCCTCGAAAAAAATTGGCGTGGGGTCCCCCCTATTTTTGTTAACCAGCCAGATGAAGCAGACCGCTGAGGCCTGGATTTTCAGGCTGTTAAGGAGCCAAGATCCATGGACCTTGCCAGCCTGATAATACCAGGCCACAGCAGTCTGCATATCTTGGCTGATTAACAAAAATAGGGGATCCCCTCGAAAAAAATTGGCGTGGGGTCCCCCCTATTTTTGTTAACCAGCCAGATGAAGCAGACCGCTGAGGCCTGGATTTTCAGGCTGTTAAGGAGCCAAGATCCATGGACCTTGCCAGCCTGATAATACCAGGCCACAGCAGTCTGCATATCTTGGCTGATTAACAAAAATAGGGGATCCCCTCGAAAAAAATTGGCGTGGGGTCCCCCCTATTTTTGTTAACCAGCCAGATGAAGCAGACCGCTGAGGCCTGGTTTTCAGGCTGTTAAGGACCAAGATCCATGGACCTTGCCAGCCTGATAATACCAGGCCACAGCAGTCTGCATATCTTGGCTGATTAACAAAAATAGGGGATCCCCTCGAAAAAAATGGCGTGGGGTCCCCCTATTTTTGTTAACCAGCCAAGAAAAGCAGACGCTGGGCCTGGTTATTAGGCTGGTAAGGACCAATGATTTGGCCTCACAGCCTGATAATACCAGGCTACAGCAGCAATTGCTTAGCTTGTGCTGGTTAACAAAAATAGGGGATCCCCTCGAAAAAAAAACGGCGTGGGGATCCCCTCTATTTTTGTTAACCAGCCAAGTAAAATGCAGACTGCTGCGGCCTGGTATTAAAAGACTGTCAAGGCCCATGGATTTTGGCCCTCAACAGCCTGATAATACCAGGCTACAGCAGCCCCACATTTGGCGCATCAAAAGATGTGCCAATTGTGGCACTTTACCCGGCTCTTCCCACTTGCCCTGTAGCGGTGGCAAGCGGGGTAATAAGGGGTTAATGTCACCGTTGATTGCACGGTGACAATAAGCCCGGTTAATAATGGAGAGGTGTCAATAAGACACCGATCCATTATTAATCCCAAAGTTATTAAATGTTTAAAAAAAACACAGCAAGAAAAAAGTATTTTAATGAAATAAAAGAAACAACACAGTTTTCATTAATTTTATTGTACTCTCATTCCTGCGACGCCATCGATCTCCTGTAAAAAAAGAAAAAAAAAACAAACCAACAGTATACCACCTGTCCGACGCAGTCCACAGTAACGATTGTCCCACGACGATCCAGCTCTGCTACATCGCAATGACAGGCAGAGCCTGTCATCGCGACGCAGCACAGCTGATTGCCTGCTTCCCCGGCGGTGACGTCATCGGACTGACTGCTTTACGGCCGGGATTACCCAGCAGTCACTGCAGTTATCGCGAGAAACTGCATGTGACCGCCGGGGAAAGAAGATTGCGGCCATCAAACAGTCCAGGACGTGACCGCCGGAGATCTTCTGCCAGGTAAGTGCCGCTGACTCCTGACAGACCCGACCGACGGACACTGACAGTGACAGTGACAATCCCGATTCCGGTATCCGATATGACGAAAATATCGGAACTCGGAATCGGAATTCCGATACAGCCAATATCGGCCGATACCCGATATTTGCAGTATCGGAATGCTCAACCCTAGTCTTTAGACAAAGTGTGGCCCTGGGAAGAAGTAAAAGTGGTGAAATGCTGAAATATTGTCCCAACACAGAGGGGCACTGCCAGGGTCTTAAAACATTGTGGGCTCCAGCCACATGTAATTTTAAAAATTGAATCTACACATTGTGTAATGGACTGTCTCCTATTTTTAATACTGTGTCTGCACATTTATTATTCTGGTCTTCAAAAATAAATTCAGCTTCAACAAGATGGCAGTGGCGGCACATGCGCAGAAGCATCTACCGGGAAATAAATCTGCGCATGCACCGCTCACTTAGTTCCGAGGACCAGTGCGCCAGTGCGAGAGCACGCACAAGAATAGGAAATTGTCACTGCTCAACATAGCAATGCTCCCATACTGATCCCTGGAACACAGTGGGCGGGCATGCGCAGTAGCATCTATTGGCAAGCGATGCTGTCGCTGGCGCCATTTTGTTGAAGCAAAAAATTTTTTATGAAGACCAGAATACTAAGTATTGAAAATAGGAGGCAGGTCACTGAAGGTTCAGTCATCTGTCATTTAATCCCAGATTGATGATGATGAGGCCAGAGCACCAAAAAAAGACCCGCCCACAGGCACGCCCGAGATCACAAGCATCGCATCTCATTAACACAAAACTGTAACAAGCATCGCATCTCATTAACACAAAACTGTAAAGATACTACCAGCTGCCATACTCCTGCACCCAATCCTCCAACACAGTGCAGTCTAGCAGGGGGCCACTTTGGAGATGAGGGCCATGCAATTGCCCAGTTTGCTGGTCCAGCTTATAAGTGATCTACAGAGCACAGAATATATCAGCTAAATGGGACTGCACTCATGGCCAGAATTACATTTTCACAGTTTTTGCACTTTTGTTTCCTCCCTTTTTTTTACCAAGAGCCATAACTTTTTTTTGTTTAATTTCTCTTGACATAGCCGTACCAGGGCTCTTTTTTGCAACATGAGTTGTAGTTTTGAATGACACAATGCACTTTACCATACAGTGTACTGAAAACAGTAGAAAAGCATTCTAACTGGTATAAAAAGGTCATAAAAAATAAACTAATCAGCCATTATTTGGGAGTTTTGCTTTTATAGTATTTGGTATATGGTAAAAACAAACCTGTTGTCTGGAGGTCCACACGAGTCAATACCATATGATATATTATTGTTTTGGGGTCTATTTTAATTATATATTTTGTTAGTTTTTTGGTCAGGTGAACTGTAGTTTTTGCTGGAACCAATATTGGGTACATAAAACGTATTCATCACTTTTTATTGTATTTTTTCCAGTTGGTGACATGACCCAAAAATGTCGATTCCTGCATTTCGATTGTTTTTGATTCTCAGCTCATTTGCTGTATGGGTTAATTAATTGTATATAGTGATGAATGAGAAAATATATTATTATTCATCTACGGTAATTGTATTTTTGAATAGGAAAAATGGGTCAGTTTAAGTTTTTATGTCTATTTTATTTTTAATATATTTTTTATTTTCTTTTTAAGTCTTAATTTGTATCATTTTTTATTTTTTCTCTATTCCTCCCAAGGGAATTTGAAGCTGCATCATAGTGAAATTAACAAGCTGGCAGTGACAGGGGCCTTCAGTAGGTCCTTGCCTGCCATGATATCACAATGGTAACTTGCAATTGTATTGTATAGGGGGCAGTATTGGGCTTGCACACAGGCACCATTGTCAAAGATTGGTAGGTACATCTAAATGGCTAAACAGCAGCGATCAGTGACAGCTGTGGTCACTGTTAGCGGTAGATGCTGGGTGTACAACACTGTGTTGTATGAAACGAGTTCATCTCTTGAGCTCACAGCAAATATCCACACCCAATGTGGAACACACATGTATGTTACATTTTAGGAAGATGTTAGAAAGTAAATTTTATGTGAATTGACACAATTGGAAACAAATTTTTCTATGTGGCTATGTCTGACAGTGGATTTTCAGCTCTGTATCAGGAAAAAAAATAAAAATGTAATATAAAATTATTATTCTAAATTTTTAAAAATATTAGGCCACTGTACTTGACCTCTTCCTGATAAATTCTGTCCAGTTTTCAGGAATTTATTGGTGCCGACAAGGAGTTGCAGAAAAATGTGGGACTTTTTAAAACCAGAAAACTTGTAACACGTATTAAAGGGATTGTCCAGTCTAAACTGATAAGTCTGCAGTCACATTGCGGGTATGTATGCACTATGCACGCTACCAGCTAGGGCCTGTCTAGTGGGCGCGGCTCGCTCCATACACCTGAATAGAGCGAGGCCGCGCTCAGTCCAGTGACTCACAATATAAGTGTATGGAGCGAGGCCAAGCCCACTATTCGAGTTCTAGCCAGGAGTATGCATACATTACCACCGCTACTGGCTCAGAAACCGGTGAATCCTTGCAGCGAACAGTGTGTGCGCTGGGGGATTCATATTTCTGCAGTCACACAGAGTGATTGCAGACTTATCAATTTAGACCAGACAACCCCTTTAATGAATATCTCACAATATATCCTGCATAGAAATAGAATTATTATATGTAACATTCTGGTCATCTGCAGCTACCAATAGAGGGAACTTACTGCATACTGTACACGACCACGTCTTGAATAGCTGCTTTCATTTTGCAACTCCTTTAATAACCACATTTTTCTTAATAGGTTTTCTTTAAGTTTTACATCTGTCTGTGCAAGGTATTTGGAGTTCTGTATCAGGAAATTGAATTTACAGTGGCATGTAAAAGTTTGGCACCCCTGGTGAAAATCACTGTTATTACGAACAGTTAAGCAAGTTGAAGTAGAAATGATCTCTAAAAGGCCTAAAGGTAAAGATGACACATTTCCTTTGTATTTTAGGCAATATATATATCATTTTTTACATTTTAAAAATTACAACAAGGGAAATAGGCTGATACAACAGTTTGGGTACTCTTGAGGATTTGGATGCTCAGATAACTTTGACCAAATTAACCCTTAATTAGCCTGTTAAGGTTAGGGATCGTTCATTATCATCATTAGGAATGGAACACACTGAAAATGAAAATGGCGGAAACCCACAAAGCAGGAGAAGGCTATAAGAAGGTAGCAAAGAGTTTTCAAGTTGCCCTTTCCTCAGTTTGAAATGTAATTAAGAAATGGCAGCTAACAGGGACAGTGGAGATCAAGATAAGGTCTTGAAGACCAAGCAAAATTTCAGTGAGAGCTGCTCTTAAGATTGCTAGAAAGGCAAATCAGGACCACGACATGACTGCAAAAGACCTTCAGAAAGATTTAGCAGACTCTGGAGTTGTGCTATAATGTTCTACTGTTCAGAGACACCTGCACAAATATAACCTTCATGGAAGAGTCATCAGAAGAAAACCTGTCATGTGTCCTCACCATAAAATTCAGCATCAGAAGTATGCAAAAGAACATCTAAACAAGCCTGATGCATTTTGTAAACAAGTCCTGTGGACCGATGAGGTTAAAATAGAACTCTCTGGCCACAATGATCAAAGGTATGTGTGGAGAATAAAGTGCACATAATTTCAGGAAAAGGACATTTTGTCAACCTTTAAGCATGGTGGTGGATCAATCATGCTTTGGGGTTGCGTTGCAGCCAATGGCACGGAGAACATTTCACAGGCAGATGGAAGAATGGATTCAATGAAATTTCAACAAATTCCTGATGCAAACAACACCATCTGTAATGATGCTGATGTTGAAAAGAGGATGGCTTCTACAAATGGATGAATATGCTAAACACACTTCAAAATCCACAATAGACTACCTCAGACAAACTGAAGGTTTTACAATGGCCCTCACAGTTCCCTGATCTGAACATCATTGACAATCTGTGGCTAGACCTTAAAATAGCAGTGCATGCAAGACGACCCAAGAATCTCACAGAACTGGAAATAGTTTCCAAGGAAGAATGGATGAAAATCCCTCAAACAAGAATTGATACTTGAGAAAGGGGGGTTCTACTAGGTACTAACCATGCTGGGTGCTCAAACTTTTGCATCGGCCCATTTTCCTTTTTGTCATTTTTAAAATTTAAAAGATGAAAATTTTTTTTTTGCATAAAGTACAAATGGAAATGTATCATCTTTAACGTTAGGCCTTTTAGAGATCATTTCATTTTCAACTTGCTTAACTGTTCACAATAGCAGCAATTTTGACCAGGGGTGCCCAAACTTTTACATGCCATTGTATGCTATAGAAAAAAAGAACAAAGTTTTGCATATTCCATGTCTGAGATTATAGTAAAGCTAAAGTAATGCAATGAAAATAAAGGTTTTGTAACAATGCTTTCCTAATGAATTTTACTTTGCTCAGTAGCCCAGTTGAGCATGCACCAGCACCAACCAGCCTAGACTATGCAAACGTGCCAGCTGCTTCTGCATATCAAACCGCTTCTGCAGAGCAATATACCCCACAGTACCCAGCACAGTACCCAGGCTCACCGCTTCCAGCTGCTGCTCAGTCTTATGCCCCGCCTGCCGCTTTTTCACCTTCCAGGTAACGGATTTCACATTTATATTCTTTATTTTTTCCCAACTTCATGAGCTGTTTTTGATTCGCAAATCAAACTATATTTTATGCTTAAAACAAATTATTAATATGACAATTGGTGCCGATTTGGGGCCTTCAGCTTCTGAACTAGGCCAATATGCAGATTATAGGTCAAATGACTAAACATTATTTTGCCATCCATGCATTTAGGTTTCAGTTTATAAAATATCATGTGACACATAGGGGATCAAATACTTTTTGTTTGTAGGAAATTAGAAACTAAGGACAGATCATTTCACAAATGATTTTTGAATTATTTTGTGAAAATGTCTTTCTGAAATAGCACATATATCTTGAGCTAGATGTGTCCCCTATTTATGCCCCAACACAAAGATTAGGATGAGAAATGAATGCATGTTATCATAAATCCTTTATAAGTTATAAAAAGATATTCACTTTGTGACTTCATTATTCCTAGGCATCTGAAGGAATTGAAAAAAAGTTGGGGGGGTTAAATTGGGAGTGGCTCCATTCGATGACACATGGCCAGTCTTGCTTATAACTTGCTGCACTGGTTCTCGGTAATGAAATAGGTGCTATTAATTTCAGCATATATTATGTGAAACTACTTTAAAAAGGTATTTAAGAGCTTTAAATGTTATAGCTATACCAAGATTTATGTAAAGGAATATTTCTAAACAGATTAGGTGCTGGCAAATCTCTAGGATGCGTCATCACTTAAAGGGAATCTGTCACCCTAAATTAGCGGGATATTTAAATGATGGCAGTCAGGTCAGATGGGCGGTGTTTTGGGTACTTGCCTTAACATGTTGTTCGCCGCTGTCTCCATTATTTCTGGGAATTGTAGTCGTTGCCCTCCATATAACGCGCCTGCGCATTGCAATCTGCGGGCAAAGCATACTGTGCGTGCGCAATTCAAGATTGCAATGTGCAGGCGCATTATATGGAGGGCAACGACTACAATTCCCAGAAATAATGGAGACAGCGGTGAACAACATGTTAAGGCAAGTACCCAAAACACCGCCCATCTGACCTGACTGCCATCATTTAAATATCCCGCCAATTTAGGGTGACAGATTCCCTTTAAAGAGAACCTGTCATCAGGATTTTGCTAAGTAAACTACATTGCATTGTCAGTTTGATGCTGCTACACTGATAAAAATGATACCTGGGTTGAAGAAATCTATTTTGTGGTTGTTGTTTAATCTTTGTTTGCAGTTTTGAGTTAATGATATGCTCGTGCTCTGGGGTGGGCCTGTGGGGGTTCTTTTTTGGTGCTCTGGCCTCATCGTCATCCTTCTGGGCTTAAATGATAGGTCACTGAACCTTCAGTGACCTGCCTCCTATACTAAATACAGCACTTGCACAGTTAAAATTGTGGACTTTGAGAATATATCCAGCAACATAGCGCCTGCGGCTGTGCATGCGCAGTAGCATCTATCTTGATGACAGCTTCGCTTTAATGATCGGTAGGGTCCAACCTCTAAGACCCTTTCCTAAGCTGAGAATGAGGGGGTAGATCATCACTTTTCAAAAAGTAATGACACATCCTAATCATTTGCTACATTAGCTGAAATTAGATTAACCCTTCAGGTATCCTTATTAAAGGGTACTTGTCCCAATGACTATGCAGGCTGCATGTTATAGAGCAGGAGGAGCTGAGTAGATTAATATATAGTTTCCTTGGAAAAGATTTAGTATAACTTGTGTTTTAATCTTCTAAATCTCTGCTCTTTCTCAGATTTTGTGTCCAGTGTCCTTTCAGTGGCTGACAGCTTTCTTTCTATAAGTGTGCATATACACAGAACTGTCAGTCACTGATAGGACCATCCTCTAGACCACAAATCCCAGAAACAGCAAAGGATGAAATGATAAATTATTCTGACTATACACAAACTATATATCATTCTGCTCAGAACTTGCTGCTCTATAACATGGTGCCTGTAGATTGGGCTGTAAGGTTAAGATAAAAGGTTCCCTTTAATATCATCAATTAGCCAGAGAATAGAGCTGCAATAAATAGTGACTCTTCCTTGAGGACCTGACAAGCTCATACATTACATGGACAGCCCAGTTATTGAATTAGTCCCCATTTGATGTTTCCTTTCTCCTGTAGTGGCAATAGATGGGAATTACACATTTGTTGTCAGGTTCCACTGCAAAATATAGATGATAACTTGAGGTTCCAGCAGTGGACACCCGGTGATCGGCTGTTTTTTAAGGAGCCATTCTAACAAAAAGACGTTTTCTTAACCCATAAAGAATAATAATCTGTTGAAACAAATGTTAATGAAACTATGTCTACCTTAATTTTGCGCACACATGATGTCAGGCAGTGTGGTGGCTCTTCATGTAACTCACTATAACAGTTTTGTTGTGTGTTTGAGTATAATGTACGTTACTACTCACACGTGTCTTAAGATGTTCTTCTGTTTGCTAGAAACATTGTGGTGATTTACTTTGGTTTGTTGCATTTCCAATCCCAACATCCTTTGGAGAATAAGTAGAACGACATCCAATGACCTCTACTTTTTTGTCACCGTGCCTTGATTGTTTTTGCTCCATGTGTTGCTCTGTGTCTCATTCTTTGCCATATCATTTTCAGACCATCTACAGCTGCCACCAGTTCTCCTTCACAAATCAATCGCAGCCAGGGAGCTAAGAACCTGTCCGCTGCAGCCTCCACTATATCTTGTGCCATATCAGCACAGTCTAGGTATACATTTGCTTCTACGCTTCATTTTTAACTTTTCTTTATATATCTGATTTTTTTTTCTAAAGCATTCACACTTTTCAATTTTAAGCAATAATTTTATAATGTTATGAACAATGTCACAATGATTTATTTTTTTTTATTTGTATTTAATATCTCTACAGATCATTTAAATATTTTACGATCTGGTTTCTAAAAATATTGTTGAAGTAAGAAAGATAAATTAGAAATTCCTCTCTTCCCTTCTGTTGGGGCTTACTGTTTCTGAATGGAGCTGGCAGACAGAAACTTGCGAGATACATCACCACCTGTGCACACCAGCTCCGTTCACCAACACTTGGCTGATGTTTTATTATTGGCATCCCGACCTTGTAGGAAGTGTCTCAGACTAGTGCCCCTGTATAGAAACAGTCGTCTTCAGTAATGGTAAAATACATGACAAGGAATGCCACTATGAAAAATTAATTTGTATAAAAATAAACAAATAATGTTAAAAACATTGTGATGCAGCATTTAACATAGAAAAGTAGAATATTTCATATTAAAATATAACATTTCTAAAAACCCTGAACAACCAATCTAACAGAGTATGTCCACAAGGCCCTGTTGTTTTTAACTAAATTCTGGTGTGCTTCTCCTATTATTCCTTCCTACCTGTATTCTTACTTCCTTTTTCTATTCTTCCTTCCTCATACTATTCTTCCTTGCTTCCTGTACCCTTTTATCCTTCCTCTATTCGTCTTACCTTCCTCTATTCTTCTTTCCTTTTTTCCTCGATTCTTCTTCCTCTATTCTTCCTTTCTCTATTCTTCCTTCCTTTCTCTATTCTTACTTCCCCAAGCCTTAATTCTTTCCTTCCTTCATCCATTCTTTCATCCTTTATTCTTCCTTCTTTCCTCTATTCCTCCTTCCTCTATTCTTCATTCTTTCCTTCCTCTATTCTTCCTTCCTCTATTCTTCCTTCCTTATTTCTTCCTTCCTCTATTCTTCCTTCTTCTAGTCTTCCTTCTATTCTTCCTTCCACTATTTTTCCTTTGGCTGTTCTTCCTTCCTCTATTGTTCCTTCCTTCCTCTATTCTTCCATCCTATATGATTCCTTCCTCCATTCTCCCTTCCTTCCTTTATTTTCCTTCCTTCCTCAATTCTTCCTTGCTCTATTTTTTCTCTATTCTTCCTTCCTCTATTTTTTCTCTATTCTTCATTCCTCTATTCATCCTTCCTTAATTCTTCCTTCCTCTTTTCATCCTTACTTAATTCTTCCTTCCTCTATTGTTCCTTTCTTCCCCTAGTCTTCCTTTCTCTGTTCTTCCTACTTCTATTCTTCAATCGTCTATTCTTCCTTCCTCTATTCTTCCTTCCTGTCTTCCTTCCTTTAGTCTTCCTTCTTCCTCTTTTCTTCCTTCCACAATTCGTCCTTCCACTATTTTTTCTCTGTTCTTCCTTCCTCTATTCTTCCTTCCTTCCTCTATTCATCCTTCCTTAATTCTTCCTTCTTCTATTCGTCCTTCCTTCCTCTAGTCTTCCTTCTGCTATTCATTCCTCTATTCTTCCTTCCTTCCCCTATTCTTAATTTTTCTATTCTTGCTTCCTCCATTCTCCCTTTCCTTCCTCTATTTTTCCTTTGTTGCTCGCTCTACTCTTCCTTTTTATATTCTTCCTTCCTTTCTTCCTCTATTTTTATTTTCTCTATTCTTCTTTCACTCCTCTATTCTTTCTTCCTCTACTCTTCCTTTCTCTATTCTTTCTTCCTTCATCTATTCTTCCTTAATCCTCTAGTTTTCCTTCCTCTATTCTTCATTCATCTATTCTTCCTTACTTCCTTCCTCTATTCTTTGTTCCTTCTCTGTACTCTCTTCCTTCCTCTATTCTTTCTTCCTTCCTCTAGTCTTCCTCCCTTCCTCTATTCTTCCTTTATTCTTCCTTCCTTTAGTGTTTCTTCCTCTATTCTTCCTTCACCTATTCTTCCTTCCTCTATTCTTCCTTACCTTCATCTATTGTTCCTTTCTTCCTTCCTCTATTCTTCCTTCATCCTCCCTTACTGTATTCTTTCTTCATTTTCTTTTCTTTCTTCCCTTCTCTGTTCTTCCTTCCTTACTCTTCTATTCTTCCTTCAATCCTCTCTTCTTCCTTCATCCTTCCTCTATTCTTCCCTCCTCTATTCTTCCGCCCTTGCACTATTCTACTTCCTGTATTCTTCTATTCTTCCTTCCTCTCTTCTTCCCACCTCTATCCTTCCTCCCTCCCTATTTTCTTCCTTCCTTCCTCTATTCTTCAATCCTCTCCTCTAATATTCCTTCTTTCCTCTATTCTTCATTCCTTCCTTCCTCTATTTGTCATTCCTTCCTTCCTCTATTTTTCCTTCCTGTATTCTTTCATCCTTCTTCCATTCTTCCTGCCTCTATTCTTCCTTCTTTCCTCTATTCTTCCTTTCTTTCCTTCCTCTATTCTTTGTTCCTTCTCTGTACTCTCTTCCTTCCTCTATTCTTTCTTCCTTCCTCTAGTCTTCCTCCCTTCCTCTATTCTTCCTTTATTCTTCCTTCCTTTAGTGTTTCTTCCTCTATTCTTCCTTCACCTATTCTTCCTTCCTCTATTCTTCCTTACCTTCATCTATTGTTACCTCCTTCTTCCTTCCTCTATTCTTCCTTCATCCTCCCTTACTGTATTCTTTCTTCATTTCTCTTTTCTTTCTTCCCTTCTCTGTTCTTCCTTCCTTACTCTTCTATTCTTCCTTCAATCCTCTCTTCTTCCTTCATCCTTCCTCTATTCTTCCCTCCTCTATTCTTCCGCCCTTGCACTATTCTACTTCCTGTATTCTTCTATTCTTCCTTCCTCTCTTCTTCCCACCTCTATCCTTCCTCCCTCCCTATTTTCTTCCTTCCTTCCTCTATTCTTCAATCCTCTCCTCTAATATTCCTTCTTTCCTCTATTCTTCATTCCTTCCTTCCTCTATTTGTCATTCCTTCCTTCCTCTATTTTTCCTTCCTGTATTCTTTCATCCTTCTTCCATTCTTCCTGCCTCTATTCTTCCTTCTTTCCTCTATTCTTCCTTTCTTTCCTTCCTTCCTTCATTCTTCCCTGATATATGACATCATATAATACAACCAGGTCCAATAGGTTTGGACCAATAGGTCCTAACATACCTGTCACACATATATTGCACCATGAGTATAATTTGCTCTCTGCCCTCACCATCGCATATTCTTTCCATTGAATGTTGAACCACTTTTTTACCATCTGGTACCTGATTTTCGGACACTGGACCATCACTTTTTCTAGCAGCTTTACAGTCTTAGGTCTCTACTTGACATTATGTTGAGGTTGTATAAAAATTGATCTGATTTTCATCCAGAAAACTCAGACAATTTTCATCTGTTTTGTCATCCGTGAGCCATCAGTGTGCCATCCATGTGTCCATATTTTACGTTTTTCAATGTGATATCTGTGCAACATTTGTGTGGCATCCATATTTATACATCAACAGTTTAAGATGTACATGATGAAATCCAGTTTGCTAGGTTAATAATTGCAATGTTTCTGTAAAAATCAGATTCAATACAGATGTTTTGTATAGGACAATCTGCAAGTTTTATCCGATATACAAAAGAGAATAGTGCATGCTACTGGATCCATGTCATGAAAACTGTTATCCCAACAGCCCTACTGAATCACATTGGTCAGTGTGCTGTCTGATTTTTACTCATATAGCATACTTCTGTATAATACGCTTGACTGAATGAGCCTTAAGGAGAAAAGGAAGCCAATTTAAATTTGTTGGAAAATCGTAAATTTGGGTATCTTATGTTTAATATTAGAAGGTCATTCAAATACTCTAACATGTCAATATGAACAATTGGTTTTCACAGAATTTACCATTACCTTTCAGAATAATATTCTTTTTTTACATCAGATATGTTTTCTATTATATGACTTACTGTACATTTCCCTTCTAGGATTTTGTACCATAAAGCTCTAGCTGGGAAGAGGCATTTTATACTAATTTCATTTTGACATTCCAGGTGCTCATGAAAAAAACATAAGTTAACATTGTTTTATCAGGTTAACAGAATTTGAAACGACACTTTACATTCCTCAACAAATGTAAATTGCTACTGTTATTTCTAAGCTAGTCCAAAACACCAATATCTGTTTCAAGGTATTGTCATCAGGACTACAGCTCTATTCTGCAAATCCAATTGTACTTGGTCTTTCCTTTTTCACAACATTTAAGGACCTCTGAGTCCTCCACACATTTTAGGCAGTGGTCAAGCATGTGCACTCCATATAAATAAAACATAAGGAAACCGCTGGGAGAGAGTGCTCAGTTAGTTCCATAATCTAGAAGCAAGCTGAACCACTTCTCAGCTTGAACATGTGGGTGAAGTAGAGGGAAGATACCATGGTCCTCCATTTTAAAATCGGTGGGAGACCAGATAATTTTGAAGTTAGGACACAACACCAAATAATGTTTTCTCCAGAATATTAAAGAAAATCCATCACCAGTCTTAATATTGTAAATTTTATTCAATATTAAAATGATCTCTCATACCTGATGAGACTGGTTTACTTACTTAAAAAAGCCATGATAGAAAATCTGTATATTCGTTTTTGGAATCTTAAACTCAGGTCTTCCCCCCTATCCTGATTGACAAGTTCCTCATTGTCCCTCCTACCCTGCTGCTGGGATCTGACACAAGACAAAGCTCCAGTCAGCAGGCTGGGTGGGTAGAGTCTGAATACACTTGGATTTATGAGGTCTTTCACTCTTCAGTTGGGCTCATAAAATGCCTACTTTCAAAATAGAGTTGCGCAGGTATTTTGACGTGGATTTTAAAAGTAACTACACCAGTTTTGTCAGGTCTATGACGTCTATTTAAAAATGTATGCAGTTTATAATGTGAAATCTGCTTAAAGAAATACCCAATGACGTTATTTGCTTGGCTCACCCTATATAAAAGATGTAAAAGTATTACATTTCACATTTAATGGCCTAAACATTTCAGCTTTTTTAGGTCACTATCTAACATTTCATTTTCAAAAAGCAGATTTTATATATCCTGACATGTTCCTTTTCTTCCCATTCAATTGTTTCAACGGGAAGACACAAATATAAGTCTCCCATGCTGCCACCAGCCTTGGAAGCCCTTTCTATTACTCCTATATTCACTACTTCACCTCTGCTCAAGAAGAGAATCATACCCAAAAGAACTGGTGTATACAAAAGAATTGGTCTCTCAAACCTACCAAGAAAAGTGTATCAGAGGTACAGCTACAAAAGCTGGCTGGTTATTAACTTCATTCAGTGGCGAGAGGTCATCAACTCTTCACCCATGGTCTGACGAGGAGTCGACAGTGTGCACATGGGTGCTGCCCTTCTCATGTTGTCACTGATCACTCTGTTGTCAGGCAAAGGTTAAAAGGAAATTATCACTTTATGACTATGTGATTTTTATCTCCTAAGGCTTTTTTAGACTATTATTTTGTTAAATTGTAATAGCTAAATACAATGATCTACCTTGTTACAATATTTATTACACTTTATCAAGCATGCTATTATAGTGATAGGGACTTAGGGATTCACAAACTGTGATTTATTGATCTAAGTTACTAATTTAAGTTTTACTTATAGCAACGGATAAGAAAAGCTTAGTTAAAGGGCTTGTCCACCCCTTTTTTAGTGAAACCCAATGATCAGCTGTAATCAGTGTTTTACTTCCCTGCACTGCCCCCACAGGTGAAATGAAGCAGTGTACAGATCCTATTTACAAGTGCGATCTATGCACGTAGCGCATAGGAAGGGCAGGTAGCCAGAGGGAGAAACTCTCTTTATTGCCACAGATGGAGTACAAAACAGGAGTTCCATCTCTAACTTCCCATGATCTTATAAAAATAAAATGATACTTTGGTTTTGTAAAATCTTATGACATTACACACTTTTGCTCTATGAAAGTGATAATTTCCCTTTAAAGAGTTCAAAGCGATTCATCACCTTACAAGCGCTTATAGGATTTGAGTGGAGTATATCCTTCCTCAATATTGGTGTGCTCCTCCTGGTGCTTTCCGGCATCATGTTGAAAACTGAGCTTGCTCTTCCATTGCTTAGTAATAATGGCTAACAACGCTGCCGGTGTCATCCATTCTCTAAGTAACTATAGTTTCAGTCACTCTAATTCTATCATTACTCCACAACTTAAGACCACATTAAGTGTTCACATGTTGTTCATTTCTTAAAAAAAAACCTAAAGAGTAACGTCCACATCTTATATCACTAATCGAAAGTTTATATTTTATTAAAGAGGTGTTTAATGTTACGATCCTTCACCAAATATTGCATAAGTGTTAAAGGGACCCTCTGTGCATCACTGCATGGCCAAGTGATTAAGTGCTCCTTCTCATCTGCTTGATTTCCCTCTATGTCCACCCCTTCTTCTTTGATTGTCAACTCTGGCTTGATAGAGCTCGAAAGGGGTGGAGATATATGGAAAAAAAAACTGGTGGGAAGCTGCACTTAAACATTTGACTATGCAATGATACACCAAGCTTGGTTTGAACAGTCATTATGTGCTGACAGTCACTTTAAATGTAAATTATAGGTACATTTTCAACAGTTCTTTTATAAATGTGAGTATAACTATTTTTAAAACTAATTTAAAGGGGTTTCCCCATGAACAAAGTTCATTTTAATTAACATTTTAATTAATAGAACTTGGAATAATAATAAGTTCCACAATTACCGTATATACTCAAGTATAAGCCGAGATTTTCAGCCCATTTTTTAGGGCTGAAAGTCCCCTCTCGGCTTATACTCGAGTCATATACTGGGGGGTCGGCGGGGGAGGGGGAGCGCAGCTGTCCTATATACTCACCCCCTCCTGGCGCGGGCTCTGCAGCCCCTGCTCTTCTCCCACGGTCTCCGGCGCCTGTGTTCAGCCATCAGTGGTACCGCTCATTAAAGTCATGAATATGCATATATTCATGACTTTAATGAGCGGTACCACGTGACCGCTGAAGTTAGGCATGGCGCCGGAGACCGCGGGAGAAAAGCAGGGGCTGCAGAGACCGCGCCAGGAGAGGGTGAATATATTCCATATTCACCTGTCCCCGTTCCACCGCTGCACGCTGCTGTGTACTCGCGTCCTCTAGCTGTGAATGTTCAGGTCAGAGGGCGCGATGATGATGTTGCCTGAGCATTCACTGCTTGAGCACCTGGAAGACAGCGGCGCTCAGCGGTGGAACGGGCAGATGAATATTGCAGGTTCCGTGTTGTGAATGTGTTAGAAATGAATTCTGAGCAGAAGCTCCCTCTGGTGGTTACAAACAGTACTGAACCATTCAATGAGGATTGGCAATCAGGAGTTACAGACTGGTCTTATATAAGGGAGGTTTCCTCCCATCATGGTTGCCGGTGATCAATTGTTCTTGTCTCAACTGTGGTTCCTGGTTCACTTGGAAGCTTGCTGAGTCTTGCCTGCATCTTCTGCTAACAGATAAGATATTTTCTGCTTTTATTTTTGTGCTTGCTTTTTGCATTGTTCCCTGCACTTCTGTGGAGGTCAGCCAGGTCCCCTCTGGGGGCTTGTGCTCCTCTCAGTTTATCTGAGCCACTGTTATTTGTTCATTTGCCTTTTCCAGTTTTTTCAGTGGCTGCGGCTTAGTTTTGTGACACCAGAGAACTAATTTAGGTGGTAGAGGTCGTGTGATCTCAGGTGTTTTTGCAATTAGTAGAGTTGGTATTTTTTAGGGTTTTTTGGATTGCAGTAAGTGTCCTTCCTATCCTTTTCTGTCCAGGTAGATTGGGCCCCAACGTTTGCTCATACTATTTTCTGTCTGTGTCTGTATTTCTTCTTGTCTAACCGCCATTACATGTTTGGGGGCTTCCTATGTTCTTTGGGGATCTGCTCCAGGGCAGATAGCTTTCCTCTTTCTATCTTTAGGTGTAGTTTACCTCTCAGGCTGTGACGAGGCGTCTAGGACCAACGTAGGAATGCTCCACGGCTGCCTTTATTTGTGGTGGTTAGTCAGGGTACTGCAATCCAGTAAATTCCAACCTCTCTGGTGTATTGCTGTTTTTGCCTGCTCTCCTCAGCTACCAAATCATAACAGATCGGCCCTGAGCCAGCGGTGACCCTGCACCTGTCCCCCATAGCGCGCCGGTGTCCCCGCCAACTCAGGACACTGGCACCTGGCCCCCAGCGACGAGAGGTATGTCATTTTTTTTTTGTGCAGCACAGCGGCAGCATAAGGGACCTATACTATTGGGCATAATCTATGAAGCATATGGGGCATAATCTGTGAAACATATGGGGAAAATCTATGGAGCATATGGGGCATAATCTGTGGAACATATGGGGCATAATCTATGGAGCATATGGGCATAATCTGTGGAACATATGGGCATAATCTGTGGAACATATGGGGCATAATCTATGGAGCATATGGGCATAATCTGTGGAGCTATGGGGCATAATCTGTGGAACATATGGGCATAATCTATGGAGCATATGGGGCATAATCTGTGGAGCATATGGGGCATAATCTATGAGCATATGGGCATAATCTGTGGAACATATGGGGCATAATCTGTGGAACATATGGGGCATAATCTGTGGAACATATGGGGCATAATCTGTGGAGCATATGGGGAACAATACAAGGGGCAGAATATGGGGGCATAATACATGGGGCAGCATATGGGGCACAATACATGGGCAGCATATGGGCACAATACATGGGCAGCATATGGGGCAGAATATGGGGCACAATACATTGGCAGCATATGGGGCATAATACATGGGGCAGCATATGGGGCATAATACATGAGGCAGCATATGGGGCACAATACATGGGCAGCATATGGGGCACAATACATGGGCAGCATATGGGGCAGAATATGGTGCACAATACATGGGCAGCATATGGGGCATAATACATGGGGCAGCATATGCGGCACAATACATGGGCAGAATATGGGGCATAATACATGGGGCAGCATATGGGGTATAATATATGGCCAGCATATGGGGAATAATACATGGCAGCATATGGGACATAATATATGGGGCATAATACATGGGGCAGCATATGGGGCATAATATATGGGGTTTCATATGGGGCATAATATATGGGGCAGCATATGGGGCATAATATATGGGGCAGCATATGGGGCTCCTGATTCAATATGGCTATTCAAAAACATTTAACCTACTTTAATTTTATTTTTATTGGTATCTATTTTTAATTTTGAAATTTACCAGTAGCTGCCTCATTTTCCACCTTAGGCTTATACTCGAGTCGATAAGTTTTCTCAGTTTTTTGTTGCAAAATTAGGGGGGTCGGCTTATACTCAAGTCGGCCTATACTCGAGTATATACAGTAGATGAGTTTAAAAAATTTTTCCTGTGCTGAGATAATCTTATAAATGTGCCCCTGCTGTGTACTGTGTAATGGCTGTGTCTGACCGTACAGGAACATGGTCTGATCATACCACAGCTCCTGGGCAGAGGGGGATACAAAAGAGAGTGTACAGACATTACAGCATGGAATCACAGCTGATTCTTTCAGGTAAAACAATGCCTAAAAACATGCAGGGAAACGTTTTCCCTCACAAAAAGAATCAGCTGTGCCCCTGTGCTGTCCTGTCTGTATACTCTTTTACTTCCCCCCCTGCCCAGGAGCTGTGGTGTGATCAGACCATGTTCCTGTACGGTCAGACACAACCATTACACAGTACACAGCAGGGGCACATTTATAAGATTATCTCAGCACAGGAACATTTTTTAACACATCTAAATGTGGAACTTATTGTTCATCCAAGATCTAATGATTAAAATGTACTTGGGAAAAGATATTTAAAGACAAGGCAACCCGCGTCTCCTGATAATTTTCAGCATACAAAAGTGTTTCCCAGAATCGGGAGCAACTAACAAACAGCAGCTTTCTTATTAGCAGACATGAGCCCCATGATGTATCAGACAGTCATTCAGCATTCTGATTCAACAGGGAAAATCAGCTAAAAATATGAGAATCTTTAATTAATAAAAAAGTTGTCTTAGAGAGAAACTTTCAAAAGTATCATTTTTGAGATTAAAGGGGTTGCCAACTGTTTGTACAGCCCCTTATGAAATACTGTATTCCCCAGTTTAAAATGAAATGATCATACACTTATCTCCAGCACCGGTACTGTTTCAGCCGTGTTGGCTTTGATTCTCTGCTGCACTCACATGACACTGTTACGTGAGCGCTGCCGCCAATTAGCCTAATGCTGCTTCACTCACACTTTGCCTGGACAAAAGTCAGACGTCTGATGGAAGCATGAGAACTGCTTCACTCATGTGGCGTAACAATGTCATGCAAGTTCTGGGAGACCTGGTGCCGAGATCGCTGAAGCAACACCATTGCAGTAGATGAGTGTCTATTGTGTTTATTTCATACTGGAAAATAGTATTTAAGAAGGGTTTGTCAGAACAGAAAAAAATCTCTTCAAAGTCAACCTTCAATTGTAAATTCTTGGTCAATTTGGGTTTAGACACAAACTCCATCTACAGATCTTCAACACAAAAACTTGGATATAGTGAGAAATTGCACCTACATTAAACCAGTGATCCCACTCCCTACATTAATATGAATTGTATCCCCAGCTGAATGATATCACAAAACTTCCAATGCAATAATATTTTAAACCTTAGTAGTTTTATGTTTAGGGCAAAGTTGCAAAGGATATATGTGCTAAGGCCTCAGCGGCAAGAAACATTGTCATTGCTGGTTTAGGTGCACTGACTGGTCTCAAGGGCAATGAGGCACTTGGAGAGTGGGTGCCCATCTAGTGGTGAATCCCATCATCAGACCTCCTCAGAAAAGCTGCATTTTTTTTTACAAGAACAAAAAGTGAGAAGATAGCCTCAAATAGTCAAAAGGACATGGAGCACAAATCCCACCAAACCCTTCTGTCTTGGCTAACAAATCTCCAAACCTAGTTTAATTACTGAATCAGTACAGCAGGACGGCTAAGGTTCAATTTGCTTCTTTTGTTTCTATTTAACAATTATCTTTAAAGTAGGACTTTTTGTCAATGTCTACCTGAACCGTTGATGGTTATGATTGGACTTCTTATGAATACTCTATTTCTTGGAGCTGCTGTTTAATAATGTTAATGTCATAGGCTGCAATCACTCATGTGGTTTTCTTGGCAGTTTACATGGCAAAGTATAAAAGATAGTCTGATACTTATCCACCTTGTATTCACTCCTGTGTTCAGCTTAACCCCTTCACAACCAATGACGTATAATTATGTCACCGGTCGTGTCCCTGCATTTGATGCGGGCTCCAGCGCTGAGCCCGCATCTTTCTCTGCATATGACAGCTGATCTGATCTCATATGGATATAGTGATGGAAATTTTTAAAAAATGATGGCTCTTGAAAGAAGGCGAGGAAAAATATGAAATGAAAAATGGAAAATCGCCCAAGGGTGAAGAGGTTAAGACACTGTATGAAAAACTGCCTCAAAAGCTGCTACAAAACTGCATGTGATTCAAGCCAAAAGCCATATATATTCACGGTATTCTGTATAATGCACAATCTTGTCTCTGGTGAAAACAATGTCACCATTAAACTTGAAAGACACATGTATTAGAAAGTGTTGTACTCAGTATACCGGTAGTTTTTTATGCTAAATACAGTTAGTATAACTCTTTCCTTTATATTCCTCATTACTTTTTAATCCACTCTTGCCTTTGGATCAAAAAATTTCTCCAAAACTGCACTGTATGTGTGTTTCCAGCCTCCATCATACAGAAATGTAGCATTAATACATATTATTTTGAATATATGGCAACCTGTCTGGTTTTTCAGATAAATGATTTTAAATATTTATAATATTGAGTAAATGTTAGTTAGGATTTCTAGAGGCATACTGTATTTTAAATGTTGGAAAAAAAATATTTTTTTTTAATTCCCTTAATACAAAAATGGAAAAGGAAAGTTGACAAGCATCAAAATTAACTTACTAAATGCTATATCCATGTGCATATCATTGATAGCTTGATTAAACCTAAAAAGTAACAGAATTTATCATTCTTTCAGCTAGAAGCAGTCATTGGCTTTAGGTTGTTTTTTTGTGGCTACCTCTAATGCAGCGACTTACACAAAGCCGATGAAAATGTATTATGTGTGATAAAGACCCAATGAGGAGACGTTGTAAGGGTCAAGACGTATGCTTCTGGGTCTTCACTATAATGTAACAAAGGTGAACACTTGCTTTTTCAGCCTTCATCAGCAAGCCTCCTTTTCTTCCAGCTTCCAGTCTAAAATAAGGTATTTGTGTCAAAATGAATGTTTGAAGTACTAATGAAAAGTTCTTTGTGAGACTTGTGGCAACTCATCATTTGCTAAGATGTGTGTTAAATATGATAGACCTATTGTGGTATATATAGTATCTAATATCTGTGAAGTAGAGTAGCATCTTGATTTATTAGTTTGCATGAGCTAAATGTGGGTTGCATACAGTTTCAGTAGATTTTTTTGCAATGATTAATGGTTGAAGGGGTAGCCTCCTGTTATTAAATTGCTTTCATTAGTTACACAGCATGAAAATAATCAAGTCTGTCAACAATTGACTTGCTTTTTCTATCTGCTGTCATTCTCCTGCAATGAAAGCTGTTATCATACATAGTATACAGCCTGTTGTAGAGTCTGGCTGAGTAGGCACAGTAGTTATATTCTGCGCTGAGAAGTTAACTCTGGATATATTGGCCACCTTTCGCCAACCCTATTATATCTAGCCGAATGACAGACGTTTTCCTCCTTTTCTATATCAGCTCCTGACTAAGCTGCTGTTATCAGTCCTGTATAATAAACAGCCCACTATTGGCAGTTTCCAGGCTGAAGAGTTGACTCGTGATATCCCTGCCACCTCTCACCAGACCACTGGTTTCTATATAACAGTTAGACAGCTACTCACCTCCCTCTCCCTCTCAGCTGCTGACCAAGTAACTGTTATCAGTTCAACTCAGCATTAGGATGAAGTTATTAAACCAAAAATGTCACTCCACAAGGAGTACCTGCCACCAAAGCAACAATGAAGTGAAAAGACTGGAAAACTGTATGATACTGAAGACACAAGTTGAGATTAACCCTTTAACTACTACCCTTATATAAATCACCTCTAAAGAGACATGACCTCACATTCTTAAAAAGTTTGTCTTATAAAGATAACCACTGTTCATATTCTCCATTCAAGGGTAGGGACATCATAGGGGCGCTTACTCAGTTGGGAACAACAATTACCATAATAAGAGCCAGAATGGAGACAGAAGCACTTGTAGACCCAGTTTGTCCAGACATTGGCGAGGAAAAATATGTCCATAAGTGACCTCTAAAGTCATCTCCAAATGAGGTTGTTATATGCTGGACCTTAAAATCTCTATGGTGTCAGACTGGTGACAGCGTTATGAAGGTGCCCAGCCTCTGCACAGAAAGTACAACACCCGGGAGAAAATTAACGTTATTTCTACCGGGAGCCGGCGCATTTCAGTCAGGCAGGTTTGCATGGAGCAATTACAGTCACCACTTACAGCAGCTGTAAGAACACCCCAGGACTGACTGACAGCCAGCTCTGCCCTGAGGAGCTACTAATGCTACTAATGTAAATCCAGTCACAGGTCCTCTGTCTACTCTGAGCGAGACTCAGATAAACCCCCTAGAAGCAGTTCTGTCCATTACAGTAGATTAACCCTTTTCAAAACAGTTATTTCTTCTTCTGTTAGATTAACCCTTTGGTGGTTGCTGTACTCTCTTCCTTTTACTGGGCGGTATAATACCCAGGGACATCTAAATATTTATGTACAATGTTTGTAGTTTCATGGTTGCAAATTTATAAGAATTTATGATTGTAATCTAAAAAGCAGACACTTGAAAAATAGCTAAATAGGTGAACGAATCTGTTCATCCTGAATCCTGCGCAGATCTGCGCACAAGGCTTTATGTACCTCTCAGATGTTGTATAGAACCGGCATCCCCCTTACAGATAGTATTCCCTAGAGAAGAGACTTTCACCAGATTTTGTACTGGTAAAATTACAGAAAATCCCATGCCCCGTAATACTAAGGGGAATTATTTGATTTGCTAATGACATTTATTTGAGAAAACTCTTGCCACTTTTTCTATCATCTTCTGGCCCTTTTTGTGTTTTTCTCAGAAGTGATAGGGCCTTTTTACAATAGGAGCCATATGCAAACAATTACCCTGGCAACTGCTCAGTTTTCCGATTACTGGTGGACATCTGTGGACTTCATATCCAATACTATTACATGTCATAATGAATATTCTTATTTGCTTTCAGCTCTTCTAGCCAAGCTTATTCTTCAGTCACTGCTGCCAAAGGTCCCACACCTTATGGAGGGTACAATGAGCCTTCAGCTCCTGCTGCCAAGCCCCGAGTAGTAACTACTGCAAGTATCAAACCATCTGTTTACCAACCAAGCCAAGGTACGGTGGCACAGGATAATTATATTCTGCAATAATGCTCATATAATTGCTGTTCTGTTCAGTAAAGTCAGTGTGAAGCTGAGGTCAGAACAGACAATAGGATTTTTTACTCTGTTGTAAATGACACATCAACTAGAACATGTCAGAAATGAAAAATTGTCCACTACTCGGACAACCCCTTCCTAAATACTGTATTCCCCGGGGTAAAATAGACATAAGAGATACCGTCTGCATCTATACCATTCCAGCAATGTCAGTATCAGGTTTCTCAGGGCTAGCATGACATTGTTATGCTATGTAAGCGCAGCAGCCAATCAGCGGTTGCTAATGGGCTGCTTTGCTCAAACTTTCCTTGGACAAACTTTGGGCATCCATAGGAAGTATTAGAAGTGCAGGACATTGTCAGCCGCTGATTTGCTGCAATCTTAAGTTTGCTGATATGTGGAAGAATATAGTATTTAACCTCTTCGCACATTCTGTCATGGACTTCATGATAAGGATGTGCACTTATGGAGCGAGCTCAAGAGCTCTGCCCTCTCCTCACAGGTCAGATACCAGTTGTAACGGCCGTCATCTGTTCATAACACCAGGGATAAATGCATTGCTAGCCAGATTTGCGGTTCTTCAGTCAGCCCAATTGCACTCAAAATTTTAATAAAAAGTGATCAAAATATCAAATAGGTACTGCAAAATGGTATCAGTAAAAACTACAGCTCAGCACAAAAAAGAAGTCCTCACACAACTCCATGATGCAGGGTCTGGCATCTGACACCACAAAGAACAGCAGATTTTGCCAGGGCAAGCCAAGACCAGCCAAAAATGTAGCTTTTAATTCCAACTCATAAACAAAGCAAATTTGTTTGGGTCCCCGCTTATTCGACAAGCTATAGCGCTTACCGAATAAGCTACAGCGGGAACCGGGATACATGGAGTGCGCCGCAGCTGTATGTGTCACGGTTGGGCTCTCCATGCATGTGTTGTGACTGTGATACATTCACGACACATACAGCTGATTAGCTGGCGCACTCCATGTATTCGGGTTCCCGCTGTAGCTTATTCAGTAAGCGCTATAGCTTGCCGAATGAGTGGGGACCCAACAAATTTGCTCAACTCTAGTCATGACTGCACTCCACTCTATGACATTACAAGGGAATGTGTCAGAAGGTTTTTGCTTTGTAATATGACAGCAGTATGATGTGGGTGCAGAAAACCTGATTCCAGGGATATATCAATTATTGAGTTGCTTGATGCTGTTTTGAAAGAATACAGAATGGTCAGAATGCTGAGCTGTGTATAACTCCGCCCACACCCTCTTATTGGCCGCTTCCTCTGTACACTGTACATTGTACACAGATTAGCTGGACTGTTCTGCACATGCAACCTAGTCCGGCAGTGATAATCTTCTGCTGATGAAATAATTAATGTATTGAAACTACAGCACATAGGCTAATCAGTGACACATTCTTGGAATCAGGGACCATTCCCTATATTATGCTGCTCTCCGATTAAATTGTAAAAACCTGCTAACAGATTCCCTTTAAATATCCAAACAGTGTCAGACATTGCATAATGTGCAAAAAATAAATGTTGCTATTGAATATGCATATACTGTATAATATTTATTTGCTATGTTTATGTCTTGCTTTATGATGTTTTTTTAAAAATCATGTTTATTCATTATTTATGCTACAAATTATTTTGTTAAACTTAACACGTTTTTATCACTTTTAAATGTTACGCATTTATATGCATCATAATGAAAAGCTATGGATTTCAAAGCAGTACTGCATGTGAATTTAAAATGGAAAGGCAGCTGTTAGGGCATACCTCATACATGGAGCAAAGAATAGCTCTGGACAGTCCTGGGGGCTTGTGTTAGGCCTAGGGTTATCCCTTAACCCCTGGGCCATTTTTGCGTTTTCGTTTTTTGCTCCCCTTGTTCCCAGAGTCATAACTTTTTTATTTTTTGGTCAAAATAGCCATGTGAGGGCTTGTTTTTTTGTGGGATAAGTTGTACTTTTGAACGACACCATTGCTTTTAACATATCGTGTTCTAGAAAATGGGAAAAAAATCCAAGTGCGGTGAAATTGCAAAAAAAGTGAAATTCCACACTTGTTTTTTTTTCACCATGTTCACTAAATGCTAAAACTACTGTGCCATTATGATTCTCCAGGTCTCATTATGAGTTTGAAGACACCAAACATGTTTAGGTTCTTTTTTATTTAAGTGGTGAAAAAAAAATCCAAACTTTGGTAAAAAAAAAAATGGAGCCATTTTACGAGACCCGTAGCATCTCCATTTTTCATGATTTGGGGTTGGGTGAGGGTTTATTTTTTGCGCTACGAGCTGATGTTTTTATTTATACCATTTTGGTGCAGATATGATCTTTTGAACGCCTGTTATTGTATTTTATTGCAATGTAGCGGTAACCAAAAAAAAAAAATGTTGACGTTTTTAATTTTTTTCTCGATACACCATTTACCAATTGGTTAATTCTTTTTTCTTTTGTGTATGTTTGATTTTGATTTTTTTCCTATTGTTTTATTTTGAATGGGACGAAAGGGGGGTGATTTGAACTTATTTTTTTATATTTTTAAAAACATTTTTTTTACTTTTTGCATGCTTCAATAATCTCCATGGGAGGCTAGAAGCTGCAGTTGTCCAATTGGCTCTGCTACATACAGGCGATGATCAGATTGCCTGTATGTAGCAGAAATGCTCACTTGCTATGAGCGCTGACCACTGGGCAACACTCATAGCAATCTGGCTATGTCAACCATAGAGGTCTGCTGGAGACCTCTGGTTGTCATACCAACCCATCAGTGATCCACGATCACGTGACGGGGTCACCGATGGGCGGGATTTCTGGCGCGCTTGCCAGAAGTGCAAGTTAAATATTGCTGTCAAAGATTGACAGTGGCATTTAATGAGTTAACAGCTGCAGGAGCCCATATCAAAGGGAGCGATTCCGACGTGGCCATACTATTACACCCAACGCCAGAAAGAGATTAAAGGGGCTGTCTCAAATTTAGCAATTATCGCTTATCAATAGATTGCTGGGATCTGATTGCTGGGACACCCCAACCTCAGGAAACTGGGTCTTCAGCCCTGGGTGATTGAAGTTGTGATCGATCATGTGCACATTTGCTCCATTAATTTTTATTGGGACCATTGTGCAGCTACCACTGGGGACCACTCAGCTGGTATTCGGCACTGCTATAAAATATGAATGGAGTGGCAGCGAGCAAGATCGACCATCGCTCCATTCACATGGGACTCTTAAGAGATCCAGGTTCCAGGGATCAGTGGAGGTCCCAGCAGTCGGACCCCCTGCAATTGGAAAGTTATCCCCTGTTCTATGTGTAGGTGATATCTTCCAATCTTGAGAAAACCCCTTTAAAAGTAGATACGGCTAATAATCAGGTAGTAAGGAGACCCCTCCTTGTGATCACAGCATCACATGGGTCAAACAATGTTTCCACAGTATATTGAGGTTGTGTTAAATTACAGCTGGTCCTGTGGGCTATGGTGCAGGCACAAGTGCAGTCAAATATGATGCTGAGTTACAACTAGCCATCACCACCATGCTCTTATAGCAGATTAAAGGCTGCAGATTTTGTCAGTGTGGCATTTTGTAACACATTGGCACATTATAAAACAATGGGTCATTTTGTATCTCGCTCAGAATATCTTCTGCTACATTATTCCAGATACTTCCACTAGGTGGCGTACAACCCCATATATTTGAGGAATATGATAGAAGATCTTTGACAATGAGAAAGAACAAGTCTACTGCAACAGGAAAATCATTCAAGGAGTGATGACATATGATAGTTGTGTATAAGGAAGGGGAAAGGATGGAGAAGGAGTGTGAATGTATAACTATAAAATATAACTTTTAGGCCTCGTACACATGAACGTATTTTCAGTCCGATCAATCCCAGACCAATGTTAGTCTTTGGGGCCATGCACATGTCCAATTTTTTCCTTGAGCAGTGTCTGGCTGAGGAAAAAATCACAGCATGCTCGAGTTTATCTGATATTTGGATAAATCTGTGGAAACCATCGGATGACATCTGAGTGCAGTCTAATTGCCACGGAATGACAGAATGGAGAAGATGGAGGCAATTTTTCTTCATCTTTTCCTCCTCTGAGCAATTCTGAGCAAACTGTGATGACAGTGTGACCAAAGTCTGATCAGAGTTTGATCAGTGTCATTTGCACAATTGACTTCTCTCGGATTAAAGAATTTACGGAGTTCTGCTCCTGCACTTATTGTGTTAGTTCAAAATATTGAAGTTACCATTCCTGACTATTAGTATAATATAATTATGAGCAGGGAGGACCTGATCATGACCTAGACCGGTGTCCCCAATATATTATAATATCCAGTCAATAATATATTATAGCCGCTTTTTAGGATTATCACATTGAGACTAGCGATAAGGGACAGGCATAAATTGGCCTGGGGTAATGTGGCCATAACTGGCTGTATGGTCTATATGACCAAAAACATTGTTTCCTAATAAACGGAACAATGGTTATTTCAATATAAATTTGCTGATCAGTTCAAATCACTAATCACATTTATTACACACATATATGTGCAATTTTTGGAAGCAATGTCCTTATTCCTGGCATTATTGTGTTATGAATTATATTTGTATTATAATTCAGTTAACAGCTCGATGTATTAGTCCTGTGACCATAGCACAAATATGTATCTTTATATATAAGGAATAATTCATCTGTGTCATTGAGAAAGAGGAGTGAACTGAAGAGTCCACAGCGCATTGATAATAAGTGCAGTAGTAATATATAGCACTGGAATCAATGACTGAACTGACAGTGTGCCGGCATACAGTGGTCCCACAATATGCTGCTGTCAGCGCTAGTATGTAGAGGGCCACAGCAAGCAGATTGACTGTCCCCATCTAGCTGGCACACTGCTGTCCTTAGTGTTCAGTGCAGCAGGTAACAGGTCTCTCCCTATACTAATTATGCACAAAACCGTTAGCACAACTAAACCCGTGGTGCTCAAGTAGGATCCCAATCCGTATAAAGTTGTGTATAAACTTGGCACACACACTATAGATCCGGTGAAAATGATTTAATAAAGGTGCAGGACATACAGTAGATGTTTCGGTCACAACGACGTTCATCAATGTACTGTGTGATAAGAGGACGCGGTATCCACCACTTGTCACGTGACAAGTGGTGGAGACTGCGTCCTCTTCTCACACGCTCCTCTCTAACTGGATTGATATATCATCCTCAAGTGCTGCATCTCTATTCAGGGACATTTTGCCCCACTTCACAGTACATTACGCTAGTACATTGATGAAGGTCGTTGTGACGGAAACGTCTACTGTATGTACTGCACCTTTATTAAATCTATAGATCTGTAGTGTGTGTGCCAAGTTTATATACAACATCTCCCTATACTAATGTCAGGACTAACGCCTCAACGCACATTTCGCTTACAGCTTGTTAATTACCCCCATTCTACTAGCAATACCCAAACTCCCTAAGCTCCCTCTCAGGTTTACATCTTCTACAGTTCCAGCAGACTCCAGAGAAGTGACCATCAAGGCTGTCAAATATTCTTAGATATTCCTTCACAGTCCTCACGTCAGTGGTCAGACTTGACATAATTCAGCCTCTATCAACTTTTTCCTGCACAAGGGACAAGCTCCTCTGCCCTCACAGCCCATCTATACTCTCACAGTGAACAAGTCCACACTGATGTCATCACTCCTCCTCTGATGCAAAAGACACAAGCCTAGCAAATCCCAAAGGCCAGAACAGGTCAACTTGTCTCTAAATCACGTGGCCCCTTTACGTGTTCGCTCTCCTAGACCATAGCCAATAATGTCAATAACAACTTCAGCATCTCAAACCACCAAGAATATTAGGTATTAACTCTTGACCACAAGGGATATAGTCAGCGTCGACTGGAACACCTTGGGCCCACCAGAGAAAATCATTCTTGGGGCCCACTATGTAGCTACATAGAAATAAATACAAGACCACAAATTGTGCAGTAAAACACACTAATATCAGGGTATAATATAAGGTAGTACATGTCTTAATTATGTAGCAGCAGTTGGGGTAGCCTCCCTCATAGATTATAAAGCAGCCCCCTCATAGAGGATAATGCTGCCCCCCCTCATAGGGTATAATGCTATATATATATAGATAGATAGATAGATAGATAGATAGATAGATAGATAGATAGATAGATGATAGATACCATATATACTCGAGTATAAGCCGACCCCCCTAATTTTGCCACAAAAAACTGGGAAAACTTATCGACTTGAGTATAAGCCTAGGGTGGAAAATGAGATTATGCCCCATATGCTGCCCCATGTATTATGCCCCACAAGATGCTCCATAGATTGTGCCCCATATGCTGCCCATGTATTATGCCCCCATAGATAATCCATAGATTGTGCCCTCATAGATGCTCCATAGATTATGCCCCCATAGATGCTCCATAGATTGTGCCCCCATAGATTATGCCCCTATAGATGCTCCATAGATTATGCCCCCATAAATGCTCCTTAGATTATGCCCCCATAGATTATGCCCCCATAGATGCTCCTTAGATTATGCCCCCATAGAAGCTCCATAGATTGTGCCCCCATAGATGCTCCTTAGATTATGCCCCCATAGAAGCTCCATAGATTGTGCCCCCATAGATTATGCCCCTATAGATGCTCCATAGATTATGCCCCATAAATGCTCCTTAGATTATGCCCCCATAGATTATGCCCCCATAGATGCTCCTTAGATTATGCCCCCATAGAAGCTCCATAGATTGTGCCCCCATAGATTATGCCCCTATAGATGCTCCATAGATTATGCCCCCATAAATGCTCCTTAGATTATGCCCCCATAGATTATGCCCCCATAGATGCTCCTTAGATTATGCCCCCATAGATTATGCCCCCATAGATGCTCCTTAGATTATGCCCCCATAGAAGCTCCATAGATTATGCCCCCATAGATGCTCCATAGATTATGCCCCCATAGAAGCTCCATAGATTATGCCCCCATAGATGCTCCATAGATTATGCCCCATAGATGCTCCATAGATTATGCCCCCATAAGTGCTCCTTAGATTATGCCCCCATAGATGCCCCATAGATTATGCCCCCATAGATGCTCCATAGATTATGCCCCCATAAGTGCTCCTTAGATTATGCCCCCATAGATGCCCCATAGATTATGCCCCCATAAATGCTCCTTATATTATGCCCCCATAGATTATGCCCCCATAAATGCTCCAGATTATGCCCCCATATATTATGCCCCCATAGAAGCTCCATAGATTATGCCCCCATAGATGCTCCATAGATTATGCCCCCATAGATGCTCCATAGATTGTGCCCCCATAAGTGCTTCTTAGATTATGCCCCCATAGATGCTCCATAGATTATGCCCCCATAGATGCTCCATAGATTATGCCCCCATAAATGCTCCTTAGATTATTCCCCCATAAATGCTCCACAGATTATGCCCCCATAGATTATGCCCCCATAGATGCTCCACAGATTATGCCCCCATAAATGCTCCACAGATTATGCCCCCATAGATTATGCCCCCATAAATGCTCCAGATTATGCCCCCATAGATTATGCCCCCATAAATGCTCCAGATTATGCCCCCATAGATTATGCCCCATAAATGCTCCACAGATTATGCCCCCATAGATTATGCCCCCATAAATGCTCCACAGATTATGCCCCCATAAATGCTCCACAGATTATGCCCCCATAGATTATGCCCCCATAAATGCTCCAGATTATGCCCCCATAGATTATGCCCCCATAAATGCTCCAGATTATGCCCCCATAGATTATGCCCCCATAAATGCTCCACAGATTATGCCCCCATAGATTATGCCCCCATAGATGCTCCACTGTGCCCCCATAAATGCTGCAAAAAAAAAAAAAAAGACATACTCACCTCTCGTCGCTGGGGGCCAGGTGCTGGTGTCCTGGGCACCTGCGATATTTACCTGTCACAGGGTCCACTGCTGAGCGCCGCTGTCTTCGGTTCTCCGGCAGTGAATGTTCAGGCAGAGGACGCGGCGCTCACTAATGACGTCATCGCGTCCTCTGCCTGAACATTGCAGCAAGAGAGGGCGCGAGGACACAGCGGCGCTCAGCGGTTGGAGCGGGTGATAGGTAAGTAATGATATTCACTGCTTCCCACGCCCATGTGGGCGTGGGAAGCAGTGAATATTCATTTCTCTTTAGCAGCGGGGACAGGGGCTCCTGCCTCCTGTCACCCGCTGTTGCTCCGCTGGCACGGGCCCCCATGGCAGCTGCGTGGTGTGCCGCTATTAGCGACACGCCACCGGCTGGGGGCCCCTGGAGCAGCGGGGGCCCTAGGCAACTGGCCCCTGTATGCCAGCAGGTGCCAGGGCCCCCCAGATGCCAGGGCCCACCGGAGAATCCTCCGGTTCTCCGGTGGGCCAGTCCGACCCTGGATATAGTGTCATTAACCCACTGTAGAGAAACCATGTAACACCATGCAACTTACTGTTAATCTCTTAATAAACATAGACTGATGTAGTTATTATTTAGTGACATCCGAGAGCTCTCTACACCACTAAGGATATTACCATTATTATTATCAGTGTCCCTGAAGATGCTTTTTGATGAGGCACATGTAGAAAGTTGGCAAATAAATATAATATAATAGGTATTTTGCCATTTCTGCTGTGGGCTCCAACAAATTTGGAAAACCTCTGATGGGGACTTTATTGTCTAAAGCTACATTTACACTGCATGATAATCACGAACAAGTGTTGTTAAAATGCTCATTTCACAACTATCTTGCTATCTAAGCAGGCTGGTGATCACCAGATGAATGAGCAAAATTGTGCAGCGCAAAAAAGAATTGATTTCAGTGGTACATCATCCCGTGTAAGCAGAACTCACACTGCCGAGCACAAGGCCAACCTATGTGCACTGAGCGATCTAGTATGAATTTCTCAGTGCACATCATTTACTTTGGTCTGCCTGTATTACCAGACATTCAAACGATCGCCGATTGGTAAAAGTTTACTTTTTGTTAGTAGTATCATGCCGACCCTCAGTCCCTGTAAACAGTCCTTAACTCTACTAAAGTGGGTTTTCCTTGGTGCAGCTTAGAGACCAATCTAATTTTGACTTTAACAATGACCTGGCCAAATTTTACAATTCTGATCAGTGTCAATTTATGTGGTAATAACTCTTGAACGCTTTAGCAGATCCCAGTGATTCTGAGATTATTTTTTCATGACATATTGTTCTTCATGATAGTGGTAACAATTGTGCAATATGACTTGCGCTTATTTATGAAAATATTGCAATCTTGGAGAAAATTTTGAAAAAAAATCGCATTTTTCAAACTTTCAATCTTAATATCCTTAAACCAGTTGGTCGTGCTGTACAAAATAATTAATAAAAAACATTTCCCACATGTCTACTTTACACCTGTATTATTTTTCAAAATATAATTTTATTTTATTAGGATGTTAGAGGAATTAAAAGTTTAGCAGCAATTTCTCATTTTTTCAACAAATTTACAAAATCTACCGTATTTCTTTAGGGACCTATTCAGATTTCAATGGACTTTGAAAGGCCTACATATTGGAAACTCCCCAAAAGTGATACAAACAGATCCATCAAATACTTCAAAACTGTTGTCGGAAAATTTTTAACCCTTCACGTGTGTGGAGACACAGCATTGTATCTTAATTAACCAAACGTACAGTGGGGAAAAAAAGTATTTAGTCAGCCACCAATTGAGCAAGTGGCTTCTCTGTGTGCGTGCCACAGGTTGGGTAGTCTGCCCTGGAAGATGAAGCCAGGTTGTGACTCTCTGGTCAACTGGACCTTGCACCTGAATGGACTGTCTTCTTCCTAAACTTGTCGTTACCTCCTCTGTGTGCGTGTGCCACAGGTGGGGTAATTGGCCCTCGAAGATCTGAAGTAACAGCTGCTATTATCCCGGCGAGTCAGCAGAAGGGTGCACCATCTTGGGTATTTTGCTGGACTGTTCTACGTGCTATCTGCCTGTTTTGTGGTTCAATAAAAAATTGCCATACCGTTTTACCCTCACCCCGCACCCCTGGTCCATGTCGTGTCGGCTAGCGGATCAGGGCGCCTGCCAAACCCCCGTCTCTCCACAACGTGCTACGTGTTACACAGAAATTCATGCAAAGTGGAATGAAAATTTTACCTCTAAAATGCTTTATCTCCATTTTTTCAGTTTTGCAAGAGGTAATGCCTAAAAGTGGACCACACAGTTTGTTATCCACTTTCTTTCGAGCACAGCAAAACCGCACATGTAGTTAAAAAGTTCTGATTGGACAAATGGCAGGGCACAGAGCAGAAGGAGCAATATTTGAATTTGGGAACACAAATTGTTCCCCAAAAAATTGCAGGTGACATGTCACAGTTGCAGGGCCCCTAAGGTGCCTAAACAGCAGAAACCTCCACAAATGACCCCATTTCGAACCCAAAAGTACAACACAGAATTTTATAATATTAGATAGTCATATTGAATATGACGTCATTAGTGTTGAGAACAAGTGCTCGCTACTCCACTTTTCCTAGGGTGCTCGAGTGACATGCTCGAGTCTCCATCTTGCATGTTTCGTGGCTATTACACAGCCAAAAAACATGCGAAGATTGCACACGTATGGCAGGCAATCCCCTCATGGTGTTTTTGGGTGTCTAACAGGGGTGAGGACTGGATCATGTCACTCCAGCACCCGTGATACTCGGTGCATACCCGGCACCTGATGTAAAACACGAGTAGCACTTGTAAGCACTTGCACTCAACACTATTCGTCATATCGTCATTATTTTTTCACTTCTGAAAAAACCCTAACTTTAACGCTAACCCCAACCCTAAGCCCAACCCTAACCCAAATGGGAAAAAATGAAAGAAATAAAAATTATAAACTAAAAAAAATTTAATCTAAAGGGGATGACACAGGGATGATTTATTATTTTGGGGGCTTTTGATCACTGTGATAAAGTCTATCACAGTGATCAAAAGTCTAGAACCTAAAGAAAAATTCCTACTGTTACCAGGTGCCAGCCGGCAGATCCGGGCAGACAGCTCATGCACCCTCCATTTTTCTTCATGAACAGGAAGCGGAGGACTGGGGACGGAGCAGGAGGGCCCGGGTTGTGGTGGAGGTTATGAGGGGGTCTAGGCGACATCATTTCTCTCGCCACTGACATATTATATTATGTCAGATGAGAGAGAAATTATTTTTATAGTGGACACACTTTATTTTTGCATGATCTCCGTTATTCATTGAATAATGACGATCACGTGATCGAGGACCAAAAAAACCAACTCTGACACCGGAGATTTTTGGACTCTGGTAGCGCTATAGACTTATTCTCGATTGAAGTTTTAATGCAAATTGTCGGCCATTAACCCCTTAATCCCATCCAACGTACTATTCCTTCATGTGACCTGGCACTTAATTCCCAGGGACGGAATAGTATGTCACATGCGATCAGCTGCGCTCCCCCCGGGAGCGCAGCTGATCGTGGCCGGGTGTCAGCTGATTATCACAGCTGACACCCGGCACTATGTGCCAGGTGCGGTCACGGACCGCTCCCGGCACATTAACCCCTGGCACACCGCGATCAGCTGTGCACACTGTAGGACCAGCGATCTGACTTTATACTATGATGTCCCACCCTGGGACAAAGTAAAAAAGTAAAAAAAAATGAAAATCAGATGTGTAAAAAAAAATCCAAAATAAAGGAAAAAAAAAAAATATTCCCCAATAAATTCATTTCTTCATTTAAATAAAAAAACAAAACAATAAAACTGCACATATTTAGTATGGCCGCGTCCATAACGACCCGCCCAATAAACCTGTCCCATTAGTTAACCCCTTTAGTGAACCCCTTAAAAAAAAAGGCTAAAAAACAATGATTTATCATCATACCGCCGAACAAAAAGTGAATAACATGCGATCAAAAAGACGGATATAAATAAACATGATACCGTTGAAAATGTCATCTTGTCCCGCAAAAAATGAGCTGCCATACAGCGTCCTCAGTGAAAAAATAAAAAAGTTATAGCTCGCAGAATAAAGCGATGCAAAAATAATTATTTTTATATATACTGGTAATCGTTTTTATTGTATAAAAGTGCCAAAACATAAAAAAAGATACAAATGAGGTATCGCTGTAATCGTACTGACCCGAAGAATAAAACTGCTTTATCAATTTTACCACACGCGGAACGGTATAAACGCCCACCCCCCAAAAGAAATTCATGAATTGCTGTTTTTTGTTCATTCTGCCTCCCAAAAATTGTAATAAAAAGCAATCAAAAAATGTCATATGCCCAAAAATGGTACCAATAAAAAAGTCACCTCGTCCCGCAAAAAATAAGACCTCACATGACTCTGTGGGCTAAAATAAGAAAAAATCATAGCTCTCAAAATGTAGTGATGCTAAAACTATTTTTTGCAATAAAAAGCATCTTTTAGCGTGTGACAGGTGCCAATCATAAAAACCCGCTATAAATAGTAAATCAAACCCCCCTTTATCACCCCCTTAGTTAGGGAAAAATAATAAAATTAAAAAAAATGTATTTATTTCCATTTTCCCATTTGGGTTAGGGTTGGGGCTAAAGTTAGGGTTAGAGTTGGGGCTAAAGTTAGGGTTATGGTTGGGACTAGGGTTACGGGTGTGTTAGGGTTAGGTTTGTGGTTAGGGTTATGATTAGGGTTGGGATTAGGGTTAAGGGTGTGTTCGGGTTAGGGTTGGAGTAAGAATTGGGGGTTTCCACTGTTTAGGCACATCAGGGGCTCTCCAAACGTGACATGGCGTCTGATCTCAATTCTAGCCAATTCGGCGTTGAAAAGGTCAAACCTTGCTCCTTCCCTTCTGAGCTCTGCCATGCGCCCAAACAGTAGTTTACCCCCACATATGGGGTATCAGCATACTCAGGACAAATTGCACAATAACTCTAAGGGTCCAATTTCTTCTGTTACCCTTGGGAAAATAAAAAATTTGGGGCAAAAATATCATTTTTATGGAAAAAAATATGATTTTTTATTTTTATGGCTCTACATTATAAACTTCTGTGAAGCACTTGGGGGTTCAAAGTTCTCACCACACATCTAGATAAGTTCCTTTGACTGTCTAGTTTCCAAAATGGGGTCACTTGTGGGGGTTTCCACTGTTTAGGCACATCAGGGGCTCTCCAAACATGACACCCGCAGACCATTCCATCAAAGTCTGCATTACTAAACGTCACTACTTCTATTCTGAGCCCTAACATGTGCCCATATGGTAGTTTTCTCCCACATATAGGGTATCAGCGTACTCAGGACAAATTGGACAACTTCTCCCCTTACCCTTGGGAAAATAAAAAATTGGTTACTAAAAGATCATTTTTGTGGAAAAAAATAGGATTTTTTATTTTCATGCCCGGGCATTATAAACTTGTGTGAAGCACTTGGGGTTAAAAGTGCTCACCACAGATCTAGATAAGTTCCTTAGGGGTCTAGTTTCCAAAATGGGGTCACTTGTGAGGGGTTTCCACTGCTTAGGCACATCAGTGGCTCTGCAAACTGAACATGACACCCATCAAAGTCTGCATTCCAAAATGTCATTACTTCCTTTCCGAGCCCTGCCGTGCGTCCAAACAGTATTTCGCCCCCACATATGGGGTATCAGCATACTCAGGACAGATTGGACAACAACTTTTGTGGTCAAATTTCCATGGGAAAAATCAAAAATTGGAAAATTGTGGACTAAAAAGTCATTTAAACTTTAGTGAAACACTTGGGGGTTCAAAGTGCTCACCACAGATCTAGATAAGTTCCTTAGAGGGTCTAGTTTCAAAAATGGTTTCAGTTGTAGGGGGTTTCCACTATTTAGGCATATCAGGGCTCTCCAAACGCGACATGGCATACAGCCAATTCTGCGTTGAAAAAGTCAAACTGCGCTCCTTCCCTTCCGAGCTCTGCCATGCACCCAAACAGTGGTTTACCCACACATATTGAGTATCAGCATACACAGGACAAATTGCACAATAACTTTTAAGGTGTTGTTACCCTTAGGAAAATAAAAATTAGGGGTGAAAAGATCATTTTTGTGGAAAAAATATGATTTTTTAATTTTACGTTATAAACTTGTGTGAAGCACTTTGGGGTTCAAAGTGTTCACCACAGATCTAGATGAGTTCCTTAGGGGGTCTAGTTTCTAAAATGGGGTCACTTGTGGGGGATTTCCACTGTTTAGGCACATCAGGGGCTATCAAAATGCGACATGGCGTCCAATCTCGATTCCAGCCAATTTTGGTTTGAAAAAGTCAAATGGCGCTCCTTCCCTTCTGAGCTCTGCCGTGCGCCCAAACAGTGGTTCCCCCCCACATATGGGGTATCAGCGTACTCAGGACAAATTGTACAAAAACTTCTATGGTCCAATTTCTCATGTTACCCTTGGTAAAATAAAAAATTGGTGACTTAAATATCATTTTTGTGGGAAAATAATAGGATTTTTTATTTTCATGCCCGAGCATTATAAACTTTTGTGAAGCACTTGGGGTTCAAAGTGCTCACCACAGATCTAGATATGTTCCTTAGGGGTCTAGTTTCCAAAACGGGGTCACTTGTGGGGGGTTTCCACTGTTTAGGCACATCATGGACTCTGCAAACTGAACATTACAGTCTGCATTCCATGCAGACATCAAAGTCTGCATTCCAAAACGTCATTACTTCCTTTCCGAGCCCTGAAGTGCACCCAAACAGTATTTCTCCCCCACATATGGGGTATCAGTGTACTCAGGACAAATTGAACAACAACTTTTGGGGTCCAATTTCCTTGGAAAAAATCAAAAATTGGGGACTAAAAAATCATTTTTGTGGAAATTTTTTTTTCACACCCAGGCATTATAAACTTTAGTGAAACACTTGGGGTTCAAAGTGCTCACAACAGATCTAGAAGTTCCATAGGGGTCTAGTTTCCAAAATGGTGTCACATGTGGGGGGTTTCCACTGTTTAGGCACATCAGGGCTCTCCAAATGCGACATGGCGTCCAATCTCAATTCCCGCCAATTTTGGTTTGAAAAAGTCGCTCCTTCCCTTCCAAGCCCTGCTGTGCGCCCAGACAGTGGTTTTCCCCCACATATGGGGTATCGGCGTACTTAGGAGAAATTGCACAACAACTTTTTCTGTCCATTTTCTCCTTTTACCCTTGTTAAAATAAAAAAATTGTTTGTAAAAGATCATTTTTGCGACTAAAAAGTTAAATGTTCATTTTTTCCTTCCAAGTTGCTTCAGCTCCTGTGAAGCACCTGAAGGGTTAATAAACTTCTTAGGCTATGGTTCCACGGTCAGGAACCATAGCGCTTTTGACGGAGCGGAAATTCCGCTCCGTCTAAGCCCCGCCCCCTTTATGACGCGCGATCTTCCGGAGGTGTTCAGGACACCTCCGGAACACCTCCGGAAGAGCGCAGGGCTACATAGCCCTGTGTTAATTATGTTGCGGCGACGCACCGTCGCCGCAATACGCGAGGACATGCTGCGGTCTGAAAAGACGCGCCGCATGTCCGTTACGCAGGTTTGCCACCTGCGTATTGTTACGCATGTGGAGACGGATTTCTTGAAATCCCCTCCACTATGCTGTAACATCTGACGCTGCGTGTTTGGCGCTGCGCCAGCGCACAGCGCCAAACACGCAGCGTTTCCTGACCGTGGAAACTCACCCTAAATGTGGCTTTGAGTAACTTGAGGGTGCAGTTTTAGAATGGTGTCACTTTTGGGTATTTCTGCCATATAGACCCCTCAAAGTGACTTCAATGTGAGGTGGTCCCTAAAAAAAATGGTTTTGTACAATTTGTTGTACAAATGAGAAATCGCTGGTCAACTTTTAACCCTTATAACTTCGTAACAAAAAAAAATTTGGTTTCAAAATTGTGCTGATGTAAAGTAGACATGTGGGAAATGTTATTTAGTAACTATTTTGTGTGACATATTTCTCTGTTTTAAGGGAATAAAAATTCAAAGTTTGAAAATTGCAAAATTTTCAAAATTTTCGCCATATTTCCATTTTTTTCAAAAATAACCGCAAATTATATCAAAGAAATGTTACCACTATCATGAAGTACAATATGTCACGAGAAAACAATCTCAGAATCATGAGGATCCGTTGAAGCGTTCCAGAGTTATAGCCTAATAAAGAGACAGTGGTCAGAATTGTAAAAATTGGCGCGGTCATTAACGTGCAAATCACCCTTGGGGGTTAAGGGGCTAATATTGAGCAGCATTAAGCGTGTTGACTAGCTGCTACCATTAATACATGTTATAATATAACTTATCGTAACATGCAATCTTACTTGGATAATTCATTGCTTTTTGCAAAGTTTATGTCATACTGCTCCTGTAACTCAGCCATTGTACATTCAACAACAGCTCCTAGCATAATATGATGCCAAAAAGTCCAGTTGCAGCTGCCCAGTCGGAGATCAGCATATGGAGAAAAAACTGAACTGTGATGTTCAGTTTTATATAATTTGAAGGAGAATTTATTTTGGGCAAAAAGCAGAGTAAATCTTGAGAGGTAACTAGAAGAAATAAAGGCCCTGATTCATTCTTACATTTGCCAACTTTTTGTCAATTTTTTGGTGTTTAGCATCTTTTTTTATTTGCACCAAATTCATTTTTCCATTGGCGCCTGTTTAAAAGTCTCTTTTCTACAGGTTGACTGTATACGTGTGTGTACAGAGAAGGAAGGGTGTCAATCAGTTTGTGTGGGTGAATCAGGGCTCTCATTATCTCTACTAGGAGAGCTGCCAGGATTTTCCCTGCTTTTTACGCACAAATCGTGCTTGAAATCACATAAACCTATATACCATGCAGCCCAGCTTCAGCGCCTCTATTATATCCAGCTCTTAGATAGGGCAGCATAAATCATCTGTCACTTAGTTTTAAAAGGGGTGTTCCAGCAAAATATGTAATAAAATAAAACAATCATATTACTCACCTGTTAGTAAACCCGCTGAGCAACCAGAATTTC
Organism: Oophaga sylvatica; assembly: GCA_033576555.1. NCBI lineage: Eukaryota > Metazoa > Chordata > Amphibia > Anura > Dendrobatidae > Oophaga > Oophaga sylvatica. The sequence continues at coordinate 476,939,706 of JARQOD010000003.1, read as the reverse complement.
TGTGGTCTCTGCCAGTCTTTGATTAGATGCCAGCAGTGATGATGTTCTGTACTAACACATTGCTGCAATCCATCAGTATACTGTATCGGTGATGGCAGTATGGTGACTTCAAGGGGTTGTTCAGGAAAAACATATTGATGACTTACCCAATAGCCAGGACTGAAAACACTGTATATTTATTAGTGGCCACTGCAGTTTGTGCTGGACAGCATCTGAAATGTCACATCATCACTATTGACACGTAAATAAACCCTAGCATGGGACCAGTGGCGTAACTTGAAGCTCATGGGCCCCAATGCAAAATCTTAAACAGGGCCCCTTGGTCTTCTCATATGGGTCAAAAGGACCATCTAAGCCCCTCCTAGAGTTTTGGGCATAGATGCAACTGTAACTCCTGCTATAGTTACGTCCCTACTGAGGACCAATGGAGCAGTCCAGCTGTGTGCTTAATTATTCCGTTACATATTTTTTCTGGCAGTGTTTTTTTTTTACTTTTGGAACATCCCTTTAAAATTCAAGTTTCAGTCTCAGATCACATACCTTAAAATAAACAACATTGCGTGAACCCAGTCCTACATACATGGCTGCTCACTGATACTGTATATTCCTGTACATCAGCCAAGTTTGAAAAACAAATATCCACCGCAACGAAGCACATTGACTAATGGGGGTTTTAACTTAAATTATCTGGGCTCGGTCAAATAGAAAATAATGGATTAAAGGGGTGTTCCCATTTGATATTGTTATGGTGTCTCTTCCACAACAAAAAGATAGTTGGTGGTCCAAACTATGAAACTCGTACCGATCACTAGAATGAATAGACCAGGGCCCATTCGGCTTTTTCATGCATTGTGGCTCTCAAATTGGAATATGTTTTAAAACAATTTGTACAATTATCTTCCTCGGGTCAGGTCTATGTTTCCTCACACAACTCACACCAAAGTCACAAACTCCTTAGAGTATTTGACGTCATGCTCACACACAGACCCTCTTTAGTGTTCTGCCGTTCCACACATTTTCTTGCTCAAAGATTCTGTTGAGTAGGCAGTCTTAGCACAGAACAAGGCTACTTCCACCAACAAAACCATCTGAAAACAACAATGGCTCTCATCTGAAAAGGGTTGTTTCTGACATCCAAACTGAATGGTACATTCAGATTTCCAATAACACAATTAGGCACATAATCTTTATGAAACGTGGTGTACCATCAAGCCTGTATGAGTTGAACATATGCAAGGTTCTACCTGCAGTTCTCTACTGCCACACACACATAAGGCACATTTCCTGGCTCCAACAGTAGGGCCGCCATCCCACCTTGGCCACCTCTTCTTTTGTCTACTCCACCCAGTCTACTCTAGTTCACAATTCTTCTACCTGGTAAGACCCCTGATATTTTTCAGCCTTCAAGGATATTCTGCACCCTCAGGATAGAATTCAACTACAGCCAGTCTCATTATTTCCTACGCCAAGGATCGTTCACTTTCGGGCGAGTGTCTCCTTATCAGAATTCTGCATAGGACTCCCAATCTAAGCCTCCTGACCTCCGGTTCAGCACTCCCTTCAGTCTTTCCCACCTTACCGGAGAGGGAATAGCTTGATGTTCATTGCTGTTCACTGATGACCATGTTCCGTCCGTTTTGTTTTTTTTTGCAATGTTCAAGCTGAGCACCTCATTATGTTGCTAGATCTTTTTAACCACATAATTTATGCAGTGAAAATAAAACCCTCAAAGCAATGTTGGAATTGTGTGTTTTTTTTCACCATTTCACGCCACAAGGGTTAAAAATTGACCAGCGATTTTTCATTTTTCCAACCAAATTTACAAAACCAATTTTTTTAGAGACCACAAGACATTTGAAGTCACTTTGAGGGGTCTATATGAAAGAATATACCCAAAAGTGACACCATTCTAAAAACTGTACCCCTCAAGGTGCTCTAAACCACATTTAAGAAGTTTATTAACCCTTCAGGTGCTTCACAGGAATATTTTGAAAAAAGAATATTAACATTTAACTTTTTTCATAAAAAAATTTACTTCAGATACAATTTTTTTTATTTTGACAAGGGTAACAGGAAAAAAATTACCCCAAAATGTGTTGTGTAATTTCTCTTGAGCATGCCAATACCCCATATGAGGCAGAAAACTACTGATTGGGTGCACGGCAGAACCCGGAAGGGAAGGAGCAAAACTTGACTTTTTGAATGCAAAATTTGCTGGAACAATTAGCGGACAATGTCGCATTTGGAGAACCTCTGATGTGTCTAAACAGTGAAAAACCTCCACAAGTGACACAATTTTGGAAACTAGACCCCTCAGGAAACTGATTTAGATGTGTGGTGAGCACATTGAACTCTCAGGTGCTTCACAGAAGTTTATAATGTTGAGCCGTAAAAATTAGGGATGATTGAGTAGTGAAATACTCGGACTCGCTGTACTCGTTACGAGAAGCTCCTAATACTCGGGTATTCATAACGAGTAGCGAGTCCAATGTAAGTCTATGGGAAATGTGAGTAATGGGCAGAGAATGTGTGTGGGCGGAGACTATGGGCATCGTCCGATGGGACTACTTGTCCCATCCGGCTATGCCTGCTACAGTGAAAGCATTAAGTAGTATTCCCATCATCCGGCTAATGTGGTGAATGTAAAAAAAAAGACATACAGAACATGCAACATATAACATACAGTACATACACATAACATACAACACATAACATAGAGTACATACCGCACACACCTAATTCCCGAAGTCCTCGTCTTCCCCGCAGTGCCCGGCACAGCCTGGCACAGGCCCAGCAGAGCCCACAGAGCCTGGCAGAGCTCAAGCCGGCAGAGCAGCACAGGCCCCACACACACACACACACAAACAGCCTCACAGACCCCCGCACACATTCTCCGCACACATAGTCATAGCCTATGACTCATAAGCTTTGACTATGATGCTGTGCGGCCAGCCAAACACAGTAATGCCACAACATAGAAGGCGTCGGCTTTACTGTGATTGGCTAACACATGACGGGCGGGAGATCCGAATATTGCGAGGCGAATAGTGAAATTTACTCGCTAAGATTCGAGTACCGTGAGTACCGCATTACTCGCCGAGTACCGAATCCTAACGAGTATACTCACTCATCCCTAGTAAAAATGAAAAAATAAAAAAAATTTCCCCACAAATATGTTTTCAGCACAAAATGGTCCATGTTTTCCTGCGTGCGCCATTACCCTACATGTAATAGGAAAATATTTTTCAGGCATAATGCAAAGTTCAGAAGGCAAGGAGCACCAGATTTTACGGTTAATGTTTACAGGTACCATGACTCACTAGGAGAGCCAATGAGGCGCCAGAACAGCATTACACCCATATAAGTGACCCCATTTTACAAACTACACCTCTCAATGAATTCATCTAGGGTGCAGTGATAATATTGACACCATGGGTGTGTCACACAATTTTATACCATTGAGCAGTGAAGAAAAAATAACTAAATTTTTACCATCAAAATTTAGTTTTAGCCCCAGATTTCACATTTATTTTTCACACAAGAAGTGGGTAATAATGGCACCAAAATTTGTCCCACAATTTCTACTTAACGTGGCAATACCCCATATGTGGCTGTACAGTACTACTTAGCCATACGGAGAGACTCGGGAGGAACGGAGCAGTATTTGCCTCCTGGAGTACACATTTTCCTAGAAGAGTTTGTGGACTCCATATACAGAGCCACTAATTGCTAGAAGAGCAGAATCCCCCTCAAGTTTCCCCATTTTGGAAATTATACCGCTTTGGGAATTTATCTACAGGTATAGTGCTGATTTTGACTCCATGGTGTCACAACCCAACAGGGGGTTGGTCAGTGGATGGCACAAACACATAATGGGATGGAAATGGGGGGAGGAAGGCCCTGCTGATAGTGAATGAGGGATGGACACCTCCTGAGCTATAACATGAGCCTGTCCCTGCACTCCCCTAACACCCTAAGCGGGTCCTTCCCTCACCGCCGTCATGAACCTCATCCCTCACTGTCACCTCATACTGCCCTGGCTAGTGCACTAACTGGCAAGGGCGCTAGTCTCACCACTGCAGATGGTGCAACACAGGGGGGTGACAAGCGCGAGACAGACGAGGTAAAAAAAAACACAAAACTTAGCTTAACTTTCTCTGCTGCAAAGCACCGCACAGAAGAAAGGCACCAGGACCACGAACTCAATGAAACCAGCAGACTCACCACTGCAACCAGAGCGCGCCTTACTCCAGGCTTGGTCAACATAGATTGCTCTATCACCGACAGTCAGTTGATGCATCAGGTGACTATTTAAAGGATGGTGGGAGTGGTCACCACTCACATCAGCTGACCTAGCAACTCTGCAGATGCGGGAAGGGAAACTGACATTAACTCCTGCTAGCCTGAAAGAAAAAAGCTACATTTAACACATAGTTGAACCAGAGCTGCCACGCATCCAAAAATGGATCGTGACACATGGGTATTTTCCAGAAACAAGCAGAACTGAATGTTTCCAAGTGAAAATTGCAAACTGCCGCTATAGTGACAAGTACTCTGTAGTGACCAGTATGTTGCAGTCACCAGTACGTTATGCCCAGACCGTGCTTCTGGAGGCATGCACCCATTAAGTTAGGCAAGCACTCATCACTTCAGAAATGCCAAACGTGGATGCTATATGTGGTTTAGGTACACTGCGGGGCTCAGAAGGGAGGGGGAATTTGGATCTGGGAGCACAGAATGCTGACTTTCTTTTGGCGGGTGAGGAGCCATTTCGCTTTTCCAGAGCCTCTGTGCTACCAGTAACATGGAAGCCCCCTATATTTCCATTAACAGATGACAGACCTGAGTGAGGACTTGCTTTTAATTGTGGACTGAGTAGAAGCTTTTATTGGGAACATTTTATATAACGTTTGGGATCACATTTATCTTTAGTTTTACACCTACTTTGGGTTTTTCATCTAAATCTCTGAGTGACATAATTCAGATGAATCCCCCGAGGGATCCATTCACTATAATGAGGCAGCAGAATTACTCTTCACTCCATTGGCCTCTGTTTAGTGGTGTCCTTCTTTTCAGAAGTGCACAAAACTGTGGCCGACAGCACTTTTATGCAATCCTAAAAAGTCAGACACCACCGGATCACAGGTCAGACGGCGTCCACAGTGCCTCCATCTGACTCATTATAGAGAATTTTCCACCAGAGGTTCCATCTGAATCACATATTTCAGAGATTTACACGGAAACCCCTGTGTAGGGCTCAACGCAGAGCACAGGATAAATGTGCGCCGAGCCTTACTGCGATCTTTTGGGAGGCAGAATGAAAAAATGAACAGTAGGTGAAGAATTGGTTTTATTTATTTTTTACACCGTTCCTTGTGTGGTATAAGTGATTATGCGACTTTATTCATCGCGTCGATGCGATACTGGATTTATATTTGGTTTTTATGTCTGGCTGCTGTCACACACGAAAAGACACTTTTTAATACAAAACAATAGTTTTGCATCGCCACATTTTGAGAGCTATAATTTTTCTATATTTCGGTCGACAGAGTCATGTTATCTTGGCTTGTTTTTTGTGGGACGAGTTGACTTTTCTATTGGTATCATGTTTTGGCACATGACTTTTTTGATCACTTTCTATTCCGATTTTTGAGAGGCAGAATGAAAAAAAACAGCAATTCAGGAATTTCTGTTTTGGGGGTTTTTGCCGTTTGTGTGGTAAATATGATAAGGCAGTTTTATTTTTCGGATCAGTACAATTACAGCGATAGCTCATTTATATCATTTTCTTATGTTTTGGCGCTTTCACACAATAAAAACTAGAAAAAATAATTATTTTTGCATCCCTTTATTGTCAGAGCTATAACTTTTTTATTTTTTTGCTGATGGAGCTGTATGGTAGCTTGTTTTTTGCAGGACAAGATGAAGTTTTCAGCGGTATCATGTTTGCTTATATCCATCTATTTGATCGCGTTTTATTCCACTTTCATTCAGCAGTATGATAAAGCATTGTTTTTTGCCTTGTTTTTTATTTTTTATGGTGTTCACTAAAGGGATTAAGTAGTGGGAGAGTTTTATAGGTCGGATCATTGCGGACTCGGTGATATCAAATATGTGTACTTTTATTGTTTACATTTTTTTCATTCAAATATTTATTTGTAGATACAATGTCTTTTGATTTTTTTAATATTATTTTTTATTTTTTTATATATTTTTTTTACAATTATTTTAAAAAAATTTTTTTACTTTTTTTAACTTTTTTACTTTGTCCCACTATGGGACAATCATTTTTTGCACGCTGATCGCTTCTACAGCATGGACTCGCCCATCACTAGTCCCTACCCTTCCCTCTCTAATCTAACTGCTTTATTTTTTTTTTTACCAACTTCCGTTTTGATGACACTTTGTTTGAGAATCCACAGTGCATGCTGGGTTATTTAAACAGGACTTCATCAGGGGCAGAGTTGCTGTCACTGCCACAGCCTCTGTCCCCATCATGAATTGAAACACCATCAGTGACATCAGTTTCATGTGCTGTGGTAGTCCCTGCTCTGCTGAGCATGTGTCGGTTATCAATTCTGACATTTGCTGAGTACGAGCTCCCTTCTTACTGTGCTATATTCTTCTCAGTGTTCAGTGACAGTGCTCTCCATCGCCAGTTCTAATGAGAAGTGAAGCCTTCAAGAAAGTGTACTGTCAGTGCACATTGTAAGAAAAGAACCCAGTGTTAGAACCCTCTTGTTAGGTTTTTTTTTTTTTGGACTGGACTTACTGTTATGATCTGCTACAAGCACTAAGGAAAGATGGGAAATCTGTCCCTACAAAAAAGAACTAAGCTGAATCCCTACGATGTAACGGGGAACCTGATCCTGTGACCAGACCCGCTAAAGTCCTCAGCTAGTGTGAACGAAGACCTATAGATGCGAGGAAGGAATCCTACAAGATCTAGGACTGGGAGAAAAGGTGGACACCTCCTGAAGGTACTGCCACACTTAGTGATCTCGTTAGCGATCTCAATAACGACGCAAGCTAATGAGATCGTTTTTGTGATCGTTTTAATGTCTCTAGTAGCTGCCACACTTAGTGATCTCGTTAACGACTCAAAAGCGGTTAGCGATCTCATTAACGACTTTAACGGTCATTGCGATGTAAAAACAGCGCACATCGCTCACAAAAGGTGCCAGACACAGCGATATAGGCTCACCAGCGGACGCCAACGATCTAAATACGGTCCAGAACTCTAGTGAACGATCAGCGAGATCACAGCAGGGCCACGTCGTGCTACATGCCACACACGTTAGCGTCACGAACGAGATCGCTAAATAGTGACGTATTTTAGCGATCTCGTTAGCGACGCTGTTTAGTGTGGCATACCCATAACAGAAACTGTAGCAGGGGTAAATAAACAGAAACAAATTACTTAGAGATCCTAAGATCAAGCAAAACTGACTGAGAAAGGCACCTAAGCACCCGGCTAGCTTAAGAGTAGATAATACAATGAAGTCCAGCAAAGCCAGAAGGGCGGAGCCAGACTAAATAGGGAAAAAAGGTCATGTGACCAGCAAACTGAAAAAAAACCTTGATCTTAGGATCTGTAAGTAATTTGTTTCTGTTTATTTACCCCTGCTACAGTTTCTGTTAGGAGGTGTCCCCCTTTTTTCTCCAGTCCCTAGATCTTGTAGGGATTCCTTCCTCGCATCTATAGGTCTTCGTTCAGACTAGCTGAGGACTTTAGCGGGTCTGGTCGCAGGATCAGGTTCCCCGTTACATCGTAGGGATTCAGCTTAGTTCTATTGTAGGGACAGATTTCCCATCTTTCCTTAGTGCTTGTAGCAGATCATAACACCCAGTGAGCAGAGGCCACCCCGCCCCCTAAAGTGACAACAGTTTCATGATCGATGCTGGTCTCTGCTCACTAATTCTCTAATTAGCGACAACAAAGGGTCATCAAAATAGAAAAAGCTAAAAATAAAATAAAGCCATTCGAATAAAGAGGGAAGGGTAGGGACATCTTAATTAAACCATATTAGAAAAACTATTAAATTATTAAAATAAATAAAGAGACACTTAGGATGAAAATCAATATTAGTTTCAGACCACCAGCATTCCTTTTCAGGAATACTGAGCAGAGAATTATGTCCGGTGTTTAACTTTTCTGACTTCTGGAACTAATATGTAATAGATCCTGGAAATATTTGCAGGTGTTTTTTGTGTCTTTAATATTAAAGACATATCTTTGTTATAGATCATTAATAGTCTGTCTGGCTGCCAATAGCCCTACTGATGGAAGGTGTGAAGACACACTACAAATGACACATCTCCATGCATTGTGTAGTGATCTTGAATGGTACTGTGAGCGCTCTTTTTTGCTTACAACTACAAGTCTTAATATTTTTCTACACTTGCTATTTTTGGCCACTACAAAATCTAAGGAAACACATTACCAGTGCGCTGTGGCATCTTCATTGGGGTTAAAATTAAAGTCCTGGAAGACAGGTATTCTCACAAAAGACAACCTCTAGCAGCTGAAGGCTAAGGTTCCATCTCCCTGCACTGTAGACCAACTGTTGAAGGCACTGCAAGAATACGTGGCCACCAGCCAAATATGTAGCTCACAGTGGGGCCTCCTGGTAAAGAAATCCCTTTGTGATATCAGTATACCCTAACAAAATCAAGAGAAATCACTCTGAGAATATTGAACCTTAGATAGAAAATAAAAAAAATAAGTCAATTTGTTTAGTCTTTTCTATGAGGCATTTTATAATTAAACAGCTCCATTTAATGAGTTTTGAGTATCAATTAGCCTTACCTTACTGAAAATCATATACCTATAACTAGATGAACTGTGCAGTTTGTTGTGACAATTACATTAGATAATAGTCAGAGAACAAGTCTGGGCACCAAAGTATTCTCCATGTTCTATAAGTGTTGCCTCTTTTTGCTTTTAATTTAGAGATATGCCACAACATGCTGAGACCTTAAAGAATATGACTATGATGTAAAATGTATATTTTTAAACTTGAGATTGGATGATTCATCCTGTACAAGTAGAAGTGATATGGGATAAATCTTGTTACTGCTGACTTTGGTGAAAGACTATGAGAAGGGTATTGTCATGTCAATAGTGGAGCTCTTCCGAAATATATCATCAGAATGTATGTGAATATATCACAGCTAAAATACCAATGCACCATTTTTATGCAACATCTAAGTTGTGTAACTTGCTGTGTATTCGCCTTAGCTTTGAATTTTCCATTGGGGGTGAAGGGTTATTGAATTGGAAGAAAAACAAGCAGAGAGCTCATGGGACAAATCAACAATGTATACAGAGCCAGTGATAGAGACTTGGTGGAACGCTCACTAGAGATGGCAGAATCCATTTTCAGCACTCCGGTCGTTCGGCCAGGTCAGTAATCTGTGACCACTAGCATCTGGAGAATCTCCTCACTTCCTGGCATTCCTGCCTCCTCCTTTATTAGATAGGGCAGGCACGACCTCATCATTTCAGCATGAATCAAGAGCAGCCAAGAATGCCTAGAGGTAAGGAAATTTGCAGGTCTTCAGTCCAGTGGTGGTTACTGACCTGACCGATAGACCAGAGTCCTGCTAATCGATTCTATCATCTCTATCGCTCACCTATTTTGGTTGTATATTGGACACAACAACCGACCCAGCTCCTTAGTGCAATCATTCAGGGTGCTGCTGCCTTTCCTACATCCTTGGTGAATCAGAGTGACTGCCTAATCACAAAACATATGTAAAGGAAAAAAGTTGGACTGAGGCCAGTCATATCTTTCACTTTTGGAAATGCAAATAGCGAAATCCACAAAAAACACAGAATTAATTCTGGTAATTCTCTACAGACTCCATATCGGCAGCATAGGTAATTTTACTTTGCACGTTTTGTCTGCAGAGAGCGCATGAGATTTTATAAAATGACATCCACAAACTGGGTACTAGAATTTGCAAACAAAATATTCAGCTATAGGGGTAATACAGTAAACAATTATGTGTGATATTCTGAATTCACATAGTGGCATGCACCCCTACAATTACTCCTTAATGTTATTATATGTTTCAGGTCCTTCGCCAGGCTTTGCTCCATCACCTGCCCCTACTTACTCAGCACCTCCTCAGCCAGAGCCAGCCAATCGCCCTCCATGGATTACTGATGAAACCTTTTCTCAAAAATTTTCACCTGGAAAAACTACGACCACAGTCTCTAAACAAATTCTGCCAAAAGCAGCACCACCTCCTCCACCTCCAATAACTACTCCAAGCTATCCTCCTCAGCCCGCTAGTCAACCACCTACACAAGCACCAAGAGGTACGATTCAGCGTGCTGAACGATTTCCAGCAAGCAGTCGGACCCCCCTTTGTGGACATTGCAACAGCATCATTAGGTAAGCAGATCAAGTAGATTGGAAGAAAACATATATCCTTTCCTGGCTATCCATATTGACCATACCAAGGGTTAGTTGGGGAAGCATGTTCAAGTTTTCAAGTCAAAACCTGTTTTAATGAGAAGTTGTCCTTTTAGTCTGTGTTCAGACCATGCATTCTTGATGTTTTGTTTTTTTTTGTTGCAAAAACATGGTAAGAACATGGCGATGTCACCGCTTTTTTGAAAAATCAAGGCAAAAAAGCATTGGAAAAAATCTGATAATTTAGTAGACATCAAAACTGCACTGTTCAAACAAGGCTTTCTGAAATGCAGAAATGTTTGCAGTGATTTTGTATAAAATAACAATAAACTTTTTGTATCCATTTACTATGCAGGGGTCCATTTTTAGTGGCCATGGGTAGATCATGGCATCCAGAAGAATTTAACTGTGCTTACTGCAAGACTTCCCTAGCTGATGTGAGCTTTGTTGAGGAGCAGAAGAGTGTCTACTGTGAACGATGCTATGAGCAGTTCTTTGCCCCAACCTGCGCTCGCTGCAACACTAAAATTATGGGGGTAAGTCCTGGACAAAATTGAAAGCGGTTACCCTAAAACTAAGAAGTATTACATATCTGTTATCTATTTTAGGTGTTTGTTAGGTTCTGATTTTGAGTGAATGTTTAATTTACAGCGCCACCTATTGGAAGTAGCGATCCTACAAGTCACAATCAACCCTTTAACGAGTCTTGTAATATGACTTAGGATAAAAGCCAAATCAGTATCTCCATTTGCAGACACGGTGTTTCAGACTATTGGTCCTCGTCAGTGCAAAGTAGGAGAGATCTGATTTGGCAAGGTGAGAGGCTCTGGACTAGGGTCTAAAGGGGTAAGGTTTCTCCTTGTGGAGAGTAACATACCAGCTCTGGCGTGTCGAGGTAAGGAGGCTTATTCGCCGTGCAATGCTCCTCTGGGAAATTTAATATGCAAATTGCCTCTTCAAGAAAAGAGGACTTGTACTCTATAGCGCCACCTATTGGAAGTAGCGATCCTACAAGTCACAATCAACCCTTTAACGAGTCTTGTAATATGACTTAGGATAAGAAACACCGTGTCTGCAAATGGAGATACTGATTTGGCTTTTATCCTAAGTCATATATCTGGAGGAATCCCACGCAAACACGGGGAGAACATACAAACTCCTTGCAGATATTGTTCTTGGTGGGGCTTGAACCCAGGATACCAGTGCTACAAAGCTACAGTGCTAACCACTGAGCCACTATCCTGTCCATTTGTAAGTTCAAGTGCGTTTTTATGTTGTTTTTTTAGGCCTGAAGAGTAAAAGAGTTACAAGGTTTTGTGGCAAACAGTTCCAAAATACATGAAAATTATATGAAAATGTGTAAAGGCAACATTGTAAATATGGTTAAAGAGGTAGTCCAACCCCAGCGTAATCAGTTCAAGTCCCTAATTAAAAAAACCAATGTATACCTGCTTCCTACAGCTCGGCTGTTTCTAAAGAGTGAAACGACTTGTTGTATTATGTGCCGCCTGCAACCAATGAGCCCCTGCTCTTTGGCTGCTGCTCATCAATTTTCAGTAGGGTGGATGTCTGCTCTTATAAAATATGAAAGTTGCTGCTTCGCATCACCAATCATAGAACAAGCTATGACTGCAATGGTGCTCCCATTTCTCTTGAGCCCTCACCTTAATCTGCCAATCGTCATATATGACCCAACCTGAGTCGACTATCTATTGTAAGTGGTGTAACGTTATATCTCTGTTACCACTTTGCACATTTCCATTTCAGTCAGGAACAGCATGTAGAGCAGTCACATTGCCTATCTGTGCAATTTGACCTTGCTTGGATTTGTGGTGCCACCACTATCTTTAGTGCTGCGGCTGCTGCTGTACTGTTGCATACAGTTGAAGACTGAAAATGGATTCCTGAATTTTCCGATCCCTGACCTCTGATCCAATCCCTGTTCCCTCTTTCGTACCTCCCCAATTTCCTTCTTCCTCCACAGAATGCGTGTCCTGCTGCCATTGACGGATGTTGCTGATGAGCATTTGTGCACAATCCTTGCCACAGTCTGCTTTTTTTTTATTTTATTAATTTGCTTCTTGCGGCCACTCAGTGCTGATTAGTGACACACATCACTGATTGATATCTCTGTCCAAGACCTTTTTCTTTCCTGTCAGTTTTTCACTTTTGCATTTGTACCAATTCTGTGGGTGCAGCCTGCTGCCACAGGGTACTGATTGATGACGTAAATTGATGATAGGCGTCCAAGATCAAATTTTTGCTCAGGAGTTTTGGGGTCTTTTGTATTTTTTTTAACTCTTGTGTTATTATTTGTAATTTTATCCACACTATCTCTTTGTGCATCTGTACAACCAGCGGCCACTGTGCTTTGATCAGTAATGCTTATCACTGATCAGGGCAGCATAATTTACACTAAAAATTTACTCATGCAATTAGTATTACAGTTTTTTTTACTAATATACAGTATATAGAAATACAGTGAGCGTTGGTACGTTGCAGGTGTTCAGTAATCATTTTCACTGATGTTAGCATTGCACATTACATTTAGTGTAGTTTTAGAATTTTAGTGGAAGATTACTGTATTATATTACAGTTTTTTTATTAAACTATATTATTAATACATTAGTAACAGTTACTTGCATGTGTTCAGTAATTGCTTTTACCGACATTCACTTACTATTTTATTTAGTGTAGTTTCAGCATTTAAGTGAGGAATTACTGTAGTAATTATTATATTACATGTTTTTTCCACTAACATACAGAATTAATGCTACTGTTTGTTACAGTGGTGCATAATTACAGTAATAGTTGCAGTTCTGCATAATTTTGACCTAAGACTACATTAGATTTTCATATAGGTCCTAAAAGTAGATTAAGAACCAATAAAAAAAAATGAAAAATATTAGTCATTTTTTAAATGACAAAAATTATCCAATATGACAAGTCTGTGAGTGACAAAAGTGACAAGGTTTCTACGACAGAGAGCCTGTGAAAGAAGTGGGCCAGCTGATGCCCACAAATCCAGCAGAGAAAAGCACTGGAGTTGGCAGGCCCTTTTTCTCACAGGCCAAATCGCAGTCGCATCCTCTGCAGCCACGATAGTTATGCACCTGGTCTTATCCATCCACAAAACAATGTTCCAACAGTCTTCTGGTTTGTTCTAATGATCTTTATTTTCCTGCAGATGGGTAAAAATATTCTTTTTGGAGAGCTGTGGCTTTCCTTTTGCAATCACCCATTGTTTTTTAGTGTCCTCCTAATAGTGGAATCATAAACATAAACATTGTCTAATGTTATGTTTCGGTAACTGAGGAGAAATAGCAAAAAATAGCATAAGCGGTAATACACCAGAGAGGCTGGAACCTATTGGATTGCAGTAACCTGAACTAACCACACAACTAGAGGTAGCCGTGGAGCGTTCCTACGTTGATCCTAGACGCCTCGTCACAGCCTGAGAGATAACTACACCTAAAGGCAGAAAGATGAAAGCTATCTGCCCCGGTGCAGATTCCCAAAGAAAATAGGAAGCCCCCAAACATGTAATGGCGGTTAGACAAGAAGAAAGCACGGACACAGACAGAAAATAGAATGAGCAAATGCTGGGGCCCAATCTGTCTAGACAGAAAAGTACAGGAAAGAATTCTGACTGCAATCCAACAAAACCCTAAAAAATACCAACACTTCTGATTGCCAAAAAACCTGAGATCACAAGATCTCATCCACCTAAATCAGATCTCTGGTGTAACAAAACGCTATTCAGCAAATAAAAAGTAACAAAAGAGCAAAGCAAAAGTGCAGACACAAACGGAGCACAATTGCAGCGCCAGACCCCCAAAAGGGGACAGGCTGCAGTCCACTGCAGGCAGCAAACCAGCAGAGAAAATCAAACAGAGAAAAAAAAACAGCAAACACTTATCTGAAGGAGAGCAGGAAACTAGCAGTGCTTCAAGCAAGACCAGAAGGAACAATTGATAACCGGCAAGGCTGCTGGGAACTCAGGCCACTTATATCCTACCATTCAGCGCCAGCTGAAGGCCATTCATTAATCAGTTCATTACCCTCAGCAACCACCGGAGGGAGCCCCAGCTCAGAAACCGCCTTCAGCATATTCACAACAGTCTAATGTGAGAGAGACCTTTAGTTACTTAGAGGATACCTTGAGTTTTGTCGGGCTGCTGCAATGTAGATAGGTGCAGGCTCCATTAGATGGCTCAAAGCAGTGGCTCAAAACCCGGTCTGGATCAATGACAGGTTCCTCTGTGACCTACCAGACTATTATAAGTCTTGAAGTGGTCTTAGTTGGTCAACCACTCTAGGGAGAGTAAAAATAGTTTTGAATTTCTTCTGCTTGTACACAACCTGGCTGACTGTGGATTGGTGTAGTTAAAACTCTGTAGAGATGTTTTTTTAACCTTTTCCAACTTGATGAGCAGTGACCTCTCGTCTTCTGAGGCCCTAAAAAACCTCCCTTATTCGTGCTGTGATATACAAAAGCAGATGTTGTGAAAATCAGGCTTTAATAGATCCCTGTTCTTTAAATAAAACAAGTTGCCCACTCAAATCTTATTGTCATCGCTGTGATTGAAAACACCAGATTTTAATTTAACCTTCAAATTATCTGCTAATCCTAACTATTCCCATACTTTTTCCATTAATAGACAAGGGTTAAAGATAAATTTAATCATTTAACCTCTTAATGACAGAGCCAATTTTAGCTTTAGTGACCCAGCCCAATTTTATAAATCTGACCAGTGTCACTTTATGTGGTACTAACTCTCCAATGCTTCTATGTATCCCCGTAATTCTGAGATTTTTTTTTTTGTGACTCATACTTTATGTTAGCAGTAAATTTAAGTCTATAAGTTTTTAGTTTTTTTGGGAAAATATTTGATACTTAATGAAAATTTTTAAAAATTAGCGATTTTCAAACGTTGAATAAACGTTATATCTTTAAATCAGAGAGTCACACCACAAAAAATAGTTACCGTATATACTCGTGTATAAGCCGAGATTTTCAGCACCTTTTTTCGTGCTGAAAATGCCCCCTCGGCTTATACACGAGTCATAGGGCAGAAACCAGCGGGGAGGGGATGCCGCGACAGGAGCCGGTGGCTGGGTTCATACTCACCCCTCCCCGTGCCATCGCTGAGGGTCCCTGCAATCCTGCGTTCTCCCCGGCTTCCTGCAGCTCTCCAGCACTGAGTGGTGATGTAATACCCGCTCATTAAGGTCATGTAATATGGACGCGATGCCACTCCCATGGTCGTGGCCTCCATATTCATGGCCTTAATGAGCGGTATTACATCACCGCTCAGTGCTGGAGAGCTGCAGGAAGCCGGGGAGAACGCAGGATTGCAGGGACGCTCAGCGATGGCACGGGGAGGGGTGAGTATGATGGAGGAGAGGACAAGGAGCACGGAGCTGGACTGGGGATAGAACGGTGGACGGGGGAAGCATGGAGGAGGATGGGGAGAACGGAGGACGGGGAAGCATGGAGGAGGACGGGGGAAGCATGGAGCAGGACGGGGGGAGGACGGGGAAGCATGGAGGAGGACAGGGGGGAGAACGGAGGATGGGGGAAGCATGGAGGAGGACAATGAGCACGGAGCAGGACGGGGGAGGATGGAGGGCACAGAGGAGCACGGACCAGGACGGGGGGAGAGGATGGAGGGCACAGAGGAGCACGGAGCAGGACGGGGGGGCACAGGAGGATGGAGAAGGAATGGGGGAGCACAGTGGAGGACGGAGCAGATGGGGGGAGTACAGAGGAGAATGGGGGAGCACAGAGCTGGATGGGGGAGCAAGGAGCAGGACGGGGGCAGCACAGAGCAGGAGGGCAGTTTATACACCCGGCCAGTGGCGTAGCAACTGTTTGTGGCGCCCGGGGCGGAAAATTTTAGACCACACCCCTAGCCACACCCATTTCACTGGTCACACCCATATCCACGCCCTGACCACACCCACTTAGCACTGCTGATCACACTGTTTCATAAACAATAATTATAAACACATACCTCTCAACCGTCCCGGTTTCAGCGGGACAGTCCCGATTTCGGGACCCTGTCCGCTGTCCCGGCCAGGCGGTTTACTTTCCGGATTAGAATCGTCCCGGGGACCTCCCACACATTCTGGCAGCCACAAGTCACGTTCCATCGCTGACCTCATTTCCCCAGGATGTGGGGATCTCACCAGCTATGAGGCGCTCCATTCAATACCCGGCTCTCACTGAGCGAGACAGGCAGGATCTGGTGATCTCTTCATCTGTTGAACAGATCCCATGTTGAGATCCCCACATGCTGCTTGTCTCGCTCAGTGAGAGTCGGGTATTGTATGCAGCGGTCCGTACAATACCCGGCTCTCACTCCAACAGATCCAGCGGCTTGATGCGTCGCCGTTCTGAAGACTCTCCCGAGAACGAGTTACAGTACCTGCTGCTGTAAGCTGACCGCCGGAAATGAGGTCAACGGTCATTTCCAGCGTTCAGCTGACTTACAGCACGTCACCTCCGGTGGAACGTGACATGTGGCTGCCAGAACGTGTGGGAGGTCCCCGGGTTTCCGCATGTACGATTCTAATGCGGGAAAGTAAACCTCCCGGCCAGGACAGCGGGACAGGGACCCAGCCCTACACAGATAACAGCATTCGCTCCGTCCCCACGCAGACCCATGCACATAATGGCACCCCTCCTTCCCCCCTGCAGCCCCCAAGCACACAGATCCCGCAAGTAACAGGACCCTTGTACATGCCCGGCTCCGCTCTTTGTGGCCCTGTACACACACGGGTCCGCTCCACACACCTCACACGCACAAGGCTCCGCTCCGTACACCTCGTACACACACGGCTCCGCTCCGTACACCTCGTACACACACGGCTTCGCTCCGTACACCTCGTACACACACGGCTTTGCTCCGTACACCTCGTACACACACGGCTTTGCTCCGTACACCTCGTACACACACGGTTTCGCTCCGTACACCTCGTACACACACTGCTTTGCTCTGTACACCTCGTACGTACACCTCCGCTCCGTACACCTCGTACACACACGGCTCCGCTCCGTACACCTCATACACACATGGCTCCGCTCCATACACCTCGTACACACACGGCTCCGCTCCATACACCTCCGCTCCGTACACCTCCGCTCCGTACACCTCGTACACACACGGCTCCGCTCCGTACACCTCGTACACACACACGCTCCGCTCCGTACACCTCGTACACACGGCTCCGCTCCGTACACCTCATGCACACACAGCTAAGCTACATCCACACTGTAAACCCCTTATGATCCCACATATAAACTTACCATCATCCAGCACCATGACGACCAAAACAGCAGTTTCCTGCACACAGGGGCCTGAAGATCATGTGACACCTAACTCCTCCCCTCCTGTGACCTCATCACAGGTCCTGCTACCACCTTTACAAAGCACAGCACAGCAATGGTAAATGCTGGCTGTGCGAAGTTGGGAGGGCAATGAAGGGGTGCATATGGAATTGCTGCTGCGCCGCCCCCACACACACGTGCCGCCTGGGGCGGACCGCCCCCCCCGCCCCCCCCACGCTACGCCACTGCACCCGGCTTATACACGAGTCAATAAGTTTTCCCAGTTTTTTGTGGCAAAATTAGGGGGGTCGGCTTATACACGGGTCGGCTTATACACGAGTATATACGGTAATAAATAACATTTCCCATACGTCTACCTTATGTCAGCATAATTGTTCAAGCCTCCTTATATTTCGTTACGATGTTAGAAGGATTAACATTTTGTAGCAATTTTTCATTTTTTGCAAGTTCAATTTTTTACAGACATTCAGTTTTTAATCAATTTTTAAGGGCCTATTTATCGTAAAACCCCAGAAGTGGCGCCATTTTTAAAAAACTGCACCTCTCAATTTATTTTAAATTGCTGTTAGGAAATGTGTTAACCCTTTGGGTGCTACACAGGATTTAATGCACAATGAATAAAAAAAATGATAAATTACGTTTTTGCAACTAAAATATTGGCCATTAAAATATTAGCTACAAAATTTTTCATTTTCACAACAGGTATTACGAGAAAATGGATCCTAAAATGTGTTATGCAATGTCCTTTGAATGTGGCAATATCCCAAATGTAGTCAGACACCACTGTTTGGGCACACAGATGGGAATGGAAAGGAAGAAGCTCTATTTGCTTTTTTGGAGCATAAATTTGGCTGGAATAGATTCAGACATCTTGTCTCATGTGCAGATCCCCTGAGGTAGCGAGATAACAGAAACTGTACAAGTGATCCCATTTTGAAAACTGAACCACTCAATAAATTCATCTAGGGATGTGTTGAGCATTTTGGACTAAGAGGTGCTTCACAGACCTTGACAACATTTGAGTGTGATAATGACATTTTTTTTTCCAGTAAAATGTTATTTTAGCCACAAGTTTATAATTTACACATAATATATTACGCAATTTCCCCAAACGTGGTAATATTCCATATGTGGTCTAAAATTGCTATTTTGGCTCATGGCAGGGTCCAGAATGGAAAGAGCACTATTTATAACGTAACGTAAATTTGTGTAGAACAGATTGTGAATGGCATGTCGCATTTGCCGAGGTCTTGACATGTCAAAACAGCAGAAACTACACTCCTCAAGGAATTCATCTGGGGTGTTTTAGTATTTTGATCACATAGGTGCTTCAAAGAACCTTTTAAATTAGGATGTGGAAACAAAAAAAAATTTTCTTCTAAAATGTTGTTTTAGCCCCATGTTTGTCATTTTCACAAGGGACAATAGGAGTAAATTGACCTCATAGTTCAAGAAACAGTGGTCTACCACACTTGTGCGCTAAAAAGATGCCTAAAATGTTGGGATTCTGCCGTAACAGAGACCAAACGGAGTCTGAAATAACTCCATATGCCTCATAATAGTGAATGGTTCTGTCGGGGATTTTGATTCAATCTCAGTTTTTGGGATTTACAAGGAAACCACCACTGCTAAGTGGTGAGCAGAGGGTAAATGTGACACGAGCTTTATTCTGATTTTTGGGAGGTAGAATGACAAAAATCAGCAGCAGTACAAGAATAGTTCTGAT
Organism: Oophaga sylvatica; assembly: GCA_033576555.1. Classification (NCBI taxonomy): domain Eukaryota; kingdom Metazoa; phylum Chordata; class Amphibia; order Anura; family Dendrobatidae; genus Oophaga; species Oophaga sylvatica. The sequence goes on along the minus strand of JARQOD010000003.1, from coordinate 476,920,202 downwards.
TTTTATTTTTATACCACTCTTTATGCAGTATAACTGATAAAACAGCTTTATTCTTCAGGTCAGTGCGATTACAGTGATACCAGATTTATAAAGTTATTTTTTATGTTTTCTCCTATCGCACACTAAAAATGCTTTTTTTTTATTCGTTTTTCATCGCCAGATTCTGAGAGCTGTAACTTTTTTATTTTTTGACAAACAGAGCTGAATGAGGGCTTACTTTTTTGTGCAATGAGTTGAAGACTTTTTTGGGTACCATTTTGGGGTAAATAACATTTTTTGATCTCTTTTTATTCAGGTTTTTCAGACGCAGAATGAACAAAAACAGCAATTCAGTTGTTCGTTTTTTTTGGCGTAGTGTACTGTACGGTAAAAATTATAAGACTGATTTATTCTTTGGGTCAGTACGTTTATAGCGATACCAGATTTATATTGCTTTTTTATACAGTGAAGGAAATAATTATTTGATCCCTTGCTGATTTTGTACGTTTCCCCACTGACAAAGACATGAACAGTCTATAATTTTAAGGGTAGGTTAATTTTAACATTGAGATATAGAATATCAAAAATAAAATCCAGAAAACCACATTGTATAAATTACCGTATATACTCATGTATAAGCCGACCCGTGTACAAGCCGACCCCCCTAATTTTGCCACAAAAAACTGGGAAAACTTATTGACTCGCGTATAAGCCTAGGGTGAAAATGATTATGCCCCCATATGATGCTCCACAGATTATGCCCCCATATGCTCCACAGATTATGCCCCATATGCTCCAGATTATGCCCCCATATATTCCACAGATTATGCCCCCGTATGATCCACAGATTATGCCCCCATATGCTCCAGATTATGCCCCATATGTTCCAGATTATGCCCCATATGTTCCACAGATTATGCCCCATATGCTCCAGATTATGCTCCATATGTTCCACAGATTATGCCCCCATATGCTCCAGATTATGCCCCATATGTTCCACAGATTATGCCCCCATATGCTCCAGATTATGCTCCATATGTTCCACAGATTATGCCCCCATATGCTCCATATTATGCCCCCATATGTTCCACATATTATGCCCCCATATGCTCCAGATTATGCCCATATGTTCCACAGCTTATGCCCCCATATGCTCCATATTATGCCCCCATATGCTCCAGATTATGCCCCATATGTTCCACAGCTTATGCCCCCATATGCTCCATATTATGCCCCCATATGCTCCACAGCTTATGCCCCCATATGCTCCATATTATGCCCCCATATGCTCCAGATTATGCCCCCATATGCTGCACAATTATGCCCCATATGCCCCATAGTATAAGCCTCACATGCTGCTGCTGCAAAATAAAAAATGACATACTCACCTCTCGTCGCTGGGGGCCAGGTGCCGGTGTCCTGAGCAGGCAGTGACACCAGCGCGCTATGGGGGACAGGTGCCGGTGTCACCGCTCGCTCAGGACCCCGGCACCTGTGATATTTACCTGTCCTCTGCACCACTGCACGCTGCGTCCTCGTCCGACTCCTCTGGCTGTGAATGATCTGGCAGGGGGCGGGGCGCGCACTAACGACGTCATCGCGTCCCCTCTGCCTGATCATTCACAGCCAGAGGAGTCAGAATGAAGGAGCAGCGCTGCGGTGGACCGAGGGACAGGTAAATATCGCTATACTCACCCCTCCACCGGCGCGTCCCTGCAGCCTCTCCTCTTCTCCCGGCGCTCTCCGCAGCGCTTCAGTAATGCAGCGGTCACGTGGCACCGCTCATTAAAGTCATGAATATGTGCATATTCATGACTTTAATGAGCGGTGCCATGTGACCGCTGCAGGAAGGAGCCGGAGATCGTGGGAGAAGCAGGGGGCTGCAGAGACCGCGCCGGCGGAGGGGTGAGTATGATCCGACACCCCTGCTCCCCCTCCCCCGCCGACCCCGTATGTGACCCGCGTATAAGCCGAGAGGGGGACTTTCAGCCCTATAAAATGGGCTGAAAATCTCGGCTTATACATGGGTATATACGGTATATAAATAAATTTGCATTTTGCAGTGACTAATAAGTATTTGATCCCCTACCAACCAATAAGAGTTCTGGCTCCTACAGACCAGTTAGATGCTCCTAATCAATTCTTTAGCTGTATTAAAGACAGCTGTCTTACATAGTCACCTTTATAAAAAATACTCCTGTACACAGACTCAATTACAGTGGGTATGGAAAGTATTCAGACCCCTTTAAATTTGTCACTCTGTTTCATTGCAGCAATTTGGTAAATTCAAACAAGTTCATTTTTTTCTCAATAATGTACACTCCGCACCCCATGTTGACTGAAAAAAAACAAATGCAAAAATATTTGCAAATTTATTAAAACAGAAAAACTGAAATATCACATGGTCATAAGTATTCAGACCCCTTACTCAGTATTGAGTAGAAGCACCCTTTTGAGCTAGTACAGCCATGAGTCTTCTTGGGAATGATGCAACAAGTTTTTCACACCTGGATTTGGGGATCCTCTGCCATTCTTCCTTGCAGATCCTCTCTAGTTCCTTCAGGTTGGATGGTGAACTCTGATGGACAGCCATTTTCAGGTCTCTCCAGAGATGCTCAATTGGGTTTAGGTCAGGGCTTTGGCTGGGCCAGTCAAGAATGGTCACAGAGATGTTCTGAAGCCACTCATTTGTCATTTTAGCTGTGTGCTTACGGTCATTGTCTGGTTGGAAGGTGAACCTTCGGCCAAGTCTGAGGTGCAGAGCACTCTGGAAGAGGTTTTCATCCAGGATATCTCTGTACTTGGCCGCATTCATGTTTCCTTCAATTGCAACCAGTCATCCTGTGCTTGCAGCTGAAAAGCACCCCATAGCATGATGCTGCCACCACCATGTCTCACTGTTGGGATTGCATTGGGCAGGTGATGATCAGTACCTGGTTTTCTCCACACATACCTCTTAGAATTATCACCAAGAAGTTCTATCTTCATCTCATCAGACCAGAGAATCTTATTTAAGTCCTTCATGTGTTTTTTAGCAAACACTATGCGGGCTTTCATATGTCTTCCACTGAGGAGAGGTTTCCATTGGGCCACTCTGCCATAAAGGCCCGACTGGTGGAGGGCTGCAGTGATACTGTAGTTGACTTTGTGGAACTTTCTCCCATCTACCTATTGCATCTGTGGAGCTCAGCCACAGTGATCTTGGGGTTCTTCTTTACCTCTCTCACCAAGGCTCTTTTCCCATGATTGCTCAGTTTGGCTGGATGGCCAGGTCTAGGAAGACTTCTGGTGGTCCTAAACTTCTTCCATTTAAGGATTACGGAGGCCACTGTGCTCTTAGGAACCGTGAGTGCTGCAGAAATTCTTTTGTAGCCTTGGCAAGATCTGTGCCTTGCCACAATTCTGTCTCTGAGCTCCTTGGCCAGTTCATTTGACCTCATGATTCTCATTTGGTCTTACATGCACTGTGACCTGTGAGGTCTTATATAGACAGGTGTGTGCCTTTACAAATCAAGTCCTATCAGTTTAATTAAACACAGCTGGACTCCAATGTAGGAGTAGAACCATCTCAAGGAGGATCACAAAGAAATGGACAGCATGTGACTTAACTATGAGTGTCTGAGCAAAGAGTCTGAATACTTATGACCATGTGATATTTCAGTTTTTCTTTTTTAATAAATTTGCATAAATTTCTACATTTGTTTTTTTCCGTCAAGATGGGGTGCAGAGTGTACATTAATCAGAAAAAATGAACTTTTTTTTGAATTTACCAAATGGCTGCAATGAAACAAAGAGTGAAAAATTTAAAGAGGTCTGAATTCTTTCCGTACTCACTGTAATCAGTCAGGCTCTAACCTCTACAACATGGGCAAGACCAAAGAGCTTTCTTAGGATGTCAGGGACAAGATCATAGACCTGCACAAAGGTGTAATGGGCTACAAAACAATAAGTAAGATGCTGGGTGAGACAACTATTGGTGCAATAGTAAGAAAATGGAAGAAATACTAGTACAAAATGTCTGTCAATCGACATCTATCTGGGGTACCATGCAAAATCCTGCAGTGCCCGCAAGGTCCCCCTGCTCGAGAAGGCACATGTGCAGGCCCATCTGAATTTTGCCAATGAACACCTGGATGATTCTGTGAGTGATTTGGAGAAGGTGCTGTGGTCAGATGATCAAAAATTGAGCTCTTTGGCATTAACTCAACTCGCCGTATTTGGAGGAAGAGAAATGCTGTCTATGACCCAAAGAACACCGTCCCCACTGTCAAGCATGGAGGTATAAACATTATGCTTTGGGGTGTTTCACTGATAAGGGCACAGGACTACTTCACTGCATCAATGGGAGAATGGATGGAGCCATGTGTCATAAAATCCTGAGTGAAAACCTCCTTCCCTCCGCCAGGACATTGAAAATGGGTCGTTGCTGGGTCTTCCAGCAAGACAATGACCCCAAACATACAGCCAAGGCAACAAAGGAGTGGCTCAAAAAGAAGCATATTAAGGTCATGGAGTGGCCTAGCCAGACTCCAGACCTTAATCCCATAGAAAACTTATGGAGGGAGTTGAAGCTTCAAGTTGCCAAGAGACAGCCTCAAAATCTAGAGATTTAGAAATTATCTGCAAAAAGGAGTGGACTAAAATTCCTCCTGACATGTGCAAAAAACCTCATCATCAACTACAAAAAAGTCTAACTGCTGTGCTTGCCAACAAGGGTTTTGACCCCAAGTATTAAGTCTTGTTTGCCAGAGGGATCAAATACTTATTTCTCACTGCAAAATACAAATACATTTATATAATTTATACAATGTGATTTTCTGGATTTTATTTTTGATATTTTATCTCTCAATGTTAAAATTAATCTACCCTTAAAATTATAAATTGTTCATGTCTTCGTCAGTGGGCAAACTTACAAAATCAGCGAGGGATCATATAACTATTTCCTTCAATGTATATGTATACGTAAATAGTGTACGGTATATAATATACAGTATATGTAAGGTATATTTATATATAATTTTTTTTTTACATATGACTTTTTGATTACTTTTTATTCAATTTTTTGTTTGTCAGTATGATGAAGAAGCCACATTTTTTGCCTTTTTTTTACAGTGTTCACCATACAGAATAGATAACATGACAGTTTTAAAGCTTGGGTTGTTCCAGACAAGGCAATACCAATTATGTGTATGTTTTTTGTTTATTTTTGTTCTAACCTAAATCAAGAAAATCAGATTTTCTTGATCTGTGTGTGCTTTCATTGGGTGTTTCTTTACTTTTTTTTTACGTATTTTAACCTTTTTGTACACATGTTTTACTCCTTCCTTTACAAGACTACAATCTATTTACCCTCTACAAATCAAATAGAATGACTTTCCTTCCAGGACCTGCCAGGTACCTTCCTTTGAGAGAAATTTCCCCTTTTTGTTTTTTTTTAGCAAGCTTTGGATTTTTTCACCACTTAAAAAAAGAACCTATATATTTGGTATCTCCGTACCTTTAAGAACCTGGAGCATCATAATGGCAGGTCAGTTTCAGCATTTAGTTAGCATGGTAAAAAAAAAAAATAATTGTGGAAGTGCACTTTTTTTGAATTTCACCGCACTGGGAATTTTTTTTCCTGTTTTTCCGTACACTTTATGGTAAAATCAATGGCGTTGTTCAAAAGTACAACTCATCCCACAAAAAACAAGCCCTCACACAGCCATGTTGACAGAAAAGTTATGGCTCTGGGAAGAAGGAGAGAAAAAAAATTAAAACGCAAAAATGGAAAACCCAAGGTCGTGGAGGTCCCTAGATTAATTACTTTCGGGGTAAAGTTTCCAAAATGGTGTCACTTGTGGTGAGTTTCTGCTGTTTTGATACGTTAGGGGCTTTGCAAATGCAACTTGGCACCCTCAGTCTATTACAGCCAAATTTGTGCTCCTAAAGTCAAATAGCATTCTTTCCCTTTTCAATCCCTGCTATGTTCCAAAACAGTAGTTTCTTGACCACAAAGAGAAAATGCACAACAAATTTTGGGGCATAGTCTCTCCTATTATCCTTGTGAAAATGAAAAATGTAAAGCCAAATCAACATTCTAGTGGAAAAAGTGTAATGTTTAATTCAATTTCCAAATATGTTTGTGTAACAATAATATGTTTGTGTAACAATGCTACTCACTCGGGGGTGATATGAGGTATTAAAGTAGCTGTTTCTATTTCAAAGTCAAGCTGGTTTATTGCAGACCTCATAAACCACATCACAGGAAAACTCAAATACAGCCTTTGTCCTGAAACAAAAAGTAAAAAGTCCATACAATAGAGCTGGTTTGCCACTTGACACAGAGTCCAGCTTCCGAGTTATTTATCAAAGCCACAGGATCTCAGAGGTCTGCAACCACCACTCAAACTGACTTCAATGAGAAAACAGGCCTCATTTTACAAAGTGAACCACACCCCGGGATGGGGATATGGTGGGCAGCAGTTCAGCTGCTCATAATCAACCTGTCATGGTTGACTAATCCCTTTTAGTCCTACATGTACTAAAGCATTACTCGAGGTTTACCTCTCATCCACTATGTGTCTAACAGCCACCTTATAGTCACCTGAGATTTTTGCTGTTTTGGCACCTCAGGAGCCCTACAAATGGGACATGGCGCTTGCAATCTATTCCTGGCAAATGTTTTCTCTAGAAGTTAAATAGTGCTCCTTCTACTCCAAACACTGCTGTGTGTCCAATGTTTTCACTTTCATTTCATACACAGGGTGTTAATGTGCTCACAACAAATTTTGGGGTCTACTTTCTCCTCTTACCCTTGTGGAAATGAAAATCAAATCTGGGGCTAAAGCAAAATTTTAGTAGAGAAAAGTATATTTATATTTTCATTTCACTTTGCAATATATCTTCAGAGGCATCTGAAGGGTTAGCAAACTTCCTTAATGTGGTTTTGAATACTTTGAGAGGTGTCGTTTTTAAAAAGGGGCTTGTTTATGGGTTTTCTTACATATAGGTCCTTCAAAGGCACCTCAAAGTGAAGTGGTCAAAAAAAGTTTCTGAACTATGTTTAAAAATTGCTAATATACTTTTAAGCCTTTTAATATTTTTTAGAAAAAAAATTGTTAAAAATTATGCTGATATAAACTTGATATATGTAAAGGTTATTTACTAATTTTTTTGTGGGTTATGACTATTTTAAGGCAATAAAATGTAAAGTTCAAAACTTGCTAATTTTTCGAAATTGTTGGCAAATTTCAGATCTTTTCATAAATAAATGTAACTCAAATCAACCTAAACTGACAATTATCGTAAGTACAATGTGTAATGAAAACACAATCTGACTGGGATATGTTGAGGCATTCCTAAATTATCACATCAATCAGATTTGAAAAACTGAGGCTTGATCAGGAACGCCAAAAATAGGCTGTGGCAGGACCTGACTGAAGGAAGCCTAACGTTGCATCAAGAGCCTCTGTAAATGGAAGTTTAACTTGACAAATAATCCAAGTCATGTTGAAAAGAGGAAAATTGACATTAAAATAGCGCTTGTATAGACATGCAACAGACTCTGGTTATCTTCTCGCTTATATTGATCTTTGTAATATGTCTTTGAGGTCATTGAGAAGAAAACAAGCTTGTGAGATAGGTACACTGCGCAAGCTTTGAACTATGCTGTGCTCACCACTACCATAGATTATTGCACTGGGCCATGTTTTATTGCTTTGATAAACTGCTTGAATACAGATACTCCTTCAGTTTACTGTAAAAGAACGCTCAGTTCCATGTGTTAGGTCATCATAAACTTCAGACAGTCTGTCCAGATAACACTCCGAAGCTGTGAATAGACCCAATAGTGCATTACAAGGTCACAATGAACTATATTAGCAAGATTAGGAAACAAAACCTGGCAGAACAACAGAAAAAAACATGGTGTTATCTTGCTCCGTTTATCACTGCTCTGTTTGAAGAGGAGGCTTAAATATTTGAGAACTATGTCTTGGAAACTGTTCTCTTATGGATTCATTCATGGATCCATGTATGCAGTTTGGTAATAAAGCAGGGACATAATATATAATATTGTGCAGTGATTTTAGATGGTGTTTTACCAAAGGTGTACAACATTTTAGTCATCATCTAAATGCAGGCATATTTTAGCAAACATATTTCGGTCATAATTCCCAGCCCCCCCGCCGTAGCTCATCAGTGCATCTAAATCAGCATAAGTAGAACTTTGCTCACTGCGGCTTAATCTGAATGCTAACATGTGCCCCTAATATCCATTCCTAATATGACAGGAGACAAGCTTAAAATATCTGTTGTACAGTTAATTGCATGTATTTGGAACTAAAAATCTGTTTTGCAATTGGGTTTCATTTATATAAATGTGTAATAATAATAATAATAATTTAGTGCTGTAAAGTTGTCTGTTGTAAATGTCCCCTAAGTCTATAAAGATTAATTCTGATTGGCAAGTAGAAAAGTAGCAGTAAGGCCTATGCATTAGCGATTAGTGGGCTTCGCAGTAAATTTAATTACTCACAACAACAAAGAGTAAAAAATAAAATTGTGTATACTGCAATGTAATATTTCATTCAAGTTACTAATCTGAAAGAGGTTTGAGATCTGTAAAATGCCAAACACAGGCAGAGAATGCTAAGACTATGAAATATTAGTTAACGCCTTCACCCTGCAGTCTGTTTTCACCTTCATGACTAGGCCAATTTTTTCAATTCTGACCAAAGTCACCTGGTGATGAGGTAATAACTCTGGAACGCTTCAACGGATCCCAGTGATTCTGAGATTATTTTTTCACAACATGTTGTACTTCATTTTAGTGGTAAGTTTTGATCAATATGATTTGGGTTTATTCATGAAAATATGGAAAACTTGAAAAAAAAATTGAAAATTTAGCAATTAAACCAGAAACTCAGTTGTTTGCCCCCTTCCTGATTTCCTATTCCTTTGCATGTTTGTCACACTTAAAAGTTTCAGATCACCAAACAAATTTAAATATTTGACAAATATTATAAAAGTAAATGCAACGTGCAGTTTTTAAATGGAGGTCTTTATCATTAAGGGAATACGAAATCCAAAGTACAGGCCCTGTGTGGAAAAATGATTGCCCCCCCCAAAAAAAAGACCCATAAATAAATTAACTGTGGGTTATTACATCCTTGGAAAGCTGAGTTCAAATTCCCTAGCCATACAAAGGCCTGTTTACTGCCACACCTGTTCTCAATCAAGAAATCACTTAAATAGGACCTGCCTGACAAAGTGAAGTAGACCAAAATATCCTCAAAAGCTAGACATCATGCTGCTATCCAAAGAAATTCTTGAACAAATGAGAAACAAAGTAGTTGAGACCTACCAGTCTGGAAAAGGTTATAATGCCATTTCTAAAGCTTTGAGACTCCAGCAAACCACAGTGAGAACCATTATCCACAAATGGCGAAATGATGGAATAGTGGTGAACCTTCCCAGGAGTTGCCTGCACACCAAGATTACCCCAACAGTGCAGCAACAACTCATTCAAAAGGTCACAGAAGACCCCTCAGCAACATCCAAAGAACTGAAGGCCTCACTTGCTTAAGTTAAGGTCAGTATTCATGACTCCACTATAAGAAAGAGACTGGACAAAAATGGCCTGCATGACAGAGTTCCAAGATGACAACCACTGCTGAGCAATAAGAACATAAAGGTTCGTGTCAGTTTTGCCAGAAAACATCTTGATGATCCCCAATTTTGGGAGAAAACTCTGTGGACTATGGAGACAAAAGTTAAATTTTAGGAAGGTGTATGTTTCATTACATCTGGCATAGAAGTAACACAGCATTTCAGAAATGGAACATCATAGCAACAGTAAGATACGGTGATGGTAGTGTGATGGTCTGGGGCTCTTTTGCTGCTTCAGAACTTGAAGACTTGCTATGGTAAATGGAACCATGAATTCTGCTGTCAACTAAAAAATCCTAAAGGACAATGTCTGGCCATATGTTCATGACCTCGAGTTGAAGCGCACTTGGGTTATGCAGCAGGACAAAGATCCAAAACACACCAACAAATCCAACTCTGAAGTGGCCTAATCAAAGTACTGACCTTAATTCGATTGAGTGCGACAAAATTTCTACAGAGCATTGTAAAAGACTCATTGCCAGTTATCACAAATTATTGATTGCAGTAGTTGCTGCAAATGGTGGCTCAACCAGTTATTAGGTTTAGGGGGCAATCACTTTTTCACACAGGGCTCTGTACTTTGGATTTCTTTTTACCTTAATAATAAAGACCTTCATTTAAAACTGCATGTTGTGTTTACTTGTGTTATTTTTGTGTAATATTTCAATTTGTTTGGTGATCTGAAACAGTTAAGTTAGACAAACATGCAAAAGAATAGGAAATCAGGAAGGGGCAAACACTTTTTCACACAACTGTACATCGCACAAAATAGTTAATTAATAACATTTACCATATGTCTACTTCATATCAGCATCATTTCTGAACCATAATTCTTTTTTGCTAGGAAATTAGAAGAGTTAAAATTTTGTCAGCAATTTATCATTTTTCCAACAAAATTTACCAAACCATTTTTTTTGGGGACCAAACCCCTTTTGAAGTGACTTAGAGGCGCTCTCACCAGAATTAAAGTAGCGTGGAAAGAAAAAATGAAAATGTTACTTTTTCCAACAAAAAATATTACTTTAGTCCCAAATTTAGAATTTTCAATAGTGTAATAGGAAAAAATAGACCATCCAATTTGTTATTCAGTTTATCGTGTACACAGAAACACCATATGTGGTGGAAAACTACTGTTTTGACGCACAGCGGGGTTTGGAAGGGAAGGAGCCCAATTCAACTTTTGGAGTGCAAAATTGGTCATGTCACATTTACAGAGCCCATTATGTGCCTAAACAGTGGAAACCCCCACAAGTGATGCTATTTTGGAAATTACACCGCTCAATGAACTTACCTAAAGGTATGGTGATATGGTGAGTGCCTTGAACCCACAGGTGCTTCACAGAATTTTATAACGTTGAATAGTGAAAATAAAAAAATCACATTTTTCCCCTGCAAAAATTATTTCTTTAGACCCCAATTTTTCCATTTCACAGGGGTAAAAGGAGGAAATAGACCACAAATTCTGCTGTGTGATTTCTCCTGAGTATGCTGATATGTAATATATGGTGGAAAACTATTGTTTGTGCACACGACAGTGCTCGGAAGGGAAGGAAAACCAATTGAATTCTGGAACCTAATTTTGGCCGGATTAGATTGCGGATGACATCTCACATTTGAAGAGCCCCTGACATGCTAAAACAGCAAAAAAAAAACACAAATGACCTCATTTTGGAAAATAAACATTTTGAGGAATTCATCTAGGGGTTTAGTGAACATTTTTAACCCTTAGGTGATTCACAGAATCGTATAACATTGGGCTGAGTCAATGGAAAATTACCAATTTTTTCACTAAAATGTTGCTTTTGACCCAAGTTTTTATATTTCAAAAGCGATAATCGAAAAAATTAACTGTGGAATTTGTTATTCTATTTTTCCTGAGTATGCCAACACCCTATACGTGATGGAAAACTACTTTTGAGGCACAGTGCAAAGCTCAGAAAGGAAGGAGCGCCATATTTGAGTTCGGATTTTGCTGTAATAGTTTGAGGATGCGATTTCACATTAGCAGAGCCCCTGAGTTGCCAAAACAGCAGAACTCCTCCATAAGTGACCCATTTTACAAACTATACTTTTCAATAAATTCATATATAGGTGCAGTGACCATGTTGACATTGTTGACATCACATGTGCCTCATAGATGTTTATACCATTGGACGATGAAGAAAGAATAATTAAATTTTTACAACTAAAATGATGTTTTAGCCGCAAGTTTTAAATTTTTATAAACGTTAATAGAAAAAAATTGTCCTCATAGTTCTTTGTGCAATTTCTCCTGAGTGTGCCAATACCCTACATGTAATCGAGAACTGCTTTTTAGGCACAGTGGAAAGCTCACAAGGGAAGGAGCACCATATAATAGTTCAGATTTTACTGTTATGGTTTGCTAGTGCCACAACAAAGAGCCCCTGTGGTGCTAAAAACAGCAGAATGCCCCCATAAGTGACCCCATTTTACAAACTACAGCTCCCAATTAATACATCTAAGGGTGCAGTGATCATATTGACACCATGGCTGTGTCACAGAATTGTGTATGATTGGGCAGTGAAGAAAAAATAACTTTTACCACAAAAATGTTGTTTTAGAACCAGATTTTAGATTTTTGACCTTAGAAATGGGTATAAATGGCACCAAAATCTGTCACACAATTTCTTCTGAATGTGGCAATACCCCTTATGTGGCTGTACAATACTGCTTACCCACTTAGTGGTAGGGAAGGAGTGCTATTTGACGCTTGGAGAACAAAATATCATAGAATAGTTTGTAGACTCCATATACAGAGTCCCTAAGTGACGGAAAAGCAGAATCCTCTGTAAAATGACTCCATTTTGGAAATCACACCTCTCTGAGAATTTATCTACAGGTTTGTAACAATTTTGACGCCATGGCAGCGAATGTTGCTGAGTGAAAATTGCAAATCTGTCATTGTAGTGCCCATACATTGTAGTGCCCATACATTGTGCACAGCTCCAGCTGGATACATGGGCCCCGTGAATAAATGCTGGGATTCCCTAACAAACAGGCAATCCCCACATGTATTCAGGCTGTCTAACAGCCACAAATCATGCAGCTACAACGACACAAACTAAATCTCCGAGCACGCCCAAATACTTGGAGGACACCCAAGCATGCTCGGGAAAACCCGAGGAACGAGCAACGAGTATACTGCTAGACAGCCTGAATACATGTGGGAATTCCCTAACAAACAGGCAATCCCCACATGTATTCAGGCTGTCTAGCAGCTGCAAATTATGCAGCTACGGCGACACAAACTGAATCTCCGAGCACACCCAAATACTCGGAGGACACCCGAGCATGCTCGGGAAAACCCAAGCAACGAGTATACTCGCTCATCACTAGTTACAACAAACGTCAACTTAAAAGTCAATATTACAGACTTATATGAACAAAAGTCTGTGTTTTCTTGACCAACCAAAGAACAAACACATAAATTCAAAAGTCAACATATAGATAACAGTTTATGCCTCTTGGCTTAATGAAAATAGAAGTCTGGATAATTAAGATTAAATGCTGTGTTGTCACAGTGAAGAATTGCCTTTATTTTTTACAACATTCATGTGCAGTATAAGTGATTAGACGACTTGATTCTTCGGGTCGGTGCAATTACAGCGATACCAGATATATATCAGTTTTTTATGTTTGGCTGCTATCACACTCTAGGCTGTGTGCACACGTTGCGGATTTGTTGCAGATCGCTGCAGATTCGCAAGTGTTTAATAGTACAATGTTAAGCAATGGAGAAAAAAAATTGTTGTGCACATATTGCGGAAAAGTCCGCACGGAATCCGCAGCGGTTTATTTTCTGCAGCATGTCAATTCTTTGTGCAGATTCCGCTGTGTTTCTACACCCATTTCATTACAGAAAACCGCAGGGTAAAAACACAGGAAAATCCACATTAAATCCACGCAAAATCCGCACAAAAAAAGCGCGGATTTTTACCTGCGGATTCTGCCAAGAGACGCAAAATCTGCTCAGGAAATTCCTGAGCCCAATCTGCAACATGTGCACATACCCTAAAAATTGCTTTTTATTTACAAAACAAGTTTTTGCATCACCATATTTTGAGAGCTATAATATTTATATATTTCTGCCAACAGAGTCAAGTGAAGTCTTACTTTTTGCGGGACAAGTTGACGTTTTTATTGGTACCATTTTCCAGCCCATAACATTTTTTGATCTATCTCTCCCTCTCTCTCCCCCTCTCTCTCACTCCCCCTTTCCCTCCTCCCTATCCCTCCCTATTTTCTTTACTGTTAAGGCACTGTCACACTTGGCGATCGCACCAGCGATCACGACAACGACACGACCTGGCGAGATCGCTGGTGCGATCGCTATATGGTCGCTAGTTAGCTTCCAAACACAAAGATCTCATCAGCGATCTGTATAACGACCTCTGCGGTCGTTGGGAAAACCTAGCCCCGCCTGCGACGCTGGTAAAGTCGTTCATAAAGGGTGTCACACTCAGCGATTCAGGCTCACCAGGGACACCAACGACCAAAAAACGGCTCAGAACGTTCATAAGCGATCAGCGACATCTCAGCAGGGGCCACATCGCTGCTACATGTCACACACAGCTAAGTCGCTAATGAGATCTCTGCTGCATCATAAAATCGCTGACGCTTTAACGATCTCGTTAGCGATCTCGCTTAGTGTGACAGTACCTTTAATGTACTGCTTACATTGACTGCAGAAGCCACAGTCCTTATACTACAGATGAAATCTTAAAGAAATCACTGGCCTCAGCAATATACAGCCCAGGTTCACAGAATGACTGGCTGCAGACATCAAATGGAGCATAGGCTGTGTCAAAGATCGCAGCCGGGGGGGGGGGGGGGGGGGGGGGGTCATTCTGCTGCCCCTATCGTCAGGACAATTACACAATTTCCTATCTATTAGATCAACGCAGTTCATACAAACCTTCCTTCTTAATTTCCAGCAAGCAGACAAACACCCAGGGGATTTTTACATTTCTTCTATGTCTTATCTCAGTCATAAATCTGGTTCTCTACATCACTGATGCAGGGCCTCACATCTATTAGCCATTCCAAAGGAGGGCATCAGTTACATAGAGACAACTTGTAGAGCGCAAGCTCTTTCTCTTTCTGGAGTTGACTTATGGATTTTAATACTTTCGATGACAGACTGAAACAGTAACTTTTACTCATTGTTTTAGCACTACGACTGCTTGTGTACAGGATTTTACATATCTTGGGCAAACCCTATAACTATTTATATGATATTCACAGTAGATGTAATTGTTGCTTTTGACACTCCTATCTGCTGGAAAAATGGGGCTCCCTTGACTCCCATTTGCCAGCCCAAAGCAGTTGTCAGTTGCATCAGATTCAACTGAGAGAATACTGTGTTTATGACTAATTTTCCCCATTAAAATCTTTGGGATTTACTTAACGTGACAAGCATTGGTTTGGTTTTTGCAAATCCCAAAAACTTAAAGGGAATCTGATTGTACGACCAACCCTCCTAAGCCATCTATATGGGCATGTAGTTCATAGGATGATGAATAAAATTATATCTCTATATCTGTGATCCGATGTTTGATTCCAAAGAAATCCACCTTTTCTTATATGTAAATGAGCTCAGATCTATGGGCCGAATACGGATCTGCATGAGAATTTGCTTCCAGAGATTATAAGGAGGCATTACCAGTGTGAGACATGTAATGACTGACAGTCTGCTCTCTTTTTATTTAAAATAAGCCCTGGGGCAGATTCTCATGCAGATCAGTGTCCAGCCCATAATCCTGAACAGCTCATTTGCATATTAAGAAAAATGCAGATTTCTCTTGAATAAAACATCCAATTGCAGATATCAAGGTATCATTTATTAAACTTCTTGTGATCTACATGTCCATATTGATGTCTTAAGAGAGCTGATCCTACTGACAGATTCCCAATAAGTAGAGAGGTCAATGCTCACAGAAGACCACCTCTCCAGTAAAGTCAAAGCAAAAAGTGGCCACTTTGCATAAGCAAATAGCTGTTAATCATGCATGAATTTTGCAAGGATAACATTACATTATATGTATAATTTCCCCTAGTTTCTCATTTTTTACTATTGTCTTTTCAGGAAGTGATGCATGCCCTGAGGCAGACCTGGCACACCACTTGCTTTGTCTGTGCTGCCTGCAGAAAGCCATTTGGTAATAGCCTCTTCCATATGGAGGATGGAGAGCCATATTGTGAGAAAGGTAAATTATCAAGAGCACAACTAATATTTTTGATTCCAAAGCTTTACAATCTTTGAACAATTAAGTAGGACTGGGTTGAGGAAAAAGCAGAATAAAAAGTTAAATATGGCACCAAAAAAATGGAAAACTAGAAAATTCAATGAGCCCACAAAAAACATCCCTTTTAGCTTTGACTAAAAAAAAGAAAGTGTGTATCCTCCATTATTCAATATAAACTTTGTTTTATCCTTTTTATATTTTGCTTTGCCTCATCATATTCCATAATGTTTCTAACATTGTTTAGTGCTACTACCAAATTTGATATCTAATGCACTAAAGGTAGTAAATATATTAGGATATTATATACAGTCTGAGCTATTGCTTGCACTTTTATGAATTTTACCATTTACCAATAAACAAATAAAAATATGTGTGATGAAATGCAAGATAGTGACACAAAAAAGAAGCAGTAAGCCATAATGGAATGAAATAAAGAGTTACGGAAAATGTGTGCCATTTATCAACAACATCGTTAAAGTCAGTAACTTATAGTTTATGCTTATAAGCTTCAGTAAAAATAATACATTCAGCTTTTAGTGTCTGCAGCAAAACAATTTCTCATGGATGTGCAGGAAAGGGCATTGCTATTTTTATTAAAGGAAGCCCATTCCATTTATTATGGTGGTCAAGGATATTAGAGGGACTCTGTCACTATAGAATGACTGTTCAATCTAAGTTCCACAACTCGGTGCTTCACGACGGGGCCAGTCACTGAAATACACCTTCCCACCTGCTTATTTTCCATCTATCTCCACCCCCATGAAGGGTGGAGATACTGTAGCTGGAAACCAAGCAGGTGGGCAGTTGTATTTAAATGATTGTCCACGTCATTAAGCACCAAGCGCCTGTACTTGGTTTCAACAGTCATTCTGAGCTAGCTTGTTCGTCTTTCAACTATCTCTCCTGGCTCCCAAATACACATAAATGTCAGGTGAACATAAAGATACAGTAAAGATTTATATCTTAGTACCGTGTTAGCCAGTAGATAGAAAAATATTTAGAATTGAGAGTCCTCAGTGGTTGATACCTTTTAATGGCTAACTGAAAAGATGGTAACAAACTGCAAGCTTTCGAGACTACTCAGGTCTCTTCATCAGGCTAAACTAATACAGAATCTGAAGAATCACATATTTGTACACAACACAGCACAGAAAAAAAAATGCAATAGATGAGACAAGTGACGTGAAGCAGAACTGTCATTATGGGAGAGGGATGAACAGTTGTGGCAATAAATATTGGACTAGTTCATAGATAAGGAGTGTGAAAGTTTTATTGCCCTCTGATTAGGGTCTGGTAATGTTTTGTGATGTTCTCAGAGGGTCTTTGAAGCAAATTCCTTAATTGATGTAATAGGCCATAAAACCATGTGATAGGTTCATTCCAGCATTGAGAGTGTCAAAGGTCACCATCAATTTGTATTCGCAAACTATCCTATGTCTCTGAGATGTGAAATCACCTTTCAGTACAAGTAATTTCATATCCATCATACTATGACCGTGGATGCAAAAGTGTTTGGCCACAGGTAGATCCATTCTTTTTTCTCTTATTGTGTGGCGATGAAAATTCATCCTTGTTCTCAGTTTTTGCCCGGTCTCTCCCACATACAGACCCCCAGTTGGACATTTAGTACATATAATTAGGTACACCACATTAAATGTGATGCAGCTGAAAGTACCTGGTATCTTGTAGTCCTGATGGGAGTTGAGGATCTTTATCTTGTCCATGGTCATTATAAATGGACAGGTTTTGCATTTCTTCTTGTTGCAAGTAAAGATGTATATCTTCGTACCGTGTTAGCCAGTAGATAGAAAAATATTTAGAGTTGAGAGTCCTCAGTTTTTTTTTTCTGTGTTTTTGTGTATAAATATGTGATTCTTCAGATTTTGTATTAGTTCAGCCTGATGAAGAGACCTGAGTAGTCTCGAAAGCTTGCAATTTGTTACCATCTTTTCAGTTAGCCATTAAAAGGTATCAACCACTGAGGACTCTCAACTCTAAATATTTTTCTTGTTGCAAGGAAAGGTTCCTGCAGCTGTTGGAGAGGACAGTGAGCTACAAATTGATGGTGACCTTTGACACTCTCAATGCTGGAATGAACCTATCACATGGTTTTATAGCCTATTACATCAATTAAGGAATTTGCTTCAAAGACCCTCTGAGAACATCACAAAACATTACTAGACCCTAATCAGAGGGCAATAAAACTTTCACACTCCTTATCTATGAACTAGTCCAATATTTATTGCCACAACTGTTCATCCCTCTCCCATAATGACAGTTCTGCTTCACGTCACTTGTCTCATCTATTGCATTTTTTTTTCTTTTTTTTTTTTCTGTGCTGTGTTGTGTACAAATATGTGATTCTTCAGATTGTGTATTAGTTTAGCCTAATGAAGAGACCTGAGTAGTCTCGAAAGCTTGCAGTTTGTTACCATCTTTTCAGTTAGCCATTAAAAGGTATCAACCACTGAGGACTCTCAGGTGAACATATATGTTTTTTTAATGTATAGAAAGAAGTAAGCTGCTGCCAGACACCTCTGACTGATTCCAGCAAAATTATTGAGTTTGGGGGAATAATTAAATGTGTATGGGTCCTTACCAACGATCTAATGAATATTCAAATATTTGAGCTTTCTCTTTTTAGGATTTATCTAGGATTCTCAATCAGAATTTGGTATAGGTAGATGATAATATTATAAAAATGAAGATAAGCAAATGAGAATGAGTTTTACACAATTCAGGAATGTTTATCACAGAATATAATGACCCACCAGGGGGTCGGTCAGCGGATGGCATGTCACACACAATGGGATGGAAATGGGGAGAGGAAGGCCCTATCTATAGGGAATGAGGGATGGGACACCTCCTGAGCTCCAACCTGAGCCAGTCCTTGCACTCCCCTAATGCCCTAAGCAGAACCTTCTCCCCACCGACATCTTGAACCTCGTCCCTCACTGTCACCTCACACTTTCCTGGCTAGTGGACTGGCAGCAATGGCACTAGCCTCACCACTGCAGATGGTACAACACAGGGGTGGTGACAAGCATGAGACAGAAAAGGTAAAAACACCATACTTAGCTTCCAGACTCCGCTGCCAAGCTCCACAACACAGTCCACTGCAATGCAGCAAACCAGCAAGGAAAATCCAACAAGAGGAAAAAAACAGCAAGTCACTTATCTGAATGAAAGCAGGAATGCAAGTTGAGCTCCAACCAAGACCTGTAAGAACAATTGATTACCGGCAAGGCTGATGGGAGTTCAGGTCACTTATATCAGACCATTTGGACCCAGCTGAAAGCCATTCAGCAATTGGTTCATTACCCTCAGCAACCCCCAGCTCCAAAGTCTCCTCCAACGTGTTCACAACAGTTAACTAAGCCTAAAGCGAGAAAGGGGAAAGCTAAACTGCCCCAGAGTAGAGCCCCAAAGGAAAAGATAGCCCCCAAACATATATTGTCGGTGAGACAGATGAAGTACAAAACACAGGCAGAAAATAGAGTAAGCAAATGCTGTGGCCCAAACTGTCTGGATAGAACAGGACAGAAAAGGACACTGTCTGCAATCCCGCAAAAAACCCTAAGAAAAATTTCAAAACGTCTGATATGCAAAAAAAACTGAGGCCACACGACCTCTCCCCCACTAAATCAGAACTCTGGTGTGAACTGGATGCAAAACAGCAGATACTGAAATAACAGGGGACTAGAAATATAGAAAAGACTGACATAAGCTGTGGCAAAGGAAAACAGAGTACAGCACAGGTCCCAGCAGGTAACCTGGCTGAACTCACACCAGCAAGGCAGAGAACAAGAAAAGCAAAAATCGAAAAAATGACACACATTAAAACAGACAAATAACTTATCTGAAAGATGCAGGACAAAGCAGGGAGCAAGCAGACTTCCTGAAGCCTCAGGAAGAAAACCAAATCACCAGCAACAACTAAAGGAAGGCTGCTCACTTAAATCTCTCCAGTCTGTAACACCTGACCTCCAATCATCCTCTTCAGGTGATTGACTTCTGTCAGCCAGACCAGCTCCATTTCCAGCAGCAACCACCAGAAGGAGCCCAAACTCAGAAGCCAGATCAAAAGTGTTCACAACAGTGAACACTGCTGGTGACATGGAAATAAAGATATCTTTGTACTCATGGTGCACCACTCACCTCCCGATACAGAAGGAAGTGGAACTAGAAAAATAATTTAACATTTAACCATAAATGTGTAAAATGGTCCTTATGAGCTGTCTTCTTCCAACAAAAAAACTCTTACTGGAGAAGAATGTAAAAAAGATCAGGTGTGGGGAGCAATAGGGAGTCGCGTATGCATCTGTCATATTCATATTGAAGAGTAGCAGACGGGAAAGGAAGTGGCCATCCAATAATGAGGGAGATGGCATGGGAACAAGCAAGGAGGAGGCGAGTCACATGAATGTTAAAGGGGGATGATATAATCAGCAAGGAGGAAGAAAGGGCAGTGCCACAATGCTAAAGCCTTTTCATGTCTCCTCCTCTTCTTTCTGTCAACAGTTGTCTGCTCTACTCAACGCTAATGCATGGACCTAGCTCATAGCTGTAAGTCACAACTCAGGGGCTTGTGAGCCATGTAATGGGAAACCCTGTTCTAAAGTAATAATTCTTAAGTTGAGTGTCTGGTACCAGTGTTAAGGCATCCCTCTTACCCCCAATTATCTCTGCTGCTCAAGCCTTTCGCTAGACTATCCTGTTATCTGATCAAGCACAATATTTGACCTTTTGTTTTGCTTACTCCTTACTTAAATGTTATCAACAATATAAGAGAACATGGACTTCAGCCATTGACTGGGCCCAGAGGTCAACACATTCACAAAAATCTTTGGAAACCCTACTCCAGAGAACATTTATTACCTACAGTACAGACCAAAAGTTTCGACACACCTTCTCATTCAAAGATTTTTCTGTATTTTCATGACTATGAAAATTGTAGAATCACACTGAAGGCATCAAAACTATGAATTAACACATGTGGAATTATACATTACACTTTACAAAAAAGTGTGAAACAACTGAAAATATGTCTTATATTCTAGGTTCTTCAAAGTAGCCACCTTTTGCTTTGATTACTGCTTTGCACGCAGAAAAGGTGAACGGATGGACTCTACATGCCTGGTTCCCACCGTGAAGCATTGAGGAGGTGGTGTGATGGTGTGGGGGTGCTTTGCTGGTGACACTGTTGGGGATTTATTCAAAATTGAAGCGGTGAGCTGTCCAGCTCACCCCAAACCATCTCAATTGGGTTCAGGTCTGGTGACTGTGGAGGCCAGGTCATCTGGCATAGCACCCCAACACTCTCCTTCTTGGTCAAATAGCCCTTACACAGCCTGGAGGTGTGTTTGGGGTCATTGTCCTGTTGAAAAATAAATGATGGTCCAACTAA
Source organism: Oophaga sylvatica (assembly GCA_033576555.1). Classification (NCBI taxonomy): domain Eukaryota; kingdom Metazoa; phylum Chordata; class Amphibia; order Anura; family Dendrobatidae; genus Oophaga; species Oophaga sylvatica. Next base: position 476,898,899 of record JARQOD010000003.1, on the reverse strand, counting down.
AGTAAACCGGATGGAATAGCATGCTGCTGCACGTTGCTGTGGTAGCCATGCTGGTTCAGTATGCCTTCAATTTTGAATAAATACCCAACAGTGTCGCCAGCAAAGCACCCCCACACCATCACACCACCTCCTCCATGCTTCACGGTGGGAACCAGGCATGTAGAATCCATCCGTTCACCTTTCTGCGTGCAAAGCAGTAATCAAAGCAAAAGGTGGCTACTTTGAAGAACCTAGAATATAAGACATATTTTCAGTTGTTTCACACTTTTTTGTAAAGTGTAATTTATAATTCCACATGTGTTAATTCATAGTTTTGATGCCTTCAGTGTGATTCTACAATTTTCATAGTCATGAAAATACAGAAAATCGTTGAATGAGAAGGTGTGTCCAAACTTTTGGTCTGTACTGTATATCAGTGTTCCCCATCTCCAGTCCTCAAGAGTGACCAACAGGTCATGTTTTCAGGATTTCATAAGTATTGCCAAGGTCCTCTGTGCAATACTAATGTAAATCCTGAAAACATGACCTGTTGGTGGCTCTTGAGGACTGGAGTTGGGAAACATTAACCTATATTATGATGTACCGTACATCTGTCTTAAAGTTTTCTTTCTCCAAGCCTTGTTTCACAAGAGAGTAATATGTGTGCATATTTACTGGTTTATCTGCACTATATTATCACTGCAAGCCTCAGACTACAGACCCAAACAGACTGCATCATAGATCCTAGGGATCTGTTAGTTTGGGCTGTCACCTGGACTTGCAGCAGTAATTCAGATACAGAAATTCTGATGTGAAAGTTAAGGCTGGGTCTCACATAGCGATACACCAGCGATCCCGACAACGATCAGGATCGCTGGTGTATCGCTACATTATAGCTGCTGAGCTGCCAAACAGGCAGCTCAGGCAGCGATCAGTACAAGCGACACTGCGGGTAACATCGCTTAGTTACCCGCAGTGTACCTTGGATATCAGCGCCCTGAAGCAGGGAGCTGGTATCCAAGGTACACAGCGGGTTTCTAGGCACAGCCCCGACCCTGGAAACCCGCTGTGTACCTTGGTTACCAGCGGATCGCTGGTCTCCCGCCTGTCACACGCAGCGATGCGTGCCTGTCAGCGGCAGAGACCAGCGATCAAAAAAATGTCCTGGCCTTTCAGCGACGATCAGCGATACCCAGCAGGGGGGCTGATCGTCGCTGAATGTCACACACAGCGATATCGCTGGTGAGCTCGCTGCTGCGTCACAAAACTAGTGACTCAGCAGCGATCTCGCTAGCGAGATCGCTATGTGAGACGGGGGCTTTACTCTGATCCAGTACTGTTTTAGAGTAAAAAAATGCAAATTAAAGCCTTTGTGTTTTAATGGTCACAATACCAGAGATCTACACATCATTGTTTATATCAACTCTTCATTTGTCTTCCATTGGTGGCACTTTTGTATCCTGTATAAGGAAATCCTTTGTAAGAAACCAGTCTTAACAGCTCACCAGCTGCACTCATCATTTTGCTTAACTTAACTTTTGCATTTACTAAGTAATCTACTGTGAAAGTCTTGTCTGGCATTGTGAAGAAAGTCAAAACAGACCTGAGGGTGAGAAGAAGTAAATAAAGCAAAACAATAGCACTGAAACCAGTCACTTGTTCTAGGCAAGACAAAGACCATTTTCTAGCTAAATATGCACTCAATGTACACTGCTCAAACAAATAAAGGGAACACTTAAACAACAGAATGTAAAGCCTGGGTCTCACATAGTGATACACCAGCGATCCCGACAACGATCAGGATCGCTGGTGTATCGCTACATGATCGCTGCTGAGCTGCCAAACAGGCAGCTCAGGCAGCGATCAGGACAGCGACACTGCGGGTAACATCGCTTAGTTACCCGCAGTGTACGTTGGATACCAGCGCCCTGATGCAGGGCGCTGGTAACCAAGGTACACGTCGGGTTTCCAGGCGCTGCACGGTGCCTAGGAACCCGATGTGTACCTTGGTTACCAGCTCCCTGCATCAGGGCGCTGGTATCCAACGTACACAGCGGGTTTCCAGGCACAGCCCCGCGCCTGGAAACCCGCTGTGTACCTTGGTTACCAGCGGATCGCTGGTCTCCCGCCTGTCAAACGAAGCAATGCGTGCTGGCCAGCGGGAGACCAGCAATCAAAAAAATGTTCAGGACATTCAGCGACGATCAGCGATACCCGGCAGGGGGGCTGATCGTCACTGAATGTCACACACAGCGATATCGCTGGGGAGATCGCTGCTGCGTCACAAAACTAGTGACTCAGTGACGCTGTGTGAGACGGGGGCTTAACTCTAAAGCCCGGTCACACACAGCGATCTCGCTAGCGAGATCGCTGCTGAGTCACTAGTTTTGTGATGCAACAGCGATCACCCCAGCGATATCGCTGTGTGTGACATTCAGCGATGATCAGCCCCCCTGCTGGGTATCATTGATCGTCGCTGAATGTCCTGGACATTTTTTTGATCGTTGGTCTCCCGCTGGTCAGCATGCATCACTGCGTGTGGCAGGCTGAAGACCAGCGATCAGCTGGTAACCAAGGTACACATCGGGTTTACAGGTGCCGCGCAGCGCCTGGAAACCTTGGTTACCAGCTCCCTGCACCAGCGGGATGGTATCCAATATACACTGCGAGTAACGTTACCCGCAGTGTCGCTGTCCTGATCGCTGCCTGAGCTGCCTGTTTGGCAGCTCAGCAGTGATCATGTAGCGACATACCAGCGATCCTGACAAGTGCATATCGTTGTCGGGATCGCTGGTGTGTCGCTATGTGTGACGGGGCCCTAAGTATTTCAAACTTCTGTGAAATCAAACTGTCCACTTAGGAAGCAATACTGATTGACAATCAATTTCACATGCTGTTGTGCAAATGGAATAGACAACAGATGGAAATTATTGGCAATTATCAAGACACACTCAAAAAAGGAGTGGTTCTGCAGGTGGGGACCACAGACCACATCTCAGTACCAATGCTTTCTGGCTGATGTTTTGGTCACTTTTGAATGTTGGTTGTGCTTTCACACTCGTGGTAGCATGAGACGGACTCTACAACCCACACAAGTGGCTCAGGTAGTGCAGCTCATCCAGGATGGCACACCAATGTGAGCTGTGGCAAGAAGGTTTGCTGTGTCTGTCAGCAAAGTGTCCAGAGGCTGGAGGCTCTACCAGGAGACAGGCCAGTACACCAGGAGACGTGGAGGAAGCCGTAGGAGGGCAACAACTCAGCAGCAGGACTGCTACCTCCACTTTTGTGCAAGGAGGAACAGGAGGAGCATTGCCAGAGCCCTGCAAAATGACCTCCAGCAGGACACAAATGCACATGTGTCTGCACAAACGGTTAGAAACTGAGTCCATGAGGATGGTCTGAGTGCCGGATGTCCACAGATGGGGGTTGTGCTCACAGCCCAACACCGTGCAGGACGCTTGGCATTTGCCACAGAACACCAGGATTGGCAGATTCACCACTGGCGCCCTGTGCTCTTCACAGATGAAAGCAGGTTCACACTGAGCACATGTAACAGATGTGACAGAGTCTGGAGACGCAGTGGAGAGCGATCTGCTGCCTGCAACATCCATCAGCATGACCAGTTTGGTAGTGGGTCAGTAATGATGTGGGGTGGCATTTCATTGGAGAGCCGCACCCCACACAGCCATCAATGTGCTCGCCAGAGGTAGCCTGACTGCCATTAGGTACCGAGATGAGATCCTCAGACCCCTTGTGAGACCATATGCTGGTGCGGTTGGCCCTGGGTTCCTCCTAATGCAGGGCAATGCCAGACCTCATGTGGCTGGCGTGTGTCAGCAGTTCCTGCAAAATGAAGGCCTTGAAGCTATGGACTGGCCCGCCCGTTCCCCAGACCTGAATCCGATTGAGCACATCATGTCTCACTCCATCCACCAATGTCACATTGCACCACAGACTGTCCAGGAGTTGGCAGATGCTTTAGTCCAGGTCTGGGAGGAAATCCCTCAGGAAACCATCAGCCGCCTCATCAGGAGCATGCCCAGGCATTGTAGGGAGGTCATACAGGCACAGGGAGATCATACAGGTACGTGGAGACCACACACACTACTGAGCATCATTTTGACTTGTTTTAAGTATATTACATTCCATTTTAATTTTGTGGGTTACTCCAAATCCAGGCTTCCATTGGTTAATAAATTTGATTTACATTGATGATTTTTGTGTGATTTTGTTGTCAGCACATTCAACTTAGTACAGAACAAAGTATTCAATGAGAATATTTCATTCTTTCAGATCTAGGATGTGTTATTTGAGTGTTCCCTTTATTTTTTTGAGCAGTGTATTAGCATGAAAGCAGAAATGGCATCTATTTCTATTCTATGTCAGTTACAACGCCATCATAACCAAATTAGATAAAATAGTGCCAATGAAAATGTGTAATGCCGATAAAAGGGTTTTAAAGTATTGTCCAGCCATATACAGCTTTCCACTAAGGCCGAGTCTCGCACCTCAATACCCGATACTGCTGCCGGCACAATGACCAGAGCGTTCAGCTGCATAGAAACACATGCATCCACACGCTCCGGTCCGAGTGATGGTGGCAGTGGCGGGTATTGAGGTGCAAGACTCGTGCGAGTTTCTCGCAAGTGTGACCCCAGCCTAAGGCAGAGACTACACAGCAACTTCAGAGACAACACACGTCATAACGGCCAAATATTGCCTTATGTAGCTATGACATCTCAGGGCAATGTTGGTGAATGGGGTTGAGTTGCATGCACAAGTTGTTACGACTGCGACAAACAAGTTCCAAGTTAAACTTTTTGTTGCTTAAGTCCTTGTGGTTACTACAACAGGTGAGCTATAGCAGCTAAATAACACTGATTTTCAGCCGTACACACCTTATAATTATTTACAAGACAAGGTGGGCTGTTTCCAGTGACTGTCTGGTGAACTGATATAATATTTAGCCATGACATTATGTTTCCAATAGAATTTCTAGAAGCTACTAGTGTATATATGACAAAAGTGGTAATCTGCTACTGCACTAATTCTTGTACTAGATATTATCACATAGTAATTGAGTAGAGCAGGAAAGCACCGCCGATAACTTCACTAACCAGCGCATGCCCTCCTAATCCATTTTGAAACAG
>JARQOD010000003.1:476828793-476893670 GCA_033576555.1 Oophaga sylvatica | reverse complement strand
TATCCGGATTATATCCATAGACATTGAGCATATACCCTATATAACTGCAGATATATACAGTATCCAGGATTATATCCATAGACATTGAGCATATACCCTATATATACTGCAGATATATACAGTATCCAGGAATATATCCATAGACATTGAGCGTATACCCTATATATACTGCAGATATATACAGTATCCAGGAATATATCCATAGACATTGAGCATATACCCTACATGTACTGCAGATATATACAGTATCCGGGATTATATCCATAGACATTGAGCGTATACCCTATATATACTGCAGATATATACAGTATCCAGGATTATATCCATAGACATTAGCGTATACCCTATATATACAGCAGATATATACAGTATCCAGGATTATATCCATAGACATTGAGCGTATACCCTATATATACAGCAGATATATACAGTATCCAGGATTATATCCATAGACATTGAGCATATACCCTATATATACTGCAGATATATACAGTATCCGGATTATATCCATAGACATTGAGCATACCTTATATATACTGCAGATATATACAGTATCCGGGATTATATCCATAGACATTGAGCATATACCCTACATTACTACAGATATATACAGTATCCAGGATTATATCCATAGACATTGAGCATATACCCTATATATACTGCAGATATATACAGTGTCCGGGATTATATCCATAGACATTGAGCATATAACTATATATACTGCAGATATATACAGTATCCGGGATTATATCCATAGACATTGAGCATATACCTATATATACTGCAGATATATACAGTATCCAGGAATATATCCATAGACATTGAGCGTATACCCTACATTACTGTAGATATATACAGTATCCGGATTATATCCATAGACATTGAGCATATACCCTATATATACAGCAGATATATACAGTATCCAGGATTATACCATAGACATTGAGCATATACCCTATATATACTGCAGATATATACAGTATCCAGGATTATATACATAGACATTGAGCATATACCCTAAATATACTGCAGATATATACAGTATCCAGGATTATATCCATAGACATTGAGCATATACCCTATATATACTGCAGATATATACAGTGTCCGGGATTATATCCATAGACATTGAGCATATACCCTACATTACTGCAGATATATACAGTATCCGGGATTATATCCATAGACATTGAGCATATACCCTATATATACTGCAGATATATACAGTGTCCGGATTATATCCATAGACATTGAGCATATACCCTACATTACTGCAGATATATACAGTATCCAGGATATATATCCATAGACATTGAGCATATACCCTATATATACTGCAGATATATACAGTATCCTGGATTATATCCATAGACATTGAGCATATACCCTATATATACTGCAGATATATACAGTATCCAGGAATATATCCATAGACATTGAGCATATACCCTATATATACTGCAGATATATACAGTATCCGGGATTATATCCATAGACATTGAGCATATACCCTATATATACTGCAGATATATACAGTATCCAGGATTATATCCATAGACATTGAGAATATACCCTATATATACTGTAGATATATACAGTGTCCGGGATTATATACATAGACATTGAGCATATACCCTATATATACTGCAGATATATACAGTAGTCCGGGATTATATCCATAGACATTGAGCGTATACCCTATATATACTGCAGATATATACAGTATCCAGGATTATATACATAGACATTGAGCATATACCCTATATATACGCAGATATATACAGTATCCAGGATTATATCCATAGACATTGAGCATATACCCTACATGTACTGCAGATATATACAGTATCCGGGATTATATCCATAGACATTGAGCATATACCCTATATATACTGCAGATATATACAGTGTCCGGATTATATCCATAGACATTGAGCGTATACCCTATATATACTGTAGATATATACAGTATCCAGGATTATATCCATAGACATTGAGCATATACCCTATATATACTGCAGATATATACAGTATCCGGGATTATATCCATAGACATTGAGCATATACCCTATATATACTGTAGATATATACAGTATCCAGGATTATATCCATAGACATTGAGCGTATACCCTATATATACTGAGATATATACAGTATCCAGGATATATACATAGACATTGAGCATATACCCTATATATACAGCAGATATATACAGTATCCGGATTATATCCATAGACATTGAGCATATACCCTATATATACTGTAGATATATACAGTATCCAGGATTATATCCATAGACATTGAGCATATACCCTATATATACTGCAGATATATACAGTATCCAGGAATATATCATAGACATTGAGCATATACCCTATATATACGCAGATATATACAGTATCCAGGATTATATCCATGGACATTGAGCGTATACCCTATATATACGCAGATATATACAGTATCCAGGATTATATCCATAGACATTGAGTTATACCCTATATATACAGCAGATATATACAGTATCCGGGATTATATCCATAGACATTGAGCATATACCCTATATATACTGCAGATATATACAGTATCCGGATTATATCATAGACATTGAGCATATCCTCTATAATATACTGCAGATATATACAGTATCCAGGATTATATACATAGACATTGAGCTATACCCTATATATACTGTAGATATATACAGTATCCAGGATTATATCCATAGACATTGAGCATATACCCTATATATACTGCAGATATATACAGTATCCAGGAATATATACATAGACATTGAGCATATACCCTATATATACAGCAGATATATACAGTATCCAGGATTATATCCATGGACAATCCCCTAGAGGACTAGATATTTAGACATGGTAATGATAGAGCAAAGTGATTATTACTGAAGTGTGGAAATAATGCAGGTATACATATGAGAAGAATGAATGGCAGAAAGATTGTAATACTGAAATGGAATTAGTCACGTGTGATGGCGCTAGTAGCTCTAAGCTCTTTGTTTTACAGAATGAGCTTGCATTGCAAAGACTGCAATCACCTGAGCATTCATGACATAAATGTCTACATTTTTCATATTTACCAGGAGCATAAAAATGGGTACAGAGTGTCGGGGAGTTATGTTTAGGTGAGTCATTCTCCAGGGGCAGACATACACGGGCAGACATACCATTGGAGCTACGATTGCAGCTGCACATGTACCCAAGAGGCAATAGAGTCCACTTCTACCATCAAAGCAGCTGACTTCTGAGTTATAAGCTACTGGATTGCTTTGTTCTTACACAGGGCCTCTCTTCTGTTTGTGTCCACTCATGGGACACTGTATGTAGGCGTAATCTGGCCTTCAGGGGAACAGGTGAATCTCCCAGTGGGCCCCTATGCAGGAGTGGACCCCCAACCCTCTCTATGAACAGCAGCTGGACCAATATACAGTTGGCTCACTACATACAGTACATACAAAGTACAAAGGAAGCATCTCATCATTCATTCAGTAAACTATCTAGCTGATTATTATACAGAAGCATAGACACATTTGTTAATGAGGATAATGTAATGTTTGCATGTAGCTGAACAGTGGCCCCCAGAGTCACTTTTACAGTTCGGCTCTTGACACCCCAGCAAACACTGACTGTATGTCTGCTTAGGGTTCCCAAACCTTTTTAGTGCTGCCAAACTAGAACCAACTGAGGTTTATGCTAAAGTCTAAACACAAATTGCATCGAGCCCAAACCTTCCTGTCCCAGGACGGACGTTGATCGAATGCTCTAGGGCAAAGAGGGGACCTCATTCACATTATTTTCACTGGGCATCTCTCCTGCAGATGGTGATTGCATATACATTGCTTGTCAATTTTATAACGGACATCATAATTTAACCTATTTATAGGCGTTTCTTTATCAAGTACCGTATATAGAAAGATTTTCTACTAACGGCTGGTTAGTATTTCGAATCTCCACCCTATAGCGAGCACACATAGTCTTGCTTTTTAGTGTTTACACTGTATTTCGATTCAGGTTATTATGAGGAGGAAAGCACGGTTGGATTTTTTAATTCCAACAAATTAAAAATCTTTTTTTGAAAACTGCTTTCACAATGATTAGTTTTTATTAATTTTAATTATTTTAATTTACTAGCTGGTTTGAGTGTCATTTGAAGTTTAATGGGTGTGCACTGCATTGAATAGTAATACCTAGGTAAGCTATATGAGTAGTTTATCCTAGCAGCAAAATCGTGCCAGACGTCGTCAGAGCTGACCAGGTTTAATTCTGGAACTGCGAACGACTCCACTCATCTGTCACACCATAATTAAGTTGCAAAAACAAGAAGCATTTACTGGGTCTTGCTGCTAGAAATTACGCATGTAGTTTAGACCAAAGGATTGATGAAGTAGTTAGGCTTTGACATTGGTTGCCTTGGATTTTCCAAGACAGTTTTGATTTGTTATATTTTTTTGTAGTTTCTTGCTATACTAATAAAACATTTTTATCTGCAAAACTGATGATGACTGTTACATAAATATATATATACAAGAGAAGATGCACAATGAGTGCCTGATAGCAAACAGAGATAGAGAATTTAAGATTGTGAAAAATATTTTTGTGATTTATTTTTGTGTGCATATTATTTAGTAGATTTAGAGTTGGGGATACCATGCGAGAATGACATTTCTAGTTTAAATACTTAGGAGTAGTGATGAGCGAGTATGCTCGTTGATCGGGTTTTCCTGAGCATGCTCCGGTGATCTGCGCGTATTTGGAAGTACTCGGAGATTTAGTTTCTCTTGCCGCAGCTGCATGATTTGCGGCTGCCTGACAGCCTCAATACATGTGAGGAATGCCTGTTTGTTAGGGAATCCCCACGTTTTCAGGCTGTATAGCAGCCACAAATCATTCAGCTGTGGTGACAGAAATTAAATCTCCGAGCACTTCCAAATACTCGAAGACCACCCGAGCATGCTCGGGAAAACCTGAGCAACGAGCATACTCTCTCATCACAACTTAGGAGTTAAAGGCCGTGTTCTCATCAGGTGTAGAGTGCAGCCCTTGAGTAAGTCAGTAGAAAATGACATTTCCTTGTAGTACCATATCCATTAGATAGACCTGAACACTGATAATTGACGCACACAATTAGTTGACACCACTGAATTTCTGCGTGCTTTCCATTTAAGCCAAGTGACTTGATAACTGGGGTCCAGTTGGTATGATGGGCCAATGACCATCTAAAAGGCAGAAACATAGTCTTCTAGAATTTCCAGGATGGTCCGCTTCAGTTGGGTTGTTAGCAAATTTGGGACACGGTTTTCTGTACAATTATCAAAATATTACTCTCCAAGCATGAACTTTGTAAGCTACGCTATCAAAATCTTTGGGCCAGATTCTCTAAAGCTTTCACGACTGAATGCTTTGAAAAGTCACAAAATGTAGGCACAATTTGGAGTTACACTTAAATTATGTGACTTTTCATACCTGCACTCCAGTTTCACCCAGCAAAATCAGCAAAGTTGTAGAGTAACAGGGGCATGGAGATCGCCGCCCATCAAATTCATGTCTGTGGCTTGAGAGGGATTTGTGCCTCTTCATGAATCATGAGCATCCGAAACGGATCATCAAGGCCAGCATGAATAACTCTGGTCTTGATGAATTGGCCCCTCTGTTCAGAGGTCACCTGACAGCATGGCTATTCTTAAATTCAAAACATCAAAAGCAGCCAACAAACCCAAATTACTTAATATGGGTCCAGTGTGGTGTCTCAATGTGATTGCTGAGTAATACTTTTGCATCAATACATTTCCAATGCACATCATATGGGTACATCTGTGCCTGTTATACTGAAGGATAGCTAGGTAGTGTATTGTCAGTCATGTGGGCAAAGGAGGCTGAAAAAATTATTTGAGAGAACGCGAATATTAAAGGGAACCTGTCACCTCCTTTTACGGATATAAGATGCGGCCACTGCCGTTAGGGGCTTATCTACAGTATTCTGGAATGCTGTAGATAAGCCCCCGATGTAACCTGAAAGATAAGAAAAACGAGTTATATTATACTCACCCGGGGGGGGCGGTCCGGTGAGGTCCGATGGGCGTCGCAGCTCCGGGTATGGCGCCTCCCATCTTCTTGCGATGTTGTCATCTTCCTTGTGTCGCTGCTCCTGTGCAGGTGTACTGATTTGCCCTGTTGAGGGCAGAGCAAAGTACTGCAGTGCGCAGGTGCCGGACCTCTCTGACCTTTCCCGGTGCCTGCGTACTGCAGTACTTTGCTTTGCCCTCAACAGGGCAGATAAGTACACCTGCACAGGAACCGCAACAGGAAGCAAGGAAGATGACGACATCGCATGAAGATGGGAGGCGCCGGACCCAGACCTGCGACGCCCATCGGACGGTACCGCACCGTAGCGCCCGTCCAGGTGAGTATAATATAACTCATTTTTCAGGTTACATCGGGGGATTATCTACAGCATTATAAAATGCTGTAGATAAGCCCCTGAAGGCGGTGGCTGCATCTTATATCCAAAAAAGGAGGTGACAGGTTCCCTTTAAAACTGAGCTGAGTACTCAACTCCCACCAGGACACTGACAGAATACGATGATTTGCATCACTGTAGACAAGACAGACGTTTATTGCATTTAATATTGCGTGATCTCAAAAACAACATGGAAAGGAAGCAATGGCAAATCACTCACAATGGGTTTCTCACATGAAAGAGCCTTAACTATTGCACAACTGGTCCATATTGGTCCATAGGATAGAGTAGACTATTGGTGTTTAATTAATAGAATATTAATATTTATTTGCATTCATTTTGGAGAAACATTTGCATGTAACAGTTGTTGCCTCAAAGTTGAGCAGGAGAAATATATGCTGGAGACTTTAGGCTAAGTGCACACGTTCAGGATTATTTGCATTTTTTTTTGCGTTTTTTCGCGGGAAAAAAAGCGTCAAAATGCATGTATTAAGCATCCTATCATTTAGAATGAATTCCGCAATTTTTGTGCACATGGTGCATCGCTGGGAAAATCTAGCAACATGTCCATTAATTTTGCGGATTTCTAGCGTTTTTCCCCTATATTATTGACCTAGAAAGTTCAGGAAAACATCGCGGTAAAAATGCGTCAAATCCGCGCAAAAAAATGCACCAAAAAACGCGCGTTTTTGATGCGAAAAAAGTCCGGTTTTGCTCAGGATATTCTGCAAACATTCCTGAACGTGTGCACTTAGCCTATAGCTGTATGGACGTCCACTCCGATGATATTTCTCTCTAAATTTAACAAACATACATGCATTTAATAATAGAAAACAATTAGGACTGAGCTCTAGATTTGCGCTAAAGTTGTGGTATTAGTTGTACTATTTTTGAGTATTTTTCTTTGGAAAAGTTGCAACTCCTTGTTAGGACACTATCACACACCAGTATTTCAGTATTGTGCATCCGTATTTGTAAGCCAAAACCTGATCTGGCTTCAACACAGGAGAGGAGCAATTCTTCCCTTGATATTTATTCTCCATTTATCTTCCAAGCCTGGTTTTGGCTTCCAAATTGCTAATACACGTTTAGCGACTCAAATGGTGCCAGGTGAAAGTACAAACATAACCTTGCACATTGACTGAGTTTTTGTGATGGGTCTCTGGCTCTGCAACTATATTCCATAGGGTATGTTGAAAAATGATAAGAAAAATCTCTTTACAACATGTATATATATAAAAAAAAATTCTAAATGTGTGAAGGAGCCCTAAATGGAATATTTTCAGGTAAATATTTTCTTGGCCTAATCTTGCTGTTTATTGAGTCTCCAAATGCAAGAGATTTTTTTATCATGTTAGAAGCATAGTGAGATCGCAGTCATCTTGAATTAGTCTTTAGCTTTAGCGCTGGTGACTCACAAATCTGCATGCTGTAAAGTATCACTGTCCTATGAAAACAAATGCACATCTATAAGTTATTATAGCTAAATGACCACAATCTGCACTAGTGAGACCAAGCAGTGGTACACTAGAGGTAAAATTGCTAAACTGTGTTTATGCCTAGTTCTTGAGGCTCTGTGCAGTTGTCTTGCCGCTAAGTACATCTTCCCAAACAAGTTTTTTTATTGCTCCAGTGCTTCCAGAATGGGAAAAAAGAAACAAATGTGCAAATATTTTTTGCAAAAGGGGTTGTCCGGCCTTAGGCTACAAGTCTGCAGCAGTCACTCTATCAGTACGCGTTATGCGGATTCTCCGGGGCCGAGAATAGATAGTCATGTAAACGCAAGTATGTGATCTGTGGACTTCCATCCACAATCTGATTAGACTGTCTGATATCATTTAATACAAAATTGCTAAAAATTGTATTAAAGAAGACTATATGAAAACATACTACTCTTCCATTGTTGATGACTTAGAGCAATAAAAAGTATCTTGCAGCAAAACTTTACATTGCAGAAGGCATAACAGTTCATTTTTATAACACTATTTGGTCATCAGATAAGCAAACAAGATGTGGTGAGACCTAAGCCTTCTATACACATTAGACCAGTGTTCCCCAACTCCAGTCCTCGAGGCCCACCAACAGGACATGTTTTCAGGATTTCCTCTGTATTGCACAGGTCATGCAATTATCACCTGGGCAATACTAAGGAAATCCTGAAAACATGACCTGTTGGTGGGCCTTGAGGACTGGAGTTGGGGAACCCTGCATTAGACTAATGGCAGCTGAACCCCCTGATATTCATGGGTTTGGCTGACAACAGTGTAATGTGTATGGGAGCCACAGACAATTACCCTGGAAAATATCGATCCGGCATGTCCGATCATATTGTCTACTGATGATAAGCTGCTACCAGACATGTTTGATGATGGTTCTCACACAGGAGTGTTTGGCTGAACCAGTGCTCCTGTGTATGGTAGAGACAGCGGAGGTGGCTGCTGTCTGAATGATTGGCTGAATCATCATTTGGCTGTCAGCTGTCAACCTTAGATACCTTTTGGCCAAACATCTGACTGCAGCTTATCTACACTTAGTCTAGTGTGTCTACACCATCTTTAGGGTGGCCCATATACATATGGTTTGGTCCTCCAGTCCCGGCAGTATACGAATCTTTAACGTGTATCTGGTGCCTTTACCTTGCATATAGTAAAATAGAGTTGTCAATTACTTGTTTGATCAAACTGAGCCATTGATGATCTGGGATGGTCTAACCTTACCTATTGATTCAAGAATTAATATATTTGTTAGCAGTTACATAGCGAAATTGGAGAATTTGTTTAATCACTGAGACTTATATACTATACCAAGAAAAAAGTTGGGTAATAAGTTCTATGATGTGTACTATAGAGCCCAGAATAACTCCAAAATACCATTTACATGTTCCTTTACATTTGATTTCATGGGATAGAGAACTAGAAACAATGTTTTACACTGTTCACCAAACACTGCCTTTACTCCACCAAGTGCTCTTGCTTTTATGTTCATTATGTGAACCGCAGTTTACAGTATTACAAAAAAATGTGTGAATGTATATTGCATGTATTTTGTTCTGTAAAAACACCATTCTAGCAAATATGTCTGTGTAGACATACACTGAATAAATAAAAGCTTTTTTGCTGTTGCATTCTGTGTATTTTACTCAATTTTTACTTCTAAAACTTAATTTAAAAAAAAAAATCTTTCCTAGACAATTTCTAAAGTAAAGACATTAGGGCAGATTTACTAGTGAAATGCTTTGTTTCCCATGTCAATATACCTGCTTGTGTTTCAGAATTTATATTAGGGAAATATTTTAGACCTATCGCGAGATGCAAACACATTGACTCCAGCACCACTTTATAGAAGAATTCTACAACAACATCACCATAGCAGTGAGCAATCATCGGCCATCGTCATTATGCCAATGGCCGGCGCGTGCGCACAGCTAAGTTGACGTTGTAGTACATTACTTCAATAAAATGATGCCGGAGTCAGAGCATGAGCACACCGCAATCTCCGGCGCCATTTTATTGAAGAAACTGTATTTACGAATTCCTAGACACAATATCTTAACAAAAATGGTGCCAGACAACGCGGTATGCACACGCTGACTCCGGTGCCATTTTATTGAAGTAATGTACTGCAACGTCAATATAGCAGTGCACATGCATCGGGCAAAGGCATAGTATGTGCACACGCTCACTCTGGCACCATTTTATTGAACTATAACAGCCAACCTAGAAAGTCCGGGCGAAGTGATAAAAAAAAATAAAAGGGAGGAAAACAGCCAGGAGAGGAAGAAATACATAAGACTCAACCCATAACCTTCTGCACCAACAACCCAATGTAAATAAATACCACAGACTTTAAAAAAAGGTGTTTTACACAGAATTTATTGGATAAGCGGTGCCTGCACAGAGTGGTATCGGAGTCAGCGCATGCACATAGCGTCAGAGTCGGTGTGTGCGCATACCGCAGTACGGCGCCATTTTATTGAAGATACTGTACAATGGTGCTGAATATCACGATACAAATGCGTTGACTCCGGCAACATTTTAGTGAAGAATTCGACTACAACATCAACATAGCAGTGCACACTCACCAGCCACTGCCATTACCCCTATGACCGGCCCGTGGGCACTGATATGTTGACAGTATAATACATTACTTCAATAAAATGGTGCCGAGGTCAGCACATGCGCATACCGCAATTCGGTGGCATTTTATTGAAGACACTGTTTCTACATCAAAATAATGCCGGATCTCGTAGGAATTGCATGTGTTGACTCTAGAACCATTTTATTGAAGAATTGTACTACAACATGAGCACAGCAGTGCGCATGCACCAGCCATCACCATTATGCCTATGGCCAGTGCGTGTGCACTGCAATGTTGACTGTGCAGAGTAGCGCTGGAGTCATCGTATGTGCTTACTGAACTACGGTGCCATTTTATTGAAGAATCCTACTACAATGTCAACATAGCAGTGCACACATGCTGACCATCACCATTACCCCTATGGCGGGCGAGGGCGCACTGCTATGTTGACGTTTTAGTACATTACTTCAATGAAATGGCACTTGAGTCAGAGCATGCGCATACCTCAATCTCCGGTGGCATTTTATTGAAGAACTGCATAAATGTACCAATAAAAATGCTTGCCACCCATGCGTAGAACGGGTTCAATAGCTAGTATATAAGTGTTTCCCTCCTTCCTTTCTTATTATTTTGCATGTTTGTCACACTTAAAGGGAATCTGTCACCCCATTTTTGGACTATGAGATGCGGCCACCTCCATCAGCGGCTTATCTACAGCATTCTGGAATGCTGTAGATAAGCCCCCGATGTCACCTGAAAGAGAAGAAAATGAGTTATATTACACTCACCCAGGGGCGGTCGGCCATTTGGTCCTGTCCGATGGGCGTCGTGGCTCGGTTCCGCGCCTCCCATCTTCTAGCGAAGCCGGACTCTT
Source organism: Oophaga sylvatica (assembly GCA_033576555.1). Lineage (NCBI taxonomy): Eukaryota > Metazoa > Chordata > Amphibia > Anura > Dendrobatidae > Oophaga > Oophaga sylvatica. The sequence goes on along the minus strand of JARQOD010000003.1, from coordinate 476,882,239 downwards.
CTTTCCATCCCGTCGCGGCTCCTGCGCAGGCGCACTGATCTGCCCTGGTGAGGGCAGAGCAGAGTACTGCAGTGCGCAGGCGCCAGGAAAGGTCAGAGAGGTCCGACGCCTGCGCACTGCAGTACTCTGCTCTGCCCTCACCAGGGCAGATCAGTGCGCCTGCGCAGGAGCCGCGACGGGATGGAAAGAAGAGGCCGGCTTCGCTAGAAGATGGGAGGCGCCGAACCAGACCGCGACGCCCATCGGACCGGACCGGACGGCGGACCGCCCCTGAGTGAGTATAATATAACTCGTTTTTCTTCTCTTTCAGGTGACATCGGGGGCTTATCTACAGCATTCCAGAATGCTGTAGATAAGCCCCTGATGGCGGTGGCGTATCTCATAGTCCAAAAATGGGGTGACAGATTCCCTTTAAATCTTTCAGATCACCAAACAAGTTTAAATATTAGACAAAGATAACACAAGTAAACACAAAACTCTGTTTTTAAATTAAGGTCTTTATTATTAATGGAAAAAGAAATCCAAACCTACAGAGCCCTGTATGAAATAGTGATTGCCCTCCCACCCTCTTAAAACATAAATTAAATATGGCTTATTACATCTTGGGGAGGTTGAGTTCAAATTCCCTACCCACACCCAGACCAGATTACCGCCACACCTGTTCTCAATCAAGAAATTACTTAAAATAGGACCTGCCTGACAACATGAAATAGAACAAAAGGTTCTCAAAAGCTAGACATCATGCCACAATCCAAAGAAATTCTGCAGCACATGAGAAACAAAGTAATCGAGATCTATCAGTCTGGAAAAGGTTAAAAAGCCATTTCTAAAGCTTAGGGACTCCAGTGAACCATTATGAGAGCCATTATCCACAAATAGCGAATACATGGAACAGTGGTGAACCTTCCAAGTTGTGGCCAGACAACCAAAATTACCCCAAGAGTGAGGCAACGACTTATCCAAGAGGTCACAAAAGACCCCACAACAACATTCAAAGAACTGCAAGCCGCATTTGCCTCAGTTAAGATCAGTGTACATGACTCCATCATAACAAACATACTGGGCAAAAATGGCTTGCATGGCATGGTTACAAGAAGAAAACCACTGCTGAGCAATAAGGTCAAAGGCTCATGTCAGTTGTGCTAGAAAGCATTTCAGAAAAGGAACATCATACCAACAGTAAAATATGGTGGTGATAGTGTGATGTATGGGGCTGTTTGCTGCTTCAGGATTTGGAATACATGCTATGGTAAATGGAACAATGAATTCTGTGGTCTACCAAAAAATCCTGAAAGAGAATGTCCGGTCATCCGTTTGTGACTAGTGATGAGCGAACATGCTCGGTAATGTTCGTCACTCGCCCGAGCTTCGTCGTACTCGCGGTACTTGGCGAGCACCGAGCATTTCCAGGATTGCTCGGCAGGAGTTCTGGTGCATGTCCTGCAGTTTTGGCACTGAAATGCCACAGCCTTCTTTGTTGTGGTATTACAGTAATTGGCTGGCCGCACAGCTCGTCACAGTCTGCTCCGGAATTAGCGAGTGTAGGGAGAGCGGCTGCTGAGATAGGGTCAGATTTGGAGGTTTATAAGGTAGTGTGGGTATACGATCAAAGAATACACAAATCGAGCTAAATCAACAGTCCTTTTAAGGACTAATTACGGGGTATATAGATTGCAGTGATAGGTAGGCTGGGAGTGTACAGTGGGTACGAAAGTATTCAGAGCCCTTTACATTTTTCACTCTGTTTCATTGCAGTCATTTGGTAAATTAAAAAAAACTTCATTTTTTTCTTTTAATGTACATTCTGCACCTCATCCTGACTGAAAAAAACAGAAATGTAGAAATTTTTGCAAATTAAAAAAGAAAAACTGAAATATCACATGGTCATAAGTATTCAGACCCTTTGCTCTATATTGAGTAGAAGCACCCTTTTGAGCTAGTACAGCCATGAGTCTTCTTGGGAATGATGCAACAAGTTTTTCACATCTGGATTTGGGGATCCTCTGCCATTCTTCTTTGCAGATCCTCTCCAGTTCCATCAGGTTGGATGGTGAAAATTGGTGGACAGCCATTTTCAGGTCTCTCCAGAGATGCTCAATTGGGTTTAGGTCAGGGCTCTGGCTGGGCCAGTCAAAAATGGTCACAGAGATGTTCTGAAGCCACTCCTTGGTTATTTTAGCTGTGTACTTAGGGTCATTGTCTTGTTAGAAGGTGAACCTTTGACCTAGTCTGAGGTCCAGAGCACTCTGGAAGAGGATTTCATTGAGGATATTTCTGTACTTGGTCACATTAATGTTTCCTTCAATTGAAACCAGTCATCCTGTCCCTGCAGCTGAAAAACACCCCTGTAGCATGATGCTGCCATCATCATGTTTCACTGTTTGGATTCTATTGGGCAGGTGATGAGCAGTGCCTGGTTTTCTCCACACATACCGCTTAGAATTATCACCAAAAAGTTCTATCTTCATCTCATCAGACCAGAGAATCTAATTTCTCATAGTCTGGGAGTCCTTCATGTGTTTTTTAGCAAACTCTCTGCGGGCTTTCATATGTCTTGCATTGAGGAGAGGCTTCTTTCGGGCCACTCTGCCATAAAGGCCTGACTGGTGGAGGGCTGCAGTGATAGTTAACTTTGTGGAACTTTCTCCCATCTCCCTACTGCATCTGTGGAGCTCAGTCACAGTGATCTTGGGGTTCTTCTTTACCTCTCTCACCAAGGCTGTTCTTACACGATTGCTCAGTTTGGCTGGATGGCCAGGTCTAGGAAGACTTCTGGTGGTCCTAAACTTCTTCCATTTAAGGATTATGGAAGCCAGTGTGCTCTTAGGAACCTTGAGTACTGCAGAAATTCTTTTGTAACCTTTTCCAGATGTGTGCCTTGCCACAATTCTGTCTCTGAGCTCCTTGGCCAGTTCCTTTGACCTCATGATTCTCATTTGGTCTGACATGCACTGTGAGCTGTGAGGTCTTATATAGACACGTGTGTGCTTTTACAAATCAAGTCATATCAGTTTAATTAAACAGCTGGACTCCAATGAAGGAGTAGAACCATCTCAAGGAGGATCACAAGGAAATGGACAGCATGTGATTTAAATATGAATGCATGAGCAAAGGGTCTGAATACTTATGACCATGTGATATTTCAGTTTTTCTTTTTAACAAATTTGCAAAAATTTCTACATTTCTATTTTTTTCAGTCAAGCTGGGGTGCAGAGTGTACATTAATGAGAAAAAAATGAACTTTTTAGAATTTACCAAATGGCTGCAATGAAACAAAGAGTGAAAAATTTAAAGGGATCTGAATACTTTCTGTACCCACTGTATGTGCGTATATACATATTAGTGCAAGGCATACTCGCACTGAATGTGGGTATATAGATCTCAGTAGCAGACAGACATTGTATGTGAAATTTCACAATATATGCCCACAAGTTACACTTTATACCACATAATTCATAATTAGCACATTAGTGGTGATCGAAGTGAAAGGACCCCACAAAATGGTATAAAAAAATACAAAATATCTTTATTAACAATAAATACAACATGAGAATACACAAAATAATTCAAGGTACAAAAGCACAAACAAAAGAGGGACATGAAACCATAGTGGAAGATTTTTGCCACAGCAGATAAAGCTATGTGTCAAATAGTATAAGGTATACCCAATGGTCAATCCCTAGATTGGCATGTTAGAGTCGCCTACAAGTATACGGTATAAATATAATGAATTAACTACCAGAAATTGAACTTGGTATTACCGATTTAGGGAGATACCAATAATGCAATGTAGTAATCCGTTATATGAACGGCCATACCTCAAAACACATTCCAAGGACCCCTGACGGGCAACCAAACATACTAAAATGGTGGTCAGTTAACCTACCAATAGCTCTGCTGGGAAACCACCTGGACGTCCCTCTGCCCCGACGCGCGTTTCGCACTGCTTCTTCCTGGAGGCGTGACAGGGCAGGGGGACGCCCGGTTTAAATAAGGCCAGAAATGATGTACCACTCAAGGATAACCCGAAACCCCTGTGTCAATAAAGTATAATACAATCCATTGCACGGAGGAATCATGACGCTGGCATACAGCTGCACGATCACTGCTGACCAATGAAACCAGTCAAAAATGGTCATGTGTTCCGTTTACCGCAGGTCCTTTTGTAAGGACAGCGCATGCGTCTAATCACGTGATGTGGACTAACCAATGGAATGAATGAATTCAATCATGTGTCCCGAAGGTCCTTCTGAAATTAGCCAGCAATACCTCACTGCGCATGCGTCATGATTCACACTCTTTACAATAATAAAAACAAATAGCTGCATTTAGAAAACTATTTTCATCATGAGAACGCCTGTATACTTAGCGGTATTTTGGGGAAGATCCTGTCATAAAGAGGATGTATTATAGCGGCGCATGCGGATGTCATATGGTAACTGCTAATAAAATTTGAGGGAAGCAGAGCGGATCACATATCAAGGATGGCAAGTCCTATTAGGGAATATGCACATCGCCAACACGTATTGACCGCTAGACTACCCTCAGCAGCCCACATGACCCGCACGCGCACCATCCTCAAAGTCAGGGAACTTGAAGCCATTAATAAAAATTCTAAACAACCAAAATTGGTTTTGAAAATAAAAATAAATATAGTGAATTGTGACCAATATATAATGAAAAAACCATATAGTAAATTAATAATAATAATTATATTAAATTAAATATTAAAATAAAATATGACACCTAAATTAACAATTTATATAATTGTGCATATAAACATTAATACTAATACTAATACTAAAAAACATTTATACTAATAATAAGTGATAATAAATGAATACTTAATATGGTGACTACTAACGAAAAACTATAAGAGATTTGTTGGTTGTAGAATCATCTTCCCTCTTCAGATTCTTCAAGGGACATTCAAGGGTAAGTATCTAGTATGATAAAGGCCAATTCAATTAACGACAAATGACTATTTGTCGGTTATTATTGGCATTAATTGATGAACATACTAATTATGTACCCTTTGAAGAATCTGAAGAGGGAAGATGATTCTACAACCAACAAATCTCTTATAGTTTTTCGTTAGTAGTCACCATATTAAGTATTCATTTATTATCACTTATTATTAGTATTAATGTTTTTTAGTATTAGTATTAGTATTAATGTTTATATGCACAATTATATAAATTGTTAATTTAGGTGTCATATTTTATTTTAATATTTAATTTAATATAATTATTATTATTAATTTACTATATGGTTTTTTCATTATATATATGGTCACAATTCACTATATTTATTTTTATTTTCATAACCAATTTTGGTTGTTTAGAATTTTTATTAATGGCTTCAAGTTCCCTGACTTTGAGGATGGTGCGCGTGCGGGTCATGTGGGCTGCTGAGGGTAGTCTAGCGGTCAATACGTGTTGGCGATGTGCATATTCCCTAATAGGACTTGCCATCCTTGATATGTGATCCGCTCTGCTTCCCTCAAATTTTATTAGCAGTTACCATATGACATCCGCATGCGCCGCTATAATACATCCTCTTTATGACAGGATCTTCCCCAAAATACCGCTAAGTATACAGGCGTTCTCATGATGAAAATAGTTTTCTAAATGCAGCTATTTGTTTTTATTATTGTAAAGAGTGTGAATCATGACGCATGCGCAGTGAGGTATTGCTGGCTAATTTCAGAAGGACCTTCGGGACACATGATTGAATTCATTCATTCCATTGGTTAGTCCACATCACGTGATTAGACGCATGCGCTGTCCTTACAAAAGGACCTGCGGTAAACGGAACACATGACCATTTTTGACTGGTTTCATTGGTCAGCAGTGATCGTGCAGCTGTATGCCAGCGTCATGATTCCTCCGTGCAATGGATTGTATTATACTTTATTGACACAGGGGTTTCGGGTTATCCTTGAGTGGTACATCATTTCTGGCCTTATTTAAACCGGGCGTCCCCCTGCCCTGTCACGCCTCCAGGAAGAAGCAGTGCGAAACGCGCGTCGGGGCAGAGGGACGTCCAGGTGGTTTCCCAGCAGAGCTATTGGTAGGTTAACTGACCACCATTTTAGTATGTTTGGTTGCCCGTCAGGGGTCCTTGGAATGTGTTTTGAGGTATGGCCGTTCATATAACGGATTACTACATTGCATTATTGGTATCTCCCTAAATCGGTAATACCAAGTTTCTTGCATTATTGGTATCTCCTAAAATCGGTAATACCCAGTTTTCTGGTAGTTAATTCATTATATTTATACCGTATACTTGTAGGCGACTCTAACATGCCAATCTAGGGATTGACCATTGGGTATACCTTATACTATTTGACACATAGCTTTATCTGCTGTGGCAAAAATCTTCCACTATGGTTTCATGTCCCTCTTTTGTTTGTGCTTTTGTACCTTGAATTATTTTGTGTATTCTCATGTTGTATTTATTGTTAATAAAGATATTTTGTATTTTTTTATACCATTTTGTGGGGTCCTTTCACTTCGATCACCACTAATGTGCTAATTAAGACATTGTATGTGGCATACTTCATTGCATACATCAAGAGGGTCCATTCCATTACTGTCTGCTACTGCTGCTGCCTATAAGATATATTGACCGTATCTACACAGCCCTAGGTCTTAGTGGCCAGCAAATTTTTTTTTTGCATCTTAATCCTGATTATTTTTTTCAAAAGCAATCCAGAATCCCTTTTTTTCTCCATTTGCTTGTTGACACGGCAGACTACAGCCAGATCCTTTTCATAGTACAGCGTGAAAATCCAGCAATTTTAAACAGGTTTGCCCGTCCCAGGCCTGACATCTGAGTGTGCAGAAAAATCTGCCATTTTTTGTGGTACTGTAGATTTTTTTGGAGTGTCTTATACAGTTTTTTTACACCATTTTGCTGCCAAAAAAATATTTAGCTACAGTGCAGATATTTTACACTTGGTCTTGTCAGCCACACGGATCGCATATCATTGCGCTCAAAATTTTGCCATTTCAGGCCTCCATAGAAATTTTTTAGTTGTGTCATAGCCTACTTATTTACACAATTTTGCTGACCAAAAAAAAAAAATACAGGGCAGATATTTGAAAGTGGGCTATCTCCGTCAGACGCCTAATCTATCTGTGGACTACAAACTGTGGCATTTCAGGCCTACATTCACCTTTTTTTTTGCTGTGTCTTACCCTAGTTCTAATAGACTTATTTGGGGTAAAAACTAAAAAAATATAGGCCACAGATTGAACAGAGTGGTATCTCCGTCACATGCCTGATCTATCTGCAGGCTACAAATTGTTGCATTACAGGCCTACATTCAACTTTTTTTTGCTGTGTCTTGCACTAGTTCTATAGAGTACTTTGGGGTAAAAAATTTAAAAGTACAGGCCACATATTGAACAGTGTGGTATCTCCGTCATACGCCTGATCTATCTGCAGGCTACATATTGTTGCATTTCAGGCCTACATTCACCTTTTTTTTGCTGTGTCATACCCATTATTAATACCCATTATTTGCACCACTTCACTTTTGAGCGAAAGCGTGAGATTGTCTTCCCATTAGGTTGACACACTGCACCACTACATTACCGTCGTAAACAGTGGCTAACGTCTGCACAATGAGGAGCCATGAAGGTAGTTGATTCATTAGAACTGGTACTAGCTGGACTTCCACTCCTTCGAGGGGTGTACAAGCTCGTACTGGCAGCGTGAGAACAATCTGACCAGGCGGTAAGACGAGTTTGGCAGCGGCCGGAACTACCACCTTGCCCAAGACTTTTCCTTCACTCAATGTTTCTTGGGCTTGGGCCACCCATATCAGCTGTTGGAACACCTTCCTCTGGGTGATGTGGGGGGCTCCATCAATTGAGAAAAGCATCTGGTGACTCACTAACCAGGAAGGCCCCGAGTTCCTTCAACACGTTCAGCCCTAAAGTTACGGTGGGGCAATTGCCAGGGTCTCCGGCGGTCAACACTACTCCTTTCCGGTGCACACCTTTGCAATAACATGCAATCTTTATTGAAAATCTGATCAGCTCCTCATCCTGCCTGCAGATCAGATACCATTTTCTAAATGACAGATCTGTTTTAACAATATTATAGAAATCTATATGTAAATCTAAATTGGACGCAATGTTAAAATATAGACATACAGTATACTTTAACAATAGCGTTAAATATTTTAATATATTTGCAAATTAATAAAGAGTGACAAAGAATAGTATGAGCCATGATGTGTGATTTTACCAGACAACCTTAACAAAATAAATAAATGCTAATCAGTTGTAGGAATTTAAGAATCTAATTACCTTTCAATGAATAAGACACTTGAGCTGCTAAATACCTTGATTGATAAACAGGACTGCACAGTTTTGCTAAAGGGCACAATTTGGATAATGTCCCCAAGGAACACCATTTGTTTTAATTACTACTGAACTTTTGGCCTTTGGGTAAGGCTACATCTTCACAGCAGACATTTTGGAACATTGGAGCACCAAAGTTGTTTTTTTATTGGGTAACCAATTTAGATGTTGAAAACCTGCAAGGTCAGAAATGCAGCAAGTTAAGCTAGCAAAAAGACAAAAGGAGTACGCACCACAACAAAGGTTTGATTAAAGGGTTATTGCCAAAGTATGAAGTTATCCCCTATACATAAGATAGTGGATAACTTTCTGATTACTGGAGACTTGACTTCTGGAGCCATCAGCGAGCCAGAGAACAGGGGTCAATAACCCGAGAACCAAGCTCTGCAGAGCCCCATCCTGAATGGATTAAAAGTGAGCATGCTTGATTAGCATGGAACTGCACTCGGCTTTCTTCAACAGTCCCATAGACAATGAACAGAGCGGCAGCCAATCATGCACACCTCCGCTCAATTTAAGATGAGGCTCTGAAGAGTCCCAATCTTGGTATTATTAATCTCAGAAGTCAGATCCCCAGTGATCAGTAAGTTATCCACAACGTCAAGCTAGCCAGGATCAACTCTGCTAAGTAGGGTTGAGCATTCCGATACTTCCGATACTTCCGATACCTGAAATCCAATGTAAGTCTATGGGAACAAAATATCGGAAGTAAGTATCGGAAGTACTTCCGATATTTTGTTCCCATAGACTTACATTGGATTTCAGGTATCGGAAGTATCGGAATGCTCAACCCTACTGCTAAGCCATCTATATGGGCACGCAGGTCATGGGAAAGCTGAATAGAATGATACCTAGATATCTGTGATCCGATGTCTTATTCCAGAGAAATCCACTTTTTTCTTAGCAAGTAAATGAGATGCTAAGATCTATGGGCCGGACATAGATCTCCCTGAGAATCTGCCTCTAGACTTTATTTTAAATGAAAGGGGCATTACCAGTGTTAGCCATGTAATTACTGACAGTCCTGTGCTGAGTCTCACACTGGTAACGCCCACTTTCATTTAAAATGAAATAATTTTTTTATTATTTTTTACATTTAATTTGGGAAAAGGGAGGCGATGTGAACGTATGTTTTTATTTGTTTCATATTTTTAAAAACTTTTTTTTTTAAAACTTTTTACTGTATATATTAGATTACTTAGCAGACTTGAACCTGCTGATCACTTGTGCTTTATACAGCAATGCCACAGTATTGTTGCATATGGTAAAAATCAGAGTCTCCTTTGTAGCCCAGCCATATCATAGGTTTCAAGGGAGCTCCTTAATGACAGGTACGGAGGTCTTCAACAGGCCTCCAATTGTTAAAGCAACCCATCCGCGATCACATCAATGGAGCGCCCATTGGCGCATAGAATGATGCACCCCATGCCAGTGCACTGTCAGTTTGACAATGGCATTTAACAGGTTAACAGCTGTGACCCATAAACCCACTCCATACACCCGCCATTGACTTGGGCCATACATGTATGGCGGATGTCAGTAATGGGTTAAAATTAAAAATCCCTCTCTAAATTACTTTATTTTATAAGAACTTTGCAATTCTACCTGTTGTGAATAGGCTGAAAATGAGTTCTGAGCAGAAGCTCCCTCTGGTGGTTACAAACGGTACTGGACTGCCCAGTGAAGATTGTGAGGATTGGGAATCAGGTGTTACTGACTGGTCTTATATAAGGGAGTCGCCTTCCCATCAGGGTTGCCGGTGATCAATTGTTCTGGTCTCAATCCTTGATTCCTGTTTCCTTGGTAGCCTGCTGTGTCGTGTCTGAATCTCCTGCTAACAGATAAGACATTTTCTTCTTTTTGTTTTTGTGCTTGATTTTTGCATTTTGTCCTGCACTTCTGTGGGGGCCTTCAGGGTCCCTCTGGGGGCTTTTGCCCTCTCAGTTCAGTTCAGCCACTGATGTTTGTACATTTGCTTTTTCCAGTTTTTTTCAGTGGCTGCTGTTTTGTTTTTGGTTACACCAGAGAACTAATTTAGGTGGTAGAGGTCGTGTGATCTCAGGTGTTTTTGAAATTAGTAGAGTTGGTGCTTTTCAGGGTTTTTTTGGGATTGCAGTAAGTGCCCTTCCTATCCTTTTCTATTTAGTAAGTTTGGGCCCCAACGTTTGCTCATACTATTTTCTATCTGTGTCAGTATTTCTTCTTGTCTAACCGCCATTACATGTTTGGGGGCTTTCTATGTTCTTTGGGGATCTGCTCCGGGGCAGATAGCTTTCCTCTTTCTATCTTTAGGTGTAGTTAGTTTCTCAGGCTGTGACGAGGCGTCTAGGACCAACGTAGGAACGCTCCACGGCTGCCTCTAGTTGTGGTGGTTAGTCAGGGTACTGCAATCTCATAGTTTCCAACTTCTCTGGTGTATTTCCTTTTTGCCTGCTCTCCTCAGCTACCAAATCATAACAGTATCACCGGCCCAAACTGAAATTTATATGGTACTCACAGAAGGGAAAAATATTGTGGAAAGAAAAAAAAGTTGTCAGAGTTGTCAGAGATTTTTTTTCTGTTTGTTGTATTTTTTTTTTTCCCTCTGTATCTCTGGGTGCTGAGGAGGATTTTTTTTCTCTCTCAATGGAGTTTGCACAGTTGTCTGGCCGTGTGGATCAGCTTGCCACTGAAGTTCGGAGTATTGCTACCTATCTTGCTAGGTTGCCTGTTGTGGAACCTAGGATTCCCATGCCAATTTGTTTTTAGGGGATCGAGCTAAGTTTCTGAATTTCAAAAATAACTGTAAATTGTTTTTTGCCTTAAAATCTAAGTCCTCAGGGAACGCAGCGCAGCAGGTTCAAATTGTCATCTCTCTCCTGCGCGGCAACCCTCAGGATTGGGCTTTTTCCCTGACACCTGGGGATCCTGTTTTGAGTGATGTTGATGCGTTTTTTCAGGCTTTAGGGTTATTGTACGATGAGCCTAATGTCACTGATCATATAGAAACACTAGCACAGCCTAGTAGTAGAGGTGCACCAGTAGGTTCCCAAGCCGTAGTGTAAGATATGAAAACTGGGCACACTCATATAGATGAATAAGTGAAAAACTCATTTAATGATGCACGTACAGTAGTCACAATCATGATGATTGTGACTACTGTACGTGCATCATTAAATGAGTTTTCACTTATTCATCTATATGAGTGTGCCCAGTTTTCATATCCCATCTAATGTCACTGATCAAGCTGAAAAAACTTTGTTGGCATTAAGTCAGGGGCTTGAGGACGCTGAGTTATACTGTCAGAGATTCCGTAGGTGGGCAGTCCTGACCAAATGGAATGACGACGCTTTGGCAGCTCTTTTTCGGAAGGGACTGTCAGATAATGTAAAGGATGTTATGGTTGGATTCCCTGTTCCCTCTGGTCTCAATGATTCTATGTCATTAGCGATTCAAATTGACAGACGTTTTCGTGAGCGGAAAGGTATGCGTGGAATAATGTTGCCTTGTGAACCTGCTTCTGAATCCATGCAGTGTGATAGAGTGGTTTCTGGGGCACAGCGTCATGAATTTCGAAAGCGCAATGGGTTATGTTTCTACTGTGGTGATGCCTCTCATGCTATTTCAGTCTGCCCTAAGCGGGGAAGACGTTTTGCACGCTCAGTTGTCTTGGGTAGTGTTCAGACTAAGTTTTTATTAACTGTTACCCTGATATGCTCTCTGTCCTCATTTTCTGCTCAGGCTTTTGTTGATTCTGGAGCAGCTATTAACCTGATGAATTATGATTTTGCTAAACGTTGTGGGTTTCCCTTGATACCCCTACGGAAGTCTATTCCCCTACTGGGGATCGATTCTACCCCTTTGGCTGAGAATAAACCTCAGTTCTCTACTCAGGTGATAATGAGGGTAGAACCTGATCATCAGGAGAGTTGCAAATTTTTGGTTCTGTATAATCTGCATGACATTATCGTACTGGGTTTCCCTTGGTTACAGTCTCATAATCCTGTTTTGGATTGGAAATCTGTGTCTGTTACCAGTTGGGGCTGCCAATGTGTTAATACCAACACTCCTGTTTTTTCTGCCTCCCCCCAGGCTCAGGATGTTCCTGACTTTTTGATTGATTTTTCTGATGTGTTTAGCGAAAGTAAATCTGCATCCTTACCTCCCCATAGGAGCTATGACTGCGCTATTGAATTAGTGCCTGCTAGTAAATTCCCTAAAGGTCGCCTTTTTAACTTGTCTGTACCTGAACATGACGCTATGCGGTCTTATATCAAGGAGTCATTGGAGAAGGGTCATATCAGACCATCCTCTTCACCCTTGGGTGCCGTTTTTTTCTTTGTGGCCAAAAAGGATGGTTCATTAAGGCCGTGTATTGATTATCGTCTCTTGAACAATATTACTGTGAAATATCAATATCCCTTACCCTTGATCTCTGATCTGTTTTCCAGGTGAAAAACGCTACTTGGTTTACCAAGCTTGACCTCAGGGGGGCATATAACCTTATTCGCATTAAGCACGGGGATGAATGGAAGGCGGCATTTAATACCCCTGAAGGGCATTTTGAGTACCTTGTGATGCCCTTTGGGCTCACTAATGCTCCTTCTGTCTTCCAGTCCTTCATGAATGACATTTTCAGGGATTTTGTGGATAAATTTCTGATTGTTTATTTGGATGATATCTTGATTTTTTCCAATGACTGGGACTCTCATGTAAAACATGTTCGGACTGTGTTCCAGATTTTGAGAGAGAATGCTCTGTATGTGAAGGGATCAAAGTGTCTTTTTGGCGTTCAGAGGATCTCATTTCTGGGATTCATTTTGTCCCCATCTGTTATTGAAATGGACCCGGTCAAAGTTCAGGCCATCTGTGATTGGGTCCAACCTACTTCATTAAAGGCTCTTCAAAGATTCTTGGGTTTTGCCAATTTTTATCGTAAATTTATTGGTAATTTCTCTGTTATTGTTAAACCATTAACTGATTTGACCAAGAAGGGTTCTGATGTGGTGAATTGGCCTCCTGAGGCAGTCTCTGCATTTCAGGAACTTAAGCAGAGATTCACTTCTGCTCCTGTTTTACGGCAGCCTGATGTTTCTCTGCCATTTCAGGTGGAGGTTGATGCCTCTGAAATTGGGGCAGGTGCCGTTTTGTCCCAAAGAGATCCAGAGACTTCTAAAAGTAACCTTGTGCCTTTTTCTCTCGAAAATTTTTCTCCACTGAACGTAATTATGACGTGGGTAATCGGGAGTTATTGGCCATGAAGTGGGCTTTTGAAGAGTGGAGACATTGGCTGGAGGGAGCCAAACATCAGGTGGTGGTCCTTACGGACCATAAGAACCTAGTTTATCTGGAATCCGCCAAGCGACTTAATCCTAGACAGGCCAGGTGGGCCTTGTTTTTCACACGTTTTAATTTTGTGGTTTCATTTCTTCCTGGCACTAAAAATGTTAAGCTGGATGCCCTCTCGAGGAGTTTCCTGGCGGACTCTCCTGAGTTATCTGATCCTTCTGTTATTTTGAAAGAGGGTGTAGTTCTTTCCGCCATCTCGCCCAATTTGAGACTGGCTCTGGAGGGGTGTCAGGAGGATAAGCCCGAGCGCTGCCCTGTTGGGAAATTGTTTGTCCCGGACCAGTGGAAAAAGAGTGTAATGTCTGAGATTCATTGTTCCACGTTGGCCGGTCATCCCGGAATTTTTGGTACCAGAGACTTGGTTAGTCGGTCCTTTTGGTGGTCTACCTTGTCTCGTGATGTCAGGGAGTTTGTGCAGTCCTGCGGGACTTGCTCTCGCTCCAAGCCTTGCTCTCGTTCTAGTGGTTTGTTGATGCCATTACCTGTGCCCAAGAGACCATGGACCCATATCTCTATGGATTTCATTTCCGACCTCCCTGTTTCTCAGAGAATGACCGTCATCTGGGTGATTTGCGATAGGTTTTCCAAGATGATACATCTTGTGCCATTCCCTAAGTTGCCTTCCTCCTCTGAATTGGTGCCTTTGTTCCTTCAGCACGTGGTTCGTTTACACGGCATTCCTGAAAACATTGTGTCTGACAGAGGAGTCCAGTTTGTTTCCAGATTTTGGAGGACCTTTTGTTCTAAAATTGGTGTTCAATTGTCTTTCTCCTCGGCGTTTCATCCTCAGACCAATGGTCAAACTGAGAGAACAAACCAGACATTGGAGACTTATCTAAGATGCTTTGTGTCTGCTGATCAGGATGACTGGGTCTCTTTTTTGCCTTTGGCTGAGTTTGCTCTTAATAATAGGGCTAGCTCTGCCACTTTGATGTCTCCATTTTTCTGTAATTCTGGGTTTCACCCTCGATTTTCTTCAGGACAGACGGAGGCTTCTGTCTGTCCAGGTGTTGACTCTGTTGTGGAGCATATGCAACAGATTTGGGACCAGGTAGTGGAGAGGTTGTCCCTATCTCAGGAGAGGGCCCAGCGGTTTGCTAACCGGCATAGGACTTATGGTCCTCGGTTTAAAGTGGGGGACTTGGTCTGGTTGTCCTCAAGAAATATTCCTATGAGAGTGGCATCTCCTAAATTTAAGCCTAGGTTCATTGGACCTTATAAGATCATGGAGATTCTTAATCCTGTTTCTTTTCGTTTGCTTCTTCCAGGGACATTTAAGATCCATACCATAACGTGTTCCACAAGTCCTTGTTGAAGAGGTTTGTTGAGCCAGTGGTTCCTACTACTGTGCCTCCTGACCCTGTTTTGGTTGAGGGCAATCTGGAGTATGTGGTTGAGAAAATATTGAATTCTCGTTTTTCTAGACGGAAACTCCAGTATTTGGTTAAATGGAGAGGTTATGGTCAGGAAGACAATTCTTGGGTGTTTGCTTCGGACATCCATGCTAGGAGACTCATCCGTGCTTATCATAGAATTCATCCTGACCGACCTGGTTGCTCAAATGAGGGTTCGGTGACCCCTCCTCAAGGGGGGGGTACTGTTGTGAATAGGCTGAAAATTAGTTCTGAGCAGAAGCTCCCTCTGGTGGTTACAAACGGTACTGGACTGCCCAGTGAAGATTGTGAGGATTGGGAATCAGGTGTTACTGACTGGTCTTATATAAGGGAGTCGCCTTCCCATCAGGGTTGCCGGTGATCAATTGTTCTGGTCTCAATCCTTGATTCCTGTTTCCTTGGAAGCCTGCTGTGTCGTGTCTGAATCTCCTGCTAACAGATAAGACATTTTCTTCTTTTTGTTTTTGTGCTTGATTTTTGCATTTTGTCCTGCACTTCTGTGGGGGCCTTCAGGGTCCCTCTGGGGGCTTTTGCCCTCTCAGTTCAGTTCAGCCACTGATGTTTGTACATTTGCTTTTTCCAGTTTTTTTCAGTGGCTGCTGTTTTGTTTTTGGTTACACCAGAGAACTAATTTACGTGGTAGAGGTCGTGTGATCTCAGGTGTTTTTGAAATTAGTAGAGTTGGTGCTTTTCAGGGTTTTTTGGGATTGCAGTAAGTGCCCTTCCTATTATTTTCTATTTAGTAAGTTTGGGCCCCAACGTTTGCTCATACTATTTTCTATCTGTGTCAGTATTTCTTCTTGTCTAACCGCCATTACATGTTTGGGGGCTTTCTATGTTCTTTGGGGATCTGCTCCGGGGCAGATAGCTTTCCTCTTTCTATAGTTTCCAACTGCTCTGGTGTATTTCCTTTTTGCCTGCTCTCCTCAGCTACCAAATCATAACATCTACCCATTTAAGAAGATTAGACAACTCCTTTAAAAGGTTGCCCACCACAATTACATTGATGGCATATCCTTAGAATAGGTCAGCAGTATCACGTTGGGCATCCTATACCCAACACCCCAAGAAATCAGTTGCTACCAGCTTCAGCAGGATGTACCTGTTGTGCTGCATGCCAACACTCCGTCACACGGTGAGAACCATTTGGAAATAACATATCTGAACTGTAACAGTAACCAAAGTATTTGCAAGGGTTACCCACAATCAAAATCAATGATCTTTGTAAATAGATTAATTATCACAAATTAATGTGTTAGCACCCTACACCCAATCCTGCCGGTTTGTTGTTACCATATTACCCTCGTTTCTATCCTGTAGTAGTTTCCTTCTCCAGGATAAGTGTTAGCACCGTCACCCTCTCTGTGCAGTGAGATTGCGCATGTGCTGTTCTCATAGCACTGGTTAGTATGTGCATGTGCAATTTAACCAACCGTAATCTGTGGGCAGTCATGAGGCCCAAAATGCTGAATCGCCTGTTGTGCAAGTATTCCTCTGATAGGACAACAGCAATGGAGTGGTGTTAAATTGGAAATGGAGAAGACTTAGGAGGCTGGAGAAGACAATACAATGGGCATGGATTACATTGTTATAATGAGTCGCACGTGCCAGGGCTTTGGGGTACTTGGCACCGAGCCCGTTCACTTCACTGGGGATGTCACGGGTAGCGCAGCTCGGTCCGTGGCCCTGGGCACTCACTAAAGGGGGGATATTTACAGGGGATGATAGAAATGTTCGTGACGCCACCTGTGGTTCCTGGTCAGGATGACCAGCGCTGCAATGTAGATCCTCTGAGGGTTTGGGGCAGCAAGGTGTTAAGTCTCCCACAGGCGAGACTGATCCCTCGGAGTATATGGCGGTGCAGGGGTGAAGGAGCAATAATGCAGACACACACAAGACAGTCTCTTTCTGTACCTTTACTGGTGATGAAGTTGCAGGCACGTCCCGGGAGGCCGTCAGGGTGGAGGATGCACGTCCAGTAATCACTGAGTAGGTGTAGGGCCTCCTTACGTCTATATGTGTGTGAGTTTCTAACTTGCATGAAACAAAGTTTAACTCCGTTCTCTTTGCTACGCCCGGCTGATCTTGTGGTGGAGCCTTCTTTTGGACAGAACTAAGTCTCCAATGGTTGCGCTGACCAGACTCCTGTTCTTCCTGACACCGGTTACGTATCAGCACTGTTGGGCCCCTCTGTGACCTGAAGTCCAGCAGGGTCTCCGGTTTTTCCCACTAGCCGTGAAGGTACTAGCAAGCTCGGACCCGGTGTCCGGTAGTGCAGAGTGGAGGTAAGCCATCATTGCTATTCATCCTCAGTCACTCTTTCTTTCCCTTTTCCACTTGCCTGTCGTCCTACTCACACCTTTAACATAAGCACAAGCAGCAGTAGATGTCAGCTTCCTTCTCTTCACCGCTCTCCAAGCGTCGGCACGCTCGCTCTCTAACAATACCTCAGTTGACTCGGTCTTACAAATACTGCAGTTCCCTTTCCTTCACTTCCTTCTTAGGCTCTGTCCAAAGTAGCTATCAGGACCTTCCGTCAGACTGATCTATGCTCACTTCGAGAGTCACTTTCCACTTCCCTAGGTAACTATCAGTCCGCACGTTCTGAGGTAACTTTCCTCTCAGCTCGTCTCTTTGAGGTACAACCATCAACTAGCTAACGTTCAGCTAGACTGTCTTCATCATCTCCCTGCTCTATCTCTCCACACCCTTATATACCTGCGTATTCTAAAGGGCTCCCTCTGGTGGTACCAGGAAAATGTGGAGTGTGAATGAATATCAGGTGATTGTGAATTACCTTTCATGCATCCTCCTGGGTAACATGTGGCACCAAGCGCTGCTGGGCTACACATCCCCCCCTAGTTAATATCAGCACTCCCGGGCTGAAAAAGAAAACAATTTTTATAATATCAACAATAACATAACTCATCCCTTACGGGAGGTAAGGACACTTCAAACGTTACAATGTGTACAAATGGCAAATAGAAAATATCAAAATACTTTCACACAATAAATACAGGATTCTTGTGGAGGACCCGCACCAAACCTCCCACGGTGGTCCTGGGTGGGCTGCAGGACTTCTTTGCTGCAGACCTCACTCAAGGCCACACCATACGGGTTTTGCTTCTGAGGTAGAATGGCTTACGTAAAACCAAGATGGGGCACCGAGTGCCAACTATTTACAACACAGTTTTTGGGCTGGCAAAGTCCTCAGCCACGCAGTCCTTTAAAAGAGCATTTCACATATTATATGACACATTACCCAACTGGGGTACAATACTTCAGACATTATCAACATTCACAATAAAAAGTGCAATTCTTCTTTAAACTTTTTACATACAGTAAACCCTGTCTGGGTCCTACTGGTCCTCTTCGAATATGGCATCTTCCACACCTGGGGCTGGAAGTATACGGTGCGCTCTGGAACGCATCACCAGAAGATCGTGTCCTGCTACCAGTGTCTGAGTAGCTACAGTCCTCTTTTCAATTTTTATTTTGCGACTTCCTTGAGGCCTGACAGGTGCCTCTCCTAAATACAGGTTTGGCTCGGTAGGGGTCGCTGTTGCAGTCGCTGTGCTCTGCAGCGTTTCCAATTGGGACGCAGGTGCACGCAGTGGCTCAGTTGGGGACGCACTAGCAATCGCTGTGCTCTGTTGCGTTGCAGAATAGGATGCAGGATAGGATGCAGGTGCGCGGCCGGGCGCTGATGTGGCTGGGGCTTGGGACGCTGAGACACGGGGTACGTTTCCAGCTTCAGGGACTGGGTCGCTGACTCGGGAGACATTCAGGGCATACCACCCCTTAAGACCCCAATGCCGCGTGTAGGTGACAATATCCCCAATAAGCAAATCCCTTCCCGGGTGCCCCTCTGGCAGGTGAGACTCTACATCTCTGCGATTTACAAAGACCTCCTGGTACAGGCCTGGTTCGTGGATGAACCCCCAGACTCCCTGAAGTTTGAAGTCTCTAATGGCCCCCTGGCGCCGCGGTTCCTGGAGCGTACCTCCTCAGCCTCCTTCCCTCCCGCCGCGTCCTCGGCGGAGTCAGGATCAGCTCTTTTGGAGCCGGCCTCCGGTTCTTCCTCAGCCGCTGGTTCCAGTGGTGGCGCAGGTGGCATTTGCGCATCTTGAGGGGAGAGCAGTGGGTCCCACAGCAGCCGCTGTTTCAGGGCACCCCAGCTTTGCTCGATCGCCTCCATCTCTGCGCGGTGTCGGGCCATGTCCCTCAGCGCCGCGTCAACCTCCTCCACACGGTACATCTTTTCTTCGTCCTCCCGACCTGGGGAAGGTTCAAGTACAGGCTGCACTTCTTCAGGGGAACGGGGTCTGCGCACCGCCATTCCCCACACAGTGACTCCTGTCCTTCTGCCATCTCACGCCAGGTCAGACTGTGCTTCCCATCTGGAACAATCTGGTCTTTTCCATGGAGGCGGGACTTTCGCTTTCTCTTCTTAGCATAGAGGATGAAGAGGAGGCGGATCTCTCTTGCAGTGGGGCAGGCTCGGACATTATAGTAACATTTAGACAGGGAGCCCATTACTTTTGCGCCACGGGGGGGGCACGCCCACGAATCCACGCCCCTCTTCACCAGTGCCTCAGGGCGCGAATATGGCGGCAAAATGGCGGAAAATGGCGCCAAAAATCACAAAAACGTAACACAGTCTTTTTGCACAAAACAGTCCATTCCAGGCACACAGGACTCACATATTGCGAGCTTCGGATCCTGTTTGTGACGCCAAGATAGATGAGTCGCACGTACCAGGGCTTTGGGGTACTCGGCACCGAGCCCGTTCACTTCACTGGGGATGTCACGGGTAGCGCAGCTCGGTCCGTGGCCCTGGGCACTCACTAAAGGGAGGATATTTACAGGGGATGATAGAAATGTTTGTGACGCCACCTGTGGTTCCTGGTCAGGATGACCAGCGCTGCAATGTAGATCCTCTGAGGGTTTGGGGCAGCAAGGTGTTAAGTCTCCCACAGGCGAGACTGATCCCTCGGAGTATATGGCGGTGCAGGGGTGAAGGAGCAATAATGCAGACACACACAAGACAGTCTCTTTCTGTACCTTTACTGGTGATGAAGTTGCAGGCACGTCCCGGGAAGCCGTCAGGGTGGAGGATGCATGTCCAGTAATCACTGAGTAGGTGTAGGGCCTCCTTACGTCTATATGTGTGTGAGTTTCTAACTTGCATGAAACAAAGTTTAACTCCGTTCTCTTTGCTACGCCCGGCTGATCTTGTGGTGGAGCCTTCTTTTGGACAGAACTAAGTCTCCAATGGTTGTGCTGACCAGACTCCTGCTCTTCCTGACCCCGGTTACGTATCAGCACTGTTGGGCCCCTCTGTGACCTGAAGTCCAGCAGGGTCTCTGGTTTTTCCCACTAGCCGTGAAGGTACTAGCAAGCTCGGACCCGGTGTCCGGTAGTGCAGAGTGGAGGTAAGCCATCATTGCTATTCATCCTCAGTCACTCTCTCTTTCCCTTTTCCACTTGCCTGTCATCCTACTCACACCTTTAACATAAGCAGTAGATGTCAGCTTCCTTCTCTTCACCGCTCTCCAAGCATCAGCACGCTCGCTCTCTAACAATACCTCAGTTGACTCGGTCTTACAAATACTGCAGTTCCCTTTCCTTCACTTCCTTCTTAGGCTCTGTCCAAAGTAGCTATCAGGACCTTCCGTCAGACTGATCTATGCTCACTTCGAGAGTCACTTTCCACTTCCCTAGGGAACTATCAGTCCGCACGTTCTGAGGTAACTTTCCTCTCAGCTCGTCTCTCTGAGGTACAACCATCAACTAGCTAACGTTCAGCTAGACTGTCTTCATCATCTCCCTGCTCTATCTCTCCACACCCTTATATACCTGCGTATTCTAAAGGGCTCCCTCTGGTGGTACCAGGAAAATGTGGAGTGTGAATGAATATCAGGTGATTGTGAATTACCTTTCATGCATCCTCCTGGGTAACATGTGGCACCAAGCGCAGCTGGGCTACACAATAATACATTCAAAGAAAATGGAATGTGTGGACAGTTTCTTTACAGAAATGAGCTGATTGCAGAAGCAAGACACATTTGCGCAATTTAATTTAGAAAACAGACCGATGGGCAGTATAGCAATCTGTGTGAGGCTACATTCACTCTTCCATCATAAATGCACCTTGTGACATCCATTACTTTTTACCAGTAGGAATGTCTTTGTTCCCAAGCCAATTAAAAGATCTATGTAAGGTCACATTTTTGTTCAAATTGATCACTAAGCAGCAGCTGCGTGAGCAGGGATGATGCAGAACGGAATAAGATTTGCGTTAGTGCTAAGAAGGAATCTGTCAGCAGGAATTTTCCCCCCAAACAATTTATATGGGTATGTAGATCTTTCACAGAAAAGTCCAACAATTGTTTTACATGGCCAGTCAGTTCTTCCATTACTGAGAAATCAGCGTTTGAATTGATACGCAAATAATGCAAAAAATGCTTTAAGCTCTTCCCATGAGTGATAAAAAAGAAACTCCGCACTCATCTTAGGTAAATTGCAAAGTGAAGGGATTTAATGGCGTCCATGCAGTGTAGTACAAAAGAACTTTTCGGTCACATGACCTTCATCAGCTACCAAAGATTTGTACTGCTTGGCAATTATGGACTTATCCTAGATTCACTTTTGAGGTAACGATAATGCCATAGAAGAGGTAATTATAAGGCAGGAGGACGGCATAAAAATGGCCAGCCTTAAGTGAGGAGAGCAGACCGTGTGCCGTGTCACACCGATGCAGAAGACGCGGTATCCACCGCTAGCTGAGAAAGTGCCTACATGCCTTCAATAGTTGCCGGATGGCTGATTATGCTACTGACATTTTTTAATGTTACACCCACAAACTTATCCCTGACCTGTCTGGTGTGTTCCTTGGTCTTCATGTTAGACTTTAATACCTAATGTTCTCAAACAAACCTCTGAGGCCTTCACAGAACAGCTAAGAACAGCTGTAGTTATACTGAGAATAAATTACACATAGTTGGACTCAATTTACTAATTGTGTGACTTATAAAGGCAAGTTGTCACTCAGAAATTTTTTAGGGATGTCAGACTAAAGGGGGCTGAATACAAGTGCACATCACAAATGTCAGATTTATATTTTTAAATAATTTGAAAACCATATATCATTTCCTTTACACGTCACAAATACTAGCTACTTAGTGTTGGTACATCACGTAAAATCCCAATAAAAAAACATTTAAGTTTGTGGGTGTAGCGTAAAAAAAGTCTAAAAGCTCACATGGTATGAATACTTTTTCAAGGCACTGTACTGTATTTAGTAGATTGCAGAAGAAGGATGATTGATACCAGAATATATTCTTTCATTCATTTTAACGTGTAACAGTCATTTTAATTTATATTTCATAAATCAGTAGTACATGTGAAAATAAGAAACTTTGTCATAAATCTTATCCAAGAAATCTTCTTCTTTCTCACCCTGGACTGATCTTTCACTCTCAATTCGTGAGTAAAATCTGGAAAATCTGTATTTAGTGAAGACAGATTTCCCCATTACTGAGAATTTTACACGAACTAACTGTAATTTCTTATGATGGAGAGAACCTAGAGGCAGAAACAGACATCCTGGTGCAAGTTATCCTGAAACAACAGTTCCAGTTCTCCATAGAACTTTCTAAGCACCAACAGCCATCTCAGTAATGGGAAAATCTGTATTTACTGAAGGATGATTTTACCTAAGAATTGGGAATTTTGAGAATAAAATATTAGTCTAGGAGGAGAAAGGAGCAGATTCCCCTGATAAGATATACTACAGTTTCTTACTTTCATGTGTACTATTGATTTATTAAAACAACAGTTACTCTTTAAGTCCCTGAAAGGAAGCACTTGGTATTTACTTCATAGAGATTCTGGTTATAAGCGTTCTCCTGGAACAATATTGGATCATAAGGTATACTAGATGGACTTGGAGGTGCCGGGTGTTAGATGACCCAATAATGAAGACCTTTCCTAATGATAGGTCATCAATATCATTAGCCCGAACAACCCGTTTAATTCGCCCTTACACACAGTATGTACAGACTGGAGCATAGACATAGAGGACCCTGTTCATGGGAGCTGACAATCTACTAGCACAGTGTTCCACATGTATCATGAGTAATGTTAGAAGGCATTCATAGTGCACCATTGTGCTGTCTACTAGCCTCACTCATCATTTTAAGCATTTGCTAATATACTTTTCAGAGGAAATCAGCGAAGCATTGCAGGAAATCCTTTTACCTTCCCAAAGTGGCCAATACTTACAGTTTTATGTAGAAAGGAAATAATTAATTGACTTAGAGAGGAAGGCAGCTGTATTTCCTGCTGCTCCGCATACAATAGAGTCCACCAGCGGTGTCATGGGTGTCATGTTAGCAGACATGTGAGGAGCTCAGGCCTCCACAATGGCTTGAGAGGCAGCAATGGAACAGTGTGCGCTCATCTGACAGCCTAGATGGGTAATCACAAGGGCGATGCTGGAAATGGGGGTCTGTTCTTGTGTCTGTGAGAAGTAGATTAACACAGACGGGTGTAAACACACTGCAGGATGAGTTTAGCAGATTGATACATTTTTTGGGGAGAATTTTATATGACTTGTATTTTATGCCTATAAATCTTTGCTTATTCTGGGGTTAGGAGTCCAGTGGGCGGTCCTGCTTGATGATAGACATTGTTCCTTGTGGGTGAATCCAAGCACAAAGCAGAGACTAGAGGTACTGCCACACTAAACAATCCCGCTAGCGATCACGATAACGACGCATACTAATGCGATCGCTAGCGGGATTGTTTCTATATCGCTAAGTGCGGCCACATTTAGCGATATAGTTAACGACGCTATCGCCGTTAGCGATCTTCTTAACGACTTTAGCGGTACAAAAGTACCGCTAAATCGCTAAGAAAAGGTGCCACACAGCGATTAGATACTTACCCAGCGGAGCGCCAGCGATGAAATAGGGTCCGGAACGATTCCAGCGACGAGCGAGATCACAGCAGGAAGCTCGTCGCTGGCAGATGCCGCACTGAACAACATCGCTAACGGGATCGCTAAATAGTGACGTTTTTTAGCGATCCCGTTAGCGATATTGTTCAGTGTGGCATACCCTTTAAATTAATAAGATACAAATGAAACCCAATCTTTCCCAACAAAACTATATATCATTCTCTTCAGTCCCTTCTGCATTACAAAAGTGCATTTTCATTTTGACTGGATACTTAGAAGTTCTTGGGCCCCAGTGCAAAATCTGTAACAGTGCCCCATCTACCACTTATAAAGCATATGCAGCAGAAAGGCCATTAGCACCAGGGTGTGAATGGGACTTCTACCTCTGCTCCCTTTATATCGACCCCTATGATAGCAGGTTGTGCATGGTTATATCAATATCAATGCAAGGATTCTTGTACAGGGCACACACATGTGGAAGAAATCTGTACAGCCCTGCATGGAGGGTACATGGCTTCCTAAGGCCATGTACACACATTTAGTATTTGGTCAGTATTTTACTTCAGTATGTGTAAGCCAAAATCAGGAGTGTGCGGTAAATACAGAAGTGGTGATGTGTTTCGATTCTACTTTTCCTCTGTTTGTTCCCCTCCTGGTTTTGGCTTACATATACTGAGGTAAAATACTGACCAAATACTGAGGTAAAAAACTCACCAAATACTTAAATGGAACCTGTCACGTCATTTGCAGTATCTAAAGTGTCCCCAGTGCGTTGTTAGTGATGCAATGTGCATCATTATTACATTTCTTTTAATTCAAAACAGAGCTATAATCGCATGCAAAAATCTCTTTATATAGTTACATCTTACATGCGTGATTAGTCACGGTTGTCGCCGACCATGCAATTTGAATTATGTTCCAAGATTTGCGCCATCTTTTGAAATCTCGTGCTTGCGCAGTGAGTATTGGGTTGCTGTGCTTGCGAAGTATGTCGCAGTGTCAATCGCCAAGCTGTGCATGTGCCATGACGAGTGGCTCCCCGCGCATGCACACTGAAGCCGTGAGCAGTACCCAGCTTCTCTTTGTGTGCGCACGCTAGTGAAGCTGGGAACTGCTCTCAGCTTCAATGCTCACGCAGGGTGAGCCACTCATCATGGTACATGCACGACTAGACACTTCACAAATGCCACTTCCCCAATACACACTGCTCAAGCGGGGGATTTCAAGCGATGATTGTGCAAATCCGGGAACATAATTCAAATTGTGAGGGCGGCAACAGCCCTGACTGAACGCAGTGAAGCGCACCTGTATGACTTAGGCTGGGTTCACATTAGCGTTTGTGTGCGTTGCGTATCATCTGCATGTGCAAACGCAGCATTTTTTATCCGCATCAGCTTATACATGTCACAAAAAAACCTGCTGCGTGTGCATGCATCTGCTGTCTCTGGAGGTCCCATTAATAGTGAATAGAGTGGCAGTCCAGAAGACCAACCACTGCTCCATTCACAGAGGGTCTTTGTAGCTCCCAGTTTCGTGGTTGTGGGGGTCCCAGCTGTCGGACCCTAGCAATTTGGAAGTTATCTCCAGTCCCACAGATAAAGGACTTGAGAAAGCCCATTTAAGGTGTTGGACATACATATTAGCTGACTTTCCTACACCAGAGTCAAAGGTTCATTAGCTGCTTGTGTAACCCCAACACCCGAATCCTCATACCAACAAATGACAAAAAACAGGAGCAGCCCACAGTGTGCCACTACAAGGACGAGCAGCAGAAGCCCTGTGCATGTGTGTCCAGGAGCAGCCCACAGTGTGCCACTACAAGGACGAGCAGCAGAAGCCCTGTGCATGTGTGTCCAGGAGCAGCCCACAGTGTGCCACTACAAGGAAGAGCAGCAGAACCTCTGTGCATGTGTGTCCAGGAGTAGCCCACAGTATGCCATTACAAGGAAGAGCAGCAGAACCTCCGTGCATGTGTGTCCAGGAGCAGCCCACAGTGTGCCACTACAAGGACGAGCAGCAGAAGCCCTGTGCATGTGTGTCCAGGAGCAGCCCACAGTGTGCCACTACAAGGAAGAGCAGCAGAACCTCTGTGCATGTGTGTCCAGGAGTAGCCCACAGTATGCCATTACAAGGAAGAGCAGCAGAACCTCCGTGCATGTGTGTCCAGGAGCAGCCCACAGTGTGCCACTACAAGGACGAGCAGCAGAAGTCCTGTGCATGTGTGTCCAGGAGCAGCCCACAGTTTGCCACTACAAGGAAGAGCAGCAGAACATCTGTGCATGTGTGTCCAGGAGCAGCCCAAAGTGTGCCACTACAAGGAAGAGCAGCAGAACCTCCGTGCATGTGTGTCCAGGAGCAGCCCACAGTGTGCCACTACAAGGACGAGCAGCAGAAGCCCTGTGCATGTGTGTCCAGGAGCAGCCCACAGTTTGCCACTACAAGGAAGAGCAGCAGAACATCTGTGCATGTGTGTCCAGGAGCAGCCCAAAGTGTGCCACTACATGTCATGTGTGCATTGCCACGAAGATCGTCGCGGTTGCACATTTTGACTTCTCACAGCTGAGCTGCTGTTTCTTTGTGTTTGGCAGCTAGGGAGTTAATTCTGTCTGTGCTCGGTGCTGGGACTGGGTGCAGTTTCTCCCGGCTGCAATTGATTATTTGTTGATTGGTTTCCTTTAAATTCCTGGTTGTCTGCTTGGGGAGTTGCCAGTGAAACCTTCATGCAGACCACAGATAGGAATGAATCTGTATAGACTTTAGTTGTGAGCTCCTTAGTTGTTCTAAGCTCAACTTGGTTAGAGTTTATTTCCCAGACCATTTATGTTCCTTTGGTGTTTGAGTGTGTATGCAAGCGAGTGTTATCCTGTCTGTCTTATATGTCTAATCTGTGTATTTAGCTGAGATCAGCCCATATCCCTTTGGTGGTAGTCAGGATCCTTCTTAGGACTGATTACAGGGTTCAGGGTCTGATAGGAGACAGGGTTAGGTTGGAGACTTGGACCTCTGAACCATTATCAGTACCTCCAAGGTGAGGGATTAGTTAGGACCCCAGTTTAGGGTCAGGTTAGATCCGGTCCACCTCTTTCCTGTTTCAGCTCATCAAGTCCTCAAGATTAACCCTGAGTTCATCAGATATCGTGTCAGGTAAATCTATTCTATACTTACATGCTGATGTTGCCATACTAGTTGTTGTATAGAGTGTTGTTCCTGTATTAATAGTTTACTGACATTGTATACATATCATTAGACAGCGTGACACTACAAGGAAGAGCAGCAGAACCTCTGTGCATGTGTGTCCAGGAGCAGCCCACAGTGTGCCACTACAAGGACGAGCAGCAAGCCCTGCATGTGTGTCAGTGAGCACCACATGTGCCATACAAGAAAGCAGCAGAACTCGTGCATGTTGTCCAGGAGCAGCCCACAGTGTGCCACTACAAGGAAGAGCAGCAGAACCTGTGCATGTGTGTCCAGGAGCAGCCCACAGTGTGCCATACAAGGAAGAGCAGCAGAACCTGTGCATGTGTGTCCAGGAGCAGCCCACAGTGTGCCACTACAAGGAAGAGCAGCAGAACTCTGTGCATGTGTGTCCAGGAGCAGCCCACAGTGTGCCACTACAAGGAAGAGCAGCAGAACTTGTGCATGTGTGTCCAGGAGCAGCCCACAGTGTGCCACTACAAGGAGAGCAGCAGAACTCCTGTGCATGTGTGTCCAGGAGCAGCCCACAGTGTGCCACTACAAGGAAGAGCAGCAGAACCTGTGCATGTGTGTCCAGGAGCAGCCCACAGTGTGCCACTACAAGGAAGAGCAGCAGAACCTCTGTGCATGTGTGTCCAGGAGCAGCCCACAGTGTGCCACTACAAGGAAGAGCAGCAGAACCTCGTGCATGTGTGTCCAGGAGAGCCCACAGTGTGCCACTACAAGGAAGAGCAGCAGAACATCTGTGCATGTGTGTCCAGGAGCAGCCCACAGTGTGCCACTACAAGGAAGAGCAGCAGAACCTCCGTGCATGTGTGTCCAGGAGCAGCCCACAGTGTGCCACTACAAGGAAGAGCAGTAGAACATCTGTGCATGTGTGTCTAGGAGCAGCCCACAGTGTGCCACTACAAGGAAGAGAGCAGGAAAACATCTGTGGCATGTGTGTCCAGGAGCAGCCCACAGTGTGCCACTACAAGGATGAGCATCAGAACCTCCGTGCATGTGTGTCCAGGAGCAGCCCACAATGTGCCACTACAAGGAAGAGCAGCAGAACCTCCGTGCATGTGTGTCCAGGAGCAGCCCACAGTGTGCCATTACAAGGAAGACGCAGCAGAACCTCCGTGCATGTGTGTCCAGGAGCAGCCCACAGTGTGCCACTACAAGGACGAGCAGCAGAAGCTCTGTGCATGTGTGTCCAGGAGCAGCCCACAGTTTGCCACTACAAGGAAGAGCAGCAGAACATCTGTGCATGTGTGTCCAGGAGCAGCCCAAAGTGTGCCACTACAAGGAAGAGCAGCAGAACCTCTGTGCATGTGTGTCCAGAAGCAGTCCACAGTGTGCCACCACAAGGAAGAGCAGCGAGACCTCTGTGCATGTGTGTCCAGGAGCAGCCCACAGTGTGCCACTACAAGGAAGAGCAGCAGAACCTCCGTGCATGTGTGTCCAGGAGAAGCCCACAGTGTGCCATTACAAGGAAGAGCAGCAGAACCTCCGTGCATGTGTGTCCAGGAGCAGCCCACAGTGTGCCACTACAAGACGAGCAGCAGAAGCTCTGTGCATGTGTGTCCAGGAGCAGCCACAGTTTGCCACTACAAGGAAGAGCAGCAGAACATCTGTGCATGTGTGTCCGGAGAGCAGCCCAAAGCGTGCCACTACAAGGAAGAGCAGCAGAACCTCTGTGCATGTGTGTCCAGAAGCAGCCCACAGTGTGCCACCACAAGGAAGAGCAGCGAGACCTCTGTGCATGTGTGTCCAGAGCAGCCCACAGTGTGCCACTACAAGGAAGAGCAACAGAACCTCCGTGCATGTGTGTCCAGGAGCAGCCTACAGTGTGCCACTACAAGGACGAGCAGCAGAACCTCTGTGCATGTGTGTCTAGGAGCAGCCCACAGTGTGCCACTACAAGTAAGAGCAGCAGAACCTCCGTGCATGTGTGTCCAGGAGCAGCCCACAGTGTGCCACTACAAGAAGAGCAACAGAACCTCCGTGCATGTGTGTCCAGGAGCAGCCCACAGTGTGCCACTACAAGGACGAGCAGCAGAAGCCCTGTGCATGTGTGTCCAGGAGCAGCCCACAGTTGTGCCACTACAAGGAAGAGAGCAGCAGAACCTCTGTGCATGTGTGTCAGGTAGCAGCCAACAGTGTGCCACTACAAGGAAGCACAGAACCTCTGTGCATGTGTGTCCAGGAGCAGCCCACAGTGTGCCACCACAAGGAAGAGCACAGAACCTCTGTGCATGTGTGTCCAGGAGCAGCCCACAGTGCGCCATTACAAGGAAGAGCTGCAGAATCTCCGTGCATGTGTGTCCAGGAGCAGCCCACAGTGTGCCACTACAAGGAAGAGCATAGAACCTGTGGATGTGTGTCCAGGAGCAGCCCACAGTGTGTCACTACAAGGAAGAGCTGCAGAACATCTGTGCATGTGTGTCCAGGAGCAGCCCACAGTGTGCCACTACAAGGAAGAGAGCAGAAACATCTGTGCATGTGTGTCCAGGAGCAGCCCACAGTGTGCCACTACAAGGATGAGCATCAGAACCTCCGTGCATGTGTGTCCAGGAGCAGCCCACAGTGTGCCACTACAAGGAAGAGCAGCAGAACCTCCGTGCATGTGAGTCCAGGAGCAGCCCAAAGTGTGCCACTACAAGGACGAGCAGCAGAACCTCCGTGCATGTGTGTCCAGGAGCAGCCCACAGTGTGCCATTACAAGGAAGAGCAATCAGAACCTCTGTGCATGTGTGTCCAGGAGCAGCCCACAGTGTGCCACTACAAGGAAGAGAAGCAGGAAAATACTGTGCATGTGTGTCCAGGAGCAGCCCACAGTGTGCCACTACAAGGATGAGCATCAGAACCTCTGTGCATGTGTGTCCAGGAGCAGCCCACAGTGTGTCACTACAAGGAAGAGCACAGAACCTCCGTGCATGTGTGTCCAGGAGCAGCCCACAGTGTGCCACTACAAGGACAGAGCAGCAGAACCATTGTGCATGTGTGTCCAGGAGCAGCCCACAGTGTGCCACTACAAGGAAGAGCAGCAGAACCTCTGTGCATGTGTGTCCAGGTGCAGCCCACAGTGTGCCACTACAAGGAAGAGAGCAGAAACATCTGTGCATGTGTCCAGGAGCAGCCCACAGTGTGCCATCACAAGGAAGAGCAAGCAGAACCTCGTGCATGTGTGTCCAGGAGCAGCCCACAGTGTGCCATTACAAGGAAGAGCTGCAGAACCTCGTGCATGTGTGTCCAGGAGCAGCCCACAGTGTGCCACTACAAGGAAGAGCAGCAGAACCTGTGCATGTGTGTCCAGGAGCAGCCCACAGTGTTCCACTACAAGGAAGAGCATGCAGAACATCTGTGCATGTGTGTCCAGGAGCAGCCCACAGGTGCCACTACAAGGAAGAGCAGCAGAACCTTGTGCATGTGTGTCCAGGAGCAGCCCACAGTGTGCACTACAAGGAAGAGCATGCAGAACATCTGTGCATGTGTGTCCAGGAGCAGCCCACAGTGTGCCATACAAGGAAGAGCTGCAGAACCTCCGTGCATGTGTGTCCAGGAGCAGCCCACAGTGTGCCACTACAAGGAAGAGCAGCAGAACTCTGTGCATGTGTGTCCGGAGCAGCCCACAGTGTGCCATTACAAGGAAGAGCTGCAGAACCTCCGTGCATGTGTGTCCAGGAGCAGCCTACAGTGTCCACTACAAGGAAGAGCAGCAGAACCTCTGTGCATGTGAGTCCAGGAGCAGCCCACAGTGTGCCACTACAAGGAAGAGAGCAGAAACATCTGTGCATGTGTGTCCAGGAGCAGCCCACAGTGTGCCACTACAAGGAATGAGCATCAGAACCTCCGTGCATGTGTGTCCAGGAGCAGCCCACAGTGTGCCACTACAAGGAAGAGCAGCAGAACCTCCGTGCATGTGTGAGTCCAGGAGCAGCCCACAGTGTGCCACTACAAGGACGAGCACAGAACCTCCGTGCATGTGTGTCCAGGAGCAGCCCACAGTGTGCCATACAAGGAAGAGCATCAGAACCTCGTGCATGTGTGTCCAGGAGCAGCCCACAGTGTGCCATTACAAGGAAGAGCATCAGAACCTCCGTGCATGTGTGTCCAGGAGCAGCCCACAGTGTGCCACTACAAGGACGAGCATCAGAACCTCGTGCATGTGTGTCCAGGAGCAGCCCACAGTGTGCCATTACAAGGAAGAGCATCAGAACCTCCGTGCATGTGTGTCCAGGAGCAGCCCACAGTGTGCCTACAAGGAAGAGCACAGAACTCCGTGCATGTGTGTCCAGGAGCAGCCCACAGTGTGCCACTACAAGGAAGAGCATCAGAACCTCCTGTGCATGTGTGTCCAGGAGCAGCCCACAGTGTGCCACTACAAGGAAGAGCATCAGAAGCTCCGTGCATGTGTGTCCAGGAGCAGCCCACAGTGTGCCATTACAAGGAAGAGCTCAGAACCGCGTGCATGTGTGTCCAGGAGCAGCCCACAGTGTGCCATTACAAGGAAGAGCATCAGAACCTCGTGCATGTGTGTCCAGGAGCAGCCCACAGTGTGCCATTACAAGGAAGAGCATCAGAAGCTCGTGCATGTGTGTCCAGGAGCAGCCCACAGTGTGCCACTACAAGGAAGAGCAGCAGAACCTCTGTGCATGTGTGTCCAGAAGCAGTCCCACAGTGTGCCACTACAAGGAAGAGCATCAGAACTCCCTGCATGTGTGTCCAGGAGCAGCCCACAGTGTGCCATACAAGGAAGAGCATCAGAAGCTCCGTGCATGTGTGTCCAGGAGCAGCCCACAGTGTGCCATTACAAGGAAGAGCATCAGAACCTCCGTGCATGTGTCCAGGAGCAGCCCACAGTGTGCCATTACAAGGAAGAGCATCAGAACCTCCGTGCATGTGTGTCCAGGAGCAGCCCACAGTGTGCCATTACAAGGAAGAGCATCAGAAGCTCCGTGCATGTGTGTCCAGGAGCAGCCCACAGTGTGCCACTACAAGGAAGAGCAGCAGAACCTCTGTCATGTGTGTCCAGAAGCAGTCCACAGTGTGCCACTACAAGGAAGAGCATCAGAAGCTCCGTGCATGTGTGTCCAGGAGCAGCCCACAGTGTGCCACTACAAGGAAGAGCATCAGAAGCTCCGTGCATGTGTGTCCAGGAGCAGCCCACAGTGTGCCATTACAAGGAAGAGCATCAGAACCTCCGTGCATGTGTGTCCAGGAGCAGCCCACAGTGTGCCATTACAAGGAAGAGCATCAGAACCTCCGTGCATGTGTGTCCAGGAGCAGCCCACAGTGTGCCACTACAAGGAAGAGCAGCAGAACCTCTGCATGTGTGTTCAGGAGCAGCCCACAGTGTGCCACTACAAGGAAGAGCATCAGAAGCTCCGTGCATGTGTGTCCAGGAGCAGCCCACAGTGTGCCATTACAAGGAAGAGCAGCAGAACCTCCGTGCATGTGGTCCAGGAGCAGCCCACAGTGTGCCACTACAAGGAAGAGCTGCAGAACATTGTGCATGTGTGTCCAGGAGCAGCCCACAGTGTGCCACTACAAGGACGAGCAGCAGAACCTCCGGCATGAGAGTCACTTCCGCTCTGCTCGGGACTGGCAGCAAGGGGTTAATCGCGCTCCTTCTGGAGCGTATTGGGATTGTACTGGTGACGTCATTGGACGCGAGTCTCCGCCCCTGTTTTGCGGTGTTGTGCGTAGCGGGCACGTGCACGGAGCCGCGGGTGCGCGCACTGAGAGGTGTGAGGGAGTGAATAGAGGCAGACGGCGGCTGTTACAAGCGAGAAGTGTGTGGTGTAACGCCGGGGAGGATTTATCGGAGCGGCGGAAGACCGGGCATGGAGGCCGGAAGGGTCGGGTGAGCGCTGCGCTGATCCAGGCGCCGGCTAGAAGTTGTGTGTTATCCCGGAGGGGATTGTGCGGGGGAGGGACGGAGACTTCCCTGGTGCAGCCTTATTACCTATGTGCAGGCCTGCGTGCACACAGTGCAGGGCAGAGGGAGCAGTGCAGTCTGGGACGGAGCCCACGGGCCCCCCGAGAGCTGGTAGCCAGGTCCCGCAGCAGCGCTCTGCCATCTGCCCTACACGTCCCTTTAAGTGTAGTTCTGATCATGTAGGGGTTAACCAGCATGTCCTAGTAAAATCAGTGCACTGTATGGCGGCATTATAGTGGCCACTTACAGGGCTGGCCGCGGGTGAGGCTGATGGCACGCCATTAACCCCTTCTAGCCGAGCGTTGCTATGAGGGGACGTGTTGACCATAGTGTCTGGACCGGTCAGTGACGTCATATATACGGCACAGATGCTGATGGACGCTGCTGTCCGGTTACTCTCTGTGGTGGATGTACTTATGAGATATTTTGGGTTTTTGCTGTGCTGATTGCTAGAACATTTAGCGCTGTGGCCGGTGTTGCAGCCGATGGCTCTTGGTGGTGTGTCCTGTGTGGCCATAAGCTCTAACCATCTGCCTATCTACTATGTATCTTAAGAAGAAGTTGACCTTTGTGCCCAAGTGTTTTTCCCACTAGTTCCCACATGACAACACTTAGTTTAGAGTGTAGCATCATTTGTTTGTGTAGCACCACCATACTCCACAGCGCTGTACAGACATCACCACCGTCCCTTCTGGCGCTCACAGTGTCAGGGTCTTATGACATCTTCTGTGTGCTGGGTATCTAACGAGTGGGATGTATCTGGATGATACAGGAGTGGAGCACAACGTCCCCCTGGACAGCGCTCTCGACGGCTCTTCCGATTCTGCATCTCTGCACTGTTCAGGTGAACGGGGTGCAGTCCGATCACTACCTGGTCAGGGGTCGTATTATGCTAGTCTAATGCCAAAGGGGCCTGGAGCCCCTCCACCCTAGGGTTTAGAGGGGGTTCTAATGAAACGATTAGATGGATGTGCAGCATGAAGAGTCATTTGCATGAAACTCAAGGGACCCTGCACAATAATGTGTATGGTGACCATTAGTTGTGTGCACATAGTGATTTACTCCTGATAATCAGTGATTAAATAGATAGGCCATGGCAACAATCTGTACATCAAAGTGCTCTGGGTGTGTTCACACTGAGTTTTTAAGAGCCGACATGTTCCTCAAACAACCAGGACTTCCAAAACAATACGTTTTGATTGGAGAGTTGCAGAAGTTCTGCTAAGAACCCCATGAGACGATACCCTTGGGGGAATGTTCATGCTGAGTCTTTTTGCTGAGTGTTTGGAGGGAAATTCCTAAGTTATCGAGGAGGAGGACTTTGAAGAGTGAAAACTCAGAAATAATTGTGTGCATAGTTTTAAAGATATTTTGGGGGCTAAACCTAAATTTGTGCAGTGCCTCTATCTGCTGAGTATTGATGATGATGTGCAGCATGCCCAGTGTCAGGATTGCGCTGTGTTGCATGCCCCAGCGGTCGTCATATGACTGCCAGTATGCAACTTGAATATTGCTGGTCAGAAGCCAACTAACAACTTTATTCTTGGAATCGTCCATTGAGAGAAGCTAGTCAGCACATGCAGGTTGTACCTGCGGTCGTGCGATGACTGCTTGGGCAGGCAACACAGCGGAGTCCTGACGGTGTGCCCATAGAGTTCTGCTCAGCCTAACAGGCCTTACAGGTCATTAAACGATCGCCAATCAACCTGTGTCTATAGGTGGCGATTAGGTGTAAATGCACCTTTAGATCTTTGTCAGTCGATAGGGTTAGTTTTCTGGTTATCCATGTAGAACTTGCAAAAATAAGTCCCATGCTCTGTGTATTGGGTTTTTACCAGATATTTCTTAATATGACTTGAAAAAGCTTGGAAAAAATCTAAAATGCTACAGGAAAAACCTAATTAAAATAGTTTTGAAAAACACCATGAAAACCAACCGTTTTATGCTAATGAAAAATCTGACTGGCTAAGTTCACACTAGACGTTTTTTCAGAGCTTTTTTGATGCTTTTTTTTAACGCAAATTTTCATCTCAGATTTCCGGAATCTCATGCACACAGCTTGTTTTTTTTTTTTTGTCATCAGGATTTTGTGCTTTGCATGGGTTTTTTGCATGTTGCGTCTTTCAGCTTTATCAGGTTTTGCTGTATTTTTTGTGCCAAAACCTGATTCTATAGAATAGGACTTTTTTTTTCAACACTAAACTTTGTCAGCATGCACAAGAGACAAATCTAGCATGCCAAAACCGTAGCAAGGAAAACTGTTTTTTTTTTTTTCCTGCCAAGAGATCAGGTTTTGCTGCAGAAAAAAAACACCTAGTGTGAACTTAACCCCTTTCTGTCATCAGACGTACTATCCCGTCCATGTGACCTGGGACTTAATTCCCAGGGACAGGATAGTACGTCATAGACGATCAGCTGCGCTCCTGGGGGAGCGCAGCTGATCGCCGCCGGGTGTCAGCTAATTATCACAGCTGACACCCGGCATGGACCACTCCCGGCACATTAACCCCTGGCACACCGCGATCAAACATGATCGCGGTGTACCGGAGGCACAGGGGAGCATCGCGCAGGGATGGGGCTCCCTGCGCGCTCCCCTGAGGCCCTCAGAACAGCGCGATGTGACCACGCTGTTCTGAGGCCTTCCTCCCTGCAAGGCCCTGGATCCAAGATGGCCACCGGGTCCTGCAGGGAGGCGGCTTCCTCAGTGCCTGCTGAGAGCAGGCACTAAGAAGCCTGCAGCAGTGCCAGAAAATCACAAAATTGAAAATCACAAGTGTAAAAAAAAAATCCAAAATAAAGTGAGAAAAAAAATATTCCCCAATAAATTCATTTCTTCCTGTAAATAAAAAAAAAAAACAATAAAAGTACACATATTTGGTATCGCCGCGTCCGTAACAGCCCTTAGTGAACCCCTTAAAAAAAAAAAGCAAAAAATCAATGCTTTATCATATCGCCGAACAAAAAGTGGAATAACACACGATCAAAAAGACCGATATAAATAAACATGGTACCACTGAAAACGTCATCTTTTCCCGCAAAAAACGAGCCACCATAGAGCATCATCAGCAAAAAAATAAAAAAGTTATAGCTCGCAGAATAAAGCGATGAAAAAATAATCATTTTTTATATAAAATTATTTTTATTGTATAAAAGCGCCAAAACATAAAAAAATTATATAAATGAGGTATCGCCGTAATCGTACTGACCCGAAGAATAAAACTTCTTTATCAATTTTACCACATGCGGAACGGTATAAGCGCCCCCCCCCCAAAAGAAATTTATGAATTGCTGATTTTTGTTCATTCTAACCTCCCAAAATTTGAAATAAAAAGCGATCAAAAAATGTCATGCGCTGAAAAATGGTACCAATAAAAACGTCAACTCGTACCGCAAAAAATAAGACCTCACATGACTGTGGTCCAAAATATGCAAAAATTATAGCTCTCAAAATGTGGTGATGCAAAAAACTATTTTTTGCAATAAAAAGCGTCTTTTAGCGTGACAGCTGCCAATCATAAAAATCAGCTATAAATAGTAAACCAAATCCCCCTTTATCACCCCTTTAGTTAGGGAAAAATAATAAAATGAAAAAAATGTATTTATTTCCATTTTCCCGTTAGGGTTAGGGTTGAGGCTAAAGTTAGGATTAGGGTTAGGGGTGTGTTAGGGTTAGGTTTGTGGTCAAGGTTAGGGTTGGGACTAGGGTTAGGGGTGTGTTGGGGTTAGGGTTGGAATTAGGATTGGGGGGTTTCCGCTGTTTAGGCACATCAGGGGCTCTCCAAATGTGACATGGCGTCTGATCTCAATTCCAGCCAATTCTGCGTTGAAAAAGTCAAACGGTGCTCCTTCACTTCTGAGCTCTGCCATGTGCCCAAATAGTAGTTTACCCCCACATATGGGGTATCAGCGTACACAGGACAAATTTCACATTAACTCTTGGGGTCCAATTTATTCTGTTAACCTTGGGAAAATAAAAAATTGGGGGCGAAAATATCATTTTTGTAAAAAAAAAAAATCTTTTTTGTTTTTACGGCTGTACGTTATAAACTTCTGTGAAGCACTTGGGGCTTCATAGCGCTCACCACACATGATAAGTTCCTTGTGGGGTCTATTTTCCAAAATGGGGTCACTTGTGGGGGTTTCCACTGTTTAGGCACATCAGGGGCTCTCCAAATGCGACATGACGCCCGCAGACCATTCCATCAAAGTCTGCAATCCAAAACGTCATTACTTCCCCTCCGAGCCCCGACGTGTGCCCATACAGTAGTTTTCCCCCACATATTGGGTGTCCGTGTACTCAGGACAAATTGGACAACAACTTTTGGGGTCCAATTTCTCCTGTTACCCTTGGGAAAATAAAAAGTTGGGGACTAAAAGATCATGTTTGTGGAAAAAATATGATTTTTTTATTTTAATGCTCGGGCGTTATAAACTTTAGTGAAACACCTGGGGGTTCAAAGTTCTCACCACATATTTAGAAAAGTTCCTTGAGGGGTCTAGTTTCCAAAATGGTGTCATTTGTCGGGGGTTTCCACTGTATAGGCAGATTAGGAGCTCTCCAAACACGACATGGCGTCCAGCCAATTCTGCATTGAAAAAGTCAAATGGCGCTCCTTTCCTTCCAAGCTCTGCCATGCACCCAAACAGTGGTTTACCCCCACATATGGGGTATCAGCATACTCAGGACGAATTGCACAATAACTTTTGGAGTCTTGTTACCCTTGGGAAAATAAAAATTGGGGTGAAAAGATCATTTTTGTGGAAAAAATATGATTTTTTAATTTTACGGCTCTACGTTATAAACTTGTGTGAAGCACTTGGGGGTTCAAATTGCTCACCACAGATCTAGATAAGTTCCTTGTGGGGGGTTTCAACTATTTAGGCACATCAGGGGCTCTCCAAATGCAACATGGCGTCCAATCTCAATTCCAGCTAATTTTGCTTGGAAAAAGTCAAATGGTTCTCCTTCCATTTCGAGCTCTGCCGTGCGCCCAAACAGTGGTTCCCCCCACATATGGGGTATCAGCGTACTCAGGACAAATTGGACAACAACTTTTGTGGACCAATTTCTACTCTTACCCTTGGGAAAATAAAAAATTGGTGACTAAAAGATAATTTTTGAGGGAATAAAATAGGATTTTTTATTTTCATGCCCGGCATTATAAACTTGTGTGAAGCACTTGGGGGTTCAAAGTGCTCACCACAGATCTAGATAAGTTCCTTGTGGGGTCTATTTTCCAAAATGGGGTCACTTGTGGGGGGTTTCCACTGTTAGGCTCATTTGGGGCACTGCAAACGGAACATGACCCCCATCAACGTCTGCATTCCAAAACGTTATTACTTCCTTTCCAAGCCCTGCCGTGTGCCCAAACAGTTTCCCCCCCCCACATATGGGGTATCAGCGTACTCAGGACAAATTGGACAACAACTTTTGGGGTCCAATTTCCATGGGAAAAATAAAAATTTGGGACTAAAAAATAATTTTTGTTGAAAATTGTTTTTTTTTTTCACACCCAGGCATTATAAACTTTTGTGAAACACTTGGGGATTCAAAGTGCTCACCACAGATCTAAATAAGTTCAATAGGGGGTCTAGTTTCCAAAATGGGGTCACATGTTGGAGGTTTCCATTGTTTAGGCGCATCAGGGGCTCTCCAAACGCGACATGGCGTCCAATCTCAATTCCAGCCAATTTTGGTTTGAAAAAGTCAAACGGCTCTCTTTCCCTTACGTGCTCTGCCGTGTGCCCAAACAGTGGTTTTCCCCCACATATGGGGTATTGGCGTACTCAGGAGAAATTGCACAACAACTTTTTCTGTTCATTTTCTCCTTTTACCCTTGTGAAAATAAAAAAAAGTTTGTAAAAGATCATTTTTGTGACTAAAAAGTTAAATATTCATTTTTTCCTTCCACGTTGCTTCAGCTCCTGTGAAGCACCTGAAGGGTTAATAAACTTCTTGAATGTGGTTTTGAGTACCATGAGGGGTGCAGTTTTTAGAATGGTGTCACTTTTGGGTATTTTCTGCCATATAGACCCCTCAAAGTGACTTCAAATGTGAGGTGGTCCCTAAAAAAAAATGGCTTTGTAAATTTTGTTGTAAAAATGAGAAATCGCTGGTCAACTTTTAACCCTTATAATTTCCTAACAAAAAAAAATTTTGGTTCCAAAATTGTGCTGTTGTAAAGTAGACATGTGGAAAATGTTATTTCTTAACTATTTTATGTGACATATTTCTCTGTTTTAAGGGAATAAAAATTAAAAGTTTGAAAATTGCAAAATGTTCAAAATTTTTGCCATATTTGCGTTTTTTTTCAAAAATAACTGCAAGTTATATCAATGACATTTTACCACTACTGTGAAGTACAATATGTCACGAGAAAACAGTCTCAGAATCGCGAAGATCTGTTGAAGCGTTCCAGAGTTATAACCTCATAAAGAGACAGTGGTCAGAATTGTTAAAATTAGCGCGGTCATTAACGTGCAAACCACCCTTGGGGGTTAAGGGGTTAAGGCACTGCCACACTTAGCGATCGCACTAGCGATCACGACAACGACTAACCTGGCGAGATCGCTAGTGTGATCGCTAGTTAGATTCCAAACACAACTCATCAGCGATCTGTGATTCAAAACACATCTCATCAGCGATCTGTATAACGACCTCTGCCGTTGTTAGGAAAACCTAGTCCCACCTGCGACGCTGGTGAAGTCGTTCATAAAGGGTGTCACATTCAGCGATTCAGACTCACCAGCGGGACACCAACGACCAAAAAATGGCTCAGAACGTTCATAAGCGATCAGCGACATCTCAGCAGGGGCCACATCGCTGCTACATGTCACACACAGCTAAGTCGCTAACGAGATCGCTACTGCGTCATAAATGGTGACGCAGTAGCGATCTCGCTTAGTGTGGCATACCCTTTAAAGGGAATCTGTCACCCCTTTTTTGCCCTATGAGATAGGGCCACCGCCATCAGGGGCTTATCTACAGCATTCTGGAATGCTGTAGATAAGCCCCCGATGTCACCTGAAAGTGAAGAAAAACGAGTTATATTATACTCACCCAGGGGCGTTCCGCCGTCCGGTCCGGGGCCTCCCATCTTCTATCGAAGCCGGCCTCTTCTCTCCGTCCCGTAGCGGCTCCTGCGCAGGCGCACTGCTCTGCCCTGCTGAGGGCAGAGCAGAGTACTACAGTGCGTATGTGCCGGACCTCTCTGACCTTTCCCGGCGCCTGCGCACTGCAGTACTCTGCTCTGCCCTCAACATGGCAGAGCAGTGCGCCTGCGCAGGAGCCGCAACGGGACGGAGAGAAGAGGCCGGCTTCCCTAGAAGATGGGAGGCCCCGGACCGGATGGCGGAACGCCCCTGGGTGAGTATAATATAACTCGTTTTTCTTCACTTTCAGGTGACATTGGGGGCTTATCTACAGCATTCCAGAATGCAGTAGATAAGCCCCTGATGGTGGTGGCCCTATCTCATAGGGCAAAAATTGGGTGACAGATTCCCTTTAAACTGCGTTCCCACTGGAGCCACATGTCTACTAGTAGCTGAAGCTTCACACATAAGAGGCGATGTTTTGTCTGCTAGAAACTGTGCGGTCAAATTACGGTTATTGCATCATTTGGTGCAACATTGTGGCAAAACTGCATAATTTTGCAGTGATTTTTTTTTTAAACTTACTGCAGAAACTTCAAAATGTTCATGATAAGACCCCTTTGTTCTTGAATGTTCTGGTCAGCCTTTTTTTTTTAGTTATGTCGGCATTTTGGGGTTCCTTGATGTTAGATATCCATCTACTAGTGAGAAATCCTAATTGTATAGTAATATGCCCTCTTTTGGTTCTGTCGGGAAAAGCCCAGTGACAGCGGCTATGAAATCGCCGCGTACAATTTATAAAAAAAAAAACAACTTGTGTGAGAATATAAAGTATCAAGCGCACAATTTTAAATGCAGACTTTGCTTTAAAGTAGATTATTTACCAGATTTCAGAAGACAAACTAAACACATTATTGAATAGATGCCTAATACTCAATGAGGCTGGTATTCTACAGCCATTCTGACATGGAGTTACACAGTGAGTGTTCCAGGCTGGGTAGGTATGTGAGATCTGTTTGGTGTAATGTATGTATCCTTTTTTGCGAAATCTTGTGAGTGATGCACTTTAAATATTTGGGAAGATACAATAACAATAAAAGATGAATGTGTTTTTTTTAGTTTCTCTGTTAACTTGTATCCTTTCTTATTGAATGATGCAAAACCTCTAGCTTTTCCTGGGGTATGCTACTGATAGAAGCTGCCCCCCTGTTTTTTAGTATCCCCCTATTGAAAGTGTGGTCATTATGCTACTTGTAGTGCAGCAGTACTGTACAGGGGGTCAGGCTCTGCTTCTGGTGACCCATTCGCTGGCTGGCTGTCCTGGTGACAGTGATTCCCTGGGATAATACTCCTGATGGATTGCTCTCATGTGTGGCCATTCATGGCAGCTCTGACAGTGGCGTCAATTCATCACACACTCGCATGTTGTTGATGTAATGGCAGAAGCTGTCAAAGTGATGAATCTGTTTTATTTGTATCGTCCACATAGTATAATAAATAGAATCTAGTACGGTAGTTAGTTGTCTGTGTATTCCTTAGTTA
Organism: Oophaga sylvatica; assembly: GCA_033576555.1. Taxonomy (NCBI): domain Eukaryota; kingdom Metazoa; phylum Chordata; class Amphibia; order Anura; family Dendrobatidae; genus Oophaga; species Oophaga sylvatica. Next base: position 476,840,428 of record JARQOD010000003.1, on the reverse strand, counting down.
TCTTTTTTTTTTTTTTTATATATATTGGTGCGTCATTCACTAAATACTGAATATATCAATCCATAGAGACCGTGTTGGTGAGTTGCGGTACAATACACAGGCCATTCATATTAATGGACATCAGTGAAATACTATCTTGCATCAAATCCGGTCACGGCAGGCACTATGTTTAGCTCCCATCATGTCTATATTCCTTTACGCATGTTCGTTCCTGTTGAGGCAATGTGAAGTGTTAACATGTGGGCATGCAAGAGGGCGCACAGTTAGTAAATGAGCACAGATCTTGTCAAACCTCACATACAATAGTATAATTTTGTAGGATTTCTAAGAATCTGACAAATGTAAACCACTTTTGGGGTATGATCACATTGCATTTTTTTCTGCTACTTTTGAGCTACTCTGTACCTAAAAATACTGGAAAAAGTGCTAACAAAACGCTTAAAACAATCTTCTTATTCCATTGATTGGCTGCAGCAGTCCTGTGCATGTTTGGCAGGTCATCCCTGCCTGGGCAAGGCTACAAAGACTGGTGTGATCACCGGAGTGGTGGTGCGTTAAAATGAGTACTGATTATTACAAGTGCTCTCTTTTTTTGAAGAGGCAATTTGTATACTGATTATTTTATCACATACATTCTTTGAGACAGTTTTTTTTTCTAATTTTTTTTTTTTTATTTAAATCCTTGATGGCCCCTTTTAAACATCCATTGGGGAATCCATTCCAAAAAATCACTAAGTAATGAAAAATAATATTTAATGTTTTCATAGTGCAAATATTCTGCAACACTTAACAAATCCGAATAATACAGGTAATAAAAGTGCAGTGGTATTGTTCCAGTCCTCTGATCTCTTGTGGGGTTTATGTGCCATGGTTTGTTACTTAAGAGTAGGGTTAAATATCTGAACACCCACTCTCTGTTGGCTGACATTTTCCTAAGGCTGTGGCATTAAAAGAATGTTAGAGGAGGAAAAATCCGGTCCAAAGGTAAAAGTTTGACTTTTTTTTTCTTTCATCATGCTTTGTGGTTGTGTTGCAGCCAATGGCACAGGAGCATTTCACTGGTAGAGGGAAGAATGGATTCCATGAAATTTCAGCAAATTCTTGATGCAAACATAAAACCATATGTAAAAAGCTGCAGTTGAAAAGATGATGGCTTCTGCAAATGGATATTGATCCTAAACACATGTCAAAATCACAATAGACTACCTCAGAAGGTTTTACAATGGCCCTCACAGCCCCCTGATCTGAATATACCATATATACTCGTGTATAAGCCAACCCGTGTATAAGCCGACCCCCCTAATTTTGCCACAAAAAACTGGGAAAACTTATCGACTCGTGTATAAGCCGGGTGTATAAACTGCCCTCCTGCTCTGTGCTGCCCCCGTCCTGCTCCTTGCTCCCCCATCCAGCCTGTGCTCCCCCATTCTCCTCTGTACTCCCCCCTCCTGCTCCGTCCTCCGCTGTGCCCTCCATCCTCCCCTGTCCTGCTCCATGCTTCCCCCGTCCTCCTCCATGCTTCCCCTGTCCACCGTTCTCCCACCCCGTCCTGTTCCGTGCTCCTTGTCCTCTCCTCCATCATACTCACCCCTCCCCGTGCCATCGCTGAGCGTCCCTGCAATCCTGCGTTCTCCTCCGCGCTTCCTGCAGCTCTCCAGCACTGAGCGGTGATGTAATACCGCTCATTAAGGCCATGAATATGGAGGCCACGCATGACCTTAATGAGCGGGTATTACATCACCGCTCAGTGCTGGAGAGCTGCAGGAAGCCGGGGAGACATACAACCCCAGATATACTAATCTTAGCCAGATAAATCCCTGATTATGATGTTACGTTCTCCCTTACGATTATGCCTACATATGCTCAGGGGCCCTCTATCTTTTTAGAGTGATATATCTGTGGCCATTAATGTCATATGCATTTTCTATACGGATTTATCTGGCTAAGATTAGTATATCTGGGGTTGTATGTTTTGTTATATGCACCCCGCATATGGGCTAGTTTACTGTTACTCTTTCAGGGAAGTTTATGTTTGCTATCCGCATTTGCTATATGTTTGCATGCTTATTACTGGTCGCCTTGCTCCAGGTGTTCCACCTGTCTGTTTGTATTGTGTGTGGGTTTTTCCCGTTTTTACATTTTTTATGTGTTTTCTACCATGTTCAATAAAGTTACATTTTTTGATTACTTTTTTGTAGAGCTTTAGTTTTTTGGTGTTTCTTAATTGACTGTATAGTTTGAAGAGTATATATTATGGTGTATCATAGCTCATCAGTCTAGAATATCTTGTGTCCTGTGTGATTGTTGTAATTATTAATTATTGTTAAAATAAAATTTTCGTTTGTAATATATATATTTTTTGCCTTGCACTTTTTTCTATTGGTTTTCCTAGGTACTAAACATGTAGGGTGCCCAAACTTTTCTATCTACCCATTTTCTTTGTTTGTAATTTGTTTGTAATAATGCAAATTTTGTTTCTATATATTTTTTTATTAAAATTTTAAAATTTTACAGGGAAAACCCAAATTAGTACAAACTATATGCATAAAACAAAACTATGGGGGGGAAAAATTGGTTTAATCTTCATTTTACACAGCAGCAAAGGCTATGAGATTTCAGAAATATCATGCACACACATTGTTTTTTTTTTTTTTCCTGACTGATTTGGAAAATTGTGTTTTCGCAAACTGCAGCATGTCACGTCTTTCAGCGTCTTTCACCCTAAGGCTAGTTTCACATTTCCGGCGGGCGCCTGGCGGCGCCCCCGGCATTTTGCCGCAGCGCCGCATCTGAAAACCTTTCACACTTCCGGCGGCCAAAATGCGGTTTTTTGCCGGATGGTTTCTGATGCTTGGAGAGATCAGAAACCATCCGGCAAAAACAAAAAACGTTACATGCAGCGTTTTTTCCGGACGCCGCAATGTAAATTTGCGCCGCATCCGGACAAAACCGCATGCAACGCATTGACATGCGGCGCCATCCGGCGCTAATGCATGTCAATGCGAAAAAAGCCGCATGCGGCGCATCAGATTTTCAGAAATGCCGGGGGCGCCGCTAGGTGCCCGCCGGAAATGTGAAAGAGGCCTTAGAAAGCAATGAGTAAGTGCAAAAAAACGCACGTCTCGGGTCTTGCTGCGTTTTTGGTGCAGAAACCTTAAAGGGAATCTGTCACCCCATTTTGGCTATATCAGATAAAAATATGTCTGAATAGTGCGTCCCATAAGTAACCTATCGGTATCTATCATATATCCTGACACCCCCGTTTTCATGCCAAATGCCTTTGTAAAGTTCAGTTTTCTGTATGCTAATCTGAGTGGTCCGGTCCGGAGGGTGACAGATTCCCTTTAAGGAAGTTGCATCATGTTTTTTGAGGGGCATTAAACCTTATCAGCATGCGCAAGAGACCAGCACAAACGCAGCAAAACCTGCTTGTTGTAAGCAGCTTAGAGAGCAGGTTTTGCCTGCAGAAAAAACGCATCAAAAGCGCAACATCTGAATATAGCCTTAGAGAGCTTTTCATCTTAAACTTAACCGTTCTCAATAACAGTAATTTTGACCCAGGGGTGCACAAACTTTTACTTGCCACTGTACCTTATATTATTACTGAACACTTTAGATAAAATTTGGTGAAATAAATGCTTTCAATATTCACTGGGTAAATAGATAAAGCGTATCCATCATTTTAATTTTTCATAAATCAATAGCACACATAGGATACAATGCAAAGTTGCTTAGGGCCCCGTCACATATAGCGACTCACCAGCGATCCCGACAACGATATGAACTTGTCAGGATCGCTGGTGTGTCGCTACATGATTGCTGGTGAGCTGCCAAACAGGCAGTTCTCAGCAGCGATCAGGACAGTGACTACACGGGTAACGTCGCTTAGTTACCCGCATACCAGCGCGCTGGTGCAGGGAGCTGGTAACCAAGGTAAACATCGGGTTTCTAAGCGCCGCGCGGTGCTTAGAAACCCGCTGTTTACCTTGGTTACCTGATCGCTGGTCTCCCGCCTGCCACACGCAGCGAAGCGTGCTGGCCAGCGGGAGACCGACGATCAAAAAAATGTCCAGGGCATTCGAGCACGATCAGCGATACCCGGCAGGGGGGCCTGGCGCTGATAAGTGTCACACATAGCGAGATCGCTGTTGCGTCACAAAACTTGTGACTCAGCAGAGATCTCGCTATGTGAGACGGGGGCTTTATTCTTATCAGAGAGACCTGCTTCACTCTCTTCCAGAATTGATCATTATCAAAATTCTCAATTCCGTGAAGACAGACTTGTGCAATAAAGATTAAAGCGACTGTTACTCTTTAAGAGCGATCATCTTACACTACATATCAAAAAACTTTGTAGATTGAAATGAAGTCGTCCGTGTCTGATGATGGATGAAGTTTACACTGAAAAATTGTGAAGCGATAAGTAGTTCTTAAGGCTTTAATAACAATATAAAGCTTTGTAGACGTAACAGCTTACTTCACATTTAAAACAAAGGAGCGTGACGGATGGGATGTGAAGTGATTGCTTTCTGATTTTCTAAATATTACTGTGGCTTTGCTATCAATAAGAGAAGTTGCCGTATCTTTTTTTTACATCAGTTCCTCGTTATATAGAAGTTGCCCATGAAGTGGTAATGCTGTGATTCTTGGGGTTGTGTCCTGGAGCTCCAGATTCAATAGCTGGAGTTGTTTATTTGTTTGGGGCACATTTGCTTGGATACTGTCCAGCTAGCTAGGCTTTCCAGTAATTTTGTGCAGTACTAGTCAATAAGTGACCTATTAGGTTATACTGTGCCTGTGCAGTTGTAGCCTCCCTTCCTTGTGTCTGCGCAGTGTGATGGTATAGATTTTTAGTTGTTATGCTGGCTATGTTATAGGGAAGCTAAAGCCCGTGTCTCACATAGCGATCCCGACAGCGATCAGGATCGCTGGTGTGTCGCTACATGATCGCTGCTGAGCTGCCAAACAGGCAGCTCAGGCAGCGATCAGCACAGCGACACTGCGGGTAACATCGCTTAGTTACCCGCAGTGTACGTTGGATACCAGCACCCTGATGCAGGGAGCTGGTAACAAAGGTACACATCGGGTTTCCAGGCGCTGCTCGGTGCCTGGAAACCCGCTGTGTACCTTGGTTACCAGCTCCCTGCATCAGGGCGCTGGTATCCAAGGTACACAGAGGGTTTCCAGGCACAGCCCCTCGCCTAGAAACCCGATGTGTACCTTGGTTGCCAGCTCCACTCGCTGATTGCTTGTCTCCCGCCTGTCATACGCAGCGATGCGTGCTGGCCAGCGGGAGACCAGCGATCAAAAAAATGTCCAGGACATTCAGCGATGATCAGCGATACCCAGCAGGGGTGCTGATCGTCGCTGAATGTCACACACAGCGATATCACTGGGGAGATCGCTGTTGCGTCACAAAACTAGTGACTCAGCAGCAAGATCGCTGTGTGAGACAGGGGCTAACGGTGAGCAGCCAATGATGCAGATAGCATTCTGTTCCTGTCTATGACCTTGTGTTTATCAGCAGATGATGTGCCATAGTTCCCAGAATCATGTGCAGTTAATATCTTGTCAGCCTCTGTAGATGCAGCTAGCAGGATCTATGTCGTAGCAGTAAAGGTCTGTCTACACTGCGCGATGCATTATTAACCCCTTCCCGACCTTTGACACAGCGTATGCGTCATGAAAGTTGGTGCCAATCCGACCTATGATGCATACCCTGTGTCATGAAAGGATCGCGTTCCTGCGGGCCGGGAGACCGGGGTCACTCAAAGGTCACCCGACCCACAGTTACAGGACCCTTTGTGCTTCACCACAGGGGGGTTGGCTTAACCCCCCCGTGGCCACGATCGCTCTGATTGGCTGTTAAAAGTGAAACAGCCAATCAGAGCAATGTGTAATATTTCACCAATTTAATTGGTGAAATATTACAATCCAGCCATGGCCGATGCTGCAATAGCATCTGCCATGGCTGGACACCGAGCCCTGACCCCCCCACACGTAGTCACGGCGGCGATCGGCCGCCGCCACCAAAAGATGGCAGCGGTCGGTCACCGCCGTCACTATCTGCTCCCCTCCTCCTTTGCTCCGCTGCCCCCACCTTCCGATCCCCCCCCCTAACCTTCCGACGCCCCTACTCACCTCTCCCGGTCCACCGATGTCCCTGGATCGGTCCCGGCGTCCGCCCGGGCCTCTTCATGGGCGCCGCCATCTTGGAAAATGGCGGGCGCATGCGCAGTGCGCCCGCCGGCCGGCGCATGCGCAGTGCGCCCCCCAGTGTTCAAAAATTTATTTTGATCACTGTGATAAACTGTCACAGTGATCAAAATAAAAAAAAAGTAAATGAACCCCCCCTGTCATAGGTAGGGACAAATAAAAAAATAAAGAATTTTTTTTTTTTTTTTCCTAGCGGATTTTGCTGCTGATCCGCAGCTGATTTTGCTGCGGATCCGCGGCGGATTTTGCTGCGGATCCGCGGCGGATTTTGCTGCGGGTCCGCGGCGGATTTTGCTGCGGGTCCGCGGCTGATTTTGCTGCGCGTCCGCGGCTGATTTTGCTGCGCGTCCGCGGCTGATTTTGCTGCGGATCCGCGGCGGATTTTGCTGCTGATCCGCGGCGGATTTTGCTGCTGATCCGCGGCGGATTTTGCTGCTGATCCGCGGCGGATTTTGCTGGGGATCCTCGCGATGTGCCGTCATTCAGTGACGGAGCCTCGGACACGGGCTGCAGCGTCTGGGCTCCGTCACCGCTAGCACAGATGAATCATCTGCTGATTCATCTGCGCTAGCGGGTATAGCATAACACGATCGCGTTATACTATACCGTTACCAGCCGGTCAACACTACGTGTTGAACGGGCTGGTAAAACGCAATATGAACCCAGCCTTAGGGTTAGGGTTAGCATTAGGGTTAAGGTTAGAATTAGGGTTAGGGCTGGAATTTGGGTTAGGCCGGCGTCAGACACAACTACAAAAAATCGGACCGTTTTAGTCGGTCGATTATCGGAACAAAAAGCAAACATCACACATCCGCCTGGCATCCGATTTTCCTTCAAAGATGCGATTTAGTCGCATGTGTGTGTACCTTGTAACATCCGATTTTCATCCGACTTGCGAGAATTTCTCGCAGGCTTGCAAAACTGACATATAATGGATCCAAAAGAATAGTATTTAAATCACAAAAGAAAGAATAAGATATATACATATAGAACACATATATATATACATGTCATTGTGACATATATATATATACATATATTTATAGTTCCTAGACTTCTACATACTGTTATAGCCGCTAATTCAATTGCCGGCTTTTGTGAAATCACAGAAGCCGACATGAAATGATACATTGTTTAGACACAGTTAACCATGTCATTTCCTGTATTTTGATATATGGTTTGAACTTACAATTACATAAGTATATGTGTGCAAAATTTCAGACATGTAGGGGTTAATTAAAGGTGTAAGTTCGTTGAAAAAAAATGCGTGGGCTCACGCTGTATTTTCTCCACCGGACAGACAAAGCAAGCGAGTGGGGGCAGATAATAATAGCCTAGGGAGGGTACATTTTTTTGTGCCCCCCCTGGCTACTAACATCTGCCCCCAGACACCCCAGAAAGGGCAAATCTCTAATTAGATTTGCCCTTTCTGGCACTTTGCCCGTCTATTCCCATTGCCCTGTAGCGGTGGCGAATGGGTTAATAAGGGGTTAAAATGACCTTGCAATTGAAAGGTCACTTTAAGCCAGGTTAATAATTGAGAGCTGTCAATTAGACAACTATCAATTATTAATCCTATTGTATGAAAGAAAAATCAAACACACACAGTTTAATAAAAAAGAAGTTTAATTAAATAATCACACAGTTTTTGACCATATTTTATTTTCCTGCTAAAACCATTTCCTGTAATAAAAAGAAAATAAAAAAGCAAGATTATTCTTACCAATCCGATGTACAGTCAGGTCCCACGGTGTAATCCATCAGAAAGGGTTAACAGGTTAGAGCTCGCAGAGAGCTAATGCTGTCTGCTGAGCTCTTACCCCCCCGAATGAATAACTTCCTCTCCCAGCGAAAGGAGAGGAAGAGATGAATGAATGAAGCTTAATTGATTTATTGCCACTTTCACTTGAGTGACCTGACCTAAGGTGAAAGTGGATACAATCAATTAAGCTTCATTCATTAATCACATCCTCTCCTGTCGGCAGCAGATAAGCTCATTCATTCAGGAGCTATCAGCTGAGCACGCAGCATTAGTTGCGCTGCCTAGCTGATTGCTAGTTAACCCTTTGTGAAGGATTACATCGTGGGATGTGACAGATCGCCAAATAGGTAAGAATAATGTTGTTTTATTATTTTATATTTATTTTAGGAGATCAAGGGCGTCGCACGGATTAAGAGTAAAATAAAAGATGGTCAAAAAAATGTGTTTTTATTTCATTAAAATTATTTATTCTTAAAGTGTGTGTGTTTTTTTATTTACTTCAATAGGATTAATAATTGATAGTTGTCTAATTGACAGCTCTCAATTATTATCCTGGCTTAAAGTGACCTTTCAATTGCAAGGTCATTTTAACCCCTTATTAACCCATTCGCCACCGCTACAGGGCAATGGGAATAGACGGGCAAAGTGCCAGAAAGGGCAAATCTAATTAGAGATTTGCCCTTTCTGGGGTGTCTAGGGACAGATGTTAGTAGCCAGGGGGGGCACAAAAAATGTACCCTCCCTAGGCTATTATTATCTGCCCCCACTCGCTTGCTTTGTCTGTCTGGTGGAGAAAATACAGCGGGAGCCCACACATTTTTTTTCAACGAATTTACACCTTTAATTAACCCCTACATGTCTGAAATTTTGCACACATATACTTATGTAATTGTAAGTTCAAACCATATATCAAAATACAGGAAATGACATGGTTAACTGTGTCTAAACAATGTATCATTTCATGTCGGCTTCTGTGATTTCACAAAAGCCGGCAATTGAATTAGCGCCTATCACAGTATGTTGAAGTCTAGGAACTATAAATTATATATATTATATATATATATATTATATATATATATATATATATATATATATATACATGTCACAATTACATGTGTGTATATATATATATATTATATATATATATTATATATATATATATATATATATATATATATATAATACACTACCGGTCAAAAGTTTAGGGTCACTTAGAAATTTCCTTATTTTTGAAAGAAAAGCAGTTTTTTTCCAATGAAGCTAACATTAAATGATTCAGAAATACACTCTATACAGTGTTAATGTGGTAAATGACTATTCTAGCGGCAAACGTCTGGTTTGTAATGCAATATCTTCATAGGTGTATAGAGGCCCATTTCCAACAACCATCACTCCAGTGTACTTATGGTATTTTGTGTTCGCTAACTGTGTAAGAAGGCTAATAGATGGTTAAAATACCCTTTAAAACCCTTGTGCAAGTATGTTAACACAGCTGAAAACCGTTTGGTTGATTAGAGAAGCTATAAACCTGACCTTCCTTTGAGCTTGTTGAGAATCTGGAGCATTACATTTGTTGGTTCCATTAAACTCTCAAAATGGCCAAAAAAAAAGAACTTTCTTGTGAAACTCGACAGTCTATTCTTGTTCTTAGAAATGAAGGCTATTCCATGCGAAAAATTACCAAGAAACTGAAGAATTCATACAATGGTGTGTAGTACTCCCTTTAGAGGAGTGCACAAACAAGCTCTAACCAGAGAAGAAAGACAAGTGGGAGGCCCCGCTGCACAACTGAGCAACAAGACAAGTACATTAGAGTCTTTAGTTTGAAAAATTGACGCCTCACAGGTCCTCAACTGGCAGCTTCATTAAACAGTACACATTAAATGCCAGTGTCAACATCTACAGTGAAGAGGCGATTTGGGGATGCTGGCCTTCAGGGCAGATTGGCAAAACAAAAGCCATATTTAAGACTGGCTTAAATGAAAGGAAAAGATTAATATGGGCAAAAGAACACAGACATTGGACAGAGGAATATTGGCTTTTGTTTTGCCAATCCCGACGTGTGCCCATACAGTAGTTTTCTCCCACATATGGGATATCAGCATACTCAGGACAAATTGGACAACAACTCTGGGGTCTAATTTCTCATGTTACCCTTGGGAAAATAAAAAAATTGGGGACTAAAAGATCCTGATTGTGGAAAAAATTATTTTTTTATTTTCATGCCCGGGCGTTATAAACTTCTGTGAAGCCTTTGGGGATTCAAAGTGCTCACCACACATCTAGATAACTTCTTTGTGGGGTCTAGTTTCCAAAATGGGGTCACTTGGGGGGGGGTTCTACTGTTTAGGCACATCATGGGCTCTGCAAACGTAACAAGATGCCCGCAGACCATTCCATCAAGTCGGCATTTCAAAGCGTCACTACATCCCTTCCGAGCCCTGACGTGTGCCCAAACAGTGGTTCCCCCCCACATATGGGGTACTAGCGTACTCAGGAAAAACTGGACAACTTTTGGGGTCTAATTTCTCCTGTAACCATTGTGAAAATAAAAAATAGTGGGCTAAAAAATCATTTTTTGAGAAAAAAAAATGATTTTTTATTTTCACGGCTCTGCGTTATAAACTTCTGTGAAGCACCTGGGGGTTCAAAGTGCTCACTATGCATCTAGATAAGTTCCTTAGGGGTCTAGTTTCCAAAATGGGGTCACTTGTGGTGGAGCTCCAATGTTTAGGCACACAGGAACTCTCCAAATGCGACATGGCAACCGCTAAATATTCCAGCATATTTTCCATTCAAAAAGTCAAATGGCGCTCCTTCCCTTCTGAGCCCTGCCGTGCGCCCAAACAGTGGTTTATGACACATATGAGGTATCTGTGTACTCAGGAGAAATTGCCCAACAAGTTTTAGGATCCAATTTATCCTGTTGCCCATGTGAAAATGAAAAAAAACTGAGGCTAAAAGAAAATTTTTGTGAAAAAAAAGTACTTTCTTTTTTTACAGATCAATTTGTGAAGCACCTGGGGGTTCAAAGTGCTCACTATGCATCTAGATAAGTTCCTTAGGGGGTCTAGTTTCCAAAATGGGGTCACTTGTGGGGGAGCTCCAATGTTTAGGCACACAGGGACTCTCCAAATGCGACATGGCAACCGCTAAATATTCCAGCATATTTTCCATTCAAAAAGTCAAATGGGGCTCCTTCCCTTCTGAGCCCTGCCGTGCGCCCATACAGTTGTGTATGACCACATATGAGGTATCTGTGTACTCAGGAGAAATTGCCCAACAAATTTTAGGATCCAATTTATACTGTTGCCCATGTGAAAATGAAAAAACTGAGGCTAAAAGAAAATTTTTGTGAAAAAAAAAAAAGTACTTCTTTTTTTTACAGATCAATTTGTGAAGCACCTGGGGGTTCAAAGTGATCACTAAGCATCTAGATAAGTTCCTTAGGGGGTCTAGTTTCCAAAATGGGGTCACTTGTGGTGGAGCTCCAATGTTTAGGCACACAGGGACTCTCCAAATGCAACATGGCAACCGCTAAAGTTGAAGGAAAGATTAATTCAGCACGTTATCAGCAAATACTGGAGGCAAATTTGTAATCATCAGCCCAGAAGCTGCGCAATGGACATACTTGGACTTTCCAACATGACAAGGATC
>JARQOD010000003.1:476651950-476828693 GCA_033576555.1 Oophaga sylvatica | reverse complement strand
GGAACGCTTGTTTCATAATGGTGCAGTCTAAACAGGGCAAAATAACCCTCATTCTGGTGAAAGACCTTTTACGTTTGCATTAGAAATCATCGTTGTCGGCAGCACATCCCCTTGTGTAAGCAGGACCCGCGTTCACTAGAGCTAGGGCTGCCTATGTGCACTAAACCATCAAGTACAGGCCGGTCAGCGCGTAACTGGGGCGTGGTCTCCCGCTATTACATGTTTACCGTACGATAAACATGCTGCCAGGTAGCGGTTGTTTTATGCTGCACACTGGTTGCTTGCTGACTCCTTTAGACTGTAACAATTCTTATGTATGTTATGATTTTTGCCACTACTGTAAAATTGCAACAGAATGTTAGCAAAACACTGCATCTTTTTTGTAAAACATTGCTGCAGCGTTGCATTATCTCGTTTAAACCCTTCCACCCTACCTCCTCTCCCAAGCCTGTTTTCACCTTCATGACCAGGCCACATTTTCCATTTCTGACCACTGTCACTTTGAGGTTATAACTCTGGAACACTTTAACATATCTCACTGATTCTGTCTGGGATTGTTTACCGTGACTTACTGTACTTCATGATGGTGATAAAATTTCTTCGAGATGACTTGCGATATTTTGTGAAAAAAATTTAAATTTGGCGAAAACTTAGCAATTTTCAAACTTTTCATTTTTGTGCCCTTAGAATCATAGAATAGTAGAGTTGGAAGGGACCTCCTGGGTCATCTGGTTCAACCCCCTGCTCAAAGCAGGATTCTCTAAATCATTCCAGACAGATGTCTGTCCAGCCTCTGTTTGAAGACTTCCATTGAAGGAGAACTTACCACCTCTCGTGGCAGCCTGTTCCACTCCTTGATCACCCTAACTGTCAAGAAATTTTTTCTAATATCTAATCTGTGTCTCCTCCCATTCAGTTTCATCATATTGCTTCTAGTCTTTCCTTGTGCAAATGAGAATAAAGATGATCCTTCTACAATGTGACAGCCCTTGAGATATTTGTAGACAGCTATTAAGTCTCCTCTCAGTCTTCTTTTTTGCAAGCTAAACATTCCCAAATCCTGCAACCGTTCCTCATAGGACATGGTTTGCAGACCGGTCACCATTCTGGTGGCTCTACTTTGAACTTGCTCCAGTTTGTTGATGTCTTTTTTAAAATGTGGTGCCCAAAACTGGACACAGTATTCCAGATGAGGTCTGACCAAAGAGGAGTAGAGGGCAATAATGACCTCACGTGATCTAGACTGTATGCTTCTGTTGATACATCATAGAATTGTATTTGCCTTTTTTGCTGCTGCATCACACTGTTGACTCATGTTCAGTCTGTGATCAATTAGTATACCCAAGTCTTTTTCACATGTGCTGTTACTTAGCCCTATTCCTCCCATTTTGTATATGCTTTTTTCATTTTTATTGCCCAGATGTAGTACTTTGCATTTTTCCCTGTTAAAAACCATTCTGTTAGTTGCTGCCCACTGCTCCAGTTTATTTATATCTTTTTGAATCCTCTCTCTCTCTTCTCTAGTATTAGCTACCCCTCCTAGCTTTGTGTCATCAGCAAATTTGATCAGTTTACCCTCAATTCCTTCATCTAAATCATTGATAAAGATGATGTTGAACAATAGAGGGCCCAAAACAGAGCCCTGTGGTACCCCACTTGAGACATTCTTCCAACTGGATGTGCAGCCATTTACAACCACTCTTTGGGTCCGATCACTAAGCCAGTTATGAATCCACCTAACAGTTGCCTTGTCCATTCCATACTTAGTCATTTTTTCAATAAGGATTGTGTGAGATACTTTGTCAAATGCTTTGCTGAAGTCAAGATATACTATACAGCATTTCCCTGATCCACCCAGTCAGTGATTCTGTCATAGAAGGAAATTAAGTTAGTCTGACATGACTTATTAGTTACAAACCCATGCTGACTATGTTTAATCACTTCATTCTTATGCAGATACTTAGATACATGTTCTTTAATAATTTGTTCAAAGATTTTTCCTGGTATAGAAGTCAGACTCAGCGGCCTGTAGTTCCCTGGGTCCACCTTCTTCCCCTTTTTGAAGATAGGAACAACATTTGCTCTTCTCCAGTCTTCTGGGACTTCTCCTGTTCTCCAAGAATTTTCAAAGATTATGGACAGTGGTTCAAGAATTTCTTCCGCTATCTCCTTCAGTATTCTGGGGTGTAATTCATCTGGACTTGGAGACTTGAATTCATTTAGGTTAGCTAAGTGTTTCCTCACTGTTTTCTGTTTATAGATATCCTGGATTCTTCTATTCCTTTAATAGGACAGTGAAGATCAGTTGATGTTACATTTCCTTTCTGAGAGAAAACAGATGCAAAATAGGAATTTAAAAGTTCAGCCTTCTCAACATCCTTTCTTACCATTTCATCATTTTCATCCTGTAAAAATCCTATAGCATCTTTGACTTTTTTTTTTTTACTTTTGACGTATCCCCAAAATCCTTTTTTGTTGCTTTTGACATCTCTTGCAAGCCTTAATTCATTGTCAGCTTTAGATAATCTGATTTGTGCCTTGCAGGTTCTGCAGATGGCATTATATTCTTCTTTAGCTATGCCTCCCTCTTTCCATTTGATAAACATTTCTTTCTTCCTTTTTAGCATGTGTTTCAGTTCTGTGTTCATCCATCCTGGTTTCCTTAAATGCTTCCCATTCTTCCCTCTTTTTGGAATTGTTAACGATTGTGCTTTGAGAATCTCATTTTTCAAGATGTCCCATCCTTCCTGGACATTTTTGTCCTTAAGGATATCCAGCCATTGGATCCCTCCAATTCTCTTTCCGAGTCCCTTAAAATCTGCCTTTCTGAAATCTAACCTTGACGTCTGAGTCTTCACAGGTCTTCCTCCTCTTGTTATCCAAAATTCTAAAATAGCATGGTCACTACCTCCTAGGGTCCCAGCCACTCTTACCTCCTCAACCATTTCCTCCCTGTTTGTAAGGATTAGATCCAAGGTAGCAGATCCCCTTGTTTTCTCCTCTACCTTTTGAAAGATAAAGTTGTCAGCAAGAGAGGATAAGAATTTCCTTGACCTGTTAGTTTTTCCTGAGAGAGATTCCCAACAAATGTCTGGATAGTTGAAATCTCCCATGACCACTATGTCATATTTTTTGGAGAACTTGGCCATTTGATGCATAAAGAGTTCATCCATATCTTCAGCTTGCATTGGCGGCCTGTAGTAAATGCCTACAATGGTGTCCTTTCCATTGTTCTGTCCTTGTATTCTTACCCAAACAGTTTCCACAGAAATCCCAGTCTCTGAAGTGTCAATCTCTGTGCAGATATACGCTTTCCTAACATACAATGCGACACCTCCTCCTCGTTTATCAAGTCTGTTTCTTGCAAATAAGTTGTATCCTTCTAGCCTTGTATTCCAATCATGTGTATCGTCCCACCAAGTTTCAGTGATTCCAATGACATCATACTTCTTCTCCTGCGTTAGTAGTTCCAATTCTCCTTGTTTGTTGCCCATGCTTTGTGCATTTGTATAAAAACATTTTAGTTTGTGATTGGTTTCTCTTCCTCCAATATTTTTATTATTTAGATTGTTTTGTCTTCGTTCTTCCTTTCCACTTCTAATAGCCGAGTTCTCAATAGCATTTGTCAGGTGTATGGCTTTTTCTGGCGTTTTGCTTCCCTTCCCACATTGTTCTAGTTTAAAGCTCTCCTGATGAGTGTAGCAAGGCGACTTCCAAATACACGTTTTCCAGTCTTCGTAAGGTGCACCCCATCTCTAGCAAGTAGTCCATCGTATAGGTAATTCACTCCGTGATCCAGAAATCCAAATCCTTGCTGACGGCACGATCGACATAGCCAGTTGTTCACCTGCAGAATCTTATTCCACTTCCTTGTTCCATGGCCATCCACTGGAAGGATGGAAGAGAAGACCACCTGCGCTCCCAGTTCTTTCACTTTCTTTCCTAAGTTTTCAAAGTCACTGCAGATGGTTTCCAGGTCACTTCTTGTGGTGTCATTTGTCGCCACATGTATTAGCAGGAAGGAATGGGTAGTCATCTTTAGGTCTGAAGAGTCCTGATATCCTGTCAGACACATCTTTAATTTTTGCACCTGGAAGACAGCACATTTCTCTTGAGGTTATATCCGGTCTGCAGATAGCGGCCTCTGTTCCTCTCAACAGGGAATCCCCCATGACAACAACTCTACGTTTCTTCATCACAACAGTTTTCTTTCTCCATTGGGGAGGACTCTGAGGGCTTACAAGGTTGCTCTTTGTGGGCAAAGTCTTATCCTGAGGTATTTCTTCAACATTCTCCTGTGTGAGAGCCTGGTACTGGTTCCTGAGCAGTATGGGTGCTGACTGCTTCACGATCTTCCTGCTTCTCTGGTCACATGCTTCCATTCCTCTGTTTCTTCAGGTGCTTCTCTTTCTGCACCATGAAGAGATAATTCTGCTTTGTCTAAGAACTCTTCATCTTCCTTAATGATCTTCAATGTAGCTAACCTCTCTTCTAGATTTCACAACTTTTCCTCCAACATGGACACAAGCTTGCATTTGTGGCATGTGAAATTTGGCTTTTCCACTGGTAAATCTGTGAACATGTAGCAAGAAATGCAACTCACCACATGGCTCCTAGCCTCTTCCATGCTCTTATTGTTAAAGAGATATCACAGCGGTGAAAAAAGTGGCAAAATTCAGCTGCAACAGCCAAAACCCAGTGTTCTTGGAGCTCGCGGAGACTCTTCACTTATCCCAGAATGAACTGGGAATATGCAAATGATCTCCTCAGACTCCTCCCTGGTTTACCGATGTCCTCCTTTCTGCTGCAACAGCCAAAACCAGTGTTTGAGCTCGCGAGACTCTTCACTTATCCTGAATGAACTGGGAATATGCAAATGATCTCCTCAGGACTCCTCCCTGGTTTACCGATGTCCTCCTTTCTGCTGCAACAGCCAAAACCCAGTGTTCTTGGAGCTCGCGAAGACTCTTCACTTATCCCAGAATGAACTGGGAATATGCAAATGATCTCCTCAGGACTCCTCCCCTGGTTTACCGATGTCCTCCTTTCAGCTGCAACAGCCAAAACCCAGTGTTCTTGGAGCTCGCGGAGACTCTTCACTTATCCCAGAATGAACTGGGAATATGCAAATGATCTCCTCAGGACTCCTCCCCTGGTTTACCGATGTCCTCCTTTCAGCTGCAACAGCCAAAACCCAGTGTTCTTGGAGCTCGCGGAGACTCTTCACTTATCCCAGAATGAACTGGGAATATGCAAATGATCTCCTCAGGACTCCTCCCCTGGTTTACCGATGTCCTCCTTTCAGCTGCAACAGCCAAAACCCAGTGTTCTTGGAGCTCGCGGAGACTCTTCACTTATCCCAGAATGAACTGGGAATATGCAAATGATCTCCTCAGGACTCCTCCCCTGGTTTACCGATGTCCTCCTTTCAGCTGCAACAGCCAAAACCCAGTGTTCTTGGAGCTCGCGGAGACTCTTCACTTATCCCAGAATGAACTGGGAATATGCAAATGATCTCCTCAGGACTCCTCCCCTGGTTTACCGATGTCCTCCTTTCAGCTGCAACAGCCAAAACCAGTGTTCTTGGAGCTCGCGGAGACTCTTCACTTATCCCAGAATGAACTGGGAATATGCAAATGATCTCAGGACTCCTCCCCTTAAATCAGAGAGTTATGTCACACAAAATAGTTAATAAATAACATTTCCTACATGGCTACTTTACATTAGTGTCATTTTTTAAAACCAATTTTTATTTTGGTTAGGATGTTGCGTTAAAAGTTGACCGGCGATCTCTAAATTTTTTCAGCAAAATTTACAAAACAATTTTTTTAAGGACCACCTCACATTTGAAGTCACTTTGAGGAGCCTATATGACAGAAAATACCCAAAAGTGACACTATTCTAAAAACTGCACCTCTCAAGGTGCTCAAAGCCACATTTTAGAAGTTTCTTAACCCTTTAGATGCTTCACAGGAATTTTTGGAATGTGGAAGAAAATGAATATTTAACTGATTGTCACACACATTTTACTTTAGATCCCCTTTTTTTTCCCTCAAGGTTAACAGGAAATAATGAACTCCAAAATTTGTTGTGCAATTTCCCCTGAGTATACCAATACCCCATATGTGGTGGAAAACCACTGTTTAGGCGCATGGCAGAGCTCGGAAGGGAAGGAGCGTCATTTGACTTTTTGAATGCAAAATTTGCTTGAATAATTAGCGGATGCCATGACAGGTTTGGAGAGCCCCTGATGTGCCTAAACAGTGGAAATCCCCCACAAGTGGCACCATTTTGGAAACAACCTCTCAGGGAACTTATCTAGATGTGTGGTGAGCACCTTGATCCCCTTTACAGTTCACAGAAGTTTATAAAGTTGAGCCGTGAAACTAAGAAAAAATTGCATTTTCCCTCAAAAATGCAAGATCTGCAGCAATTGGAAGAGTATTAAAACATGACTTTTAATAGGTACAATTAACCCCTTTACCCCCGAGGGTAGTTTGCACCTTAATGACCGAGCCAATTTTTACAATTCTGACCACTGTCCCTTTATGAGGTAATTACTCTGGCACGCTTCCATGGTTCCCAGTGATTCTGACGTTTTCTCATGACAAATTGTACTTCATGATAGTGGTAAAATTTCTTTGATATGACTTGGGTTTATTTGTGAAAAAAAACAAAACTTGGCGAAAAATTTGAACATTTCGCTATTTTCCAACTTTTAATTTTCATGCCTTTAAATCACACAGATGTCACACAAAATACTTAAGTAACATTTCCCATATGTCTACTTTAAATCAGCACAATTTTGTAACCAAAATTTTTTTTTTGTTAGGAAGTTATAAGGGTTAAAAATTAGACAGCGATTTCTCATTTTTACAACACCATTTTTTTTTAGGGGCCACATCACGTTTAAAGTCACTTTGAGGGGTCTATATGATAGAAAATACCTAAAAGTGACACCATTCTAAAAACTGCACCCCTAAAGGTGCTCAAAACCACATTCAAGAAGTTTATTAACCCTTCATGTGCTTCACAGGAATTTTTGGAATGTTTAAAAAAGAAATGAACATTTAACTTTTTTTCACAAAAAATTTACTTCAGATCCAATTTGTTTTATTTTCCAAAGGGTAACAGGAGAAATTGGACCCCAAAAATTATTGTGCAATTTGTCCTGAGTACATGGATACCCCATATGTGGGGGTAAACCACTGTTTGGGCGCATGGCAGAGCTCAGAAGTGAAGGAGCGCCGTTTGCCTTTTTCAACGCAGAATTGGCTGGAATTGAGATCAGACGCCATGTCGCGTTTGGAGAGCCCCTGATGTGCCTAAACAGCGGAAAACCCCAATTCTAAGTCCACACTAACCCTAATCCCAACCCTAACCCACACTCTAGCCCCAATCCTAAATTTAGCACTAACCCTAATGGTAAAATGGAATTAAATACATTTGTTTTTATCATTTTTCCCTAACTAAGGGGGTGATAAGGGGGTTGATTTACTATTTATAGCGGGTTTTTATGATTGGCAGCTGTCATGCTAAAATACGTTTTATTGCAAAAAATAGTTTTTGCATCATCACATTTTGAGAGCTATAATTTTTCCATATTTTGGCCCACAGAGTCATGTGAGGTCTTGTTTTTTGCAGGACGAGTTGATGTTTTTATTGGTACCATTTTCGGGCACATGACATTTTTTGATCACTTTGTATTCCGATTTTTGGAACACAGAATGAGCAAAAACCAGCAATTCATGAATTTCTTTTGGGGGGGGTGTTTATACCGTTCCGCGTGTGGTAAAATTGATAAAGTAGTTTTATTCTTCGCGTTAGTACGATGACAGCAAAACCTCATTTATATTATTTTTTTATGTTTTGGCGCTTTTATATAATAAAAACTATTTTATAGAAAAAATAATTGTTTTTGCATCGCTTTTTTCTGAGAGCAATAACTTTTTTATTTTTTCGCTGATGATGCTGTATGGCAGCTCGTTTTTTGCGGGAGAAGATGACGTTTTCAGCGGTACCATGTTTATTTATATAGATCTTTTTGATCGCGTGTTGTTCCACTTTTTGTTCGGCGGTATGATGATAAAGCACTGATTTTTTTGCTTTTTTTTTTATGGTGTTCACTAAAGGGGTTAACTAATGGGACAGTTTTATAGGGCGGGTTGTTAGACGTGGCAATACCAAATATGTGTACTGTTATTGTTTAGATTTTTTTAATTCAAATATTTATTTAGTGATAGAATAAATATTTTTTTATTTTTTTTAAATATTTTTACAATTTAATTTTTATTTTTTTATTTTTACTTCATTCTATGTTTTACACCGTGTCCCACTATGGGACAATCATTTTCTGCAGGCTGATCGCTTCTATAGCATGGAGATGAAGCAGCATTTGCATGATACAGAAGCTGTCAGCGCCTCAGCTCCTGTGCACACTGACCTGAGAGACTTCCTGACACATGCACTGCGCATGACAGGAAGTATCTAGGCTCTGGAGACCTAGATGTTGTCATGACGACATCGGGTCTCTATGGAAGCGATCGGGACCTTGCGGCTTGCCGCGGGGTCTCTGATCCAAAGGCAGAGGGGCTGTCAGACCCTGTGGCGTCTCCGGAACGCTGAGATCTTGTTTGATAGCAGTGTTCCGGGGGTTAAAGTGCCGAAAGCGGTCCGTGACTGCTCCTGGCACTTAGTGTCGGGTATCAGCTGTGAGAATCGGCTGACACCCGTCCGTGGTCGGCCATGACGTACTATCCCGTCCATGGGCAGACAGGGCTCATGGATGGAATAGTACGTCAGATGGCAGAAAGGGGTTAAAAAATGTAAGGGCAAAAAACATGTCCAATCCAACAAATAAAAATAAGGAGGGGATTGGGAAGATGCAGGTCTTTGCGTTTTGAGCTCACGGTTTCCCTTGTTACTTCCTGCCTGTCAGGAGAAACTAGTTGAAGATAGAATTAGGCCCCATTCACACATCCGATTTCTCCAAGTACGAGGACAATGGACTGACTTCTGATCAAACTTTGATCGATGTGGTACGAGTGTTATCTGTTTGTTGTACCTGTAGAAATTAAGTTTCTCCACCTTCTGTATTCTGACAGTTCGTGAAAATCGGACTGCACGCAGATGATTTTAATAAAGCTTTTTGTTTTTGAAGCTTCTGGTCTTTTGCTTTGACAACTTTATTGATGCTGTCGTGTGAGGATTACATGTGATTTTGGTATGAACGGATTTTCTCCTTGGGCCATGTTCACATGTTGTGTTTTTGCTGCATTTTCTTAAGCAAATTTCCAGCTGCGTTTTGCAGCAAAAGCTCTGAGATTTCATTAATCTCATGCACACCTGGTTTTTCCTGACTGAATTGGAAAACTGCATTTTTGAATACTGTAGCATGTTACTACTTTCATCTCTTCTTCACCCACAGATAGCAATGAGTATGTGCAAAAACGCAGCAAACAAATGCAGGTATTGAGTTTTGCTGCTTTAAAAAGTTGCATTTTTTTATGCACAAATGACAAAAGTACCTGATTTAAAAACACAGCAAAATCTGCTTCTTTACTGCCAAGAGAGCAGGTTATGCCTGCAGAAGAACACAGCAAAAACGCAATAAGTGAACATGGCCTTAAAACCGCATTAGATGCGGAAGATCTGAAAGTAAGAAAACAAAAACTGCACTTGCCTGAACACGCATAGAGCGTAGTACAGACCAATAAACTTGACCTGCCATGTTGGTAAACCACCTCTGTGCAGTTATTGAGCGATCGTTGTGGGACTACAGACCACAGGTTTGCCTATATTTTAATAGCCTTCGAAGTAATAGCTCCACAGTATTGTTACTTTAAATAATCCCTACTTGTTAAGCGCTCTTTACTAGGTTTCTTGATGTTTAACCCCTTAATGTCCAATGACTGATATGTCCTGTCTTTGGTGCTGGCGCTGAGCCTTCACCTTTTCCAGCACGTGACAGCTGCTCTGATCAGCTGTCATGTGCCGCTAACAGCCACAGGTGGAATCGCGATCCACCTACGGCTGTTAACCTGTTCAGTGCTGCTGTCAAACTGACAGCAGCATTTAACATGGCCGTGCTGGAAGCGCCTCTTAGCTCAGCCCAGTGGCGCCTGTGTCGCATGACCGCGGGTCTCTGATGGGTTGGCATGACGACCCCTGGCTGCAGGAGACCCCTGTGGTTTTCATTGCTGAATCGCTGTGAGCGCCGCCCCATGGCTGACGCTCATGAGCATTTTTGTTACACATAGCAGGGCTGCAGAAGGTCAGAAGAGCGCAGCTTCTTGTCTCCTAAGGAGAATATTAAAGCAAGTAAAAGGTAGAATTTTTTTTTTTAAAAAATATTAAAGTTCAAATCCATCCCTTTTGCCCCATTCAAAATAACAGTTGAAAAAATATTTTTGGTATCTCCGCATTCAGAAACGCCCAATCTATCAAAATATAAAAAGAATTAATCCGATTGGTAAATGGCGTATCGAGAAAAAAAAAATAAACAAATTACGATTTTTTTAGACACTGCAAGTCTGCAACATTGCAATAAAATGCAATAATGGGCGTTCAAAAAATCATTTCTACCCCATAATGATATCCATGAAAACGTCAGCTTGGCGCACAAAGAATAAGCCCTCACCCAGCCCCAGATCCTAAAAAATGGAGACTGTTTGGGTATGCACTGTTTTTGCAATTTTTTTACCTTTTTCCAATACATGATATGATAAAATCTATGGTGTCATTCAAAGAGTACAACTCATTCTGCAAAAAACAAGCCTTCACATGGCCATATTGATGGAAAAATAATAAAGTTATGGCTCTGGGAAGAAAGGGAGCAAAAAATGGAAACTCAGAAAGAGAAATACCCCATGTCCTTAATGGGTTAATACAGTACTGCAATAATAACCCAAGTTCATGTTCATGTGTTCGGTTTCATATATACCACACCTGTTGGACCCCCAGTACAAAGTTGTCTGTCGTTTTGCTGAGAAAACATCCAGTAAATGTGACAATGTGCAAATGAGGTTTCTAATAAATTGACCACAAAGTATCGCTCGGCTGAGAGCCCCGTTACTTCGTCTAGGGCCCTTGTGCTTGGACAGTGAATGGACTGAAGGAATGCTCGTGGGCTTGTTCTCTGTGTAATAAGCGTTCTAGTTTGTTGCTGAATATATTTTTTATGGGAGTCTAAAAATAATCATTGGTCTCCTGCTCATCCCCTCGTGCTCATAGGATGTGTAGCTTATTGAACAGATGCGTCCGCCAAAGGTTGAAGACCATCAGTGGGATATGTTGCTAGCTCTGGGCATAGCTGGTGTTTGGAGATGGGGCTCAATATAATAAGGGGATAATTAGTGGATTATTACTAAAAGGGGTTCATTCGAGATTGGTGTATGCAACGGGAGAGGGACGGTGTGGCCTACGTCTGCATTTGCTGTGAATTACGCTTGTATACTATTGTTAATGTAAAGACAGATGGACTATTTTTTTTTTTACGCTCTTATATAGCGCCATTAATTCCACAGCGCTTCACATAAATTATCATCACTGTCCCCATTGGGGCTCACAATCTACATTCCCTATCAGTATATTTTTGGAGTGTGGGGGGAACAATATCTGGAGGAAACCCACGCTAACACGAGGAGGACATACAGACTCCTTGCAGATGTTGTCCTTGGAGGGATTTGAACCCAGGACCCCGGCTCTGCAAGGCTAAAGTGCTAACCACTGAGCCACCATTCTATTTGTTACGTATAACTGACATGTATGAAAAATAATGTAAACCATGCTTTATAGCTTTCTTTCTTGGCAGCACTTCGTCCTGTGTAAGGCCGTTTTCGCACGTGTGGTGGTCCTATTACTGATCTGACCCCAACCATGTGTAACCATCATGTCCCGTTAGAGCCTCGCAGCACAACGTACCGTATAGCTGCTCATTTAAGAGTATAAATATCCAGGATTAGTAACGATGGTCATATTGCACGATTGCTGTGGCCGTCTGGAGGGATGGATCTTACGTAGTCTCTTGTGTAGATCCATATATATATATTTGGTGGTAAATGATTAAGTGTTTGCAGGCGGCTGTGATTTCCCCCTATTCCTTGCTATGGTAAGATGTCTTGTCCAGGCTGAGCAGTCTGCTGCGCCATTCTTTAAAGAGCTCAGATTTCTTTCTAAATGTGTCTGAGGGAAGAAGAGGTGGGGGGCAGGCTCAGGTTACTTGTTCTGCGTTCCAGGGTTTGCAGCTACACTTGAAGACTGGAGCCTTGCTGACTAGGAGAGAACTTCAATCTCTGCATTCAGCTCTGCCCTGCCCCCACTCTATGGGATCGCACATTACATTTTACTACAGCTTTCTATTCGCACACATAGGAATACAAATACCTTTGTGTCCGCAGATTTTCCTTTCTGTTGTTGTATATTGTTATATATTGTATAACGTGCTATTGAAGAAGCACGCTATGACGCTGCTCCAAAATCCCGACACGAGCTGATTACTCACCGTGAAGTTGATGTGATGATTGTGTCCCTAGGTCCATGAGTGTCAGCAGGTGGTGGGTGCTGGGATCTCCACTTGGCAATTTGGTAATTACGTTTTGAATTGCCGCAGGAAATCTGTTACAGGACCCCATACATTCCAGGCCGGAGTCACGCTACCATATAACAAAGCCTTGTGCTATGCGATAAAACATCACATAGCTCTCTGCCCAGTGTTATACTATGGGGCAGCTCACATCTATGAGTATTTTGTCATGCTGATTCGCAGCATGCTGTGATTGGCAGCGAGACTCGGATCACAAGTCTATGGGTGCAAGTGAAACATCGCACTGCACTCTGATATCACCTGAGTACAGTGCAATATACGCTGGCAGCAGAGGAGATGGAGAAATTACTTTCTCCGTCTCCTCCACAGCTGTGCTCTGATACTGTCATGCCAGAGGATCGGAGCAAAGTAGCATGACACTTGGCTTCCACTCGCAGCAGAGCAGGAGCCGAGGGTCATTAATGAGAGTGACTTTAGACTTAGGGTCCCGTTACACATAGCGACGCACCAGCGATCCCGACAACGATATGCACGTGTCAGGATCGCTGGTGTGTCGTTACATGATCGCTGCTGAGCTGCCAAACAGGCAGCCCAGGTAGCGATCAGGACAGCGACACTGCGGGTAACAAGCGATGCACATCGCTTAGTTACCCGCAAGTGTACCTTAGATACCAGCGCGCTTGTGCAGGGAGCTGGTAACCAAGGTACACATCGGGTTTCCAGGCGCCGCTCGGCGCTTAGTAACCCGCTTTGTACCTTGGTTACCAGCTCCCCTGCACAAGCGCGCTGGTATCTAACGTACACATCGGGTTTCTAGGCGCCGCCCGGCGCCTGTAAACCCGATGTTTACCTTGGTTACCAGCTCCAGCTTGCTTATCGCTGGTCTCCCGCCTGTCACACGCAGCGATGCACGCTGGCTAGCGGGGAGACCAGCGATCAAAAAATGGTCCAGGACATTCAGCGGCGATCAGCAACACCCAGCAGGGGGGCTGGTCGTCGCTGAGTGTCACACTGAGCGAGATCGCTGACTAGGTTGCTGCTACGTCACAAAATCGGTGACGTTTCAGCGATCTCGCTAGCGATCTCGTTATGTGTAACGGGGCCTTTAGACAGTTGGTGGGTTCAACAGATTTATCTGCGACCTTCCGACTCGTCCCGGCAGATGGTGCCAGGAGGAGAGAAGAGTCCTGTTGGATTTTCAGTGGCTGCTCTTTTTGTTCTCTGGCAAATAGCTTCTCCGGCAACGGTTTTATCATAGTGGACAACACTGGACATAGCAATGTACAGCTGATCATAAACAGCCTGTGTATGAGAGAGCTGGCAGGTATTGCTGTGTACCACCAAACTATAACAGAGTCCACTGGCCTCCCATACACATTAAATTATTGGTTGGTCCCTTCTTAAAAAATAAAATAAAATTGGATAGCTTCAATATATATGGGGCCCTATAAACTTGAGTATTTTGCAGTTAACATGCAAATTACTTTCTACGTCGTCATGGATTAAAATCCAGCAGGGCACGCAATGTCCCCCTGCTTACGCCAGCCAATGTCCAGGCCCGTTTGAAGTTCCCCAATAACCATCTAGATCAGAGGTCTCAAACTACATTCCTCAAAGGCTGCAAACAGGTCATGTTTTCAGGATTTCCTTGTATTGCACAGGTAATAAATTAATCACCTGCACAGATAATGATTCCAGCACCTAGTGCAGTGCTAAGGAAATCTTGAAAACATGCACGGTTTGCGGCCCTCGAGGAATGCAGTCTGAGACCCCTGATCTAGATGATCCAGAGGATCTATGGAAGAAGGTCAGATGAGACCAAAATAGAACTTTTTGGCATCAATTTCATTCGGAAGAAAAAGGATGAATATAACCACAAGAACATTGTCCCAAACGTGAAGCATGGTGGGGTAAACATCATATTTTGGGGGTGTTTTTTTTTGCAAAGGGTACAGAACAACTGCACCGTATTGAAGGGAGGATGGATGGGGTCATGTATCAGGAGATTTTGTCCAACAGCCTCCTTCTCTCAGTAAGCTCATTAAAGATGGGTCGGGGCTGAGTCTTCCACCATGACACTGATCCAAAACACACAGCCAGGGCAACAAAGGAATGTCTCCGTAAGAATCATTTCAAGGTTCTGGAGTGGCCTAGCCAGTCTGCAGACCTGAACCCAATAGAAAACTTTGAAGGGAGCTGAAACTCAATGTTGCCCAGCGACAGCCCCGGAACCTGAAAGATGTGGAGATATGTATGGAGGAGTGGGCCAAAATCCCTGCTGCAGTGTGTGCAAACTTGATCAAGAACTACAGGAGACGTCTGACCTCTGTAATTGCAAACAAATGTTTCTGTAGCAAATATTAAGTTGTATTTTTCTGTTGTATCAAATAGTTATTTCATGCAATAAAATGCAAATTAGTTATAAAAATCGTACAATTCTGGATTTTTTTTCAAGATTCTGCCTCTCAGTTAGTGTACAATAAAAATTACAGACCTCCCCATTCTTTGTAGGTGGGATAACTTGCAAAATCGGTAGTGTATCAAATACTTATTTTCCCCACAGTATGTGCAGTTAGCCTTTTCAGAAAGGAAGAGGACTAATTGAACTCTAGCGCTACATATTGGATGTAGCAGTCCTAAAAGTTGACATTGATTTTTAGATTTGTTACGTTGTGAGAGTTCTAGTCCTTATCCTTTATGGTATTTTAAATATGAAAATATCTTATTCAGAGCTGCTTTGCATGTGCTATATGTCTTCTTAAACTCCTTTGGCCTTCTCCACAAGGAGATACGTTTCCCCTTAGATCCACATAGAAACCTACAGGTGCTTCTCACAAAATTGGAATATCATAAAAATTTATTTATTTCAGTTCTTGAATACAAAAAGTGAAACTCATATATTATATAGTCATTACAAACAGAATGATCTATTTCAAGTGTTTAGTTCTGTTAATGTTGATGATTATGGCTTACAGCCAATGAAAACCCTAAAGTCACCTCAGTAAATTATAATTACTGTATAAACTCGTGTATAAGCCGACCCCCCTAATTTTGCCACAAAAAACTGGGAAAACTTATTGTCTCGCGTATAAGCCTAGGGCGAAAAATGATTATGCCCCCATATGATGCTCCACAGATTAGGCCCCCATAAACTGCAGATTATGCCCCGTATGCTCCACAGATTATGTCCCCATATGCTCCACAGATTATGCCCCCATATGTTCCACAGATTATGCCCCCATATGCTGTACAGATTATGCCCCCATATGCTCCAGATTATGCCCAATATGCTCCAGAGATTATGCCCCCATATGATCCAGATTATGCCCCAATATGCTCCACAGATTATGCCCTTGTATGATCCACAGATTATGCCCCAAAGTATATGTCCCTTATGCTGCT
This sequence comes from Oophaga sylvatica, assembly GCA_033576555.1. Classification (NCBI taxonomy): domain Eukaryota; kingdom Metazoa; phylum Chordata; class Amphibia; order Anura; family Dendrobatidae; genus Oophaga; species Oophaga sylvatica. Next base: position 476,812,747 of record JARQOD010000003.1, on the reverse strand, counting down.
GCTGCTGCTGCAAAAAATGACATACTCACCTCTCGTCGCTGGGGGCCAGGTGCCGGTGTCCTGAGCAGGCGGGGACACCGGCACGCTATGGGGGACAGGTGCCGGTGTCACCGCTCGCTCAGGACCCCGGCACCTGAGATATTTACCTGTCCTCTCTACACCGCTGCGCACTGCTCCCTCTTCCGGGTCCTCGGCATTGAATGATCAGGCAGGGGTGCGACGCGCACGAACGACGTCATCGCTCCCTCTGCCTGAACATTCACAGCCAGAGGAGTCGGACGAGGAGATCGGAGCAGTACGCAGCGGTGGACCGTGGGACAGGTGAATATCGCTATACTCACCCCTCCGCCCGTGCAGTCTCTGCAGCCTCTCCTCTTCTCCCGGCGCTCTCCGCAGTGCTTCCTTCCTACAGCGGTCACGTGGTACCGCTCATTAAAGTCATGAATATGTGCATATTCATGACTTTAATGAGCGGTACCATGTGACCGCTGCAGGAAGGAGCCGGAGATCGTGGGAGAATCAGGGGGGCTGCAGAGACCGCGCCGGCGGAGGGGTAAGTATGATCTGACACCCCCGCTCCCCCTCCCCGCCGACCCCCATATATGACCCGCGTATAAGCCGAGAGGGGGACTTTCAGCCCTTAAAAATGGCTTATACACGGGTCGGCTTATACATGAGTATACACGGTACTAAGTAGAATAGTATTGTGCCCCAAATACCGTACACACACAGCCATTTATCACGAAGTAGAATATTATTGTGCCCCAAATACCAAACACACAGCCCTTTCTCACAAAGTACAATAGTATTGTGCCCTGTATACTGAATACACACAGCCCTTTATCACTAAGTAGAATAGTATTGTGCTCTGTACAGTCATGGCCAAAAGTTTTGAGAATGACACAAATATTATATTTTCACATGATCTGCTGCCCTCTGGTTTTTATGTGTGTTTGACAGATGTTTTTATCACAGACAGAAATATAATAATTGCAAACATATGAGTAACAAAAGCTTATATTGACAGTTAGAATGAGTTAATGCAGCAAGTCAATATTTGCAGTGTTGACCCTTCTTCTTCAGGACCTCTGCAATTCTCCCTGGCATGCTCTCAATCAACTTCTGGACCAAATCCTGACTGATAGCAGTCCATTCTTGCACAATCAATGCTTTCATTTTGTCAGAATTTTTAGGTTTTCGTTTGTCCACCCGTCTCTTGATGATTGACCACAAGTTCTCAATGGGATTAAGATCTGGGGAGTTTCCAGGCCATGGACCCAAAATCTCTATGTTTTGTTCCCTGAGCCATTTAGTTATCACCTTTGCTTTATGGCAAGGTGCTCCATCATGCTGGAAAAGGCATTGGTGATCGCCAAACTGCTCTTGGAGGGTTGGGAGAAGTTGCTCTTGGAGGACATTCTGGTACCATTCTTTATTCATGGCTGTGTTTTTAGGCAAGACTGTGAGAGAGTTGATTCCCTTGGCTGAGAAGCAACCCCACACATGAATGGTTTCAGGATGCTTAACAGTTGGCATGAGACAAGACTGGTGGTGGTGCTCACCTTGTCTTCTCCGAATGAGGCGTTTTCCTGATGTCCCAAACAATCGAAAAGGGGATTCATCAGAGAAAATAACTTTACCCCAGTCCTCAGCAGTCCACTGCCTGTACCTTTTGCAGAATATCAGTCTGTCCATGATGTTTTTTCTGGAGAGAAGTGGCTTCTTTGCTGCCCTCCTTGAGACCAGGCCTTGCTCCAAGAGTCTCCGCCTCACAGTGTGTGCAGATGCACTCACACCTGCCTGCTGCCATTCCTGAGCAAGCTCTGCACTGCTGGTAGCCCGATCCCGCAACTGAAACACTTTTCAGAGACGGTCCTGGTGCTTGCTAGTCTTTCTTGGGCGCCCTGAAGCCTTTTTGGCAACAATGGAACCTCTCTCCTTGAAGTTCTTGATGATTAGATAGATTGTTGACTGAGGTGCAATCTTTCTAGCTGCAATACTCTTCCCTGTTAGGCCACTTTTGTGCATTGCAATGATGACTGCACGTGTTTCTTTAGAGATAACCATGGTTAACAGAAGAGAAACAATGATGCCAAGCACCAGCCTCCTTTTAAAGTGTCCAGTGGTGTCATTCTTACTTAATCATGACAGATTGATCTCCAGCCATGTCCTCATCAACACCCACACCTGCGTTAATGGAACAATCACTGAAAAGAGGTTAGCTGGTCCTTTTAAGGCAAGGCTGCAATGATGTTGAAATGTGTTTTGGGGGATAAAGTTCATTTTCTAGCCAAATATTGACTTTGCAAGTAAATGCTGTTAAGCTGATCACTCTTTATAACATTCTGGAGTATATGCAAATTGCCATTAGAAAAAGTGAAGCAGTAGACTTTGTAAAAATTAATATTTGTGTCATTCTCAAAACTTTTGGCCATGACTGTATACTGAATACACACAGCCCTTTATCACTAAGTAGAATATTATTGTGCCCCAAATACCGAACACACTGCTCTTTATCACAAATTAGAATAGTATTGTGCCCTGTATACTGTACACACACGCCGTTTATCACTAAGTAGAATAGTTATTGGTGCCTTGTATACTGAATACACACAGCCCTTTATCACTAAGTAGAATAGTATTGTGCCCTGTATACTGAATACACACTGCCCTTTATCACTAAGTAGAATATTATTGTGCCCCGTATACACACAGCTGTTTATCACTAAGGAGAATATTATTGCAAATAGAATATTATTACGAACAAGAATTGCATCGTGCCCCGTATACTTTTCAAAGGGTGTTTAACATTTCAGAATTGCATAACGACAGGAGCTGACGCTTGAAAACAAGCAGTCATTTATATTGCAGGTGTTGTATCCTGGTATCAATCATCAGTTGAGGGCGAGGTTTGTGTCTGTCATCACTCATTGCTTGGGATCCTGGAAGGTTTGGCACTACTAGAAGACACACCTTTCCAACTATTAGTATTAAATGCTCTGATCATTCTTGTACAATCCTGAATGGAAGTCTGTATTTGCATTCAAGGTAATGAAAGGAATTGCAGATTCCATTCTGCAGTGCTTTAGGATTGAAAGAGACAATAATGTTTCTTACATGTTCTGTTGAACAGTATGGTGAGGATCTGCTACTATCTAACACTTTTGTTACACCTCATATAAACCCCACTTCAAAGCGCAGTGATCTTGATTTCTGTTTATCTCTGTTCAGTGCATTGATGCCTCCCATAGGATGTTACACAGATACAGCCAGTTACTAAGTGTCTGTTTAATATAGGAAGCCTGCCTTTATGGAGGAACTTTCACTAAAGTTTTCATGTTGAACTAGACAGTACAACAGAGGTGATTGTGCTATGAGAGAAGGATAGCTGATAGAAGGATTTGTAATGTTGTGCAGCTAAACTCCGCTGTGCTGCCTCTCCCCTACACAGACTACCTGGTCCTTTTATGAAAAATGTGTCATCTGTGCTATAATCCTAGCACTTTCTGCAGGAGGTTAGACAAGGAGATCATGCCTGTCATTGCATCTCACACAGTGAGAAACCTCTATAGTGGGGGCGTGGTCTTCTTTATCCTGGTTTTGCTGCTTGCTTATGATTGATTAGCATCATACTGGGAGAAGCACACTCCCAGATAACTTTTAGGCTATGTGCCTATGTTGCAGAAATGCTCCGTAATTGTACGGAGCATTTGCGCAACTCCCTGCCGCATATATAATGCATGCGTAATTCGCATGCTTTATCCCGCAAAACACAAGCGTTTTGCAAGCGTTTTTAGCTTACAGAATGCTCGCGCTTTTCCAACAGGAAAGATGTATATCTTTGTACCGTGTTAGCCAGTAGATAGAAAAATATTTAGAATTAAGAGTCCTCAGTGGTTGACACCTTTTAATGGCTAACTGAAAAGATGGTAACAAATTGCAAGCTTTCGAGACTACTCGGGTCTCTTCATCAGGCAAAGACTAATACAACATCTGAAGAATCACATATTTATCATATATTTATATGTATAAATATGTGATTCTTCAGATGTTGTATTAGTCTTTGCCTGATGAAGAGACCCGAGTACTCTCGAAAGCTTGCAATTTGTTACCATCTTTTCAGTTAGCCATTAAAAGGTGTCAGCCACTGAGGACTCTCAATTCTAAATATTTTTTGCGCTTTTCCAAGTGATTCGAAGCATCGCTTGGAAAAGTGATTGACAGGTTGGTCACACTTGTCAAGCATAGTGCTTCACAAGTGAGACCAACTTTTTACAACTGATGAATGTTAAAAATAATAAAAAAAAAATTAAAAATATGTATATACTTACTCTCTGTCGGCCCCCGGAGTCCTCCCGCTCCTCAGCGGTGCAGCATCACAAAGGTCATTCTCGCTAAGCACGCCTGGGAACGGAACTGGCCCTGCGCCGCTGAGGAGCAGGAGGAGTCCGGAGGCCGACAGAGGGTAAGTATATACATATTTTTATTTTATTTCTATTTCTTACAGGAATATGGTTCCCAGGGCCTGGAGGAGAGTCTCCTCTCCTCCAGGCCCTGAGTACCAACTGCACATGAAGCGCTCACTTTACGCATGGTTGGCATAGCCACATGCGTAAAGTGAGTGTTTCAATGCAATCCTATGGCGGCGTAACCGCCGCAATTACGCAAAAATAATGAACATGCTGCTTTTTTTAACGCGATGCGATTACGCTCCGCAAAAATACGCAGCATTAGCACAGCAATTGCATAATCCCATAGGATTGCATGGGATGCGTTTTGTTAGCGTAAAAACGCGGCACAAATGCTTAAACGCAACGTGGGCACAAAGCCTTAAGTCTAAGTGGGTATTGACTCATTAGTTGCCAAATACTTTGATTGCTAATATTTCCGCAATGGTGAAGCAAAAATAATCCAAAACACTTAATTGCAGTCTGCAGCCACTATTACATCCAGTGTCTTGTTCAGCATGAAAATTTGGTGAAAGGTTCTCTTTAACAATTGGATTTGCGTGTCTACTTAATTATTCACATCACTTCCAGGGGTACATTTTATATGCGGTCATTGGCTGCTGCTGTGATTCTTCATGCTGACTTACAGCTACTACAAGTAATGCTCTTAGGGTGAAACTATGCAAAATAGGTCTTGTCCTGATGAGGTCTGGTGTGACCTCGAAATGCGTTGACTTTTAAACCTGTTTAAATAAAATTAATTTTATTTCACCTACATTTTGCCATCAGCAGCGCATGAGTGATACCTCCGTCTTCATCTCCATATGCACAGTTGTTTCGTTGACCAGTATCTGTGCAGCAGCTGTTGTGTGCCTGTTACACTGACCTTTTTAGGTTGCTGAATGGCAACATGAATCTCCCATTTTTCTGCCACCCCATTGTCACCGAGAAGACCCTATTGTTTTTTTCTTTCCCAGTTTCTCCCTTCCGTTATTGGTCTGCTGGAGGTTATTTTGCAGGGCTCTGGCAGTGCTCCTCCTGTTCCTCCTTGCACAAAGGAGTAGGTAGCGGTCCTGATGCTGGGTTGTTGCCCTTCTGTGACTCCCTCCACGTGTCCTGGTGTACTGGCATGTCTGCTAGTTTCTTCTCCATGCTCTGAACACTGGGCTGACAGACACATCTACTCTTCTTGCCACAGCTTGCATTGATGTGCCATCCTGAATGGGCTGCACTACTTGAGCAAGGTGTGTGGGTTGTACAGTCATGGCCAAAAGTTTTGAGAATGACACAAATATTAATTTTTACAAAGTCTACTGCTTCACTTTTTCTAATGGCAATTTGCATATACTCCAGAATGTTATAAAGAGTGATCAGCTTAACAGCAATTACTTGCAAAGTCAATATTTGGCTAGAAAATGAACTTTATCCCCCAAAACACATTTCAACATCATTGCAGCCCTGCCTTAAAAGGACCAGCTAACCTCTTTTCAGTGATTGCTCCATTAACACAGGTGTGGGTGTTGATGAGGACATGGCTGGAGATCAATCTGTCATGATTAAGTAAGAATGACACCACTGGACACTTTAAAAGGAGGCTGGTGCTTGGCATCATTGTTTCTCTTCTGTTAACCATGGTTATCTCTAAAGAAACACATGCAGTCATCATTGCAATGCACAAAAATGGCCTAACAGGGAAGAGTATCGCAGCTAGAAAGATTGCACCTCAGTCAACAATCTATCGCATCATCAAGAACTTCAAGGAGAGAGGTTCCATTGTTGCCAAAAAGGCTTCAGGGCGCCCAAGGAAGACCAGCAAGCGCCAGGACCGTCTCTTAAAAGTGTTTCAGCTGCGGGATCGGGCTACCAGCAGTGCAGAGCTTGCTCAGGAATGGCAGCAGGCAGGTGTGAGTGCATCTGCACGCACTGTGAGGCGGAGACTCTTGGAGCAAGGCCTGGTCTCAAGGAGGGCAGCAAAGAAGCCACTTCTCTCCAGAAAAAACATCATGGACAGACTGATATTCTGCAAAAGGTACAGGCAGTGGACTGCTGAGGACTGGGGTAAAGTTATTTTCTCTGATGAATCCCCTTTTCGATTGCTTGGGACATCAGTTAAAACGCCTCATTCGGAGAAGACAAGGTGAGCGCTACCACCAGTCTTGTCTCATGCCAACTGTTAAGCATCCTGAAACCATTCATGTGTGGGGTTGCTTCTCAGCCAAGGGAATCGGCTCTCTCACAGTCTTGCCTAAAAACACAGCCATGAATAAAGAATGGTACCAGAATGTCCTCCAAGAGCAACTTCTCCCAACCCTCCAAGAGCAGTTTGGCGATCAACAATGCCTTTTCCAGCATGGTGAAGCACCTTGCCATAAAGCAAAGGTGATAACTAAATGGCTCAGGGAACAAAACATAGAGATTTTGGGTCCATGGCCTGGAAACTCCCCAGATCTTAATCCCATTGATAACTTGTGGTCAATCATCAAGAGACGGGTGGACAAACGAAAACCTAAAAATTCTGACAAAATGAAAGCATTGATTGTGTAAGAATGGACTGCTATCAGTCAGGATTTGGTCCAGAAGTTGATTGAGAGCATGGCAGGGAGAATTGCAGAGGTCCTGAAGAAGAAGGTTCAACCCTGCAAATATTGACTTGCTGCATTAACTCATTCTAACTGTCAATATAAGCTTTTGATACTCATATGTTTGCAATTATTATATTTCTGTCTGTGATAAAAACATCTGTCAAACACACATAAAAACCAGAGGGCAGCAGATCATGTGAAAATATAATATTTGTGTCATTCTCAAAACTTTTGGCCATGACTGTACTTAGACACTGCCTCATGACAAAATGCAAAAGTGTCCTAAACAGCCAAAAATGATGAGAATAGAACCTCTCCTTTTATAGGGGTTGTCTTCCTAATTTTTTATAATTTCTACCTATTGTCTGTTCTATTTGCACAATAGCAGGAGAAATTGATTCACAATCGGTGTTGTTTCATAACTGGACAGGTAGATTTCACAGAAGTGTGATTGACTTGGAGTTACATTGTGTTGTTTAAGGGTATGTGCACACGTTGCGGATTCGCCTATGGAATTTTCTGCGCAGATTCTTCCTCTCTTGGCAGAAAACACAGTTAAAAATTTGATGCGGATTTTCATGCGGATTTGTATGCGTTTTTGTAAGCTAAATAAACATATATTATTTAACAGAAAAAAAAGAATTGTGATGTAATTTTCTTGTCCAAACTCTTCTTTTACATACTCCATTGAAGACCATAATATCATCACATACCATGTTCAAATATAATGTTTACACACATAAAAACAAATATACGGTAAGTGAATATTTATATATCTATCTATAGATAGATAATACCAAGCCCGATGTTTATGTACCATTTTATGTTCATTACTAAAGAGTTAAATAAAGACACGCACACTGCGGTGCCGCAAGTGACAGCATGAACTCCAGTGAACTCTAGGCAGCGGAGTGATGCACTGCGGAGGATTACTTCCTGTCGCTGAATCACCGGAGGCCCTGTAGACCAGTCACATCTCCCAATGTGACTGCTGTATACGGGAGATCGTCGTGGGACACTTGTTATTAAATGCCTTACATCGGAACAGGAGTGTTTGTGTTATTTTTATTTTTTTTTGCATGAGATCGAAGGCGTCTGGGATCAGCTGTTTTAGTATGAAGGTTTGCTTTTTTTTTTTTATCTTTTTACTATTGAACACACTTGCCGGTTGATGGGACTGCTATCCCATCATCGGCTAATGCTGTCACTATTCTATGTGACAGCAGACATAGCCGAATGGGACTAGTAGTCCCAGCGGATGATGACTGCCTACACACACACGCATATCTTCTCCGCTCACACATAGTCTCCGCCCACACACGCATTCTCCGCCCACACACTTCCTTTCTGCAGTGTTTTTTGCACGCACATCCTCAGCAAATCGGCAAATCTTTTTACAACTGCGGTTTTGCTGCGGATTTGACTGACTCAATGAGTGCAGAAACGCTGCAGATCCGCAAAAAGAATTGACATGCTGCGGAAAATAAAACGCTGCGAATCCGTGCACATTTTTCCGCAGCATGTGCACACCAATTCTGGTTTCCCATAGATTAACATTGGCTGGGCACTACATTGCGGATTTGGTGCAATTCCGCAAGTTCAAAAACGCTGCGGATCCGCAACGAAATCCGCAACGTGTGCACATAGCCTAAGTGTTCAGTTTATTTTTTTGACCAGTGAATACTGGATGCTCTTCACTATCCCTTTGACCCTTCATTACTTTACTGGGGTTTATACTGCCACATGAGCCAGCAGCCATGTGATATGTGGCTACAGGCAGGTAAATTCCACTGAATCACTGACTTGAATGTCTTTGATACCTACTGTCTATTCTAAGGCCCCCATAAACATAAGATTAATAATCCAAATCTTAGAATTTGGTGAGACCAACTGACCATTTTAATGTGTATGGGGTCCTTCTAACATTTTCTCATTTCTCTGTAGAGAATCTGTGAATGTAAGGGGAATATGCCTCCATCATTGTAACACTACCAGGTACTGCAGATCAACTCATACTGAAATGTATAGGAGCCGGTGTGTAGTATCCAGGTGTGTGAATCTGTGGGGTCCTATTCCAAACAAAGGTGGTTTATAGGGGTGCTAGGTGTCAACCCCCAACAATCTAATTTGATAGTAGTCGGAAACGCCTTTAATTAAGGAACTGCTTTGAGCAGTAACAGTGGTTTTACTCTGGCTGTTGTTGCTTTTCTTAGCGATGAAACAGAATCCAGGACTTGTATGACTAAAGCAGACAAAACTTCTCCTTTGTCGTCATTGTTAGGAAGATTTGTTATGTCTGTAACCAGTGTTAGTAACTCATTTTCTGCATGCAACCTGGACCAATAAAATCCACAGACCCATTTTGTCAGGACCATATTAACGGCTTTCTGTCATTCAGTAGTATGGGGGCACTTTTACACATTTAGACCATGTCCCCACAATGAGCTTTTCGTGCGTTTTTGACACATCTAAAATGGAGCGTCTTAATGATCTAGAAAAGTAGATGGATTTTATAGAAATCTTATGCCCACTGGGCTTCTTTTTAAAGCAACATAAACTGACTTGAGGTGCATTTTTCAAATCCGCAACATGTCAATTTCTCTTGCGGGTACGCTGAATTTTCTGTGCAGATTTTCCCCACAGTCTTTCATTAGATGCAGAAAATCTTCTGCGAAAAAAACGCACGCGTTTAGTGCGTTTCCGCAGTGGAAAAGCAAAGTGTCAAAACACAATAAAAATACGTTAACCTAATTTAAATAATTGATGCAGAAATTCTGCAACATCAGAGACGCACTAATAACAACTTGTGCTTAGTTGTAAAGCTGCAATAGTGGAGTTAAGGTTTGTTTACATGGGCCGTCCGATAGCATGATACGACTGCTGTTGGGTAAACTTTAACCGATCGTGATTGTTTAAATGCTGGTTAACACACAAGCAGACCAAAATAAAAGGTGCGCACTGAGCGAGCTACAGTTGTGCTCAAAAGTTTATGTACCCCGGCAGAATTTTTTTTTTCTTGGCCTTTTTTCAGAGAATATGAATGAAAACACCTAAACTTTTTTTTCACTCATGGTTAGTGGTTGGGTGAAGCCATTTATTGTCAAACTACTGTGTTTTCTCTTTTTAAATCATAATGACAATCCAAAACATCCAAATGACCCTGATCAAAAGTTTACATGCCCTGGTGATTTTGGCCTGATAACATGCACAGAATTTGACACAAAAGGGTTTGACTGGCTACTAAAGGTAACATCCTCACCTGTGACCTGTTTGCTTGTAATCAGTGTGTGTGTGTAATCCGTGTGTAATCAGTGAGTGAGTTTCTGGGATCTAGACAGACTCTTGCGTCTTTCATCCAGCCACTGACATTTCTGAATTGTGAGTCATTGGGAAAGCAAAAGAATTGTCAACGGATCTACGGGAAAAGGTAGTTGAACTGTATAAAACAGGAAAGGGATACAAAAAGATATCCAAAGAATTGATAATGCCAGTCAGCAGCATTTAAACAGTGATTAACAAATGGAAAATCAGGGGTTCTGTAAAAACAAACCCACTGTCAGGTAGACCAACAAAAATTTCGTCCACAACTGCCAGGAAAATTGTTCGGGATGCAAAGAAAAACCCACAAATAACAGCTGAAATACTGGACTCTCTGAAAACTAGCGGTGTGGCTGTTTCAAGATGCACAATAAGGCACTTGAGGAAAAATGCGCTGCATGATCGAGTCGCCAGAAGAAAGCCATTACTGCGTAAATGCCACAAAGTATCTGCCTATCATGCGCAAAACGCACAGAGACAAGCCTCAAAACTTCTGGAACAAGGTAATTTGGAGTAATGAGACCAAAATTGAACTATTTGGCCACAACCGTAAACATTACATTTGGAGAGAGGTCAACAAGGCCTATGATGAAAGGAACACCATTCCTACTGTAAAGCATGGAGGTGGATCGCTGTTATGGGATGTGTGAGCTACAAAAGCACAGGAAACTTGGTCAAAGTTGAAGGAAAATGAATGCAGCACGTTATCAGCAAATACTGCTGTGCATGGGACGTAATAGATGTTCCAACATGACAACGATCCAAAATACAAGGCCAAGTCGACCTGTCATTGGCTGCAGCAGAACAAAGTGAAGGTACTGGAGTGGCCATCTCAGTCTCCTGACCTCAGTATCGTTGAGCCACTCTGGGGAGATCTCAAGTGCGCAGTTCATGCTAGACAGCCCAGGAATTTACAGGAAGTGGAAGCTTTTTGCCAAGAACAGTGTGCATCTTTACCATCTGAGAAAATAAAGAACCTCATCCACAACTACCACAAAAGATTTCAAGCTGTCACTACACGTGGGCAAGGGGGCAATACACGGTATTAAGAAATGGGGTATGTGAACTTTTGATCAGTCGTTTGGATGTTTTGGGTTGTCATTATAATTTAAGAAGAGAAAACACAGTAGTTAGACAATAAATGGCTTCACCCAACCACTAACCATGAGAGGAGAAAAAGTTTTGGTGTTAATCATGTTCTCTGGAAAAAGGCCAAGAAAGCAAAAATTCTGCCGGGGTATGTAAACTTTTGAGCACAACTGTACATTCCCCAATATATCACTCAATGAACAAATGCTTTGTTTATCAAATGATCAGCAGCCTGTTTACATGGCAAGATAATTGTGAAATGAGACTTATAAAAAGACTCATTCACGATTATCTTGCAGTGTTAAGGGCCCGTCTCACATAGCGATATCGCTACCGAGATCGGTGCTGAGTCACTAGTTTTGTGACGCAGCACCGAGCTCACCAGCGATATCGCTGTGTGTGACATTCAGCGACGATCAGCCCCCCTGCTGGGTATCTTTGATCGTCGCTGAAATGTCAGGACATTTTTTTGATCGCTGGTCTCCCGCTGACAGGCACGCATCGCTGCGTGTGACAGGCGGGAGACCAGCGATCCGCTGGTAACCAAGGTACACAGCGGGTTTCCAGGCGCGGGGCTGTGCCTAGAAACCCGCTGTGTACCTTGAATACCAGCGCCCTGATGCAGGGAGCTGGTATCCAAGGTACACAACGGGTTTCCAGGCACCGCGCAGCGCTTGGAAACCCGCTGTGTACCTTGGATACCAGCTCCCTGCATCAGCGCGCTGGTATCCAAGGTACACTGCGGGTAACTAAGCGATGTTACCCGCAGTGTCGCTGTCCCAGATCGCTGCCTGAGCTGCCTGTTTGGCAGCTCAGCAGCGATCATGTAGCGATACACCAGCGATCCTGACAAGTGCATATCGTTGTCGGGATCGCTGGTGTATCGTTTATGTGAGACCCAGCCTTAAATGCTCCTTCAGACTGAGCTCATGATTGAGAGCTCTAGCAGAGCTGCTGCAGATAGTGATTTTATCAAAATGGCATTACAGTCTGTCCGTATTTAATGGAACCTCAGAAAAAATAACACTATTAAGCTGCAGATATGAGGGTAACCTGCAGGATAACAGTGTTATTATGCTGTCCGGTGCCTGCATGCAGCCAAATGCAGCGGAAAAAGGATCTTTTTTTCTCCCCGCCATCATTCGGTATCGGTCATAGGGTAGGTTCAGTCACCAAGTATACAGCGCAGCCGCTGCAACTGCATCGGGGACGCGGTTACATCGGCTGCTCTGTATACTCGGACGCGTGACTGAAGCTGTGCCGCCCCGCCGATATGACTGAATGCTGGTGGGGAGAATAAAGTTCCCTTCATCCCCGCTGCATTTGGTGCGTGCAAGCTCTGGGCAGCACCATAACGCTGTTAACCTGCAGGTTTCCCCCATATCTGCAGGTTAAGTGTTATTCCTTGATGACAGGTACTTTTTAATGCCGCCTTCATGAGGAAGTATAGACCTTGTGACATATTCCTCTTAATTTGGGCCAGCATCACCAACCTCATATTGTCAGCAGGTCTGACCTGCTGGTTCTGTGGTTGTCGCCCAGCTTTCCACAACATTTTGAAGACCTCTCGGACTCCTTCATGCTGTGTTAGTTTTAAACCAGCTTTCTTAGAATCAGGTTGAAGACGTGTTTTTTTAAATTTTTTTATATAGTTTACTTGTGGAATCACATTTGATTTTTTTTTTGTTAAAAAATTCAGGAAACCATAGATTGTAAAAGCAATACAATAGCCACTTGTTTCTTTTTCAGTCTTTGAGTGATTTTACCCAACAAACCTTTAAATTGAGGTGGCAGCACTAAAATGTGTTCAAAGGAATGTATTCTGTATATTCTGTAAGCGCTGATGCTGGGTGATACCCTCTGAGGGTGACAGTCCCCGGTGTCTGCCTCAGAGGAAACAATGGCAGGTTACCACTGACTTATTCTAATGGATAGGAAAGAAGGAGGTGGGTAACCTTGGGAGGAGGTCACACGGATCCTGGAATTCGTCTTTAGTACTGCCATGAGTAGATAAGATTACCCGCTGGGTGGAGCTGCTCCTATTATTGCAAGCTTCCTTTTTTCTTTCCAATTTGAAGTGATTTGTCCGGTTTATGTCTCCAATGTTACATTGGACTGAATATATCTGCGCTAAGCAAGATCCGGCAGGCTGAATACTGTCATATTAAAGTGTATTTATGCCTTTCTTACATTCCTTGTTTTTTCCTTTTTCTAGGTCTGCAGAAATATGCATCAGTTTTACACCACTTTGGAGTTAATGAGCAGGAAATACGGGTAAAATCGCTGATCATCTGTCAGAACTTGGTTTTCCCAGTGCCTGAAGAGTCGGGGCAGGTAAGCAGAGTCTCATAATGAGTAATACTTTTAATATTCTGCCATTTATACATTGAAGGGAACCTGTTACGTTGTACCTGCTGTCTGATCTGTGCACAGCACCGGTATAAAGGTGAGGAGCTGAGCAGAATATCGGTTTGTTGGAAAAGAATGAGTATAACTTGCATTTACTCGTTGAAAGGCCTGGTGTTAGTACGTCTAGGAGTCCAGTAGGTGATCCCACTATTGCATGTATAGTCATACAGGGAAGACTGGGAAACATTAAATTGTTAGTGACTTAGGTCAAGTCATTTGCAAGAATAGTTATGTCCTTGACCAACTTAACAGCTCATTCAGCCATCCGTGCAAATCGGTCCAAGATTGGACCGCGGATCTCCCCACCTGGGTATGACCGCTTCATAGAAATGGCTCCTGGTTTTAGGTATTTTTCTTAGAAATGTGTCTGTTAAAATAAGTGCCGCATTTTGCAGATTATAAGACTCATTGGTGTATAACATGCACCCCATATTTTAGGGATGAAAATTTTTTTATAATGGTGCGTGTTTTAATCCAGTTTTCTGGTATCTTACATGGGGCAGTGGTGGTGAAGCCGAGTCCTAGGTGGAAGGGTCGCTGCAGGGGGTTCAAGAGATTCTGCGGGCTCCAGGCTGATAGGACGTGGTGTTCGGCAGCAGGAGTTGGGCCATGGCTGGGAATCTCAGGCTGGTACGACAGTGTTCAGTGGTGCAGGGGCTCCACGAACATTTTGTGGCAGCCCGGTTCCCTGCAAGTTCCCTACTTTCTAATGCGGTGCACTCCGGGATCATGGGCGCCGGAGGCCACACATGCACAATTGACCTCTCTGGAGCTGAGATCTCTGTGCCGAAATGTCAATTTGCGCATGCGCCGCCTCCTGTGAGTATTTTCCCAGAGCCCTCTGCATAGAAAAGTATGGAAAGTGCGGGACTACGGGCTGACACAAAATGGTGGCGGAGCCCCCGCACCGCCAAACACCACTTCGTACCACAGAAATTAAAATAAAAGGTCGAGTTGCAAAGAAATCCATTTTAAAATTCCATTTTACTAATACCAAAGTTTAAAAAACCAAAAGGTTGAAAGCAGAAAATGTCATGTGGGAGATGCTGTTGTGGCGACAAACAGTAGTAATAACGGGGAGAAATTTATATAAAAATTTTTTTTAATCAGAAAAGATTTTAATAGAGCTGTGACATCATATATTTCTCCATGTCCTTATTAGACACCAAAATCAAGGTGTTTGACAGAGACAATGCTGTATTACACTATATCTATATATACTGTATATAAAACTCAAGATCTGTAGTAGCCCGCTCTATACAAATCCACAGTTCTCGCCCGATTTGGGTGAAATTTGGCACGCCCCCTCTCCACCCACAGGAGCAGAATACTGCGCACGTTACATCTTGCTAGCATCCCCCTGTCATGAGATTGGGGCCCCCGAAGTTAGGCCCTATACATATAATGAAGAAATGTGAAGGTGAAAGTAAAAGTGCTGAGGGGAAAACAGTTGTGACTTAGGGCCCCGTCACACATAGCGACACACCAGCGATCAACAATGATATGAACTTGTCAGGATCGCTGGTGTGTCGCTACATGATCGCTGGTGAGCTACTAAACAGGCAGCTCTCAGCAGCGATCAGGACATCGACTATGCGGGTAACAAGCGATGCATGTCGCTTAGTTACCTGCAGTGTACCTTAGATACCAGCGCGCTGGTGCAGGGAGCTGGTAACCAAGGTACACGTCGGGTTTCTAGGTGCCGAGCGGCGCCTAGAAACTCGATGTGTACCTTGGTTGCCAGCTCCACTCGCTGATTGCTGGTCTCCCGCCTGCCACACACAGCGATACGTTCTGGCCAGCGGGAGACCAACGATCAAAAAAATGTCCAGGACATTCAGCGACGATCAGCGATACCCAGCAGGGGGGCTGATTGTCGCTGCGTTTCACACATAGCGATATCGCTGGGGAGATCGCTGTTGCGTCACAAAACTAGTGACTCAGCAGCAATCTCGCTAGCGATCTCGCTATGTGAGGTGGGGGCTTTACAGGGACAGATTATAGCGACGGTGCCAAAGAGTCACTGCTAAAGGGGCCACACCACCACACACAACACACAAACATTTCACAAACACCATACAAACATCACACAGACAACACACGCCAAACACAACACCACACAAATGCCACACCACACCCAACACCCACACCAGACCACTCTAGACACACAACACAAACACCACCCCATAAATACCACACACACACACGCACACAAGGACCACACACATGCAAACACACTCAGGTGGATGACCCCCCGCACACGGATGAACAGAGCACCTGCGTACTCACACACACCATGTACACTTGCCCTGCGCACGCACAAACACATGGATCACACGAGCTTTCATCACTGAAGCTGCTGAGGTAAAGTGTGTGCAAGCAGCCTTACTGAGCAGCAATATTGGTCCGGCAAAAAATGCCTCATAGTAAGATTGTCATTATTGCTTACTATACAGGAAGCTTTCATCACTGAAGCTGCTGAGGTAAATTATCTCAACATGAACAATTATATCAAACAGCATAAAGTGAATTCACACAAATGTTTATGAATATTCCAGACAAAGATTATAGTATACAATAACCGCCATATTTAATAATTCATTAGTTATGTGAAACAAATTTTTACAGGCATGCAGGATATCCATAATAACAGACCATATATCAGTTTGTGCACATGTATAGGAAATCTGAAAGGAAAGGTTGGCGACAGCATATCATACACATACAGACACAAATATGTACATACATAAATATTCATATTAGAAACAACACATGCAGGAAGGGATACAGTTACCGACATGCCTACAAATATATGGGCCCATAACTGAATCAAGCCTTGAAGGTCATTGAGCAGTGTGAGAGTTGTGCTACGTGCCCACCATCAGGAATAGTTGCATTTTGGACTCTAATGTATTTTCACTGCGTTCTAATAAACGCATGTGTTTTAGTTACTATGCGGATTTGCTACATCTAATGACAGTCTGCAGATATTAACATGCTGCGTCTCGTAAACCCGCACCGCGGATGAGTTTATGTAGTGTTAAAAAGAAACACAGGGGGCACAAGATTTCTATAAATCTATAAATTTCTATAAATCCCATCCACTGCCCTTGTAATGTAGGACGCAGCATTTTGGACGCAGCACTGCTATTCCTGATCATGGGCACACAGCTTTAGATCGGAAGGGTTCTCTTGAAGAAATAAGTGTCTAAATGTGACAGACGATTAAAATACATAGATTAGTTTGTCTCCTGGTCCGGACCATATGTCCGACCCTATGAGACCCTACAGGTGAGCAATGTAATAATGCGGAGCACTGTCCCCCATATCAGCCTGTCATCCCTGGTTATATAGCATCAGCTATTAGAGATGTGGAGAGAAGAGGTTACTATTTTGTGATCCACTCCTCCTTTGCTTAGTTTATTTAATTATAGGATTATTATTTGGCATTGCGTGATTAGCAACTTGTACATATAAGCGGGGATGTGTTTGCTATTTGGCGGATGTTGCTCTTATGTAGGGACCTTTTAAGGACAAAGTATGGACAGAACCAATCTCTATTTTCTCCTTCGTCTCATTGGGGGACACAGGACTGTGGGTGTATGCTACTGCCGCTAGGAGGCTGACACTAAGTAAACATAAAAAAAGGTTAGCTCCTCCTCCGCCGTATACACCTCAGCACTGGCCGCAGACAAACCCAGTTCATGCTTAGTGTCTGATGGAGGCACACGTCTGGTTTCTTCCAGACCATTTTTTTTTTTTTTTTCTCTACTTTCCCACGAAGATGTGACAGGGGCGACGGACCCTTTTGAAGGGGTCCGATCTCCCCAAACCATCAACGGGCGAGCACGTGGAGTAAAGCCTCCACGTATCCTTTCCCGCAACGTGGGACACGAGTGCCGGACTCAGCCCTGACCACCCTAGGGTATTGAAACCCTAGGCTGTACAGAGGCAGAAAATAGTCCGTGCGGCCCCCACTGCACCACCAAGGCAAGACCGCGGTGCTGCAAGGAGGCGGACGGTCCCTCTCCTCACCCCCTGAAGGGGTGATGGAGTTAGGGTGCCTGCACCGTCCTCACCCCTTTTTTTCTGTGAAGCCCCTCTCTAACCTGAGACTGCGGCTGAGAGACGCTGGGACCTTTTTTCCTACGTATGCTCCAGTGGATCACGGCCGGGAACCCACCTTTAATCCGGGATCGTCGGTCGTGGAGGTAGTTGGAGCAAAGGGAGGATTCAGGAGCAGCGCGTCCAAAGCAAAAGCGGGGGATTCAGCCTGGCTTCAGCCAGGAATCAGGCAAGTCCATGGCTGAGCTCCCCATACCCCCACCCCCGTATCCGGCGGCCCGCTCTCCGACCACAGGGCGGCCGCCGCCAAAAATTTACCTCCCGGCTTCAGGCCGGCGCTAGGCCGCGGGCGGAAATCTAGCCCCCGGCTTTTGCCGAGGGTCAGGCAGCGCGGGGGGTAATTCGGCGTCCCAGAGGATGGGCGCGTTCTCGGGCTCCTCCCCCCAGCAGCGGCACTTCCGGCGGGCCCGCCCCCCTGAACCCAAGCGGCCGCCGCCGAAAATTTAGGCCGCGGCTTCGGCCAGCGCTAGGCCGCGGCCTGAAATTTAGCCCCCGGCTTCGGCCGGAGACTAGGCCGCGGCTGGAAATCGGGTCCCCGGTTTCGGCCGGCGCTAGGCCGCGCCCCGCGACCCCTCCCCCTAGGGCTCGGCTATTTAGGAACGCCTCCCTGAAAGGGGAGCGCGTTTTTTGGAAGTCTGGAGCTTCCGTTTTCCCTTTTACGCCACACGGTCCAGCAAGTGAGGTGGAAAATCATTAAAGGACGTTCGGGGAACAGGACTGGGGTAAGTGCTACTACCTCCAGCCTGGTTGCTCCGCTTTGCCGCGCTCCGCTCCGCTACTACCCGCACCGCCACATCCAAATTATTCTGACAGGAGGAAATCTGTGACAGATCCAGTATGTCCAGAAGGGCTAAGACCCACACGGTGCTCTATACTGCATGCATTGCCTGTAGATCCCCTTTTCCGCACGCCCAGACTAATCGGGTCTGCAAAGCCTGTGACTCCGAACGGGCTCAGGAGTCCTTACCTATAAGGCTGTGGTTCCACGGTCCGGAACCACAGCGCTTTGGACGGAGCGGAAATTCAGCTCCGTCTAAGCCCTGCCCCCTTTATGACGCGCGATCTTTCCGGAGGTGTTCAGGACACCTCCGGAAAGAACGCAGGGCTACATAGCCCTGTGTTCTGTTGCGGCGACGCACCGTCGCCGCAATACGCGAGGACATGCTGCGGTCTAAAAAGACGCGCCGCATGTCCGTTTACGCAGGTCTGCCACCTGCGTATTGTTACGCATAGTGGAGACGGGATTTCTTGAAATCCCCTCCACTATGCTGTAACATCTGGACGCTGCGTGTTTGGCGCTGCGCCAGCGCACAGCGCCAAACACGCAGCGTTTCCTGACCGTGGAAACTCACCCTAACCGAGCCTAGTGCGTCAGGTCCTCCGGAATGGGCCTTGTCTCTTTCTCAATCTGTGGCGTCATTAACCAGAGCAATCGAGTCCCTTCAAGCTCCCGATAGGAGCAGGGACAGTGGTTCACCCGGCTTGACTACGCCTCAGGAACCTCCGGCCTGCAGGGGCCGCGCTCTTACCAGGCAGACGCATGGGAAGCGAACCCATACTGCGTCGCCTATGCCGTCCGGGGCCTCGGCATCCTTTAGCTCAGTTTCTCGCTCTCCCTCTCCTTTGGGGGCAAGTGATCAGTATTCAGATTCCGATTCTGAAGGGTCCCTCAATCTAGAGGCACCGAATTGTCAGGAGACAATTGACAGTCTGATTGAAGCTGTCAATCAATCCCTGGGGATAGACGATGAATCCACCTTGGCCTCCGGTCATAAGGTGTCTTTCAAACGAGCCAGACAAACTCATAAGGTTTTTGGTGCTCATCCTGAGTTTGAGGAGCTGGTGCAGCGCCACCGAGAAAAACCGGACAAGCGCTTTGCAGGACAAAAGTCCCTTAATACCAGATATCCTTTTGCTCCCGAACTTCTGAAAAAGTGGGCAGAATCTCCTACAGTCGATCCTCCTGTATCGCGTTTAGCGTCTAAAACACTTCTCTCCCTTCCTAACGGTTCCTCGATCAAGGATCCAACGGATCGTCTGGTTGAAAGCTTGGCCCGCTCAGTGTTTGAGGCATCAGGCTCTGCACTCTCTCCTTCTTTTGCAGCGACTTGGGTTGCTAAGGCCATGATATCTTGGTCGGAGTCTCTAAATAGAGCCCTTCACGGTATAGAAGTGCCTTCTGAGGTAACGGAAATCTCCAATCAGATAGCTCTTGCAGGAGATTTTTTAATTAACGCTTCTATGGATGCGGCAAATTGCGTGGCATTAGCTGCAGCTAATGCGATTGCTATCAGGAGAGCTTTGTGGTTGAGAACTTGGCGAGCGGATTCAACCTCAAAGAAATCACTTACGTCCTTACCGTATCAGAGCGGCCGATTATTTGGCGAGAAGTTGGATCAGCTCATATCTGATGCGACGGGAGGAAAGAGCAGCTTCCTTCCTCAGCAGAGGATTAGACAGCCTTTTCGCCGACAGCTTCAGCCTCGCTTTAGGGCCTTTCGTAACCCAGGTTGGGCCGCGCCAGCCACCTCCAGCGGCTCAGGTCGACCTAATCAGGCCAGAGATCGCCAGGTCTCCTACAAGACCAACCCTTTGGGAAGAATGCGATCTCAACAGCCAAGATCTAGAGGGTCTAAACCCCAAAGATATTTGGATAAATGACTGGAGGCAGAATCCGGTCAATTTATCCAGAGTAGGCGGCCGCTTACTCTGGTTTCGCCTCACTTGGCTATCAATTACTCACGACAAGTGGGTCAGGGAGTTAGTTTCCTCGGGGTACAAAATAGAATTCATCAGTCGTCCGTCAAATCGATTTTTTCCCTCGCGTCTTCCCAAAAAAGAATCCCGTGTTCACGCCTTATTCAAGGCGGTCGAATCTCTTCGGCGCAGCGGGGTCATTGTTCCTGTTCCAGAGGTCGAAAGGGGTCAGGGATTTTACTCCAATCTGTTCATAGTGCCCAAGAAGGACGGCTCTGTCAGACCCATTTTGGACCTAAAACGACTGAATCAATTTGTCAGAATTCGACGGTTTCGAATGGAGTCTCTCCGATCGGTTATTGCAGCCATGGAAAAGGGGGAATTTCTAGCATCAATAGACATTCAGGATGCCTATCTCCACATCCCCATATTCCCTCCTCATCCGGTTTTGCATGAGGGTCCTAGGAAGGATGGTGGCAGCGATCGAAGCCATTCCATTTGCCCAGTTCCATCTCCGCTCCCTTCAGCATGCTCTCTTGGCAGTATGGAACGGGAACCCTTACTCGCTCAATTTTCAGTGCCGTCTGTCCCGGCAGGTCAGACAGACGCTTTCGTGGTGGACAAGGGACATCACTCTTCGCCAGGGGCGATATTTTCCTCCAGTCCATTGGCTGACAGTCACAACGGACGCCAGCCTTCTCGGATGGGGAGCAGTGTTTCGTCACTATACAGCTCAGGGGACTTGGTGTCGGCAGGAAGCGACCCTCCCAATCAATATTTTGGAGATCCGAGCTGTTCGGCTGGCTCTGAGGCGTTTTCACCATCATTTGGCGGGCCGCCCTGTCCGAATACAATCGGACAATGCCACAGCGGTGGCATACATAAATCATCAGGGGGGTACCCGCAGCAGGGCAGCCATGCGCGAGGTAGGACACATTCTATCCTGGGCAGAAAGAAATCACTCTGTGATATCAGCGGTCCACATTCCAGGCGAGGAGAACTGGGCAGCGGATTTTCTCAGCCGTCAGGGGATAGCGTCAGGGGAATGGTCGCTACATCCCGAGGTATTCCAGCAGATATGCCTACGCTGGGGAACCCCAGATGTGGACCTGATGGCCTCCAGGATAAACGCCAAGGTGCCCAACTTCGTCTCCCGGTACCGAGATCCGCAGGCAATTGCAGTGGACGCCCTGGTTCTACCATGGAATCAGTTTCATCTTCTATACTTGTTTCCACCAATGGCTCTGCTCCCAAGGGTGATCAGGAAGATCAGGTTAGAGGGGGTCCCAGCGATATTGATCGCTCCGGATTGGCTGCGTCGCTCATGGTACGCAGAGCTGGTACAGTTGCTCAGCGACGCACCCTGGCCAGAATGCGTGGATCTTCTCTCCCAGGGCCCAGTTTACCACCAGAACTCAGCGTCCTGTGTTTGACGGCCTGGCCGTTGAATCTTGGATTCTGACTAGGGCTGGATTCTCCAAAAAGGTCGCCGCCACAATGGCTAGCGCCCGAAAACCCACCTCGGCTCGTATCTACCACGGTACTTGGAAGGTCTTTTTTACATGGTGCAGGGAACATGGTTATTCCCCACTTCACTTTTCAATCCCCAACATTCTGTCATTTCTCCAAGCAGGCTTAGATTCAGGCCTAGCACCAAGTACTCTTAGGCGTCAAATTTCGGCCTTGTCGGTTCTTTTTCAGCGAAGGATCGCATCTAATTTACAGGTCAAGACCTTTATTCAGGGGGTTGTCCATATAGTGCCCCCCTACAAGGCTCCCTTAGATGTTTGGGATCTCAATCTTGTTCTGGGAGTTCTGCAAGAATCTCCTTTTGAGCCTCTTCAGGAGGTTTCCCTGACATACCTTTCCTGGAAGGTGGTGTTTTTAGTGGCCATAACATCCATAAGGCGGGTTTCGGAGCTGGCAGCACTATCCTGCCGAGCTCCGTACTTACTTTTCCACCGTGATAAGGTAGTGCTTAGGCCAGCACCTCCTTTTTTGCCTAAAGTCGTGTCCTCATTTCACATCAATGAGGACATTGTTTTGCCCTCATTTTGCCCAGCTCCGACGCACCGGGTAGAAAAAGCTCTCCATACGCTGGATCTGGTGAGAGCACTCAGGAGATATGTATCTCGGACGGCATCCTTTCGGCAGACGGACACACTGTTTATCCTCCCTGAGGGTCGCAGGAAGGGACTCGCTGCTTCTAGGTCAACTTTAGCCAGATGGATACGGGTAACCATTCAAGAGGCCTACCGCATCAGAGGCGCGGTGGTTCCCGCAGGAATCAGGGCTCACTCCACCAGAGCAGTGGGTGCCTCCTGGGCTCTTCGGCATCAGGCTTCGGCGGAACAGGTTTGTAAGGCGGCAACCTGGTCCAGTTTGCATACTTTTTCAAAACATTATAATGTCCATACTCAGGCGTCAGCGGATGCTAGCCTGGGTAGAAGGATTCTTCAGGGCGCGGTAGCGCACCTATGAGCAATGCCTATGTATAATTGCACTATGGAGTCAGTTTCCCACCCAAGTGGACTGCTTTGGGACGTCCCACAGTCCTGTGTCCCCCAATGAGACGAAGGAGAAATACGGATTTTTGTGTTACTCACCGTAAAATCCTTTTCTCCGAGACGCTCATTGGGGGACACAGCTCCCTCCCTTATAGCCGGATGGCTTTGTTTTCTAAGTTAATTTTATTTGATTGGGTCTATATCAGTAGATTTACTTCTGGATATATTGTACCTGTATTAGCACTGATTTATGTTTTAGCCTCCTACTGCTTTTTGCACTAAACTGGGTTTGTCTGCGGCCAGTGCTGAGGTGTATACGGCGGAGGAGGAGCTAACCTTTTTTTATGTTTACTTAGTGTCAGCCTCCTAGCGGCAGTAGCATACACCCACAGTCCTGTGTCCCCCAATGAGCGTCTCGGAGAAAAGGATTTTACGGTGAGTAACACAAAAATCAGTATTTTAATTGTCTATCTCATTTGGATTTTACCAAAATATAGACTAATTTATTTGGATGAGCCATTTTTGTATCAGTGAACTTTTTGTAAATTTTGTGTTTAAGATGTATTCTTGCTCTCTCTTGATCTTGTTGCACCCACCGTGGTGCCAATCTGTGATATTGGAGGGTGGTAGGTTTTAACTGATAGTTATACTATATATTACTTGATAAAACCCAAGGATGGCATAGAATTGGGTCAAGGAAAAAAAAGGACTTGTTGCTCCCCCCTGTCTATGGAACCATTGTAACTTATGAAAGCTTTTAATGGATTAAAAATAAAGAAAGAACTATTTTATCAGACGCTGGAACAACAAGTCCTTTTTTTTTCCTGGATTATACTATCTGGTGGGGATCCACCTGGTTCCTTGCAAGCTGGACTTCAAGTACTAGGTGAGCTGACTTTCTCTTTACCATATGTGGATAGAATTGGGTCCTCTATTTTGCGATACTTTTGGCCACATGATGCTTCCTGTGCGTCAGGTGTCATGCTGTGGACCTGAAGTTGCAATCTGAAAGGTACTGCTCAAAAAAAAAAAAGGGAACACTTAAACATCACAATGTAACTCCAAGTCTTTCCCACTTTTGCTTTCATTGTTATAGTATAGTTAATAATAGGCTTTACATGACACACTTGCTGTAACTGATATGGATCATTGTCACGACTGCTTGTAATATAAGTTATGAGTTCTCTAACTTTAATTTTGTTTATCTCTTCCCCTTCCAATTACCCTCCCTGCCTCCCCTTTACTTCTCCTACAATTTAAAATCAATAAATATATTTGAAAAACAATGTAACTCCAAGTCAATCACACTTCTGTGAAATCAGAAATCAACCTGTTCAGTTATTGAAGCAACACCGATTGTGAATCAATTACTCCTGCTGTTGTGAAAATGGAACAAACAGGTAGAAATGATAGACAACCCCTATAAAAGAGTGGTTTGGCAGGAGGGACCACAGACCAGTTCTTCGTTCTCATCCTTTTTGGCTTTTGTTTTTTGTCCACTTTTGCATTTTGTCATTCTTAGCCCTAGAGGTACAGTAGCATGATGCGGTGTCTACAACCCACAGAAGTTGCTCAGGTAGTTCATCTCATCCAGGATGGCACATCAATGCGAGCTGAAGAAAAAGGGTAACTGTGTCTGTCTGCACAGTGTCCAGAGCATGGAGCAGATACCAGGAGACGTTGAGGGGGCTGTAAGAGGGCAACAACCCAGCAGCAGGACCGCTATCTCCTTTTTTGTGTAAGGAGAAACAGGAGGAGCAGTGCCAGAACTGCAAAATGACCTCCAACAGGCCAATAGCATCCATTTTCCTGCTCAAACTTGTCAGAAACAGACTCCATGAGGGTAGCATGAGGGTCTGACAGCCACAAGTGGCTGTTTGTACTTGCAGCTCTAGACTGTGCAGGGCGATTGGCATTTGCCAGAAAATACCAAGATTTGCAGATTCATTACTGGTGCCCTGTGTTCTTCACAGATGAGAGCAGGTTCACACTGAGCACATGTGACAGACGTGACAGAGTCTGGAAACGCTGTGGAGAATGTTCTGCTGCCAGCAGAATTCTCCAGCTTGACCGGTTTGGCAGTGGTCAGCAATGGCGTGGGGAGGTATTTCTTTGAAGGGCCGCACAGCCCTCCATGTGCTAGCCAGAGGTACACGGACTGCCATTAGGTACTGGAATGAGATCCTCCAGACATATTGTGAGATTGTATGCAGGTGCAATGTGTCCTGGGTTCCTTCTGATGCATGACAAATCTAGGCCTTATTTGGCTGAACTATGTCAGCAGTTTCTCCATGTTGAAGGCATTGATGCTGTGGACTGGACTGCCAGTTCTCCTGACCTGAATCTAATCGAGCACATGTGGGACATCATGTCTCGCTCCATCCACCAACACCATATTGCACCAAAAACTTTCCAGGAGTTGACTGATGCTTTAATCCAGGTCTGGGAGGAAATCCCCGAGAACATCAGCCACCTCATCAGAAGCATGCCCAGGCATTATAGGGAGGACATACAGGCATGGGGAGGCCACACACACTACTGAGCATCATTTCTTGTCTTGAGGCATTTCCACTGAAGTTGGATCACCCTGTAATTTGATTTTCCACTTTGGTTTTTAGTATAAATCTAAATCCAGATCTCCATTGGATATTAATTTTGGTTTACATTGATCATTTTTATATTTTATTGTTCTCAATGCATTCCACTATGCAACTGGAATATTTCTTTATTCGGACTACCATGACAGCACCACGAGAGAGGGGATCCGCCCTTCGGGAACAGGAAACCTACAGATACAAAAAGGGCGGCTCCCTCACACGCATCAGTTGGTTTCCTGTTCCTGGAGACCGGATCCTACAGATGAAGGATGTCCCAGGCCCGGCCGGTCGGCTCAGGTAGCGGGGGGGTCTCCTACCTCGACCGGTGCGGTGTCCTGAAGCACCACTGTGCTCCTGGCTGGTTGGCACGACTGTGGTGAGACAGCAGGGAGCAGGGTCCAGCGGATCGCTGCCTCCAGAGCAACGCCGGGGTAAGTATATCTCCAGCCTCCCCGAAAGTGTCCCACAGGCTGGCGGCAGGCAGCGGTAGTAAATGCTCCCCCTCCTGTATAAATTCCCCGGGATGCTTCCTGGTAAGCACCGTGGGTGTTGGGGGCAGCAGCACCTGGAGTGCTGGCATGGTTCCCCCTGTGGACGCTGTGAAGCACCATCTTGGGGCTGAGTGACGTTTGTGGGCGGAGCCAGCGGTTACTTCCGGGTCGCAAGTGCCGGTGGTGATCTGAGCATGTGCAGACTCCAAAAAAATGGCGGCTGCCATCCTAGGGGACAGAAACCCTGAGAAAGCAATGCAGGGCAGGGGAGGCTGGGAGGGAGGCGGAACATGAACGCTGTAAACCGGATGGAGGAAGATATATTAGGTGGCCAAGCAGGGGGACCCATGCTTCTGGCCCATTCATCATAATGGAGGATGAGCAGCTGCAGCTTGTGCAGCAGGACGAAGCCCCAAAGCAGACTTCGGTAAAGAAGTCCCAGATGTCCCAGAGGGACACCAGCCGGAACCAGTCAGGTCGGAAGACCCCTTCCAGTCGGCAGGGGACTGCGTCATCCAGTACATCTCTTCCTCACATTCCGGTACCTAATTTCGGCAGACGCTGGTAAGTGATCTTCGTGAAAGTTCACTCAGTGACGGAGCTCCCCCTTATACTATCATTATAGGGGAAGAAATGCACAGAAAAAACAAGGCACAGGGAATGCGCCCT
Organism: Oophaga sylvatica; assembly: GCA_033576555.1. NCBI lineage: Eukaryota > Metazoa > Chordata > Amphibia > Anura > Dendrobatidae > Oophaga > Oophaga sylvatica. The sequence goes on along the minus strand of JARQOD010000003.1, from coordinate 476,785,815 downwards.
CTGTGGATGCCCCCTTCCGGACGATTGTCCGAAAAGATTATGCTCCCCCTGTATCCAGCAGACGGTAAGGTCTCGGGTAGTGGGGAGGAGGGAGTAGCTCTAGCCGAGAACAGGCTAGACTCCCCCGTTTGATATATTCTCAGGCAGACTCATCGGTAGACTGGAAGAGAGATGAAAAATCCCCTAATTCATCCGTGTCGGCTTCCTCGTCTGAGGAAGACTCCAGCCACTTCTGTCTGCCCCTAGACCGAGTGGACAAGCTAGTTAAAGCAGTCAGGGGTACGATGGGGATAGTAGAGACCAAACCAGATATGTCTGTAGAAGACAGGATGTTCAAAGGTTTGGACCAAAAGAAGAGAAGAGCCTTTCCCTTGAATAAAAAAAATCAAGGATCTAATCCTCCATGAATGGAGAAAACCGGAAAAGAAGGGCTCTCTACCACCGGCCCTTAAGCGTAGATATCCTTTTGACGAGCCAGGTACTAGTGTTTGGGATAAAGCTCCAAAATTAGATGCCGCGGTGGCCAAGTCATCGAAAAAAGCGGCCTTACCCTTTGAGGATATGGAGGCCCTTAAAGATCCCCTGGATAGGAAAGCGGACATCTTCCTTAAAGGAACCTGGGAGATGGCGGCAGGCTCCTTAAGACCGGCAGTAGCATCTACGTGCATGGCTAGATCCGTGATGGTCTGGTTAGACCAGTTAGAGACTCAGCTAAAAGAAAGGGCTCCCAGAGACTCAATCTCAGGTGCCCTGTCAATTATTCAGGAGGCTGCAGCTTTTCTCTCAGATGCATCAGTAGACTCCGTCAGAATGGCAGCTAGGGCGGCGGGCCTCTCGAATGCGGCCCGTAGGGCACTGTGGCTTAAGTGCTGGCCTAGTGACATACAGACAAAATCTAAACTGTGTGCCATACCCTGTGAAGGGGAATATCTCTCTGGCCCTGTCCTGGATGAGCTGCTGGAAAAAGCAGGCGATGAGAAAAAGAAATTTCCCAGCCTAGCAGCCTCAGCATATCAACGGCCGCTTAATAGGAGAAAGTTTGGTCAGAGGAAGCCGGCTAGAGACCGTCCCAAATGGGAAGACAGGAGAAAGAAAGGTACCGGATTCATGTTCGGACGTTCTTCTGGAGAAAGGAAGAGAACACGTCAATGACTAGCAGCCCCCGTAGGGGGTAGATTGTCAACTTATTATCTGTCCTGGGCCCAGATCACCAACAGCAGTTGGGTGAAAGGGGTTATATTACAGGGACTGAGGCTGGACTTTTGTTCAGTTCCTGTGGATAAATTTAAAATGACTCCCATACGCTCCTCTCAGAATGAACAAGTTGTTCTAGAGGCAGAGATAGCAGAGTTGTGCCACAAAAATGTTCTGTGCCCAGTACCAGCGTTAGAAGAGGGTAAAGGGTTTTACTCTACCTTATTTTTGGTTAGGAAACCAGATAAGTCGTACCGAACCATCATTAATCTTCGGGATCTGAATAAATTTTTGATAGCTCGACCCTTTAAAATGGAAACAGTGGGGTCAGCAATAAAGTTGTTGTTTCAAAACTGTTTTATGGTGGTTTTAGATTTAAAAGATGCGTATTTGGGCGGCCCACCAACGGTTTTTGAGGGTGGCGGTTTCCATGAGTGGAGTAATCCGTCACTTTCAATATAAAGCTTTACCCTTTGGGCACTCAATGGCTCCAAGGGTATTCACGAAGTTGGTCTCTGAAGTGATGGCCCATCTAAGAGAGTATGACATCCTGATTGTACCATACTTAGATGATTTCCTAATTATTGGATCCTCAGCTGACCATTGCCACTCCCAGTTGGACAAAACCATATCCATTCTAGAACGCTTAGGTTGGTTGATAAATCGGGAAAAGTCCCATTTACAACCCTTGAGAGTCCAGCAGTTTCTGGGACTAATCTTAGACTCTGAGGCTCAGGAATGTCGTCTTCCAACCAGCAAGATTGTCCAAATTCGTCAGCAGGTGGTTCGAGCAGTAAATAGACCAACTATGACTCTTAGACATGCCATGTCCCTTGTAGGCTCTTTAACAGCTTGCATCCCAGCTGTAAGATGGGCGCAGCTTCACACCAGAACCCTTCAGAGGGATATTCTGGATAATGAAAGGGTCCTAGACTCACTAGATAGTAAGATAACTTTACGGCCTGCTACAATAAAATCTTTAGCTTGGTGGAGTAACAACATTAACTTATCAATTGGGGTTCCCTGGGAAAATCACATATCCCGGGTTGTAACCACAGACGCCAGTCCCTCAGGTTGGGGGGCCTGTATGGGGGAGATCATGGTCCAAGGGCAGTGGGACCCCCTGATAGAGAGCTCCTCTAACTTTAAAGAACTATCGGCTGTAGAATTGTCAATTAAAGAACTGCTTATATACCTGCAGTGTCATCACGTCAGAATCCTCTCAGACAACCGGGTAACAGTGGCATATATCAACCACCAAGGTGGAACCCGGTCCGAAGCCCTGATGAGAGTGGCGGAACGCATTTTTCAAACAGCAGAGAGACATTTTCTATCACTGACGGCGCTACATATAAGGGGAAAAGACAACACCACAGCAGACTTTCTAAGCCGCAACACGCTAAGGCAGGGAGAGTGGTGTCTAAATACAGCCATTTTCACACAGATTATCAGTCTCTGGGTCAGCCAGAGGTGGACCTCTTTGCTACCAGACGAAACAGGAAGGTGGAAAAATTCTGTTCGCTAGATCCGTCAGAGAGGCCTCTAGTTGTGGACGCTTTCCTGACAAAATGGAACTTTGGCCTTGCCTATGCTTTTCCCCCACTAGCCCTGTTACCCTTAGTAATAAGGAAGATCAGGGAGGACAGAGCAAGAATCATACTGATTGCCCCATTCTGGCCCAGAAGGGCCTGGTTTTCATGGCTGAGGAAAATGTCACTCTGCGACCCCTGGGTTCTTCCAGACCTTCCGGACCTTCTCTTCCAGGGCCCAGTCAATCATCCACAAATAGCCGGACTCCATCTAACGGCGTGGAGTTTGAAAGGTCATTATAAAAGATAAGGGGTTCTCTGACAATCTCATTAATACCCTGCTTAATAGCAGGAAGATAGTCACAACAAAAATTTACGCTAAGACCTGGGAAAAATTTCTAGCCACTGCTATCCTCGGGACTGAGGGGGAAATCCCTATAGGGCAGATTTTAGAATTCCTGCAGACAGGGTTAGATCTAGGTCTAGCCCACTAGTACCCTGAAAGTACAGATATCAGCCCTCGGTGCCTTGTTCAACTGCGAGATTGCAAAAAATTACTGGATATCCAGATTTATCAAAGCGGCAGATAGAACGAGGCCTATACAAAGAACAAGGTATGCACCATGGGACTTAAACCTAGTCCTTATGGCTTTGACAGAGGCTCCGTTTGAACCTATGGTGTCCGCCACAATTAAAAATCTGTCTCTCAAGTTAGCCTTCTTGGTAGCCATCAAGTCTGCGCGAAGGATAGGAGATAAACAATCTCTCTCTAGGGACCCTCCTTACACACAGATTATGGAAGACAGGGTAATAATTAGACCGGACCCTGCCTATTTACCCAAAGTCGCCTCTAGGTTCCATAGAACACAGGAAATAGTCCTCTCCTCCTTCCTTCCTAACCCCACTAACAAGAAAGAGGAGAAACTCCATACCCTAGATGTCAGGAGGTGTTTATTACATTATCTGTCAGTAACTGATCCATGGAAGAAGGGCAGCGCCTTGTTTATATGTTTTCAGGGTGAGAGGAAGGGCTTTAGAGTTTCCAAATGCACATTAGCAAGGTGGATTAGGGAGTGAGTCTATTTCTCTAGCTTACTCAGCAGGTGGCGGTCCGGCTCCACAGAATCTGAGGGCGCATTCCACTCAAGCCATGGCAACTTCTTGGGCGGAAAGATCTGGAGTATCCATCGACCAAATATGTAAGGCGGCCACATGGTCTTCTCCTAACACTTTTTTTAATCATTATAGATTAGACATGGGTGCCTCCTCGGATCTCTCCTTCGGGTTAAGGGTGCTGCAGGCTGTAGTCCCTCCCTAGAATAGTGTTACATCTCTGTAATTCTCTCGTGGTGCTGTCATGGGAGTCCGAATAAAGTATTAAGTTACCTACCGGTAACGGTATTTTTCGGAAGACCATGACAGCACCCTTAGTTCCCTCCCTTGCACGTGTATCGAACACTCCCTTTAATTATAAAGTCCACGTAGACTAGGTTGTTTAGAGTTTGTATATAATTTGTGTCATTAACCATGGAGGTCCTCTCGACTCTGTAATCCAACTGATGCGTGTGAGGGAGCCGCCCTTTTTGTATCTGTAGGTTTCCTGTTCCCGAAGGGCGGATCCCTCTCTCGTGGTGCTGTCATGGTCTTCCGAAAAATACCGTTACCGGTAAGTAACTTAATACTTTCAGTGATATCTAGGATTTTAGTGTCCCCTTTATTTAATTTGTACAGTGTATACCTGAGCAATAGTAAAAGTTTGATTGCTCTATACACAAATAGAATGCAATGATAGTTTGCAATCAGACGTTACCAATGTGATCCTCTTGCAAGTGTCAATTATAGCAGCAGGCTTCTTCATTTGCTTTGTTTACACAGATGTCAGTCTTTCTCTACTTTTACATCTTTCATTTTGTCACATTTGGTGTTTTTTTTTTTGCTTCTCTGAGTAGATCTTGTAAGGCAAAGAGGCAGGAGCCTTATCCAGGCAGGATCCACATAAACCTTGAGCTCTGCTTTGTCTGCATGGAGAAAGCTCTGGATTTACCACCGTCTGCCAGAGCTGGTTTTCTTGGTGTTGCTGACCTGGTTACCTATTCTGTGGATAATACTTTCACTTATACTTTTAAAGGGGTTGTTTCACAATAGTGATTTATTCCCTGTGTACAGTGTAGGTAATGTAATTACTGTAAGCCGCAGTCACGTTGCTCAGTAGCACATGCGTAGTAAGCAATATTGCGTCATTACAAGGCGTTTGTGGGTCGGACATGTGCTCTGCCGCTCCGTTCCATGTCTGAGGCTGGCTGAGCAGTATTCTTCGTGGTTTCTGTCTGTCCCGTAGACTGTGAGTAGCGCTGCACCACATCGGCCATACTGACAGCTGACTGTACTGGGTAGTTCATTTGGAAACAACCCCATCAGGACAACCTTAAATGGTGCAGTCCATTCTAGAATACAACGAAAGAAGATGAGCAGATTGATGCATGTAAAATCGATATATAATTTTGGGAAGAAAATTCAATATACTTTGTATACTCTAGTATAAGCCGATCTGAGTATAAGCCGAGGTACCTAATTTGGCCATGAAAAATTGGGAAAACTTACTGACTTGAGTATTAGCTGGGTATGCATTGCTCCCTCATACCTATCCTTGTATGCATGGCTCCTTATCCCCGTCCTTGTCTGCATGGCTCCTCATCCCTGTCTTGGTTTGCATGGCTTCTCATCCCTGTCCTGGTATGCATGGCTTCTCATCCCTGTCCGTGTCTGCATGGCTCCTCATCCCTGTCCTGGTATGCATGGCTCCTCATCCCTGTCCTGGTATGCATGGCTTCTCATCCCTGTCCTTGTCTGCATGGCTCCTCATCCCTGTCCTAGTATGCATGGCCACCTCATCCCTGTCCTGGTATGCATGGCTCCTCATCCCTGTCCTGGTATGCATGGCTTCTCATCCCTGTCCTGGTATGCATGGCTCCTCATCCCTGTCCTGGTATGCATGGCTCCTCATCCCTGTCTTGGTTTGCATGGCTTCTCATCCCTGTCCTGGTATGCATGGCTTCTCATCCCTGTCCGTGTCTGCATGGCTCCTCATCCCTGTCCTGGTATGCATGGCTCCTCATCCCTGTCCTGGTATGCATGGCTTCTCATCCCTGTCCTTGTCTGCATGGCTCCTCATCCCTGTCTTGGTTTGCATGGCTTCTCATCCCTGTCCTGGTATGCATGGCTCCTCATCCCTGTCCGTGTCTGCATGGCTCCTCATCCCTGTCTTGGTTTGCATGGCTCCTCATCCCTGTCTTGGTTTGCATGGCTTCTCATCCCTGTCCTGGTATGCATGGCTCCTCATCCCTGTCCTAGTATGCATGGCCACCTCATCCCTGTCCTGGTATGCATGGCTCCTCATCCCTGTCCTGGTATGCATGGCTTCTCATCCCTGTCCTGGTATGCATGGCTCCTCATCCCTGTCCTGGTATGCATGGCTCCTCATCCCTGTCTTGGTTTGCATGGCTTCTCATCCCTGTCCTGGTATGCATAGCTCCTCATCCCTGTCCTGGTATGCATGGCCTCCTCATCCCTGTCCTGGTATGCATGGCCTCCTCATCCCTGTTCTGGTATGCATGGCTCCTCATCCCTGTCCTGGTATGCATGGCTTCTCATCCCTGTCCTGGTATGCATGGCTCCTCATCCCTGTCCTGGTATGCATGGCCTCCTCATCCCTGTCCTGGTATGCATGGCCTCCTCAACCCTGTCCTGGTATGCATGGCTTCTCATCCCTGTCCTGGTATGCATGGCTTCTCATCCCTGTCCTGGTATGCATGGCTTCTCATCCCTGTCCTGGTATGCATGGCTTCTCATCCCTGTCCTGGTATGCATGGCTCCTCATCCCTGTCTTGGTTTGCATGGCTTCTCATCCCTGTCCTGGTATGCATGGCTCCTCATCCCTGTCCTGGTATGCATGGCCTCCTCATCCCTGTCCTGGTATGCATGGCTCTTCATCCCTATCCTTGGGGGGCATTTTCAGCACAAGAAAATGTGCTGAAAAACTTTGCTTATACACAAGTATATACGGTAACCAGTATTTTATAAATGTGTATTTCTGCTCATTCTGGGCTTTTTGGTCAAGTAGGTGGTCCTACTCGGTGGCTGTCAGTTTTTCTTGCATAAGCGTTAATTTGAAGAAAGCTGTAAATCACTGAATGGGACCATCCACCTGGCAAGAGACCACAACAAGCAGAGATTTAAGTTATTAAAATGCATATCTCTGGTCTTTAGTCAAGTGGGCGGGTCTACTTAGCAAGTGACCTCTTTCTACCTATGAACACTTATGCAAGGAAGACTGTCACTGAGTAGGATTTGACTATAAAAATAGATAAATTAGTAAAATATTCATCAGCTCTTCCAGCTCGGTATCATGCCTCTGAAGATCGGACTGTATGTTCTGTATAAAACCACTAAGTCACCTGCTGCCCCTATATTTAGTCAATATCATGGAAATGTATGCTGCCGTTTAGTGAACACTAATGTTAGTTTTTGCTTTTTAGATGTATTTAATAAGAACAGTGTAAAATTATATTTCAGCTGCAGATGAAGGAAGAGAGCCACAGTAATTCATTACTGATGGGTAGGCGGAGCCCCAGATCAGGATGTTACCTCAGATCAAAAGAGTGATGACTGGCTGGCCCCTCCAGCTCGGGCTCCTCCTACTCAGCTCCAGTCTAAGATTTGAGGTCCAGAGGATGGTCGCTGCTAATGCAGCTCCTCAGAAAATTTTATTATTTTAATATTCGGACAGGAGACTTGGATCACTAGTTGGTCTAGAGGTCTCAGGGTATCAGCGCTGCTGTACCCCAACCTCCCTTGGCGGATCTGTATTTACTCAAAGTCCCTGCAGAATCCTTGCCGGCCCTGGGGGATGAGGAGAGCTTCTCTGGCGGGAACGCAAACCACACGTGCGGTCACTGCGTTCTTCGCCCTGGAGGGAAGCATGGGCACTGCGCCAGAAACCCCTGAGGGTCCCTGTGGCGCCTTGGCTGGTGAGTACTCCACACAAATTTTAATAATAATTATGTGTGAGTGCTTTAGCGTCTGAATGAGCAGCGCTATTACTAATGGAAGCTTCAGTGCTGCTGTGACAGCGTTACTACATGTATGTCAGTATGCTTCAGCGCTACTGTGACAGCGCTACTACATGTAATGTCAGTATGCTTCAGCGCTACTGTGACAGCGCTACTACATGTAATGTCAGTATGCTTCAACGCTACTGTGACAGCGCTACTACATGTAATGTCAGCATGCTTCAGCGCTGCTGTGACAGCGCTACTACATGTAATGTCAGTATGCTTCAACGCTGCTGTGACAGCGCTACTACATGTGATGTCAGTATGTTTCAGCGCTGCTGTGACAGCGCTACTACATGTAAAGTCAGTATGCTTCAGCGCTGCTGTGACAGCGCTACTACATGAAGATGTGGTGATTTTTTGTCCGCAGGCAGATAGCTGCAGGACAGAGAGGGAGCAGGAGCGGGGAGAGTTCGCGCTCATTATTTGAGCTAGCAGGGGGCGTGGCCTATCTATCCCGGTCTTTTGAGCAGGAAGACGCGCGCTCTGGCTTTTCTCCTGCGACCCCCTCACTATGGCGGCCATTACTCAGGCTCCTGGGCTCCTCGGACCGCTCCCCTCCTCATATAGACACCACGGCCAGCTGGGTGAGTGCGGATTCCTCACCCCGCAGCGCAGCGATCGCTATCCTGCAGCTGCTGTCTCATCAGAGACATAAAAAATTAGCTGGGGCTCACAAATATATATATATTTTGGTGAGTTTGCAATATTAACCCCTTTGAGGGTTATTTCTACCTGCTAAATTTGCTGACTGAATACCGCTGGGGTAACTCTGCTTGGTGGAGCGTTAACCCTTCAGCGTTTGAAAAAAAAAAAAAAAAAACCGCATAGTTTTTTGCTGGTATTACCGCTTGACCTGCTCTTACAGGCGAGACATGTCTGAACAGAGTTCAGATGCCGCGGTTCACGTCCAGTGCCATTGCGGCAATCAGATACGCAGACCTCCACAGCGTCTAGCGCTGCGGTCGACAGCGGTGGTAAATTGGATGATATCGCTCGATCGATTAATAACTTATCTGACCTTTTAGGTCAATATGTGTCTGCTAATTCCTCTCAGAGGAAGCGACGCAGGCCGTTACCGGCCTCTACACGGAGCGAGTCAGATGTATCTGATATTGGGCAGAGTTCCCCTTTAAATTCGGATGGAGAAATATCCGATTCAGATGCGGACGAGCCGCAGGGGCGTTCCTCTATGGCGAAGCGTACGGAGGCATTAATTGAAGCCATGAGAGATATACTACAGTTACCGGAGGAGGTAACTAGTCGTCCTGGTAAATCAGCACGCATTTTCCAGGAGTCCCGTGCTTCGCGCACAACATTGCCAGCTCTGGATGAGCTTAATGGTGTAATAGAGGAGGAACGTCTATGTCCAGATAAGCGTTTTCATGGGACGCATTTCTTTGATACACTTTATCCTTGCTCTACGGAGTTAAAGGCTAATTGGACTTCTGCTCCTGAAGTGGATGTGTCTTTGTCTCAGCTTAGTAAATCCTCTCTACTCCCTATTAAGGGAAAAGCGAGCTTACAGGAGCCTTTGGATAGAAAGGCAGAATTGGCGGCAAAAGCAAGCTATGAGGCTGCGGGTCATGGATTTCGAGCAGTGCTAGGATCCATGTGTGCTGCTAGAGCTTCTCTAAGCTGGTTGGCACGTCTGAAGACGGAGTTGCAAAATGAATCTCCGTTATCTGAGATACGGGAAACTTGTGAATGGTTAGAAACGGCAGCCTGTTATATCTTTGATGCCGGTCTGGATACGGCATCTCTGCTGGCCAAAGCGCAAGCTTCAGCGGTCACAGTCAGAAGAGCTTTATGGCTCAGACAGTGGGCCGGGACGCAGTTTCCAAACAAGTTGTTGGCCTTACCTTACAAGGGTGGCCATCTTTTTGGATCCGACCTCACAGAGCTGATTTCCAGGGCTAAGGCGAAGGAATCAGCATTACCACAGCGAAGGGCCATGGCCTCGGTGTCCAGTAAGCCTGGTGTTTATAGTGGTCGGAGGTCCTTTCGGGGCCGAGGGCGATCTAGTCACTCCTCGTGGGGATCGGGTCGTCCTTCTTTCTTAGGAAAGAAATCCTCTCAGAAAACTCGTACTCCCTGGAAGCAGAGTTTCCGCCAGAACAAGCGGGAACTTGACAAGAAAACCGCAAAGTCGGATTGACGCCAGGGGTCCACTCGAGGATTCTCGAGTGGGGGGTCGCCTGCTTCTTTTCAAGGAGACTTGGATGGCTCGCGTTCCAGATTCCTGGGTAACGCGGATAGTGTCGGCAGGCTATTTCATAGAGTTTGCTTCTCAACCCCCAAATGTTTTTTGTCAATCTCGCGTTCCGTCGGAACCCGAGCTTGTTGTCGCTCTACAGCGAGAGGTCGAATCGCTACTACAAAGGGTGTAGTGATACCGGTTCCGTCAGAGGACCGAGGGAAAGGTTTTTATTCCAACCTTTTTATAGTTCCCAAAAAGGAGAACAAATTTCGCCCGATTCTGGATCTCAAGCGATTGAACCGGCATGTCCATGCCCGGAAATATTCGCATGGAGTCGCTTCGTTCCGTTGTGGCAGCTCTGTCACAGAACGATTTTCTGGTGTCAATCGACATTCGCGACGCCTATTTGCATGTTCCCATCGGAAAGGCTCATCAGCGCTTTCTTCGATTTGCCATAGGTCAGAATCATTACCAGTTCGTGGCTCTGCCGTTCGGCTTAGCCTCAGCGCCAAGGGTCTTTACAAAAATTCTGGCGCCCCTCATGGCACTCCTTCGAAGACAGGGGATTACGATTCTCCCTTATCTGGACGATCTTTTGATCGTGGCTTCCTCGGAGGAGGAGGCATTGACGGCTCGGGATTTGTCTCTTCAGTTTCTGAAAGACTTCGGTTGGCTGGTCAATTGGGAGAAGTCGTCCCTGGAACCATCGAGGACAATTCTCTTTTTGGGAATGCATCTCGACACGTTTCGGTCGGTAGTTTCCCTACCACCAGACAAACAGTCATGTCTTCTTCGACATGTACAGATTATGACATCCTCAACGGCAATGTCCCTACGGAAGTGTATGCGTCTTCTGGGACTGATGGTGGCGTCCATGGAGGCAATTCCTTTTGCCCAGTTCCAATCCAGGACTCTTCAAAGGTTCATCTTGAGTCGATGGAATCAGTCGCAATCGCTGGATTGCAGTGTCACCATTTCTCGCACGGTGCGGGATTCTCTAGAATGGTGGTTACGGCCAGGGGCATTCTCCCTGGGGAAGTCTTTCCTCCCTCTGAAGTGGTCAGTCATAACCACCGATGCCAGCCTGACGGGCTGGGGGGGTGTTTGGAACAATCTCTGGATTCAGGGGGTATGGTCACCGGAAGAGTCTGTGCTTCCGATCAACATCCTGGAATTGAGGGCGATTTTTCTTTGCCTCCAACATTGGACGGTCCCTTTGAGCGGTCTGCCAGTCCGAGTGCAGACAGACAATGCGACGGCTGTCGCGTATATCAATCACCAAGGTGGGACAAGGAGTTCCAGACTCTTGGTAGAGGTGTCCCGAATTCTGATTTGGGCAGAGGCCAATGTACCAGCCATTTCGGCGATTCACATTCCAGGGGTTCAGAATATTACAGCGAACTTTCTCAGTCGCAGAAGGATGGATCCCGGGGAATGGAGCCTCCACCCGGAAGTCTTTGCACTACTGTGCTCTCGCTGGGGAACCCCCCAAGTGGATTTGATGGCATCCAGGTCCAATGCCAAGTTACCGACATTCATGTCCAGGTACAAGGACCCGAGGCGGTGGCGGTGGATGCTCTAGTGGCTCAGTGGGATCAGTTCGAGCTGATCTATGTATTCCCGCCAATATCCATTTGTCATCCGGACTTGATGTCCCTGCGTTTGACGGCGTGGCTCTTGAGACCGAAATCTTGACCCGTAGAGGTTTTTCAGCCGAGGTCATTGCTACCCTTCGTGCTGCAAGATGTCCGGCTACTTCTAGGATTTACCACAAAATTGGAGAAACCTTCTTTTCGTGGTGTTTGGGGTCTTCTCGGAACCCGAGAAAATTTTCCATTCCCAACCTGTTGGCCTTTCTGCAGCATGGGCTAGACAAGGGTTTGGCAGTTAGCACTCTGAATGGTCAGATTTCTGCTCTGTCCTTATTGTTCCGGAGAACCATTGCTTCGAATAGAGACGTGCTCTCCTTTTTCCGAGGTATCTCTCGTAAGTTCCGCCGCGGAAGGCACCCGTGTCTCCTTGGCGGTTCAACCTTGTTTTGGAGGCTCTTCAGCATAAACCTTTTGAACCTATGGTTTCTGCTAGCCTTTCTTTACTTTCTTGGAAGGTGGCTTTCCTTGTTGCAGTCACTTCCTTGAGGAGAGTTTCTGAATTGGCAGCTCTTTCTTGCTCGCCTCCTTTTCTGGAGTTTTTTCCGGATCGTGTAGTGCTTCGCACTCGGGGTGATTTTTTGCCTAAAGTGGTGTCACAATTTCATGTTAACCAGGATATTGTGTTGCCTTCACTCTGTCCGGATCCGAAGAATACGAAAGAGCGAGATTTACACACATTGGATTTAGTGCGGGCCTTGAAGTTTTATCTATCTATTACTCAAGGTTTTCGTAAGACGGACTCCCTGTTGTGGTTCCGGCAGGTCGTCGGCGTGGTCAACGAGCTTCCAAGGGTTCTATAGCTCGTTGGATCCGGTCAGCTATTTTGGAAGCTTACCGTCTTCGGGGTGAATCTTGCCCGATTTAAGATTCGAGCCCATTCCACGAGAGCTGTGGCTTCATCGTGGGCTTTTCATCAAGGTGCTTCGGCAGTGCAGCTTTGCCGAGCGGCGACTTGGCGCTCTGTCCACACGTTTACAAGATTTTATAAAGTGGACGTCAGTGCTTCCGCTGATGCAGCCCTCGGACGTAGGGTCCTGCAGGCAGCTGTAGTTTAAAGTTCTGGATGAACTTGTGTTTAGCGCTGGTTGCGCTTTGTTGTTAAGGTTGTTGGGTTTCTGCCTTTTGTTGGTTTTTTCCCACCCTTATTTTTGAACTGCTTTGGGACGTCCCATCAGTAATGAATTACTGTGGCTCTCTTCCTTCATCTGCAGCTGAAACACGGATTTTGGTAAAGACTTACCTGTAAAATCCTTTTCAGCGAAGGAAGGAAGAGAGACACAGCACCCTCCCACGGCAGAAGTGTGTTGATGTTTTCAGATGCAGCGCGACCCTTATCTGATAGCGATTATCTGGGCTGAGGTCAGCGCGCTAAGGCTCTGTTCCAGCATCGCCAGCTCATCGCAGTAGTCAGGTTCCGTGAGTAGTACCTGGAACTCTGTGGTTTTTGGCTTTCTTTGCATGCATAACCTGTATCCTTGTGTTTTTTCTCTGAAGTTCCTTCAGAAGGGGTTATGTTGCTCCGCTGGTGATCTTGGCTCTTTTCCTAAAAGCTTTGATACGACTGGAGCTGAGTAGGAGGAGCCCGAGCTGGAGGGGCCAGCCAGTCATCACTCTTTTGATCTGAGGTAACATCCTGATCTGGGGCTCCGCCTACCCATCAGTAATGAATTACTGTGTCTCTCTTCCTTCCTTCGCTGAAAAGGATTTTACAGGTAAGTCTTTACCAAAATCCGTGTTTCGGACCACAATGACCTTTCAGGTTGGCATTCATCTGCCTGCAGACACCTAGTTTGTTCTGCCCATTCTCGGACGCCACCTCTCTGGTACTGGCAATCAGATGTCCAGACCTTCCTTCCTTCCAGAGTTTGGTGGGATCTCTGGGTATCTGCAGCTGTCTGCTTTGGCGTCCATAGTATTCAGTGCATGGTCTAGTATATTACATAAAATGGCGCCCCGCACACAGATAACTATGCATTTCTTACCCAATTGTTGATAACTCTTCACAAAGATTAATGGCTATCTCCCTGGTGGTCTCTGGCAGGAATCGCCCCCTGAATTGGCCCCTAAAATATACTGGTGTAACGGGAGTCTGTTGGCGCGCAGCTGCAATGTACAGGCGGCTCAGCACTGAGTGAACTGTCTGGTTACCGTAACGGATAGTGATTCGCATTGTTTGATTGTCATCTCACTCTTTGGTTCCTTTTGTGGATCATAAACCTTGGTGATATGTGCACACAATGGAAATCTGAAAACTGCCAGAGGCCACATGCATTGCAAATGCTATCAGGAGATGACCAAGAAAAAAAAAATACACAATACTCTTTAGGAAAAAAACTCCAGCTTCTTGAAAGGTCTTCTGCTCAAAAAAACTTGGCGGCACTCCCCCAACAATCCTCTGTCAAGGGCCCATAAACACGACTGTCGGCAGAAGCCTTCGATGGGTGATGTTACTTTAATGTGTATTTTTCTGCATGTGGTCAGAAAAGTAGGACAGTCGCATGTTTCTGCGCCAAAGCGGCCCCATAGGCACACACCATAATGTAAGATAACAATGACCGGTAGGGGAACGGGTGGTCAGATGATCTGTCTTCTGGACAGAGGTGGCTTCCTGTGCACAGCATCGTTGCTGGCCGTTAGTTGATCTGTATCTGTGGTTCAGCCGATGTTCTGATATGGGATATCTGCGTCCTTGGTGCAGCTGGCAGCATTCGTCTTCACTTATCATACAAGCTGGCTGGACTGATTACAGTAAGCAGGTTTCTTCGTGGAATTTTCAGATGTTTAAAAAAAATGTGTTCAAGTGAATTTCTTTTTTTTTGGACAAGTGTAAAAATTTTTCTGCCAACTATTCTTCCTTGGTTAAGGATATTCTAATGTTTTTGGATAACACATTCTAGGTCTCTGGAACCTGTAGTGAGATGGTGGGGGTGTGGAGCTGGCACTGTGATTGGCTGAGAGATGTTGGGAAATAAAAAGGATCCCAAAGATGGATTGTTATAGCCTGTAGATTCCTTCTTTCCTCATCGTTTTATGGTGCTATATTAAAGATGGGCAACTATTGACCAAACTAGTCTTCATCAATAAATGTGGTGTGCACATTAGGTTAGGTTCACATTTGTGCATCTGCACATGTGTACGTCAAACACATGTGCCATACGTCAAACTAATTCCGAGCTTTGACCATTGTGTCATTCTACATCTATACACAGTATTGTTTATAGGTAGAGAAATGTACTTTTAGACATATTGAAATATACAGCGATATGTTTCAGGAACATCTGCTCTTTAGAATAATGGAGGAAAAATGTTTTCAATAACTTTTTTTTTTTATATGTTGAAAAACCTTAGTTAATACAACTTTATTTTTTTGTAAATGACATCTTGTCCATTTAGGTCTATAGATATGCTGCCATATATATCTAAATATATGTTTTGCTGTTCAGCCATGTATATCAAGTCTTAATGCTCATTTAGATACAGTAAAGATGTATATCTTTGTACCGTGTTAGCCAGTAGATAGAAAAATATTTAGAGTTGAGAGTCCTCAGTGGTTGATACCTTTTAATGGCTAAGGCTGGGATCACACATGCGAGGAAATCGTCCGACACTCGCATGTGAAATCCCAGCTCTGGCGCCGGCACTCGGGAGTGGATAGCATGGCTACATGTATTTATATGCAGCCGCTCGCTCCACTCCCGAGTGTCGACGCCAGAGCTGGGATTTCACATGCGAGTGTCGGACGACTTCCTCGCATGTGTGATCCCGGCCTAACTGAAAAGATGGTAACAACTCTAAATATTTTTTTCAGCAGCAGAACGGAAGGAAAGGAGACACACTAGTCATAACTAGTGGGTAGGCGGAGCCCAGATGGGATAGACACCTCAGATTAAAAAAGCGTGTTGACCGGCCCCTCCAGCTCGGGCTCCTCCTACTCAGCTCTCCAGTTTTCAATTTGAGGTCAGAGAGGATAGTCGCTGCTGGAAGCAGCTCCTCAGAAGATTTTATTATTTTTTATCGGACAAGAGACTTGGATCCCCAAATGTGGTCTAGAGGTCTCAGGGGTCTCAGCGCTGCTGGACCCCAACCTCTCCCTTGGCGGATCTGTATTACCCTATATGGTGGTCCCTACCGGCCCGGGGGGATGAGGATGGCTTCCCTGGCGGGGACGCAAACCGCGCTGCAGGGGTCACTGCGTTCCCCGCCCTGGGGGGAAGCGATGGGCATAGCGCCAGAAACCCCTGGGGGTCCCTGTGGCGCTCGGCGGGGTGAGTACTCCACATTTTTATTAATGTGTGTGAGTGATTCAGCGACTGCTGCGGCAGCCGCTGTTACAGTGCATTTTGGTGACTGTTGTGTTTTTGTCCGCAGGTGGATGCCTGCAGGACGGGGAACGCGGGACCGGAGAATGGAGGAGTCCCGCGCTTTTTTTTTTTTTTAAGTCGGGGGCGTGGCTTCACGCTTCCCGGGCAGGAAGTGCTCACTGAGCGCGAGATTCCTCTGCCTTTCTCTTCCGGCTGCCTCCTCAGCGCGGCAGCCATTACAGCGCTTCGGGCTCCTCACTCTCCGCTCCTCCCACACAAGAATAAGAACAGCACCGCGAAGCTCTGTGAGTCGCTTCTGCCTATCAGGGCAGAAGCTTAAAAACTTCTCATCCCCGCAGCGCAGGGCATTTTTTTCCTGGTCTGGCACACTGAACGCCGCTAAGATGAGGATAGCGACGGCTGTTAAGTCGCATAAGCTTTCATGAGATGCGCAAAATAGCGCAATATCTTAGCGAATTTTTCATTTAGTGTGGCATTCCTTGAGGACTGTTCTGTCTGCACCTGCCACCTCATAAGAGGCGCCTGGGGCTCGCACATCCGTTACATTAATACAGGTTGTGGAGAGCTTGTAACATTAACCCCTTATTAGGCGGTTAACCCTTAACGGTGGGACAGCTGGGGTAGCTCTCTATTTAAGAGCTTAACCCTTCAGCGTTCGTTTTGTTTTCTTTTGGAAACCACACTGTTTCTAGTTACTGTCAGGTTAAACCTGCCATTGTTCTGGGTTAGACATGTCAGATCAGGACCCAGGTGCGGACCATCTCCCGGCTCCGCTACAAGATCAGTCTCGCGTATCTGACACACAGACCTCGACCGCGTCAAGTGCAGCGGTCGGAGGCCCCAGTGATGTAAAGATGGAGGCTCTCACTCGTTCGATTGATAGCCTGTCTAACCTTATAGGTTATTGGGTGTCAGCCAAACCTTCTCATGGCAGGAAGCGTTACAGGCCGGTGACTTCTTTCCCATATAGCGACTCAGAGAGCTCTGATATGGAGGGTTCCCCTTTAAGTTCAGGGGGGATATCCGATTCGGATAAAGAAGATCGGCAAAGGCACTCTGCCTCTTTTTCAGGCCGTGTAGAAGCTTTTATTGAAGCTATGAGGGAGGCGTTACAGTTACAGGAGGAAGTAACTACTCGCCCTGGTAAGTCGGCCCGGATGTTTCAGGAGTCGCATAAGTCACTTTCGACTTTGCCATCCCTGATTGAGCTTAATCAAGCAGTGGAGAAGGAGCGTCTGTGTCCAGACAAACGTTTTCAGGGGACATGTCTATTTGAGTCACTGTATCTGTGTGCTACGGAATTGATTGATAATTGGATTCCTTCTCCTGAAGTGGATGTCCCTTTATCTCAGCTTAGCAAATCTTCTTTACTTCCTGTTAAAGGGAAGGCGAGTCTGCAGGACCCGCTGGACAGAAAAACGGAGACGGCGGCAAAATCCATCTACGAGGCCGCGGGTCATGGTTTCAGAGCAGTGCTAGGCTCCATGTGTGCTTATAAAGCTTCCCTGGTCTGGTTGGACCGTTTGCGGAGGAAATGTGAACCTCAAGTACCTCAGGTGGACGGACTGTTCGAATTGTTAGAGAGTGCAATTCAATATGGCCATGATGCAGGCCTGGATACTGCGTCACTGCTGTCCAGGACACAATCTTCGGCGGTCAGAGTCAGGAGAGCACTGTGGCTTAGACAGTGGACCGGTGATGCGGTTTCCAAGCAAGGTTTGCTATCTTTAGCTTACAAGGGCGGTCAGCTATTTGGGTCTGACCTCACGGAGCTGATTGCCAAGGCAAAGGCAAAAGAAGCAGCTTTACCACAGCGAAGAATTGTGGCTTCTACGTCTGGCAGACCTGGTACCAGTAGTGGTCGACGGTCCTTTCGGTCCAGGGGGCGGTTCAGTCAGCCCTC
The DNA here is from genome assembly GCA_033576555.1 of Oophaga sylvatica. NCBI lineage: Eukaryota > Metazoa > Chordata > Amphibia > Anura > Dendrobatidae > Oophaga > Oophaga sylvatica. Next base: position 476,767,904 of record JARQOD010000003.1, on the reverse strand, counting down.
TTGGGGGTCGGGTCGTCCCTCTTTTTCGGGAAAAAAGACCACTCAGAAATCCCGCACTCCCTGGAAACAAAGTTTCCGTCAAGACAAGAGGGAATCTGACAAAAGGCCCGCTAAGACGGATTGACGCCAGGGTCCCGCTCGAGGGCTCTCGAGTGGGGGTCGCCTGCTCCAATTCAAATTGACTTGGGTTTCCCGCGTCCCAGACACCTGGGTGACGCGGGTTGTGTCGGAAGGCTACTTCATAAAGTTTTCTTCTCGACCCCCGAACAGTTTTTGCCAATCTCGCATCCTGTCAGAGCCCGAGCTATGTGCCGCTTTACTGCAGGAAGTCGAATTTCTTCTGCAGAAGGGTGTGGTGGTACCGGTTCCACCAGAGGACAGGGGAAGAGGGTTTTATTCCAATCTCTTTGTGGTCCCCAAAAAGGAGGACAAGTTTCGCCCCATCCTGGATCTCAAAAGATTGAATCGGCATGTCCACACCCGAAAGTTTTGCATGGAATCGCTTCGCTCCGTTGTGGCAGCCTTGTCGCAGAACGATTTTTTGGTGTCAATCGACATTCGCGACGCCTATTTGCACGTTCCAATCGGAAGGGCTCGCCAACGTTACCTTCTTTTTGCCATAGGTCAGGACCATTACCAGTTTGTGGCTCTGCCATTCGGTTTGGCCTCAGCGCCCAGAGTTTTTACAAAAATTCTGGCGCCTCTCATGGCAATACTACGAAGACAGGGGGTCACGATTCTTCCCTACCTGGACGACCTTTTGATTGTGGCGTCCTCAAAGGAGGAGGCGGTGACGGCTCACAATCTATCCCTTCAGCTCCTGGAGGACTTCGGGTGGCTGGTCAATTGGGAGAAGTCGTCTCTGGAACCGTCACAATCAATCCTGTTTTTGGGGATGCATTTCGACACGGTACGAGCAGTGGTGTCCCTGCCTCCAGACAAGCAAGCATGTCTCTTTCGACATGCACGGGTGATGAAGTCTTCAACAGCAATGTCCCTTCGAAGATGTATGCGCCTTCTGGGGTTGATGGTGGCTTCGATGGAAGCACTTCTGTTTGCCCAATTTCATTCCAGGGCTCTCCAAAAGTTCATTCTGAGCCATTGGGATCGGTCGCAGACCTCACTGGATTGCAGTGTTATCATCTCCCACAAAGTACGAGAGTCTCTAGGATGGTGGATACGTCCGAAAGAGTTATCCCTGGGGAAGTCTTTCCTCCCTCCGAAGTGGTCGGTCATAACCACCGATGCCAGCCTGACAGGCTGGGGGGGTGTCTGGAACAATCTCTGGACTCAGGGAGTATGGTCGTCGGAAGAGTCAGTCTTGTCGATCAACATCCTCGAATTGAGGACGATTTTCCTTTGCCTCCAACACTGGACGGTCCCTTTAAGCGGTCTGCCTGTCCGAGTGCAGACAGACAATGCGACGGCGGTCGCATATATCAATCACGAAGGCGGGACAAGGAGTTCCAGACTCATGGTGGAGGTATCTCGGATCCTGATATGGGCAGAGACCAGAGTTCCAGCCATCTCTGCGATCCACATTCCAGGAGTTCAGAATATCACGGCGGACTTTCTAAGTCGCGAGTAGATGGATCCCAGAGAATGGAGTCTTCATCCGGAAATTTTTGCACTGCTGTGCTCCCGTTGGGGAACTCCTCAAGTGGATCTGATGGCATCCAGGTTCAATGCCAAGTTACCGACATTCATGTCCAGGTACAAGGATCCGAAGGCTGTAGCGGTGGATGCTCTAGTGGCTCCGTTGGATCAATTCAAACTAATCTATGTGTTCCCGCCGATTTCTTTGCTACCTCTGGTACTCCGTCGGATCAGACTGGAGAGAATCTCGGCTATATTGATAGCCCCAGATTGGCCAAGGAGGACGTGGTTCTTGACACTGGTGTCACTCCTGGCGGCACCGCCATTTCCACTTCCTCTTCGCCAGGACCTGTTAACCCAAGGGCCTGTTCGGCATCCGGACCTGAAGTCTCTGCGTTTGACGGCGTGGCTCTTGAGACCGAAATATTGACCCGTCGAGGTTTTTCAGCCGAAGTCATTGCCACTTTGCGAGCTGCCAGAGGTCCGGCTACTACTAGAATTTACCACAAGACTTGGGAAGCCTTCTTTTCGTGGTGTTCGGGTTCTTCAAGGAACCCGAGGATTTTTTCCATTCCCAATTTGTTGGCCTTCCTGCAATTCGGGCTGGACAAGGGTTTAGCAGTGAGCACCCTGAGGGGTCAGGTTTCTGCTCTGTCCTTGCTGTTCCGAAAGGCTATCGCCTCGCGTAGGGACGTGCGTTCCTTTTTTCGCGGAGTATCCCGCCAGTTTCCGCCGCGGAAGGCGCCTGTGTCTCCTTTGCGTCTCAACCTTGTTTTGGAGGCTCTTCAACATGGGCCTTTTGAGCCTATGGACTCTGTTAGTCTTTCTTTGCTCTCTTGGAAGGTTGCCTTCCTGGTGGCGGTCACCTCTTTGAGAAGGGTTTCTGAGTTGGCGGCTCTTTCTTGCTCGCCTCCTTTCCTGGAGTTTCACCCGGATCGTGTAGTGCTTCGCACACGGGGCGACTTTCTACCTAAGGTGGTGTCGCAATTTCATGTTAACCAGGATATTGTGTTGCCCTCTCTTTGTCCGAGGCCAAGGAATGCGAAGGAACGGGCCTTGCACACATTGGATTTGGTGCGGGCTTTGAAGTTCTATTTTACTGTTACTCACGGTTTTCGGAAGTCGGATTCTCTGTTTGTCATTCCAGCAGGTCGTCGACGTGGTCAACGAGCTTCCAAGGATTCTATAGCTCGTTGGATTCGGTCGGCCATTTTGGAAGCTTACCGACTTAAGGGCGAACCTTGCCCGATTAAGTTTCGAGCTCACTCCACGAGGGCTGTGGGCTCATAGTGGGCCTTTCATCAAGGGGCCTTGGCAGCTCAGCTCTGCCGGGCGGCGACCTGGCGCTCTGTCCACACTTTTACAAAATTTTATAAGGTGGACGTTAGTGCTTCCGCTGATGCAGCCTTGGGACGTAGGGTCCTACAGGCGGCGGTAGTTTGAAGTTCTTGTTAACTTGTGTTTTAGCGCTAGTTGCGCAGTTTCTTAGGTTGTTGGGTTCTGCCTTTTCTGGTTTTTTCCCACCCTTTATTTTTGGACTGCTTTGGGACGTCCCACTAGTTATGACTAGTGTGTCTCCTTTCCTTCCGTTCTGCTGCTGAAAGACGGATTTTGGTAAGAACTTACCTGTAAAATCCTTTTCAGCGAAGGAAGGAAAGGAGACACAGCCCCCTCCCTTGGCAGAAGTGTGTTGTTGTATTTACAGATGCGGCGTGACCTTTTCTCTGATGGCGATTATCTGGGCTGAGGTCGACGCGCTAAGGCTCTTTTCCAGCATTGCCAGCTCATCGCAGTGGTCAGGTTCAGTGAGTAGTACCTGGAACTGTGTGGTTTTTGCCTAAATGCATGCATAACCTGTATTCTTGTGTTTTTTGTCTCTGAAGTCCTTCAGAAGGGGTTATGTTGCTCCGCTGATGATATTGCTCTTCCTTAAGCTTGTGTACAACTGGAGAGCTGAGTAGGAGGAGCCCGAGCTGGAGGGGCCGGTCAACACGCTTTTTTAATCTGAGGTGTCTATCCCATCTGGGCTCCGCCTACCCACTAGTTATGACTAGTGTGTCTCCTTTCCTTCCTTCGCTGAAAACGATTTTACAGGTAAGTTCTTACCAAAATCCGTCTTTAATGCTCATTTAGACATCCATGGAATTTAGTCCAATATTGGACCGCAGTGCACATGCCGGAGTGTGACAGCCTTGTAAAAATATATCAAGCGGTCACCTTTAGGGCGTGGATTACTAGTCCGTGCTGGGACGGATTTGGTTTAAATGTCTGAATGAGCCCTTAGATTGTTCAAGTAGCTGGGCGCCTTCAAAAATAATCTGTTTGCTTTTTAGTTAAAAATGAAAAAAATTGTATACAGATTACAATTCAAAAAGAAAAATCGCCAGCCTCCAGATGGCAAGTAGAATGATTGCCAATGCCCCTAAAATTTGCAAATGATGCCATATTTCCAGCTTTGCCTCCATTTATGCCTAGCGCCAGTTCCACAACTGTGAATGTAAAACTCATTTGCCCACTGTGCAACTACTGAGCAACACACGCACACAAGTACGAGCCGCTGACACACACACACACACACACAATACTACTAAGCAGCTGACACACACACACACACACACACATTACTACTAAGCAGCTGACACATACACAGTACTGCTGAGCTGCTGACACACACACACACACTACTACTGAGCAGCTGACACACACAGTACTACTGAGCAGCTGACACACACTACTACTGAGCAGCTGACACACACACACAGGGTGGATTGATTTAAATCACGCCGATTTAAATCAACGATTTAAATCATGATTTAAATCAAATGATTTTTTCTATTTAAATCAGATCGATTTAAATCGTGATTTTAATCATGATTTAAATCACTGATTTAAATCAAAAGATTTTTTTAATATATATCACGATTAAAATCTAAAACTTTCAATCATTGTTCAATTAACTCCACACTTCTAGCTTGGTTTCACTTTCTGTAGCTTGGTTTCAGTTTCTTTTTCCATTCAGTTGACATGCCCAAACTTGTTGGATAGTCAGTCAGCAGTACTTGGCTGTAGTAACAATCAAACTTCAGAAGTGATCTGCGTGAGCCATGGCAGGTCGTAAGAGAGACCCTATTTGGGTTCATTTTGTTGAGATGCCAGCAGAGCTTGGAAAGAAAGGTGGGAGAGCAAAGTGCAAATACTGTCAAAAGGATATCCAAGGACTTGTTTGCCGTTTGAAATCACATTATGAAAACTGCAACCAGAAGGGAAATGAAGATGTTGATAGTGATACAACTAATGTCAATGAACCCCCACAGCTTCTTATGCACCAGGACCCTAGCACTAGTGGTAAGTCTGGCAATTACAACCTATTTTAACAGACGTTTTACTGGGATGGTTAAAGTCTATGAAAAGAAAAATTTCTAGCACTAGTTCTGGAGTATAGAATTTAAATTTATGTTAAGGCAATATTTCACAGAAGATTAACGTTAAGTAAAAATAAAAGAGTGTGTATACGCCTATTTTTTTTATTGTAGGCTACAATTCACTTTTGAAGTCTGCCAAATTGACCATTTTTTAAAAAAAACATTTTTAAAACTTTTGTGACATAATTTTTTTTTCAGTTGCTCTGATATTACTAGTATTACAGCAACTTCACCGGAAACTTGAGTAGCATAACTTTTGAGACAGCCCTTATAGGACGAGGACCATTACATTGTTCAAAAAGTTTGTTTCAAAATATTTTCGTTATATTTCTTCAAATACGCAGTCGAATTATATTTTTAATTACTGTGCTTTCAGGGTCAAATATGGCTTGTGCTGCACGTGACAATCAATATCTGGGTACAACTTCAACAAAGCAGCCCAACAAAAAACTTTGCGTGCAAAGTGTAGAAAAATTCCTCTTAAAGACTACGACGAGCCAGAAAGAACATTTTGATGAATTAATTGCTAAATTCATATTTGCAACCAATTCTTCTTTCCGACTAGTTGAACACCCATTGTTTGTACAAATGATCGAAGGAATAAGACCAGGCTACAAACCACCAAGTAGATTTGATATCTCAGGAAAACATCTTCAGGCTGTATACGACAAAGAAAGAGCGGCTTGTACAAAATATTTGAAAGACAAAGTGGCTCGCCAATACTAACCATGACATTGTGGCAACTGTGCTGAAATTGAAGTGTGAATCTGCACCATTTCAAAATAAATGTTTGCAGATAACGTCGTTAATGAACTAAAACCACTGGACTGGTGGAAGTCGCAATCACTTGTTCTTCCAGCGAAGATAATAAATGTAGCTACTCAGCTACTGACTGCATCGGCATCATCGGCAGGAGTAGAGAGATTGTTTTCTTCATTTGGTTTTGTGCACACAACAGTCCGAAACCGCTTAGGAACTGCTAAAGCAGGACAACTAGTTTTCCTATTAAAAGTCCTAAATAAACAGTAGGCTTAAAGGACTGATGTATTCACTGAAGATGTTTGCTTACTTCAAACGTTAGAGATAGGCTATTGTTAAAAAGTACTTAAGGGCCCGTCTCACATAGCGATATCGCTACCGAGATCGGTGCTGAGTCACTAGTTTTGTGACGCAGCACCGAGCTCACCAGCGATATCGCTGTGTGTGACATTCAGCGACGATCAGCCCCCCTGCTGGGTATCGCTGATCGTCGCTGAAATGTCAGGACATTTTTTTGATCGCTGGTCTCCCGCTGACAGGCACGCATTGCTGCGTGTGACAGGCGGGAGACCAACGATCCGCTGGTAACCAAGGTACACAGCGGGTTTCTAGGCGCGGGGCTGTGCCTAGAAACCCGCTGTGTACCTTGGATACCAGCGCCCTGATGCAGGGAGCTGGTATCCAAGGTACACAACGGGTTTCCAGGCACCGCGCAGCGCTTGGAAACCCGCTGTGTACCTTGGATACCAGCTCCCTGCATCAGCGCGCTGGTATCCAAGGTACACTGCGGGTAACTAAGCGATGTTACCCGCAGTGTCGCTGTCCCAGATCACTGCCTGAGCTGCCTGTTTGGCAGCTCAGCAGCGATCATGTAGCGATACACCAGCGATCCTGACAAGTGCATATCGTTGTCGGGATCGCTGGTGTATCGTTATGTGAGACCCAGCCTTTACTCTCTGTAGTTCAATTCTGATTGTTTAATAGTGCAAATAAAAATTATTAGGTTTCATAATCATCAACTGTTTTAATATTTTTATTTGTGTAAAATAATTTGATTTGCAAAAAGACAAAGTTTTGCTTGTGTACAACTTGATTAAAAAATCCTATTTAAATAAAAAAAAATCCGATTTAAATCAAAAAAATCCGATTTTTTTGATTTTTTTAAAAAAATCATGATTTTTATCCACCCTGCACACAGTATTACTGAGCAGCTGACACACACACACACTACTACTAAGCAGCTGACATACAGTACTACTGAGCAGCTGAAACACACACACTACTGCTAAGCAGCTGACATATACACACACTAGTACTGAGCAGCTGACATACTCCACCAGTTCCACTTTACTGTGAATGTAAAACTCATTTGCCAACTGTGCAACTACTGAGCAACACACACTACTACTAAGCAGCTGACATACACACACACACACACACACGTACTGAGCAGCTGACACACACACACACACACAGTACTACTGAGCAACTGACACACACTTCTACTGAGTAGCTGACACACACACACACACTACTACTAAGCAGCTGACATACACAAGTACTGAGCAGCTGACACACACAGTACTACTGAGTACCTGACACACACATTACTACCGAGCAGCTGACACACACACACACACTACTGCTAAGCAGCTGACATACACAGTACTACTGAGAAGCTGACACACACACTCACACAAGTACTGAGGAGCTGACATGCACACACACTAGTACTGAGCAGCTGACACACACAGTACTACTGAGCAGCTGACACACACACAAGTACTGAGCAGCTGACACACACACAAGTACTGAGCAGCTGACAAACACAAAAACAGTAGTACTGAGCAGCTGACACACACAGTACTACTGAGCAGCTGACACACATACACACACACTACTACTGAGCAGCTCACACACAGTACTACTAGCAGCTGACCCCCCCCACACACACACACATACTGAGCAGCTGACACACACACACACACACACACACACACACACACACACACTTATACTGAGCAGCTGACACACATACTGAGCAGCTGACATACACACACATACTGAGCAGCTGACATACACACACATACTGAGCAGCTGACATACACACACATACTGAGCAGCTGACATACACAGTACTACTGAGCAGATGACATAAACATTCACATACACTACTACTGAGCAGCTGATGTGTGTGCGTGTGTATATATATATATATATATATATATATATATATATACATATATGTGTGTATATATATATATATATATATATATATATATATATATATAATACACACGCACACTTTACTCTGAGCAGCAGACACACACACAAACTACTGAGTAGCTGACACACACTGACACATAAACAGTACTGCTGAGCAGCCATAACGTTGTAACAGGATTTAACCCATGCAGCTCCTTTTCGTTGAGGCTTCTATTTTCAAAGCCCACAGAGAAATGTGGGGCCTCTGGTTATAACTCACACTTGGAAACATCCCTAGACCACTAGTTACGGTCTCTGACTCCCACCCCTCTGTGTCTATGGCCCACCCTGCCTCCTCCATACTCCACAACTTGCAACATCCCCCTTTCCAGCTTGGTGCTGCTATCAATGCCAGTGTTTGCAATGAGAGCCTCATACTGCAGCCAGAAATGTTTGCGCTAGAAAATATATGCTGGGGCGAGAGAGTTTTATATATGCTGGACAGTGGGGGTAATATAACTTGTACGCTGGTCCATTAGGGAGAGGGATTTAGCTAGATGTATGTTGAAAACTTAGGGATACAGATAAAAAAATTTCTGAAGGTGTAGCTAAAGTTTATAGTTAACTATATGTAAGAAGCTGCAGAAGAGAAATCAGAAGTAGGAGAAAGATGCAGGATGCACTAACAGTTCTCCACCACAGCCTCTCATTATGATAAAGAAGGCCTAGATACTAGACAGATTGGATTTTCTTTCCTTTAGATATGTTTAGGATCCTTAGAGGGGATGTCCAGTGAAGATAATTTATCACCTATCATCACTCCATTCTTAAGGGTATGCCACACTAAGCGAGATCGCTAACGAGATCGCAATTGCGTCACCATTTATGACGCAGTAGCGATCTCGTTAGCGACTTAGCTGTTAGATTCCAAACACAACTCATCAGCGATCTGTGATTCCAAACACAACTCATCAGCGATCTGTGATTCCAAACACAACTCATCAGCGATCTGTATAACGACCTCTGCGGTCGTTGGGAAAACCTAGTCCCACCTGCGACGCTGGTGAAGTCGTTCATAAAGGGTGTCACACTCAGCGATTCAGGCTCACCAGCGGGACACCAACGACCAAAAAATGGCTCAGAACGTTCATAAACGATCAGCGACATCTCAGCAGGGGCCACATCGCTGCAACATGTCACACACAGCTAAGTCGCTAACAAGATCGCTACTGCGTCATAAATGGTGACGCATTTGCGATCTCATTAGCGATGTCGTTTGCGATCTCGCTTAGTGTGGCATACCCTTTACTCTGTAGGACTGCCAGCAAAAGTCCAGCTGAGCACTTGGCATCCCCATAGAGAATGAGTGGTGCCGCAGTCTGACATTCGCACATCCACTGCTTTCTAAACTGGGTTAAGAGGTAGAAAAGTTCCCCTCTGTCATGATTTGTACGAGTCCCAGTGGTCCTGTATAGATGAGGTATCCTTAATTTAGTATATTGGATTCTAGGTTACACTTTGCACTTGTCCGCCCCTCTGTGTGGAGCTGTGCGTACCCATAGTGGAGTAGGCCGTGTGAGCTGTGCCAAGTCTAACAAACCTTTTAAATAATGCGGTGTTAATCACGTGTACTAGTTAAAGGGAACCTGTCAGCAGGATTGTGCACAGTAACCTACAGACAGTGTCAGGTCGGCGCCGTTATACTGACTACAATGATACCTGGGTTGATTAAATCCGTTTGTGGTTGTTTAATCTTTATTTTCAGTTAATAATGGGGTTGAGGTTATCCTGATAGTAAAAAAAAAAAAAAAAATCCTTTTGAAATAGCGCCTGCACAGTAGCAGCTTTCGGTGTGTATATAGAGGTGATCCAATAGGGTTTTCTTTTTTTTTTTTTTTCAGTATGTGCATATAGTCATAATGCAAACTAGGGGGCAGGTCAGTGAGGGATCAGTGACTGTCAGCAGACTGCATTATGAATGCCTAATCAGACCACCACGTGAAGACCCCCCACAGGCCGCCCAGAGCACGAGCACGAGCATTAACTCAAAGCTGAAAATAAAGATTACACAACAACCACAAGACGGATTTCACCAACCCAGGAACCATATTAATCAGTATAACGGCGCTGACCTGACACTGTGTGTAGGTTACTGTGCACAGTCCTGCTGACAGGTTCCCTGTGAGGAAGAATTAAATATATTTCAGATAGTATGTTTGTTTTGCACAGTACGTACATGACAGGATTAGCCATTCACGTGTTATGCTTGCGCCTTTTATCTGTTACTGATCTCTGCAATGAAGGATAATTTTACTAGACTGTCTACCCATTTCATTTTAATGTGTTTAAATTATAAGATTAGGTCAAAACATAACTGAAGCTGGTCATATTGCTAGGTTTGCACACACTTACGTGTCACGAGGAGTAATGTTTTGTTCCTGCAGGAGATAAGTTGGTGCCAGAAGACTGTTAGCAGCTACCATATTCACTTCTGCACATTAAAGTAAACCAGCCCACCTAGCATAAGAGATAATAAGCTGATCACTGGGGGTCAGACCACTGACCATCCCAGTGATCCCAAGATCGAGGATTTAGAACCCGAGAATGGGGTTAGAACTTCTTGAATGGGGTGGACGTGCTCATGCCTGGCCTCAGCTCGATTCATTATCTTTGAGTTGGCTGGAAAAAAACAGAGTGCTGTACTGTATAGTCCCATACACAATGAAGCGAAGCCCAGATTGGTCAACTGACTTATATGGGGATTCCTGGCTCTTCTCCCCACAAATGGTGTCTGGGAAGATAAGATCCGACTTGTTGAATTACGATGTCTGATTCTTTTTTTTTTTTTTTTTGCAGCATGGTAAGCTGCCGCTAGAGGAGTCTGACAACTTCTCTGTCATGGAGAACACAGCCGAGCTAAACTATAGTTCTAACCACTGAGCCATCATGTTGACTGGTATAAACAAAAGAGGTTGTTGTCAATCAACGCTAGTACTGCACAAAAGCTCCCAAAGTTGTCCTGTGTTGGTGAGTAATCATCACAGAACAGTAAAAATATGAACATACTTGGCATCTCTGTAGTCATAACATTCCCACAAAAAGAATGAAATCATTTTATTTCTATACTAAGTTCACCCCAAAAAGATTCTAAGAGATGCAAGAAATAAATGCAATAAATCCACAGTTAATCAAAAAGGCGTAAAAAATTGATCCCTTTTTATCCAGGTTTGACACAAAAGTCTGCAGTCACTCTGACCGTAGACTTGTGAATCCTGACATCTCGCTTTGCGCGCACTGTAAAGATTTTCCAGTGACGGGGGAAGTACAGTATGTGAAATTCATACTTCCAGCCACATTCCGACTAGACATCCACAGCCTCTCTCAATTCACTAGTATTGTGCGAGGCTCTGTACATCTTGTCAAAATGTAGCTGGAAGTACCGTATTTTTCGGACTATAAGACGCACCCAGGTTTTAGAGGTGGAAAATAGGGAAAAATATATTTGAAGCAAAAAATGTGGTAAAATATTTAATAACATACTATTATATGTGGTGTTATTATATAGTATGTTATTATGTTGGAAGCTACGGGTAGGAGATGGTGCTGCGGGACCAGTGTGGTGTCTGTAAACTACTATGTGAAGACGCTGGAGGGTGAGTATAAGGCCGGGGTCACACATGCGAGAAACTCGCACGATTTCGTGTGAGTCTCTCGCATGAACACCCGGAACTGCCGCCGGCACTCAGACTGGATCGTGCGGCTGCATAGAAATACATGCTGCATAGAAATAGAGACAGAGATGATAGAGACAGAGATGATAGAGACAGAGATGATAGAGACAGAGATGATAAAGAGGACAGAGTTGATAGAAATGTGACATGTATGCGTTTCATGTGCGCATGATGCGCTACACAAAAAAACGCAAGTGTGAAAGTAGCCTAACCTTTTAATTAATTCTCTGTTGTACAGTGTGTCTGAAGGACCTGTGATGACATCATGAAGAGGCAGGGCTTTGGTCATGTGATGCTCCAGCCAGCCCTCTTCATGACCTCATCACAGGTCCTTCACAGGAGCATTCAGCCTCCCATCAGCACAGCCCCAGGCTGTCAGGTATGCCAGCTGCTCCTGCTGCCTCCTCCTTCAGACACCGATCTGCCCAGCTGCTGCAGGAATCAGGCGCTGGGGAAACTGTGTGGCTCTGTGATCTGCTGCTCCCTGCTCACTGCTCAGCTGATAGGTGGGCGGGAAGCAGCTGATTAATATTCACTGCACTTAAGTAGGGACCAGGGGTTTCCCCAGCGCTTGTTTCCTGCAGCAGAGGGGATATTTTCTTGCCTCCTGCTGATCCCACTCCATGGCTGCCCACTGCCCCCCTCCCCACATGTTACATTCCGACCATAAGACGCACCCACACTTTCCTCCCAAATTTGGAGGAAAAAAAGTGCGTCTTATGGTCCAAAAAATACGGTATGTGCTGCGCACGATGTGAGAAGCCCTTTAACACCTTCACCACCTTTGATGTTCCTATATGTCCTGGTTGGATAAGGGTTCTGTACCTTTAACATATACTGTAGGTACATCATGGCGATTATGCGAGCGCAAGAGCTGTGCCTGCGTGATCGCAATCGGGAGCTGAGCTTGCGTGATAGAGTACCGGCTTTCACTGCCAGCACGGCCCCCCCCCCCCCCCCGGCTGTTAACCCCTTAAATACCACATCACAGCATTTAGTAGGCTAGGAGAGGAATGGGTCTCTGGGGTCCAATCGGCGACCCTGCGACATCATCGTGAGGGCCCAATCGTTGTCATGGCAACCCGAGATAGTCATGACGACCTCTGGGTCTGCCAACTACGGGGGGGGGGGGGGGTCTCTAGACCATGCCAGGAGCATGGTCTAAAAGGTGTTCTGTCAGTACAGCTCTGACAGATATAATCAGGTGCACTGCAATGGTTTATACCAGTGGACAGAGTAATAAAAGTCCCTTAGAGGGACTAAGTAAAAAAAAAAAAAAAAATATTTAAATAATCACAAAATGAAAAAAAAAGTTTAAATTAAAAAAAAAAGCGCACAATATTTGGTATCGCTGCATCCTTAACCTGACCTATAAAACTGTCACGGTTTAACCTCTTCAGTGAACACCGTAAAAAACGTTGCAAAAAACTATGCTTTTTTTTATCATATGTTTGAACAAAAAAGAATAAAGCGCAATCAAAAAGTCGAATGCAAATAAAAATTGTATCTGTGAAAATGTCAACTTGTCCTGCAAAAAAGAAGCCACCATTCAGCTGCATCAATGGAGAATAAAAAGCTCTCAGAATATAGTGATGGAAAAATTTTTTTCTATAAAAGTTTTTGTGTAAAAGTGGCAAAACATGAAAAAAATTACTGTATTTTTTGGACCATAAGACGCACTTTTTTTCCTCCAAATTTGGGAGGAAAGTGTTGGTGCGTCTTATGGTCCGAATGTAACATGTGGGCAGGGGGCAGGAAAATATCCCCTCCTGCTGCAGGAAACAAGGGCTGGGGAAACCCCTGGTCCCTACTTAAGTGCAGTGAATATTAATCAGCCGCTTCCCCGCCCACCTATCAGCTGAGCAGTGAGCAGGGAGCAGCTAATCACAGAGCCACACAGTTTCCCCAGCGCCTGATTCCTGCAGCAGCTGGGCAGATCGGTGTCTGAAGGAGAAGGAGGCAGCAGGAGCAGAGTGCAGCAGGAGGCATCGCATATCTGACAGCACAGGGGCTGTGCTGATGTGATGCTGAATGCTCCTGTGGAGGACCTGTGATGAGGTCATGAAGAGGGTGGGCTGGAGCATCACATGACCAAAGCCCTGCCTCTTCATGATGTCATCACAGGTCCTTCAGACACACTGTATAACAGAGAATTAATTAAAAGGTTAGGCTACTTTCACACTTGCGTTTGATTGTGCAGCACATCATCTCTATCATCTCTGTCTCTATCATCTGTCTCTATCATCTCTGCTCTATCATCTGTCTCTATCATCTCTGTCTGTTTCATCTGTATCATCTGTCTCTATCATCTCTGTCTTTCATCTGTATCATCTGTCTCTATCATCTCTGTCTCTATCATCTCTGTCTCTATCATCTCTGTCTCTATCATCTGTCTCTATCATCTCTGTCTCTATCATCTCTGTCTCTATCATCTGTCTCTATCATCTGTATCATCTGTCTCTATCATCTCTGTCTCTTTCATCTGTATCATCTGTCTCTATCATCTCGTCTCTTCATCTCTGTCTCTATCATCTCTGTCTCTATCATCTCTGTCTCTCTCATCTCTGTCTCTATCATCTCTGTCTCTTCATCTCTGTCTCTGTCATCTCTGTCTCTATCATCTCTGTCTCTATCATCTCTGTCTCTATCATCTCTGTCTCTATCATCTCTGTCTCTATCATCTCTGTCTCTATCATCTCTGTCTCTATCATCTCTGTCTTCCTTATTATCTCTGTCTCTATCATCTGTCTCTATCATTGTATCATCTGTCTCTATCATCTGTCTCTTCATCTGTATCATCTGTCTCTATCATCTCTGTCTCTACTAATCGATCATCTCTGTCTCTATCATCTCTGTCTCTATCATCTGCTATCTGTCTCTATCATCTCTATAATCTCTGTCTCTATCATCTGTCTCTATCATCTGTCTCTATCATCTCTGTCTCTATCATCTGTCTCTATCATCTCTGTCTCTATCATCTCTGTCTCTATCATCTGTCTCTATCATCTCTAGCTCTATCATCTGTCTCTATTATCTCTGTCTCTATCATCTGTCTCTATCATCTCTTTCTATCATCTCTGTCTCTATCATCTCTGTCTCTATCATCTTTGTCTCTATCATCTCTGTCTCTATCATCTCTGTCTCTATCATCTCTGTCTCTATCATCTCTGCTCTATCATCTCTGTCTCTATCATCTGTCTCTATTTCTATGCAGCATGTATTTCTATGCAGCCACACGCTCCAGTCTGAGTGCCGGCGGCAGTGCCGGGTGTTCATGCGAGAGACTCACACGAAATCGTGCGAGTTTCTCGCATGTGTGACCCCGGCCTTATACTCACCCTCCAGCGTCTTCACATAGTAGTTTACAGACACCACACTGGTCCCGCAGCACCATCTTCTACCCGTAGCTTCCAACATAATAACATACTATTATATATAATAACACCACATATAATAGTATGTTATTTATGTTATTAAATATTTTACCACATTTTTTGCTTCAAATATATTTTTCCCTATTTTCCACCTCTAAAACCTGGGTGCGTCTTATAGTCCGGTGCGTCTTATAGTCCGAAAAATACGGTATATAAATATAATGTGGTATTGTCGTAATCTCACTGATCCGAAGTATACAGCTGTCTTATGACTTTTAGCACATGGTGAGACATTAAAAAAGCCCCAAAAAACAATTGAATTGCTATCTTCTGTTCATTTTGCCTCAAAAAAATCAGGAAAAGAAAGCCATGAAAAAAATGTTGTGCTCGAAAATGGCACCAATAAAAACCTTAACTCATCCTACAAAAAAAAAAGCCTTCTCATGACTCTCAGTAGAAATATAGGAATAGTAGAGCTCTCAAGATATGGCGATTCAAAAACTAGTTTGTGCAATTAAAAGCTTTTTTTTTTTAGCGTGACAGCCGCCAAACCATATTAATCTTGTATCGCTGGAGCCGCACCGACCCAAAGAATAAAGTAGTTTAATCACTTATACCACATGAGGCACGGCTTAAAAAATAAATAAAACCACTTCTTCACATACTGTTGATTTGTTCATTCTGTTTCCCAAAACTTACTGTAAGGCTTGGCTCAGATTTATCCTGCGCTCTACCTAGAGCTCTTACACTGAGATTTCAGTGTAAATCTCTGAAATACGTGATTCAAATGGAATCCCTGGTGAAAGATTCCCTATGATCCAGCGGTGTCCATAAAAGTACAGTCGGCCAGAGTTTTGTGCACCTCTGAAGAGAGGCCTGGCAGAGCCCAGAGTAACTCTGCTGCCTCATTATAGTGAACGGATCTCTCAAGGGTTTCATGTGAATCGCGTCATTCAGAGATTTAGATGGAAACCCTAATGTAAGTGCTCAGCATAGAGAGCAGGATAAATATGATTCCAAGTGTTATGTAAAATGTTCCCAATAAAAGCTTCAACTCAATCCACAAAAAAAGCAATCCCTCACTCAAGTCAGTCTTCTGTCAGTGGACAAGTAGGTGACTTCCACGTTATTGGTAGCACAAAGTCTATGGAAAAGCACCATGGCTCCTTGCCTTGAAAAAGAAATCCACTGTAATTTCCAAAATTAGGTGACTTGAAGGGGTTTTCAATGTTTAGGCACATTAGGTACTCTGCAAATGCAACATGGCCAATTTTGTGCTCCAAAAGTTAATTGTGCTCCTTCCTGTCCTGCTGTGCGCCCAAACAGTTTTTCACCACATATGGGGTATCTGTGTACTCAAGAGAAACTGCACAACAAACTGTATGTCCATTTTCTCCTGTCACCCTTGATAAAATGCACAATTTGGGGCTAAAGCAATATTTTTGTGGGAAAGAGTAACTTTTTCATTTTTTCCTTCCACATTGCTTTAATTCTGGTGAAGCCTAAAAAGAGTTAATAAACTTCTTGAATGTGGTTTTTAGCACTTTGAGGGGTGTAGTTTTTAAAATGTCACTTCTGGATATTTTCTGTTATATAGGCCCCTCAGTCACTTCAAATGTGATGTGCCTAAAAAAAAATTGTAAATTTTGTTGGAAAAATGAGAAATTGCTGATAAAAACTTTTAACCCTTCTAACTTCCTAACAAAAGGAATTGTTTCAAAACAGGCAGTTCAGGGCAGCGATCAGCACAAGGACACTGCGGGTAACATCGCTTAGTTACCCGCAGTGTACCTTGGATACCAGCGCCCTGATGCAGGGAGCTGGTATCCAAGGTACACAGCGGGTTTCCAAGCGCTGTGCGGTGCCTGGAAACCCGCTGTGTACCTTGGATACCAGCTCCCTGCATCAGGGCGCTGGTATCCAAGGTACACAGCGGGTTTCTAGGCACAGCCCCGCGCCTGGAAACCCGCTGTGTACCTTGGTTACCAGCGGATCGCTGGTCTCCCGCCTGTCATACGCAGCGATGCGTGCCTGTCAGCGGGAAACCAGCGATCAAAAAAATGTCCAGACATTTCAGCGACGATCAGCGATACCCGCAGGGGGGCTGATCGTCGCTGAATGTCACACACAGCGATATCGCTGGTGAGCTCGTTGCTGCGTCACAAAACTAGTGACTCATCACTGATCTCGCTAGCGATATCGCTATGTGAGACGGGCCCTTTAGGGGTCAAGAATAGGTCTTCTCATAGGTGGAGCCAAAGAAGGGTGACTTTGTAGATTCTTGCTGTTTTGATGCTCAGCTTTTTTTTATTTAAAGTGCATGATAGAATATCAACAGGAAGTAAGAAATCTGGCCGGGGGCTTCTACTGTGACACTTTTGAAGAATGCCGGAGCTAAACTGCAGGCCCCTCAGAGAAGGCTTAAAATAATAGGCATGCGTTATATGATGAGCTGTCATCGCCCGCAAAGTGTTATAATTTCTGGATGGGGTGAGATGATTTGTAGGGAAATGATACCAAAGGGGGAATAGAGAGCCTTGTCAGAGCAGAGAGGGGAAAGGCTGCGCCTGGTGTTAGGGAGGATGGGATTCTTATGCTAATCCAGGCCTTGGATAAGGAGCAGAGGAGCCCCCTGCACACAATGGAAGTGGAGCCAGGATGTCTGGCCTGTAGTCGAGCGCGCCTTGAAAAGCATGTCAGACAGGGCGCCTGAGGCTGCCTTTGGGGGCAGGAGCTCAAGGAAGAGGAGGGTCCTTGCCTCTGCTTCTTGTGCTGGCACCAGGCCAGGAGGAAAGACTGCAGATGTTAATTCAAGAAATGCAGGCCCCTGGATGCTTTCTTCTGTGTGTAACCCTTTCCCTGATGAAACTATTCGCATTCATGTCAGAGCAGGAACACTGTTATATTCAGCAAGTTGCCCCGATTATGTGCTGTTACCCCCATGTCCTAGAGTCTGAAAGTAATCCCCTCGCTGCCCGCTAAGTCCATGGTGGTAGAGATTGCTGCCCGGATTGTGGAGCGCAAGGGTTACTCGGTTTGGGAGAATGGAAGTCTTGATTTTATGTTATGTGCATTGTATAAGACTTATTAACCATCTCACTACGGGCAGAGGAGCAATGTGTGGCGGGGATCGCACCGTGTGGCGGGGATCGCACCGTGTGGCCATTCTGTCAAATATTTTATGCTTCTCCAGAAAGTTTATGAAGTAATATTTGGCCACGTTCACATGCAGCGTTTTTTTTTTCTTCCAGCAGGGTTTCTTTTTTTTTTTAAAACAGATTTTTTAAAAGCTTCGTTTTACAGTACAAGCTGTGAGATTTCAGAAATCTCTTGGACACTTGTTTTCTTCTTTTCCTGACTGAATTTGAGAACTGCAGCACGTCACTTCTTTCAGCGTTTTTGCCACATTTTTCAACCTTGCAGAGCAATTAAAGAGAGTGAAACAACCAGGGGGAATGCAATTATGTTTTTCGCGAATAAAACAAACTTTACTAAACGTGTACTGTAGAGCGAACACTTGTAATCCGCTCCAAACACTGAATCCGCACTGACAAGCCTCCTCACTGCAGGACCCGGCCATCTTGGAGCTGGGGGGCTCCATGGAGACCACCGGAACAACTCGATCACGTCGCAGTACTGACAGCGACATCAGAGGGGTTAAGTGCCCATGATCGGTGCTGCGGTGGGGTCAGCTGTCACATACAGCTGACACCCGCACCCGATCAACTTCGGCGCTCAGCGTGAGGCCGCGATGATCGTGCCGCCGTACTAGTAATGCTGTGGGCAGAAATGCAGTTACCGCAGAGCAGTACTAGTACGGCGAAGGTCGGGACGGGGTTAAACTCTGAGTCTTTTGGTGCCAAGAGCAGGTTTCAGCTACAGAAAAAAAAACTGCATTCACATTGCGTGTAAACACGGCCTTTGTATTATGGTGGTCCCGAACTGCAGGTAAGTGGCCTAATCCATATGGGATGTAGTGTGATTTTGGTTTTCTACACACAACCCTCTGCTTCATAATAATATTGGTGAGGCTCCTTGGGGGATGTTCACAGTAGGTCTCAGTCCCCCTCTCCCCACTGTGGATTTTGTCCTTTTTATCTAGCAAGATGGCAGCGCCTACGCAGTAGTAGGCCATCGCCATTTTAAAACAGATTTTTTTTCATGAATATCAGGATTACAGCAAACTAATTATATGCACAATAGACGTGATCATACTGCAGCACTGGCGCCTGCCTGCAGGAGTTTTTTTTTCTCCTAGAAATATATAATATTTATTATGTTAACTGGGGGCAGGTCAGTGAGGGATCGGTGACCTGTCAGAAGCCATGCAGATCAATACCTAATCAGAGCGCCACATAAAGACCCCCACAGCCCCGCCCCAGAGCACGAGCATATCATTAACTGAAAATAAAGATTACACAACAACCACAAGACGGATTTCATCACCAGGTACCATATTAATCAGTATAACGACGCCGAGCTGACACTGCCTGTAGGTTACACTAAGCAATCCCGCTAGCGATCTCGTTAGCGTTGCATACTAATGAGATCGCTAGCGGGATCGTTTCTATATCGCTAAATGCGGCCACATTTAGCGATATAGTTAACGACGCTATCGCCGTTAGCGATCTTCTTAACGACTTTAGCGGTACAAAAGTACCGCTAAATCGCTAAGAAAAGGTGCCACACAGCGATTAGATACTTACCCAGCGGGAGCGCCGACGAGAAAATAGGGTCCGGAACGATTCCAGCGACGAGCGAGATCACAGCAGGAAGCTCGTCGCTGGAAGCTGCCGCACTGAACAATATCGCTAACGGGATCGCTAAATAGTGACGTTTTTTAGCGATCTCGTTAGCGATATTGTTTAGTGTGGCATACCCTTTACTGTGCACAATCCTGCTGACAGGTCCCCTTTATTAAACTGCTTGTATTTGTATGGTGTTTGACATCTTTTTCTCTATATATGTGATATTTTTTTCTGATTTGTGTGATTCAGAAGTGAAATTTGGAAAGGTGTTTTTTTAACTAGCAGAAACGCCTCCAGAATTGACATGCTGCTGCTTTTTCCATGTGGGAAAACACCATATGCCCCATAGGCGTGTGTTACCAGTGACATGAATAGGAAGATTATTCAAATTGGAATTGAAGCGTGCTTTTTTTTTCATGTGGGTTTTGGAGTCGAATCTGCTCCAAGATCCACATTAATAAGCCCTTTGTTAACATACCCTTACAGCTACTTCCACAACAATCACTTCTGAGTTTATGATCACAAACTGCAGATTTTCTTATTCTAATTCTTCATTGTGCGACCATTTCATGAATATAATGTTTCGCCTTACCATCTGCTACATTTGGGGCCCCCCTGATGGAGGATTGTGCAGTTGGAGTGTCATTGGTGGATCCTTTTGTTTTCAGAAGAGATGAGCCGCTCCCTGAGGTGTCCGCTAGCCGTAGCGTTCACTGGACTGATGTGTGACGTACATCCACGCTGGGGTCAGCTCAGGGACTGAGATTCCGCCAGATAGATGCTGTCTTACATAGCCTGCATCTGTCTTTAAGGCCTCATTCAGACTAGTGTGTTTGTTCACATAAGCAAAAAATGTGTCTGAATGTCATCGGTGATTTGGATCTGCGTTTTATTAGTGTTTGATGAAACACTGATGGTAAAAACTGACACTGACTAGTGATGTTCACGTATGGCTAAATAAATAGGGTGCATCTAAAGGGCCCGTCTCACATAGCGAGACCACTACCGAGATCGCTGCTAAACAGTGATCTCAACAGCGATCTCGCTATTTCTGACAATTACCAGCGATCAGGCCCCTGCTGTGAATCGCTGGTCGTGTCAGAAATGTCAGGACATTTTTTTGATCGCTGGTCTCCCGCTGACAGGCACGCATCGCTGCGTGTGACAGGCGGGAGACCAGCGATCCGCTGGTAACCAAGGTACACAGCGGGTAGCCAGGCGCGGGGCTGTGCCTGGAAACCCTCTGTGTACCTTGGATACCAGCGCCCTGATGCAGGGAGCTGGTAACCAAGGTACACGTTGGGTTTCCAGGCACCGCGCAGCGCCTGGAAACCTGACGTGTACCTTGGTTACCAGCTCCCTGCATCAGGGCGCTGGTATCCAAGGTACACTGCGGGTAACTAAGCGATGTTACCCGCAGTGTCCCTGTGCTGATCGCTGCCCTGAGCTGCCTGTGTGGCAGCTCAGCAGCGATCATGTAGCGATACACCAGCGATCCTGATCGTTGTCAGGATCGCTGGTGTATCGCTATAGCCCGGGTCTCACATAGCGATACACCAGCGATCCTGACAACGATCAGGATCGCTGGTGTATCGCTACATGATCGCTGCTGAGCTGCCACACAGGCAGCTCAGGGCAGCGATCAGCACAGGGACACTGCGGGTAACATCGCTTAGTTACCCGCAGTGTACCTTGGATACCAGCGCCCTGATGCAGGGAGCTGGTAACCAAGGTACACGTCGGGTTTCCAGGCCTGGCAACCCGCTGTGTACCTTGGTTACCAGCGGATTGCTGGTCTCCCGCCTGTCACACGCAGCGATGCGTGCCTGTCAGCGGGAGACCAGCGATCAAAAAAATGTCCTGACATTTCTGACACGACCAGTGATTCACAGCAGGGGCCTGATCGCTGGTACGTGTCAGAAATAGCGAGATCGCTGCTGAGATCGCTGTTTAGCAGCGATCTCGGTAGCGATCTCGCTATGTGAGACGGGCCCTTAAGTGAGACCCGGGCTTTATTCTCTGCAAAGTTATTCAAAGACCGCACATGGATTAGACCACATATGTCAAGGCCCGCGGGCCAGATCCGGCCCGTGAATTGATTATCTATGGCCCCCTGGATGATATTTAATTACTATTAGATCCGACCCGCAGGCCACAGCCGCCTGCTGGTGTTTTGCACGCACCAACCAGGGCCGGCGTCGGCACCCGGCACACCCGGGCAAGTGCCGGGGCCCTGAGCAGGCGGGGGGGGCCCACTCGCAGTCTGGCACCCCCCCGCCCGTTAGCGGAGGAGAGCGGTGTCAGCGCCGCCACTGGGCCCCCCCCCCCGCTTGCTCAGGGCCCCGGCATCAGCTGGCACAATACTTACCTCTCCCGTGCCTCTGCTGCCGCAGCTCCGGGCTCCAGGGGGCGCCGGCGCTTCCTCTCACAGCAGGCCGCTGAATGACGTCATCATTCAGCGGCCGGCTGTGGCACAGAGCGCGCGGACGTCGGACAGGTAAGACGTGTGTGTGTGTGTATGTCTCTGTGTGTGTCTGTGTGTATGTAGCGCGGTGCTTTGTGTGTGTGTGTGTGTATAAGTATGTGAGAGAGTGCTTGTGTGCTGTCTGTGTGTGATGATGGGCAGGCATTGCTGATAATGGGGAGACATTGATGATGATGATGGGGAGAAGATGATAATGGGCAGGCATTGCTGATAATGAGGAGGCATTGATGATGATGATGATGATGGGGAGAAGATGATAATGGGCAGGCATTGCTGATAATGGGGAGGCATTGATGATGATGATGGGGAGAAGATGATAATGGGCAGGCATTGCTGATAATGGGGAGGCATTGGTGATGATGGGGAGAAGATGATGATAATGGGCAGGCATTGATGATGGGGAGAAGATGATGATGGGCAGGCATTGATGATGATGGGGAGGAGATGATGATGATGGGCAGGCATTGATGATAATGGGGAGGCCATGATGATGATGGGGAGGCAATGATGATGAATATGGGGAGTCTTTCCACAGCGCCCTTTCCTGAGCTGTAACAGTGCAGAACGCAGTACAGCGCAGAGGAGAGCTCCATATTTTGTATGGAGCATTATATGGGGACCAGTATCCTGTATGGAGCATTATATGGGGACCAGTATCCTGTATGGAGCATTATATTGGGTCCAGTATTCTGTATGGAGCATTATATTGGGTCCAGTATTCTGTTGGAGCATTATATGGGGGGTGACATCCTGCATGGGGTATTATATGGGTGATGAGGGGGAGACTGTGGTGCCCATAATATTGTATGGAGGACTGTACTGTCCAGTCTGTACTGTGGGCTGTGAGGATTTGGCGTTTTTGAGCTATTGTACAATTTACAATAGATATCACTCATGTAATGTAAGAAGTGAAGTGTTTGGCGTTGTGCTAGTACCATAATTTCTCTGCTGTATCTGTGCATCATGAATCGTGGTCTGTGTTAAAGGGGCCCACTGAGCCTCTTTCGCCCGGGGCCCATAAAAACCTGTAGCCGGCCCTGGCACCAACACTACATTTCCCACAATGCACCGGTAGCAGGGCCGGCGTTAGTCCGGCCCTCGGCTTGTAGCAAATTTGTTTTTTTGGCCCTCGGTGTGTTTGACTTTGACATCCCTGGATTAGACTGATGCCATCCATATGTCTTGAATTTTCACAGTCTCCAAGACTTGCATTGGTACTTTTCATCTGTGCTGCCAGTAAAAAAAATAAAATGTCCCTTTTATTTTTGCTTAGGCACACGGAACACAAAAAACATGGGAACATCCCTATGGGCTATAATACGTCAATGAAAATCCCGAAATAAAGCACGTACATGAAACTGAACGACGGGGGTGGTAACCATTTATCGGCCTCAAATGGGTTTGAGTTCAGTCTGTAAAAAAAAAACAACATGGCTAGAACTCGTATGTGAAAAACATGTCTGAATGATGCCTTAAGGATATGTGCACACTGCTTTTTTGTTTGATTTTTTTTTCAGGTGGTCATAAAGGTCTGTTTTTTCCAGCCAAGATGATTGAGCAACCACTCTGTAATTTTGTAAACATGAAAGCGTATGTTTTTTTTTTTTACCACCGGCGTTTCTGTATGCATTTTTTTCTGCAATTTTTGGCATAATTTTTTTTGGCGTAGTGTTTTTTAAATGAGGAAATGCTAAGAAAACCCTCAAGGGGCACATTTTGATCCTTCCCATTGATTTGTATGGAGCAACTTCGAAGTGGAAACCGCCTGCGGGCTGGTAGTCACATCTTATAACTTTCATGCATTTTTGAAAACCTGACATTTTTTAATGATGCTTAGAAGCCTGGACATATGATCAAGGAATTGTTTTACATAGAAATGAATAGGTCCATGCTTTTCAGCATTTTCTGAGCACATTTTAGCAAGTTTTTGGAGTAGACTTGCTCCAAATCTGCCTGGAAAAGGTGTGTGAACATTCCTTGAGTGACAATAATGGCGGCATAGCTGAGGGTTGCCCATCCCTGCTAGCTGTTGATAACATTTGGCCAAACAAAGCACAACTTGATTGAACACCCATGATGATAATGTAGTTGTCACCAGCACTTCCTGTCCTAAGGCAAACAGTTCTAAGTGTAAACCGTTACATCCTCTCTTGTGTTCTTGGTGATTGATAAGGATTTCATGACTTTTTTCCTTTTTTTTATATGCATGCGCACAACTGTTGAATAAATGCTTCTTTGCTGTTTAGGTAAGGACATATTTTTTGAAATGTAAATGTTTTTACTTATTGAAACTCTTTCATGGGCCCAAATATATTTTACTTACGGTAGATTATTAGTGAAGCATTTATTTTTATGTATTTTACTCATTAATTCCACAGTGCTTAGCAGACATTATCAGCACTGTTCCAGTGGAGGTCAAAATCTAGATTCCCTATCAGTATGTCTTTGGCGTGTGGAAACCCAAGCAACCATGGGGAGAACATACAAACTCCTTGCAGAAGTTGTCCTTGGTGGGTTTGAACCCAGGGCCAAAGAGCTGCAAGGAAGCATTGCTAACTACTTTGCTTCCCAGTATGAAATATTTTCTCTTAGGCCTCCTTTACAATGATCTAAAATAAGAAAAAGAGTAATACTTGCCTACTTAATTTCCCAGAGAAGCATTACATGACTTATAAGTCTCCTGAGGCCGGCGTCACACTGCCGAGTTTGATGCGAGTTAGTCGCACGACTCTCTCGCATCAACACCCGGCACGGCCGCCCGCTCTCGGACCCGAGTGTGCGGCTGCATGTATTTCTATGCCGCCGCGCACCCGGGTCCGAGAGCGGGCGGCCGTGCCGGGTGTTGATGCGAGAAAGTCGTGCGACTAAGTCGCATCAAACTCGGCAGTGTGACGCCGGCCTTACACTTGCATGCCAGGCATGTCCCTTTCCACAAGGCGAAACGTTCCCCCTTAGATCCCCAGTCAGGCGTCTCATCTACTGAGAACAGATCCCCTTGCTTTGCACTGACGAGGGACAACACCCTGAAACATGTCTGCAAATGGAGTTCTTGGTTTGGCTTCTTATCCTAAGTGATGTGGCAAGGCTCTTTAAAGGGTTGATATTGACTTTTAGAATTGTAGATGGTGCCAGGGATCAAATCCTATTCCTACTGAAGAGTCTAGTTGCATATTTTATTTTCCAGAGGAGCTTTGCATGGCCTGTAAGTCTTTTTACACTGATACAGTGGGGAAATAAGTATCAGTATCAGTCGTAGATACACTTCAACTGTGAGAGAGTTGATCTTTTAAAAAAAAAACTGAAAATCACATTGTATGATTTTTAAATAATTAATTTGCATTTTTTGTTGCATGAAATAAGTATTTCATACAATAGAAAATCAAAACTTAATATTTGGTACAGAGGTCAGACGTTTCCTGTACTTCTTGACCAAGTTTGCGCAGATTGCAGCAGGAATTTTGGCCCACTCCTCCATACAGATCTTCCCTGGATTTTTTAGATTATGTGCACACGTTGCGGATTTTGATACGGATCCGCAGCGTTTTTGGACGCACTGAATTGCATTAAATTCACAGAGTAATACAGTACCAATGATAGTCAATGGGAATTTGAGAATTGCTGTGCACATGCTGCGGAAAAATCCGCGCGGATTGGCATCGTTTCATTTTCTGCAGTATGTCAATTCTTTTTGCAGATCTGCAGTGTTTCTGCACTCATTGACTATACATTGAGTAAGGCAAATCCGCATAACAAAAAAAATGCATGACAGTCCGCATCAAATCCGCAAGAAATCGCATCAATTCCTCATGAAATATGCGCAGATTTTTGCCTGCGTTTTCTGCCGAGAGGCAGAATCTGTGCGGAAGATTCCACAGGCAAATCCGCAAGGTGTGCACATACACTTAGATTTTGTGGCTGTCACTGGGCAACATTGAGTTTAATCTCCTTACAAAGATTTTCTATTGGGTTCAGGTCTGCAGACGAGCTAGACCACTCCAGGATTTTGAAATGCTTCTTAAGGCCCCGTCACACATAACGAGATCACTAGCGAGATCGTTGATACGTCACGGGTTTTGTGCCGCAATAACGATTTCGCTAGCGCTCTCGTTACGTCTGACAGGTAGCAATGATCAGGCCCCTGCTGTGAGATCGCTGATGGTTACAAAGCTTCCTGGACCATTCCTGGGTCGTTGCGCTCCCGCTGGGCAGTGTGCATCGCTGTATTTGACACCTAACCAACGACCTCGTTAGCGATTCAGAACTGAAACACGTAGGCGTGCATAAATTGGACTTTTCTGCGCCCCTCCTCCCCGATTGGTGGTCGCTACAGCGTTCTCATTTCCCGCCATGCATAAAGAAAGCAACAGAATAGCGATTCCATCCTTTGTTTCTGACCTCGTGCTGGATTGCAGATCTTAGCAGAATTCTCCGGGTTGTGTGGAGTCACAGCCGAAGAACACTACAATCCATAAACCAGAACGCTTGTCAGGAACAAAGCCCAGATGAATGGATACAGAGTCGCAGCCGAAGAACACTACAATCCATAAACCAGAACGCTTGTTAGGAACAAAGGGACGGAACTGCTACAAGTGGTTTTATTTTAACCCTGCCGCCCAATCAGAACGCAGTAGCGTCCACCAATCGGAGATGATTGGTGACACAGTACAGCCCCTATCAAGGTGTGGATCATTGAAATAGCTGCTGTGTGAAAGCGTCCCAACGAGCAACGAGATCGTTAGTTAGATCGCTGGGGCGGCCGAAATCGTTGGGAAGTTCTGCATGTTTGACAGCTCCCCAACGATCACGATACGGCTCTCCAGCGATCTCAAAATCGTGACGTAATATCGATCTCGCTAGCGATCTCGTTATGTGTGACGGGGCCTTAAGGGTATGTGCACCCGTTGAGGATTGGGCTGTGGAATTTCCTGAGCAGATTCTGCCTCTCTTGGCAGAAAACTTATGTCAAAATCCGCGCGGTTTTTTTTTTTTGCGGTTTTTGTGCCGATTTTTTGCGAATTGGCATGCGTTTTTTGCCTTGCGGATTTCGTTAATTCAGTGGGTGTAGGAATGCAAAAAGACTTAACATGCTGCGGAAAATAAACCGCTGCGGAATCATTGTGGAATTTTCCGCAGCATGTGCACAGCAATTTTTTTTCCCATTGATTAACATTGTTTGATCAAACACTTGCGAATCTGCTGCAGTTCCGCGCAGAAAATCCGCTGCGGATCCGCAACATGTGCACATACCTTTACGGAGCCACTCCTTATTTGCCCTGGCTGAGTGTTTTGGGTCATTATCATGCTGGAAGACCCAGCCACAACCCATCTTTATTGCTCTTACTAAGGGAATTACATTGTTTGCCAAAATCTCGTGATACATGACTCCATCCATCCTCCCTTCAATACGGTACAGTCGTCCTGTCCCCTTTGCAGAAAATCACCCCTAAAGTATGAGGTTTCCCCCGCCATACTTCATGGTGGGGCTGCTGTTCTCGGGGTTGTATTCTATCTTCTTCTTCCTCCAAACACTGTGAGTGGAAATAATACCAAAAAGTTCTATTTTCGTCTGATCTGACCATGTGATCTTCTCTCATGCCTCCTCTGGATCATCAGGATGGTCATTTGCTAACTTCAAATGTGACTGGACATGGGCCGGCATGATCAGGGGGTTCCTTGTATGCCCTGCAGGATTTTAATCCATGACGGCGTGTCACTCTCCACAAGGAGAAACATTCCCCCCACAAGGAGAAACATTCTGGGCCTTCTGTCTTTTACACGCAGCACCATGTAACAACCACAACCATTGGCAGCAATAGTGACCTCAGTGGTACGAATACATGTCTACTACAACCAGTGGTCATGTGTCTGTGTCCCACGTTATAGCTCAAGCAGATCCCTATCATAGCTCAGCCATCAGTTGGCAAGAAATGGACTCCCTTGATATTGGTGGCCTATTCCAGTGAGAGGCCACGATACTTTGGTACTGGTAAACACATTTAGCTAGAGCCATATCGGAGATTAATTTTATTAGCTTGAACAGATCCTTGAAAAATCATTAGGGAGGAATAGCTATCATCCCATAAACTCCCTAAAAATGTTTGGGTGGGAAAAAAAGCTGCCTGACTCGCAAGAAATCGTTTGTATAGTTCTGAATGCAGTCCATCCAATGCTTGCTTCCCTTGATGGGTGATTACGTTTGTCCCGATGCATATGGCATAATTGGCAGTTTGAAAAATCTACATTTTAGATTGTTGATAGATCTGTAGAAGATAGGCAAACTTAAAGCAGTGCTGTGCAAAGCCTGCAAAATTTCTCATATGCGTGGTGACCCTCCAGACCTCGGGATATCTCTGGACTGCAGGTGCCAAGGATATTGCATGTTGTAGCCTATCTAGCAGCACATGATCATTTTTCAGTCTTTTTTTATTTTAATACGATTCCCCCCTGTTGTTAGCCTGTCTCCCTTCCCTTGTGGTGATGAATCCTTTTTGTTTCCTAATTACTGAGAAGTCACAGATGTGTGAAAAGTAGGCCACAGGTCGAAGGCTGCGTGCCCCTTACCCAGCGAAATTGGAAATGACAGGAATCCTTTTGCTCCACCACTAATTTGCCTGTGTGTTAAATAGCTCCAGAGCTCCAATTAAAAAGAAAAGTTCTTAGGTTTTGATGAACAGACAGATTGAGTTATTTATGGTGGAGGCAGCCACCAACGTAATTGAGGCACATCCTTGAACAAATACAAATTATTCCATTCAGGAATAGCGCCAGGCTGACAGGGTCCTGCAGGTCAAGCTCACCGAAACAAGAGGCCAAATGAAAGCCAAAATTTGCTTTCCATTCATCTGAACACAAATCTCCTTTGTCTGCTTTAACTGTTTAGGTGTGCGAGTTGTGCCACACATTTTTTGAAGTCTAGCTGTAGAAATATTGAAGCTTTTCTTTTTTTTTTTTTTCCTTTTTCTTTTTAGCTCCAGTAATGAACATAAAAATTGACGTATTTGCAAAGTAAAATGTGCCTCATATTTTTTTTTTGTAGCATGATTACATTTTGCAGCTAAAATCTTTAAGCCATAGCTCTGTATTTGGATAGCAATAGGCGAGGTTCCCTATCTGCGGGCTGCATTTCAAACAGCAGGAAAAAATCCGATATCATTTGTAATAAAATGGTTTGTCTGCATCTGAGGAATGAGTCCAGAGGGTGGTCCTAGAATTGAGAACCCCCCATTGGATTCACAGAAGTTATGTTTTATTTTTTATAGAGGAATATAGTATTTAAGAAAGTCTGAGTCGTTACAATCCCTTTAAGACATGTATTTATTACAATCACTGCTGACACAGCTTTTATGAAATATTTTAAAAAAACTACCATATATTAATCTGATGGTTTTCCGGTTTAGGAACCAGCATATAGGGCACCATAATCCATCGATCAGATTATGAATTAAGATAGAAATAGATTTATCTCCTTGAGTCGTTCATTATTCTTTTTCATTCACAGGATCGCTACCAAAGAAACATTTGAGGACATTGCGCTTATCTCCTCTTCTCAGTCTTCTCTGATTTGATGAAATGCTGTCATTAACGAACATCAAAATGTCAGAGCGTGTGATGGCCGCTGTGCTCGGGTGTGTTTTATTAGCAGTTCACAATCAAGGTGAGTTATCATGTCTCTTGTCACTTCCATAACGTTCGGACATTATGGGCACTCTACCACTCTGTGGTCTTGAAGCCACATATCTAGCAAACTGCTGTGTATTATGTATTCTAACACCATTCTGAGTAGTTAACATTAAAGGGAACCTGTTGAGTCCAGGCTGTCTGTCATAACATGTCTTGTGCTAACAAACCTGCTCTAAACTTCTGTTGAGGCGTGTGATATTTCAGGATTGTTGCTGCCTATTTGGTCAAACTCATGCATGGGAAGAACTATCTGATAACACCCACTTGAGCTTAATGCAAATTAACTGATTAGGTGCCAAACTCTTTGCTAATATCTCCGCAATGGAGAGGAGCAATTAAAAAATGCAAATTACATTTTAGTAAGTTCTACAGCCACGGTTTACCATGCTCAAATGGTATGGAATGTTCTCTTAAAATCCAGTTGAGGAAGCTAACTGGAGGAGCAGCTGCAGGGAGGAAATAAAGATTTATTCTCCCTGCAGCTGCTCACTTCCAGTCATTGGGGCGTTGCAGGGAGCTGTTAGTCACCACTCGCTGTACAGTAAGTGCTGCTGTAATCACTCCCCTGTATTCTGATTGACAGTCTGCTCTGTAGCGTGAGTATGTAAGGGAGTGATTACATTATAGTGAACACTGACTGCTGCAGGGAAATTAAAACTTTACATATTCAGGGCGTTATAGGTTCCCTTTAACTTTATCTTAAACATGTTTTTTGTGGAAGTTTGCCTCAGGCGCCCGTGTCCCTATCAGCAGTGCGTATCAGGAACACTCCACAAAATCTGACATTTTTTAGATGATAATACGGAGTCCCCAAACATCACCATTTTGCCCATGTCCGTCTCTTAGAGCCTTCCATATCCTCCCTTTTCCTGCTTCCAACATGTCATCTTTTAGAACTGATCACCACCCCGTGACAACAGCTACTGTAATATAATAATCGGTGCAGTGGATTTAATGTTGTGTGTGATCGCCATCACTGCAAAACTACTTTTTGAGGCATAATTTTTTAATCTTTAAAATTGTAGAGTTTAGATGGACCTGTGCAGGAAACCTAAGGCGGCCTGTCCTCATAAATATTACTGTGGTCTGTTCTGAGAGATGCCATCTTTGTCTTTATCCATCATGGTCACCAAAAATACAATCAAGTGTTATTTCCCCAACTCTTCACACACAGTAGGGTCAGAAACATGGCATCTGCATGTGGGTTCAGTATACCTTTAGGTCACTTCATATGGCCGTGTTACAGGTATAGGCCCTATTGTATTACTGGTATGTTCTCTCTCTCTCTCGGCAAGTGCACACTGCATTTTTCAGGTTCAAATGTTCAGGCCGGATCAAACTAAAAATCGGATCTGTTGCATCAGTTTCACCATCTGCCCCGGATCTGTCTTTTTACATATTGAACGAATTGGGCCAGACAGTGAAAAACGGATGTGTGAAACTAGCCTTAAAGTAATAAGTTGTTGCTCCCGCCAGGTTGCAGTGCAGGACTTCACCACTACTGCACATATCACCGCTGCAGTCAGTCGCTGAGCTCAGCAGCTCTGCCGATGTTGACTGCACAGCCACTGAGCCCAGTGATGGACTTCTTCAGGTCACATGTAATTGTAACATCACCACTGCATCTTGTAAGCAAAATCTGTTCTATTTATATGCCATATATAAGTATGAGAGAGGAGTTGTCAAGCCTTGCCGCTGTAGGCATTTATTTCCGATTACGTATTAAATTCCCTTGTGCCGTTCCCTGAAATTATTGTAGTTCATGACAGTTCAGTGCATCAGTCAATGACATGTTATGTGAATTCCCATCATAAATTCTTTCCGCATTAAATTAAGTGAAATATCTGAGTTTTCTTTGCCACAATTGACATACCCTATAAATCTGATGCTTGCAGCTTGCAAAATGAAATTTGTGATAAATTATGAGTTGAAAACAGAAAAACCATTGCATATTATAGTAAGGAATCCTAAAAGTAAGGATCATAGTTCTGATTGCAGTGATAGAATGACACGCCATGTATTTGTATAGGATTATGCTGCCAAATACAGTCTGGATCAATGCCATGTACTGAGTAGTTTTCAGGTAATCACTTGGTAGCTGCATCTGTGGGTACTGCGGTATAGTTTTCCTAGATCTTGTGCATTCCCTGGAAGCGGCCCCTACATTGCTTGTACCTGTGCTTTGTAGCTTGGTTCAAAGTGTTTACATCCGGCAACTGATGGCACAAAAAAAGGCTGTAAGCGGGGTGACAGGTGTCCTAGCCACACCAAGCTGATTTGGGCTGACCGGGCAACCCCGTGTGTCAGAAAATTACCTATTGAAATCATGCTTTTGTGTTGCATATATTTCTTGAAAAAGGATCCCCCCCCCCATATTTTT
This sequence comes from Oophaga sylvatica, assembly GCA_033576555.1. Classification (NCBI taxonomy): domain Eukaryota; kingdom Metazoa; phylum Chordata; class Amphibia; order Anura; family Dendrobatidae; genus Oophaga; species Oophaga sylvatica. The sequence continues at coordinate 476,735,524 of JARQOD010000003.1, read as the reverse complement.
CTAAAAAAATATATATATTTGTAATTTTGCAATTTTCACACTGGCAACTGGGGCATGTTTAGATTCATACTTCCTGTTCTTTCAGGAATCGTTTACAGCAAGGCTCCATATTATCCGAGAGGTAGCAATACACAGCCGATTGTGTCCACCCTTCACAAAAGGTGATGTCACAGTTGACCCTTCTTCACACTGACCCTTGCACTTCCTAATTTGACTCTTCAGTACAAAAGATAGTGATGGCTCACACCACTGTGACTATGTACATGTGATGTTTCTTGAAACAGTAGGATGTTAAGGCACCACTTCAGATGTTTTTTCATCAGTGCTGGAGTGGTGCTTCTTGTATGAGGTCCCTTCCCCCAGTCTTCCCCTCACACTCCTGCATCTTCACCTTTTTTCATCACCTCTCTGGTCCCGCTGTGCCATCTTGTGACTGAAACTTTTGACTGGCCGGAAGTCGGTTGCGTCACAAGCTCTTAATACAAATTTATAAGAGCCAAACAAGGCTTTCATAAACTTGGATTGAAAAGTGACCTGTGGCTCGCTCCAGCAAGCACTGGGGCAGATCACAAGGAGACAGACTGGAGCGGTGGTGATAAAAGGTGAAGGTTAGGATCAGGGACCTTGGATTAGTAAAATAAAAAATCCTGGAGTGGCGCTTTAAAGTCTGAAAGGCCCTACTAGCCAGTGTGAAAATATCCAGGTTTGTTTTTTTCTATTTTTAAAACAGATTGTGAGATGTGTAAAAAATCCTACACCTTGTCAAATTAAAACAAAATACATTTAACACAAAAAGCTGATATTAAACAATAGGTAACTTCCTGGAGACACATTCCCTTTAATGCTAGGTTATATCCAAACGTCTCCAACATTCCACTGAGCTCCGGCCATTCCAGCAGTACTTTCAGGATGTCTTCTGGTTTTCAGTCCTGTCGCTTTGCCAGTCATATGTTTTCCATGGCACTTGGTGAAGGGGTCCAGGAGTGTCTCATTTCAAGCTTATACTAAGAAAATAAAGTGTTCTCCCAATGGCGCCAAGCAAATCAGACCCAAAGGAAAGTTCAGTTTATCACCTTGACAAATATAAATGCGCACTTGTTCGGCTTTAAAATCTGGTTTATTTTTTTAGTCTTGTACTTCACCTGTGACACACAAATAAAATGATTAGCTTCATGCTCCTTTCTCCCCGACATTTGGAAGCCCTCGTAAAGTCGCACTCCTTAATTGCTGCTGCCTCCACGGTGTGTATTATGTTAGGAGAAACATGGCACAGTACAGAAAAACTTATCAAAGCCGAGGTTTGTGCGAAATGAAACGGCCCTCGTAACACATGGTTTTAATTGGGTCATAGCTTTGCTTTATTGGAAATGGGTGATAATGGCTTAGTTAATTGTGAGAATTCAAGCAGTCCAAGCTCTAATGCAGCCAGTCGTGTTTCATTAATGAGCCATTCAGTCAGATGACTATAAGGCTGCGTTCACACAAGTGGATCAGTGCAGATTTCAGATTGACTACACCTAAAATATCGGAGTATTAATTTCAGCAAGTACCCAACGAATGAGCAATGATTTGCTTTCTATTTCGGTGTAGCACATCTCTTGTAAACAGGTAATGTGCTGCCGACAAGATGCTCTGCCTATAGGGGCAGAACAGTCGTATTAGCCTTTGTTCTGTCCCATCATTATTAATTTAAATGGGAGGAGACACAGATTAGATATTAGAAAAAAACTTTTTGACAGTTAGGGTGATCAATGAGTGGAACAGGCTGCCACGAGAGGTGGTGAGTTCTCCTTCAATGGAAGTCTTCAAACAGAGGCTGGACAGACATCTGTCTGGGATGATTTAGAGCAGGGATGTCAAAGTCAAACACACCGAGGGCCAAAAAAACAAATTTGCTACAAGCCGAGGGCCGGACTGACGCCGGCCCTGCTACCGGTGCATTGTGGGAAATGTAGTGTTGGTGCCAGGGCCGGCTCCAGGTTTTTATGGGCCCCGGGCGAAAGAGCCTCAGTGGGCCCCTTTAACACAGACCACGATTCATGATGCACAGATACAGCAGAGAAATATGGGTACAGTACAATGCCAAATACTTCTCTTCTTACATTACATGAGTGATATCTATTGTAAATTGTACAATAGCTCAAAAACCGCCAAATCCTCACAGCGCACAGTACAGACTGGACAGTACAGTCCTCCATACAATATTATGGGCACCACAGTCTCCCCCTCATCACCCATATAATACCCCATGCAGGATGTCACCCCCCATATAATGCTCCATACAGAATACTGGACCCAATATAATGCTCCATACAGGATACTGGACCCAATATAATGCTCCATACAGGATACTGGTCCCCATATAATGCTCCATACAGGATACTGGTCCCCATATAATGCTCCATACAAAATATGGAGCTCTCCTCTGCGCTGTACTGCGTTCTGCACTGTTACAGCTCAGGAAAGGGCGCTGTGGAAAGACTCCCCATTATCATCATCATTGCCTCCCCATCATCATCATGGCCTCCCCATTATCATCAATGCCTGCCCATCATCATCTCCTCCCCATCATCATCAATGCCTGCCCATCATCATCTTCTCCCCATCATCAATGCCTGCCCATTATCATCATCTTCTCCCCATCATCACCAATGCCTCCCCATTATCAGCAATGCCTGCCCATTATCATCTTCTCCCCATCATCATCATCAATGCCTCCCCATTATCAGCAATGCCTGCCCATTATCATCTTCTCCCCATCATCATCATCAATGCCTCCCCATTATCAGCAATGCCTGCCCATCATCATACACAGACAGCACACAAGCACTCTCTCACATACTTATACAGTCATGGCCAAAAGTTTTGAGAATGACACAAATATTATATTTTCACATGATCTGCTGCCCTCTGGTTTTTATGTGTGTTTGACAGATGTTTTTATCACAGACAGAAATATAATAATTGCAAACATATGAGTAACAAAAGCTTATATTGACAGTTAGAATGAGTTAATGCAGCAAGTCAATATTTGCAGTGTTGACCCTTCTTCTTCAGGACCTCTGCAATTCTCCCTGGCATGCTCTCAATCAACTTCTGGACCAAATCCTGACTAATAGCAGTCCATTCTTGCACAATCAATGCTTTCATTTTGTCAGAATTTTTAGGTTTTTGTTTGTCCACCCGTCTCTTGATGATTGACCACAAGTTCTCAATGGGATTAAGATCTGGGGAGTTTCCAGGCCATGGACCCAAAACCTCTATGTTTTGTTCCCTGAGCCATTTAGTTATCACCTTTGCTTTATGGCAAGGTGCTCCATCATGCTGGAAAAGGCATTGTTGATCGTCAAACTGCTCTTGGAGGGTTGGGAGAAGTTGCTCTTGGAAGACATTCTGGTACCATTCTTTATTCATGGCTGTGTTTTTAGGCAAGACTGTGAGAGAGCTGATTCCCTTGGCTGAGAAGCAACCCCACACATGAATGGTTTCAGGATAGTTAACAGTTGGCATGAGACAAGACTGGTGGTAGCGCTCACCTTGTCTTCTCCGAATGAGGCGTTTTCCTGATGTCCCAAACAATCGAAAAGGAGATTCATCAGAGAAAATAACTTTACCCCAGTCCTCAGCAGTCCACTGCCTGTACCTTTTGCAGAATATCAGTCTGTCCATGATGTTTTTTCTGGAGAGAAGTGGCTTCTTTGCTGCCCTCCTTGAGACCAAGCCTTGCTCCAAGAGTCTCCGCCTCACAGTGCGTGCAGATGCACTCACACCTGCCTGCTGCCATTCCTGAGCAAGCTCTGTACTGCTGGTAGCCCGATCCCGCAGCTGAAACACTTTTAAGAGACGGTCCTGGCGCTTGCTGGTCTTTCTTGGGCGCCCTGAAGCCTTTTTGTCAACAATGGAACCTCTCTCCTTGAAGTTCTTGATGATGCGATAGATTGTTGACTGAGGTGCAATCTTTCTAGCTGCGATACTCTTCCCTGTTAGGCCATTTTTGTGCATTGCAATGATGACTGCACGTGTTTCTTTAGAGATAACCATGGTTAACAGAAGAGAAACAATGATGCCAAGCACCAGCCTCCTTTTAAAGTGTCCACTGGTGTCACTCTTACTTAATCATGACAGATTGATCTCCAGCCATGTCCTCATCAACACCCACACCTGTGTTAATGGAGCAATCACTGAAAAGAGGTTAGCTGGTCCTTTTAAGGCAGGGCTGCAATGATGTTGAAATGTGTTTTGGGGGATAAAGTTCATTTTCTAGCCAAATATTGACTTTGCAAGTAATTGCTGTTAAGCTGATCACTCTTTATAACATTCTGGAGTATATGCAAATTGCCATTAGAAAAAGTGAAACAGTAGACTTTGTAAAAATTAATATTTGTGTCATTCTCAAAACTTTTGGCCATGACTGTACATACACACACACACACAAAGCACTGCACTACATACACACAGACACACACAGAGACATACACACACACGTCTTACCTGTCCGACGTCCGCGCGCTCTGTGCCACAGCCGGCCGCTGAATGATGACGTCATTCAGCGGCCTGCTGTGAGAGGAAGCGCCGGCGCCCCCTGGAGCCCGGAGCTGCGGCAGCGGAGGCACGGGAGAGGTAAGTATTGTGCCAGCTGATGCCGGGGCCCTGAGCAAGCGGGGGGGGGGGGGGCCCAGTGGCGGCGCTGACACTGCTCTCCTCCGCTAACGGGCGGGGGGGTGCCAGACTGCGAGTGGGCCCCCCCGCCTGCTCAGGGCCCCGGCACTTGCCCGGGTGTGCCGGGTGCTGACGCCGGCCCTGGTTGGTGCATGCAAAACACCAGCAGGCGGCTGTGGCCTGCGGGCCGGATCTAATAGTAATTAAATATCATCCAGGGGCCATAGATAATCATTCGCGGTGGATCTGCCGGCTTGACTTTGACATATGGGATTTAGAGAATCCTGCTTTGAGCAGGGGGTTGGACCAGATGACCCAGGAGGTCCCTTCCAACTCTACCATTCTATGATTCTATGATTTCCTGTGTAAATATAAACAAACAAGCAATAAGCGACTTTAATGTAGTTGAACAGCGCTTGTAACTGGCCTGAAATCCAGGGTTAGGCAGTTTGAATTAAATTGCCTTATTTGTATTTTTCTGCTCTCCCTGGGGATGAGGTGCCACCATGGTGTGTCTGCTGTGGTTTACTCCACGCTCTGCTCTGAAAATACATGAATGCTCATGAGTGTTCCTGTGTACGGGGCGGTCAGCAGAGACATCTGTTAGACAAATTTCTTCTACCTAAAGAGTATGGACATCTTACCGGGATGCTATCAGAAAATGATCTATTTAAATCAGGTTTTTGCGTTGATGAGTTTTGCATTATTTTAAGTGTTTTTTCCCTATATCACCATCTGTAATAAAGATTAATAATCTTGCCATTTTCACATTGGCCACTAGGGCTTATTTAGACTGACTTAAGGCCCCGTCTCACATAGCGAGATCGCTACCGAGATCGCTGCTAAACAGCGATCTCATCAGCGATCTCGCTATGTCTGACACGTACCAGCGATCAGGCCCCTGCTGTGAATCGCTGGTCGTGTCAGAAATGTCAGGACATTTTTTTGATCGCTGGTCTCCCGCTGGCCAGCACGCATCGCTGCGTGTGACAGGCAGGAGACCAGCGATCAGCTGGTAACCAAGGTAAACATCGGGTTTCCAGGCGCGGGGCTGTGCCTGGAAACCCGACGTGTACCTTGGATACCAGCGCGCTGCTGCAGGGGAGCTGGTAACCAAGGTACACGTCGGGTTTGCAGGCACCGTGAAGCTCAGCAGCGATCCTGATCGTTGTCGGGATCGCTGTTGTGTCGCTATGTGAGGGGCCTTTACTGTAGGTTCAAGGAATAAATGTGCATAGCCACAATGTAAAGAATCTCTGACCCTATGTTATTTATATTGAAGCATTTAATGAACAATGGAAAGGTCTTTGTAAAGGGAGTTGCAGCAGGGTCAGCTGTGATATCTCCTAATCTGGTTTGTGGATCCAGCGTTATCAGCTGTGTATGGAGTCCTTAAGCCCCCGTCCCACACAGCGATCTCGCTAGCGAGATCGCTGCTGAGTCACTAGTTTTGTGACGCATCAGCGATGTCCCCAGCGATATCGCTGTGTGTGACATTCAGCAACGATCAGCCCCCCTGCTGGGTATCGCTGATCGTCGCTGAATGTCCTGGACATTTTTTTGATCGCTGGTCTCCCGCTGGCAGGCATGCATCGCTGCGTGTGACAGGCGGGAGATCAGCGATCCGCTGGTAACCAATGTACACAGCGGGTTTCCAGGCGCGGGGCTGTGCCTGGAAACCCGCTGTGTACCTTGGATACCAGCGCCCTGCATCAGCGGGCTGGTATCCAACGTACACTGCGGGTAACTAAGCGATGTTACCCACAGTGTCGCTGTCCTGATTGCTGCCTGAGTTGCCTGTTTGGCAGCTCAGCAGCGATCATGTAGCGATACACCAGCGATCCTGATCGTTGTCGGGATCGCTTGTGTATCGCTATGTGAGACCCGGGCTTTACTGCCATTGTAATCCTGCCTGCTGATAACTCATCCTGAAAATTAGCATTATCCATTGATTTTTGTCTGGAACCATATGGCAGATTTAAAAAAAAAAAAAAAAAAATCCATGTTCAGGGGAGCAGCGCCAACAGATTTAGAACAAACGCTGTACTTTTTTGACCTAGACATAGGTCCTTTTAAATAGTATGTGCACACAAGCTGTTTTTCAGGCAGTTTCTGCACATGCATTGCTATGGAAAAACGACTAGCTGTTATATTCAGACTTTTGAACGTCTTAACCGCTTTAGATTTCCTTTTTCTGTCTTATTTTTGATGTTTTATCATTTATGATGACATTAGCCTTATCTAAGATTTTGTATATACTTTCTTTCTTATTTATGCACTACTATGTAACTATGGATCAGGGTGGATAAAAATCAATGATTTTTTTTAAAAAAATCAAAAAATCGGATTTTTTTGATTTAAATCGGATTTTTTTGATTTAAATCGGATTTTTTTGATTTAAATCGGATTTTTTTTATTTAAATCGGTTTTTTTTTCAATAAACTGCTTTTTGAGGAAAATATTTTACCATCCAAAGGTTCTTCCATCATGAGATAAAGCTGAGTTGTTTAACTCAGTAGAATAAAGGCTGTATATGTGTAACATTCACAATGCCATGCTCTTCCAGAGGTTTCTGTAGGATTAGTGGGCAGTTTCTCTCCTATGTTATCACAGACGCTCGCTTTACTTACGCAGTTCTCAAAACTGAATTTGACTCCAGCCTCTTCTTCACGGCAAAAATGTTACAACATGAACAGAGTTGAGAAAAAGACCTTAATCCTATTGTTCTACAAACCTATGAATACAGAATCAACCCCTTCAGTGCCAAGTCCAAGAAGTTAGACAATATGTTTCTGATTGTTTGGAGTGGAATAGATCTGCACAACACAAGAAGAATGTGAATCTAAGTGTGAGGAGGAGGAAGGGCAAGCAGACAAGAAAATGATCACGTGTGACTTCTCTCCTCCATTACTAGGTGTTTGTAATAACAGAGGATGTAGTTTAGGCTCACAGAGCGGAGCCATTTTGTTGGGGACTGCCAGTGATACTGACAAGTAGGCTGTCACTGAGGACGACCGGCAGCATCTATTCTGTTAGTCCATGCTGCTCGCTGTATTATAAACTGAGCACAGATACGTGGAGAGTATCACACACTGGGATTATTCACAGCACATGACACACTGCATGTATCTAGATACAGGGCTGAGTGTAGTGTATCGCATTATGGGATTAGATACACCGGTCTGGGGCATATCGCACTTGATGAAATTAGATACACCGGTCTGGGGCATATCGCACATGATGAAATTAGATATACCGGTCTGGTAGAAACTTTGATTTAAATCACTGATTTAAATCAAGCCTTACTGACTAGTGATTTAAATCGTGATTTAAATCGTGATTTAAATCAGTTTGATTTAAATCAAATCCACCCTGCTATGGATTATTATGTGTTTACATGATTTGTATATTTCTTTTATATCCATAGCTAACTGATGAAGGCCGCATGTGGCCGGAATGTTTTGTTTAATTTTGGCTGCATTAAATATACCAGCATTCTTTCAAAAGTTGAGTGGCAAGTTTCTTTCTATTGTACACAAGGTGTGGGTACCTACTTGTGCACCCTTTTCAAGTAGTGCATATGGTATTTTTGGATAGTTTTAATAGTGAACTCCACTGGAATATCCGAGTTCACCTTGTTCCTTATAAAGTTCACATTGTTCATTGAGTATACTGTCCATTCTTCCTCCGGCTTTTGTGTATGTTGGGCTCCTTAGTAACTGCTTAGACTTGCTGTCTGTGACCTGCGTTAGAGTCACTATTTGTATAGAAGTGGTTTTCTCTTTTGCCTAAGAAACTTGAGCTACATAACACTAAGGAAACTGCATCAGGGTTCTGTGACACTTCCATACTCTGGATCAGTTTTTCATCCATTTTATTTTTAATTAAAAAATTGGCTCATATATGTAAATAGTTTTGTGCATATTGCCATTCATTTGTGCGGTTTATGTGCTCTTGCAATTTATTATGAAGGTACTAATTTTAGCTCAAGGCAAAAGTTTGAATTTATAAACACTTTCAGCCTAGTTCATGTGTCCTTATTTGTTCTTTTTTCGTATTTAGCAATGTTTACAGAAAGCAATAAAAATGTAATCCCTTAACAAAATATAACATAATACATAGCATAAAAAGGACAACTCGGACCACAATACAGAAGCAAACTGGAAAAACAAGTAAAAATATTGTGGTGTAGTGACTAATGTGGCACCTAGGGGGCGCTGTATAAGTTGCTCAAATTATGCATGGAGGCATGAGATGGATGGGAAATCAGTCCCTGGTATGGTGCTAAATGGAAAGTATGTGTCGCAGAGCTACTCTGTGCTGTAGGTCAGTAATGTGCTGGGACTTGTAGTCCCATAAGAGTTCTGTTTATTGGTAAGGGTGAACCTACAGGGTTAGCTTGTGAGCTGGGTGTGAGCTTGCTAACCACACATACACCGCCCACTGGTGGTGGGAGAATGAATGTTGCAATCTGGTGATTGTAGGTGTTGTGAAGGACATGTGATGAGGTCATGAACAGGTGACCAGACCATGTGCTTCATACCTTGGCTTGGGGAGTGGCTACAGGTATGAAAGGCAGTGTTGGGCACATGGTGAGGAGAATGTGTTATAGACTAAGGAGTCTCTGAGATTGAGTTGGAGTCTATGGAGAGTGTGTCCTGAATAGGGCTGCCTGGAAGGTTCCTGGAAGGTCTGTCGGTGTTGGAAGATCCTGGGGTTGGATCGGATACCTGGAAGCACGTGGTGAGACTTGAAACTTGGTGGCCGGGTGTTGGACGGAGGTCCTGAATAGCACCTGGACAGGACACGTGTGTGCGGAGCCTGTGACGGTCCCACACTGAGAACCACGCGGTTCTGTTGGGGAGTTTGGCTGGAGTCAGCCTGGAAGTGTGACTTTCTGTTACAGTGTGTCAGTGAGCACCCGAAGCGAGTTCCAGACCACCTGGGAATGGCACCTGGCGGTCCCTGCTGGCCTGCAGCCGCTTAGTCAAGCCCGTCCCATGCAAGGGTGAGTCTGAGAACAGTGATATTCCAAGCAGAAATGCATTGATGTTTTGTGATATTTCTGTTACCTGGTGTTAAAGAGACAGTAAACAATTGACTTTTGGACTTAAAGCCTGTGTGTTGCCTCATTACTGCGGCCCGGTCATTGCCTACCAGAGCGGATTACTACTATATATAATATATATATATATATATATATATATATATATATAATCTCTTTATTTCATCTTTATTTTTATACTGAAGTGTGAATAAGCCCTCAGGGCAAACACTTTTATGTATACTGAAGTATTCTAATGGAAACAAGCAAATATTTTGGTGACTGTAATGTGTGCAGATAAAACTGTCAACCAGTGCACGTTTTAGGCCGGGTGCCCACGCTCCGGAACTAGCAGTGCTTTTAACCCACTGCATGTTCGCTGTGTCCAAAGCACTGCAGTCTACTGAGCGCAGGTAAATCCACATGTGTTCACTGAACCATGCAGGTTCACCGCGTTCAAGAGAAATTGACCTGCTGCGGTGTGGAAAAAAGCGCCACATGTCAATCTCCGCGGGCGTCCGTGGACATGGCATTTCTTGAAATCCCATCCACTATGCTGTAACATCTGGCCTCTGTGTGTTTGACGCTGCATAAGTACACAGCATCCAACCTGCAGCAACTCCGGATCGTGGGCACATTCCCTTAGATTTGGAGTATGCGAATTTAAACAATTGTTTGTTTCATTTGTTGTCAGTGCTCCTTCACTGATAGCACACTGCCATTTGAAATGTATCTAGATACATAGATGTATGCGTGTGTATTTATATACATAGATATATACACACAGGCTTGTGTAAGTAGTCACCCCCATTGGCACTTTTGTGCTTTGCTACCGTAACCTCACAATCTGGAGTTTCACTGGTTTGTTTGAGGGTTTGCATCAGTTTATATAAATTACATGCCTACAACTGTGAACAATTGGTTTTCTTTTCATTGTGAAGCAATTAACAAATAGGACATAAATACTGAAAACGTCAGTGTGCATAACTTTTCACCCCCTAAAGTCAGTACTTTGTAGAGCCTCCTTTTGCAGAAATTACGTCTGGAAGTCGCTTTGGATAAGTCTCTATGCGCTTTCCACAACTTACCACTATAATTTTGCCCATCTCTCAAGACAAAACTACTCCAGCTCCTACAAGTTAGATTTCCTTTGGTGAACAGCCATCTTCAAGTCTGATCAAATTCTCATTTGGATTTAGGTCTGCGCTTTGGCTAGGCTACTGCAAAACATTTAGGCTAAGTGCACACGATCAGGAATAATTGCGTTTTTTTCGCGGTTTTTCCGCGGTTAAAAACGCGATAAAAACGCAAGCATTAAGCATCCTATACATGTTAATTGATTCCGCATGTTTTGGCCACATGTTGCGTTTTTTTCCGCGAAAAAAACGCTTTGCGGAAAAAATAGCAACATGTTCATTAATTTTGCGGAATGTAAGCGGTTCATGTGCGGTGGTACCCAGGGTCTGGAGGAGAGGAGACTCTCCTCCAGGCCCTGGGTACCATATCCCTGGTAAAACAATAATTAAAATAAAAAATAATGATATTCTCACCTTCCGGCGGCCCCCGCAGCCTTCCCGCGGCCCCCGCAGCCTTCCCGCCTTCAGCGACGCTCCCGGCAACTTCCGGTCCCAAGAGTCTTTGCGAGAATCACCCAGATGGCATAGCGGTCTCGCGAGATGCTACGTCATCGGTGTGATTTGCCGCAAAGCATCCTTGGGACCGGAGTTGCCGGGAGCGTCGCTGAAGGCGGGAAGGCTGCGGGGGCCGCCGGAAGGTGAGAATATCATTATTTATTATTTTTACATTAGATCTTTTTACTATTGATGCGACATAGGCGGCATCAATAGTAAAAAGTTGGTCACACTTGTCAAACACTATGTTTGACTCGTGTGACCAACCTGTCAATCAGTTTTCCAAGCGATGCTACAGATCGCTAGGAAAACGCTAGCATTCTGCAAGCTAATTACGCTTGCAAAACGCTATTATTCTGGCGGGAATCAGCACACAAAAAACGTGCGTATTTCCTGCGGGAGAAGTGCGGGATTGCCGCGGAAATTTCCGCGGCAATTCCGCAACGTGTGAACTTAGCCTTACACATTTCCCCTTAAACCACTCGATTGTTGCTTTAGCCGTTTGCTTTTGGGTCATTTTCTTGTTGGAAGGTGAACCATCCGTCCCAAGCTCAAATCACTGACACACTGAAACAGGTTTTGCTCATAAATATGCCTGCATTTCACACCATCCATTTTCCCCTCGACTCGGACCATTTTCCTTGTTCCTGCTGCCGAAAAACATGCCCAAAGCATGATTCTGCCACTACCATGTTTCACTGTGGGGATGGGGTTCTTGGAGTGATGAGCTGTTTGTTTGGCTCATCACTACCTTGATGGACAAAAAGTTAAATTTTAGTCTCATCTGACCACAACACCTTCCTTCATACATTTGGGGAGTCTTCCACATGTCTTTTGGCAGACTAAAAACGAGCTTTACAATTTTTGTGTAATATAAAGTCTTTTTTATGCCCACTCTTCCATAAAGGCCACCTCTATGGAGTATACGACTTATTGTTTTGACGCTACGCCGACCGCAACAAAATACAACATGTTGCGTTTGACTCAGTTCGGCGCAGTGTCAAAACGATGCATGCGGACGCATCCGCATACATCTGCATGGCCTGTGTACCCAATGTTAAAGATAGGTACACAGGCCGCATGCAGACATAGGCGGAGCTGAATGGCAGAGTTGCGGCAGTGGGCGTGGCTTAATGGAGCCCTCCGCAGCTTTGCCCAACGCAGGTGTGAAACCAGCCTTAAATAGTGATGCATCACACACAAATCGGATTACAAAAATATTTAAACACAGGTTGTAATGTAAAAAAATGGCTACAAAGCTATGAGAGGAGGTGAGTACTTGTATATCTATCTCATATATATATATATATATATACATACAGCACAGACCAAAAGTTTTGACACACCTTCTCATTCAAAGATTTTTCTGTATTTTCATGACTATGAAAATTGTAGAATCACACTGAAGGCATCAAAACTATGAATTAACACATGTGGAATTATACATTACACTTTACAAAAAAGTGTGAAACAACTGAAAATGTCTTATATTCTAGGTTCTTCAAAGTAGGCACCTTTTTCTTTGATTACTGCTTTGCACGCAGAAAAGGTGAACTACATGCCTAGTACCCACCGTGAAGCATGGAGGAGGTGGTGTGATGGTGTGGGGGTGCTTTGCTGGTGACACTGTTCGGGATTTATTTAAAATTGAAGCGGTGAGCGGTCCAGCTCACCCCAAACCATCTCGATTTGGATCAGGTCTGGTGACTGTGAAGGCCAGGTCATCTGGCGTTGCACCCCATCACTCTCCTTCTTGGTCAAATAGCCCTTACACAGTCTGGTGGTGTGTTTGGGGTCATTGTCCTGTTGAAAAATAAATGATGGTCCAACTAAATGCAAACCGGATGGAATAGCATGCTGCAAGATGCTGTGGTAGCCATGCTGGTTCACTATGCCTTCAATTTTGAATAAATCCCCAACAGTGTCACCAGCAAAGCACCCCCACACCATCACACCTCCTCCATGCTTCACGGTGGGAACCAGGCACGTAGAATCCATCCGTTCACCTTTTCTGCGTGCAAAGCAATAATCAAAGCAAAAGGTGGCTACTTTGAAGAACCTAGAATATAAGACATATTTTCAGTTGTTTCACACTTTTTTGTAAAGTGTAATGTATAATTCCACATGTGTTAATTCATAGTTTTGATGCCTTCAGTGTGATTCTACAATTTTCATAGTCATGAAAATACAGAGAAATCTTTGAATGAGAAGGTGTGTCCAAACTTTTGGTCTGTACTGTATACACACACAGCGGGTGAAATAAGCATTGAACGTGTCACCAATTTTCTAAGTACATTTAGAAGCTGTTGACTTTAAATTGAAAAAGTATTGAACACTTACTACAATTTATTTAACAGGGCAGGGCCCTCTCCTTTCTGTACCAGTCTGTCATTGTTAGATTTTTCTCCGTAAATTATATTTGTATGTAACACCATCTCATGTACAACTATATGAAATCAGTTGTGCTCTAAAAATAAATCTATAAAGTTTGCCAGTGCCATGTGCTGAAAAACAGCCCCACACCATGATGTTCTCACATCTAAATATAATTATTGGTATGGTGCCTTTGGGGTGATATTCGGTGCCTTTTGGCTTCCAAACACGGTGTGTATTATGATATCCAAAGAGTTTAATTTTGGTCTCCTCTGAATTCTACGTGTTTCCAAGGCTTGTCTAAATGTCGTTGTGCAAACTCTAAATGCTCTTGAACATGCTTTTTGTTCAGCAGTGGAGTCTTGCGTGGTTAGTGCGCATACAGGCCATGCAGGTTTAATGCATTACTTATAGTTTTCATTGGAACAATTGTGCTTGCTGATTCCAGGTCTTTCTGTAGCTCTCCACAGGGGGTCCTTGGCTCTTGGACAACTCTTCTGATAATTTGTTTCACTCCTCTTTCTGTAGTCTTGAAGGGAGCACCTGGTCGTACCTGGTTTATGGAGAAATCATGTTCTTTCCACTTTTGGATTATTGCCCCAGCAGTGCTCAGTGGAGCCTTCAGTAGTTCAGAAATTCTTCTGTAACCCAGTGCCATCAGTATGTTTGGCAACAATGAGGTTGTACAGGTCTTGAGACAGCTCATTGGTTTTAACACCATGAGATGCTTCTTGTGACACCTTTTTCAGCTGCAGAATGGAAGGGAGGGAGACACAGGAATTCATTACTGATGGGTAGGCGGAGCCCAGATCAGGATGTCACCTCAGATCAAAAGAGTGCTGACTGGCTGGCCCCTCCAGCTCGGGCTCCTCCTATTCAGCTCCAGTCTAAGATTTGAGGTCCAGAGGATGGTCGCTGCTAATGCAGCTCCTCAGAAGATTTTATTATTTTATATTCGGACAGGAGACTTGGATCACCAGTTGGTCTAGAGGTCTCAGGGGTACCAGCGCTGCTGTACCCCAACCTCTCCCTTGGCGGATCTGTATTTACTCAAAGTCCCTGCAGAATCCTTGCCGGCCCTGGGGGATGAGGAGAGCTTCCCTGGCGGGACGCAAACCACACGTGCGGTCACTGCGTTCCTCGCCCTGGGGGGAAGCATGGGCACAGCGCCAGAAACCCCTGAGGGTCCCTGTGGCGCTTTGGCTGGTGAGTACTCCACACAAATTTTTTATTATTATTATGTGTGAGTGCTTTAGCGTCTGAGTGAGCAGCGCTATTACTTGTATGTCAGTATGCTTCAGCGCTGCTGTGACAGCGCTGTTACAAGTAGATGTGGTGATTTTTTGTCCGCAGGCTGATAGCTGCAGGACAGAGAGGGAGCAGGAGCGGGGGAGTTCGCGCTCATTATTTGAGCTAGCAGGGGGCGTGGCCTAACGATTCCCGGTCTTCTGAGCAGGAAGACGCGCGCTCTGGCGTTTCTCCTGCGACTCCCCCACTGTGGCGGCCATTACACAGGCTCCTGGGCTCCTCAGACCGCTCCTCTCCTCATAAGACACCACGGCCAGCTGGGTGAGTGCTGATTCCTCACCCCGCAGCGCAGCGATCGCTATCCTGCAGCTGCAGTCTCATTAGAGACATAAAATTGGCTGGGGCTCACACTTCATATATATATTGTGGTGAGTTTGCAATATTAACCCCTCTGAGGGTTATTTCTACCAGCTAAATTTTTTGACTGAATACCGCTGGGGTAACCCTGCCTGGTGAAGCGTTAACCCTTCAGCGTTTAAAAAAAAAAAAAAAAAAACGCATAGTTTTTGCTGGTATTACCGCTTTGACCTGCTCATACAGGTGAGACATGTTCTGAACAGAGTTCAGATGCCGCGGACCACGTCCCAGTGCCATTACGGCAATCAGATACGCAGACCTCCACAGCGTCTAGCGCTGCGGTCGACAGCGGTGAAAAATTGGACGATATCGCTCGATCGATCAACAACTTGTCTGACCTTTTAGGTCAATATGTGTCTGCTAATTCCTCTCAGAGGAAGCGACGCAGGCCATTACCGGCCTCTACACGGAGCGAGTCAGATGTATCTGATATTGGGCAGAGTTCCCCTTTAAATTCGGATGGAGAAATATCCGATTCAGATGCGGACGAGCCGCAGGGGCGTTCCTCTATGGCGAAGCGTACGGAGGCATTAATTGAAGCCATGAGAGATATATTACAGTTACCGGAGGAGGTAACTAGTCGTCCTGGTAAATCAGCACGCATGTTCCAGGAGTCCCGTGCTTCGCGTACAACATTGCCAGCTCGGATGAGCTTAATAGTGTAATAGAGGAGGAACGTCTGTGTCCAGATAAGCGTTTTCATGGAACGCATTTCTTTGATACACTTTATCCTTGCTCTGCGGAGTTAAAGGCTAATTGGACTTCTGCTCCTGAAGTGGATGTGTCTTTATCTCAGCTTAGTAAATCCTCACTACTCCCTATTAAGGGGAAAGCGAGTTTACAGGAGCCTTTGGATAGAAAAACGGAATTGGCGGCAAAAGCAAGCTATGAGGCTGCGGGTCATGGATTCCGAGCGGTGCTAGGATCCATGTGTGCTGCTAGAGCTTCTCTAGGCTGGTTGGCACGTCTGAAGACGGAGTTGCAAAATGAATCTCCGTTATCTGAGATACGGGAAACTTGTGAATGGTTAGAAACGGCAGCCTGTTATATCTTTGATGCCGGTCTGGATACGGCATCTCTGCTGGCCAAAGCGCAAGCTTCAGCGGTCACAGTCAGAAGAGCTTTATGGCTCAGACAGTGGGCCGGGGACGCAGTTTCCAAACAAGGGTTGTTGGCCTTACCTTACAAGGGTGGCCATCTTTTTGGATCCGACCTCACAGAGCTGATTTCCAAGGCTAAGGCGAAGGAATCAGCATTACCACAGCGTAGGGCCATGGCCTCGGTGTCCAGTAAGCCTGGTGTCTATAGTGGTCGGCGGTCCTTTCGGGGCCGAGGACGATCTAGTCACTCCTCGTGGGGATCGGGTCGTCCTTCCTTCTCAGGAAAGAAATCCTCTCAGAAAACTCGTACTCCCTGGAAGCAGAGTTTCCGCCAGGACAAGCGGGAACTTGACAAGAAGCCCGCAAAGTCGGATTGACGCCAGGGATCCACTCGAGGATTCTCGAGTGGGGGGTCGCCTGCTTCTTTTCAAGGCGACTTGGATGGCTCGCGTTCCAGATTCCTGGGTAACGCGGATAGTGTCGGCAGGCTATTTCATAGAGTTTGCTTCTCGACCCCCAAATGTTTTTTGTCAATCTCGCGTTCCGTCGGAACCCGAGTTTGTTGTCGCTCTACAGCGAGAGGTCGAATCTCTGCTACAAAAGGGTGTAGTGATACCGGTTCCGTCAGAGGACCGAGGGAAAGGTTTTTATTCCAACCTTTTTGTAGTTCCCAAAAAGGAGAACAAATTTCGCCCGATTCTGGATCTCAAGCGATTAAACCGGCATGTCCATGCCCGGAAATTTCGCATGGAGTCGCTTCGCTCCGTTGTGGCAGCTCTGTCACAGAACGATTTTCTGGTGTCAATCGACATTCGCGACGCCTATTTGCATATTCCCATCGGAAAGGCTCATCAGCGCTTTCTTCGATTTGCCATAGGTCAGAATCATTACCAGTTCGTGGCTCTGCCGTTCGGCTTAGCCTCAGCGCCAAGGGTCTTTACAAAAATTCTGGCGCCCCTCATGGCAATCCTTCGAAGACAGGGGATTACGATTCTCCCTTATCTGGACGATCTTTTGATCGTGGCTTCCTCGGAGGAGGAGGAGGCGTTGACGGCTCGGGATTTGTCTCTTCAGTTTCTGAAGGACTTCGGTTGGCTAGTCAATTGGGAGAAGTCGTCCCTGGAACCATCGAGGACAATCCTCTTTTTGGGAATGCATCTCGACACGTTTCGGTCGGTAGTTTCCCTACCACCAGACAAACAGTCATGTCTTCTTCGACATGTACAGATTATGAAATCCTCAACGGCAATGTCCCTACGGAAGTGTATGCGTCTTCTGGGACTGATGGTGGCGTCCATGGAGGCAATTCCTTTTGCCCAGTTCCATTCCAGGACTCTCCAAAGGTTCATCTTGAGTCGATGGAACCGGTCGCAATCGCTGGATTGCAGTGTCACTATTTCTCGCGCGGTGCGGGATTCTCTAGAATGGTGGTTACGTCCAGGGGCATTCTCCCTGGGGAAGTCTTTCCTCCCTCCGAAGTGGTCAGTCATAACCACCGATGCCAGCCTGACGGGCTGGGGGGGTGTTTGGAACAATCTCTGGATTCGGGGGGTATGGTCATCGGAAGAGTCTGTTCTTCCGATCAACATCCTGGAATTGAGGGCGATTTTCCTTTGCCTCCAACATTGGACGGTCCCTTTGAGCGGTCTGCTAGTCCGAGTGCAGACAGACAATGCGACGGCTGTCGCGTATATCAATCACCAAGGTGGGACAAGGAGTTCCAGACTCATGGTAGAGGTGTCCCGAATTCTGATTTGGGCAGAGGCCAGTGTACCAGCCATTTCGGCGATTCATATTCCAGGGGTTCAGAATATTACAGCGGACTTTCTCAGTCGCAGAAGGATGGATCCCGGGGAATGGATCCTCCACCCGGAAGTTTTTGCACTACTGTGCTCTCGCTGGGGAACCCCCCAAGTGGATTTGATGGCATCCAGGTCCAATGCCAAGTTACCGACGTTCATGTCCAGGTACAAGGACCCGAAGGCTGTGGCGGTGGATGCTCTAGTAGCTCAGTGGGATCAGTTCGAGCTGATCTATGTATTCCCGCCGATATCCTTACTTCCTCTGGTACTGCGTCGGATCAGACTAGAGAGAATTCCAGCTATTTTGATAGCTCCAGACTGGCCAAGAAGGGTGTGGTTCTCGACAATAATGTCGCTGTTGGCGGCACCTCCTTTTCCACTCCCTCTTCAACCGGACTTGTTGACTCAGGGGCCCGTTTGTCATCCGGACTTGATGTCCCTGCGTTTGACGGCGTGGCTCTTGAGACCGAAATCTTGACCCGTAGAGGTTTCTCAGCCGAGGTCATTGCTACCCTTCGTGCTGCAAGAAGTCCGGCTACTACTAGGATTTACCACAAAATTTGGGAAGCCTTCTTTTCGTGGTGTTTGGGGTCCTCTCGGAACCCGAGAAAATTTTCCATTCCCAACCTGTTGGTTTTTCTGCAGCAATGGGCTAGACAAGGGTTTGGCAGTCAGCACCCTGAAAGGTCAGATTTCTGCTCTGTCCTTATTGTTCCGGAGAACCATTGCTTCGAATAGAGACGTGCTCTCCTTTTTCCGAGGTATATCTCGTAAGTTTCCGCCGCGGATGGCACCCGTGTCTCCTTGGCGGCTCAACCTTGTTTTGGAGGCTCTTCAGCATAAACCTTTTGAGCCTATGGTTTCTGCTAGCCTTTCTTTACTTTCTTGGAAGGTGGCTTTCCTTGTTGCAGTCACTTCCTTGAGGAGAGTTTCTGAGTTGGCAGCTCTTTCTTGTTCGCCTCCTTTTCTGGAGTTTTTTCCGGATCGTGTAGTGCTTCGCACTCGGGGTGATTTTTTTGCCTAAAGTGGTGTCACAATTTCATGTCAACCAGGATATTGTGTTGCCTTCATTTTGCCCGGATCCGAAGAATGTGAAAGAGCAAGCTTTACACACATTGGATTTAGTGCGGGCCTTGAAGTTTTATCTATCTATTACTCAAGGTTTTCGTAAGACGGACTCCCTATTTGTGGTTCCAGTCGGTCGTCGGCGTGGTCAACGAGCTTCCAAGGATTCTATAGCTCGTTGGATCCGGTCAGCTATATTGGAAGCTTACCGTCTTCAGGGTGAATCTTGCCCGATTAAGATTCAAGCCCATTCCACGAGGGCTGTGGCTTCATCGTGGGCTTTTCACCAAGGTGCTTCGGCAGTGCAGCTCTGCCGGGCGGCAACTTGGCGCTCTGTCCACACGTTTACGAAGTTTTATAAAGTGGACGTCAGTGCTTCCGCTGATGCAGCCCTCGGACGTAGGGTCCTGCAGGCAGCTGTAGTTTAAAGTTCTGGATGAACTTGTGTTTAGCGCTGGTTGCGCTTTGTTGTTAAGGTTGTTGGGTTTCTGCCTCTTGTTGGTTTTTTCCCACCCTTATTTTTGAACTGCTTTGGGACGTCCCATCAGTAATGAATTCCTGTGTCTCCCTCCCTTCCATTCTGCAGCTGAAACACGGATTTTGGTAAGAACTTACCGGTAAAATCCTTTTCAGCGAAGGAAGGGAGGGAGACACAGCACCCTCCCAAGGCAGAAGTGTGTTGATGTTTTCAGATGCAGCGCGACCCTTATCTGATAGCGATTATCTGGGCTGAGGTCAGCGCGCTAAGGCTCTGTTCCAGCATCGCCAGCTCATCGCAGTAGTCAGGTTCCGTGAGTAGTACCTGGAACTCTGTGGTTTTTGGCTTTCTTTGCATGCATAACCTGTATCCTTGTGTTTTTTCTCTGAAGTTTCTTCAGAAGGGGTTATGTTGCTCCGCTGGTGATCTTGGCTCTTTTCCTAAAAGCTTTGGTACAACTGGAGCTGAGTAGGAGGAGCCCGAGCTGGAGGGGCCAGCCAGTCAGCACTCTTTTGATCTGAGGTGACATCCTGATCTGGGGCTCCGCCTACCCATCAGTAATGAATTCCTGTGTCTCCCTCCCTTCCTTCGCTGAAAAGGATTTTACCGGTAAGTTCTTACCAAAATCCGTGTTTATACGCCATCAGTTGAACCAGCTGATATCATTTTGCAGGGTTTCTATCTAATTATTGATAGATTTTAGCTGGTATCATGACTTTCCATGGGTTTTTGCTCCTCTTTCTTAGTGTTCAGTACTTTTTTCTCTGTGTCATTTCTCATTACACATAATTTATGTACATCTATGGTCTGATTTCTTTCTGTGGATTGGATGTTAGTGACATCTGGTGAGAATTTCATGTCAGTAGCACCTTTTGAAATATATTTACTTAGAAAATCAGTGACGTGTTCAATTCTTATTTCACCAGCTGTACATATTACGTTATATTTTTTTTTTTCCGAACCTATAGTTTGCATAAAAGAAAGGGAGAGATATAGTCCTACTCTAGTCTGTTTCGCAGACTCACTAATTCAAGTAAATGGTTATTTACAAAAACAAAACCAGACCGCACACTGATGGCACTAGTTGTATCAGTGCTGACTATTTTCCAATGTCTGTCTGCTACAACCTAACATAATAACAAAATGAGCAAACTCTGTAGTAAGTAAATAAACCGTAATAGTGCATGTAAATAACATAAGGTACTTAATTATACTGTGGCCGCAGTGTGAATGCTCACCTATGCATTGCACTTATACCAATATATGCTGCGGCTCAATTTTTTTTTGTGAAAAAAATGCTAAAAACCAAATACTTCTGAAAATCTGATTTGGTGCAATCTGCATGAAATTGATTCTTTTTTTATTTTTTTTAAATTAAGCTGCTCCTACGTATTATAATACCAGACAGCTCTCTGAAGGCACACAGAAGGCATTATTGTACTGCTTTTTTCATGGACCAATATGTGACTACACCCTAATGTTGTGAAGCCGGAGAAATTGTAGAAATACTAGGTTTTTAATAGAACACATGGCACTTAGATTTTCGGTTTAAGCCTCCACCTTTGTTTCTCACTAGACGGCCTGTACCCATGTGGAAATGTGATCATCAGCCTGGGTCTTCAATCTCTCTAAAGCTTGACCAGTACTCTGATGTTGTGGCCATCAGTAGGGGCCACCAGAATGGAGCAGCTCTGCACAATTGACCGTTCATCATCAGAGGCTGGTGGCTATTAACTCTTGCCCTCTGCAGACCTTCAGCAGCGGATGAAGCCGTTCACTTAAGAAAACAAGAAAGGAAATACAAGCAACTGTTGGAGAAAAGGCTGATTCAGTGCACATTGCCAGACCTCAGACTCCTTTGTGACTGCGAAGGCAATAAAACAAGGGGGGAAGCATGTGGAGACAAGTTGTGTGCTGTGTCCTCCAGAATTCCTTGCCACGTGCTCAGCCTTCTAGTATATTGTTCTTTTTACCTCAAACACGCCAGTTCTTTCATCTTTCCTCACCTTTTTAATTGCATTTCCTTTTCTTCATTTTCTGGCAGAAGGTCCCTGATTCTTGTTGTCCGTGCAATCATACTTTAATTGTTGAGAATTTTCAATCTGGATTTTTGAACGTTAAAATACACAAGGCGATCGAGTAGCTGCAAAGTGGGTCAAATGTGAACGAACCTCCTCCTCGGAAATGGTTACTGCAAATATATTAAAATGACAATTTTTATGTGGATTTTCTGTGGATTATTCTGCTAGTCAAAATCCACATAAACTAAACCATTGAATTGAGGTTCTCCTGCTAATTGCCAGCAGATCTACAGTAGAATCCACTAGTCTATACACGTGTAAAATAATAATCATAATAACTTTCCTCAAGGTTCAAACTTGGAAAAAATGAAAAACTTCCTCACTTTCCTTTACCTTTTTGTGGTAACAATGCTCTCCTGCTTCATTTCTGGTGTTTTTTAACCCTCAGTCACGTGATGAGACCTCATCACAGAAGGCCTGATGTAAAAAAGGTATGGGGAACAGGTACTATTAACACAGACGTGGCAGGAAAGGGGATCTCTGATGTGGGAGAAAGGACATTGTTTTGGGATCCATCAACTGAGTGTAACCCAATGGACATATTTATCTGAACATGGACTTGGAGCACAGACACGGTGTGCATAGAGCCTTAGGATGTATGGGCTTTCTTCATTTCAGGCAGGTTTATGATTTGCTCTTGAACTTGTGAATTACGAGCTGCCAATGACTTCATATAAGGTCATTTACGCTTTCTTTTTTTGTGTGTGCTTTATTTAGTCTACAAAATTAAGGCTTTGTCTTTAAGGCTTATTGATCTGTGTTGCTGAAGCCTTTTGCTTGTCTATACATTGTCTAGCCACGAGATGGTAATTTGTCTCCAGTGGCAGGTTATGCCGTCTTTTATATCCTTAGGAAGCATCAAGCCCAGCGTTTTTAGTTGTGACTAATTGACTCCAACTTTAGATCTATGTATTAATTATTTGCATTGGCTTTTGATATACAAAGTGTCTTCATGGATCCGAGCAAAATTATTTTATCAGATCTAGTAAGCCTTCTACAGAACCCCAACAACAAGCCAGTGTGTGACTGCTGTGGGTCTGGCTCCAGACGCCCCCAGTATTTCCAGGCTGAAATTATGTCGCTGCAGGTGAAATCTTGTATTCCAGTGGTCAATCATACGTAGCAGCCCTCTGTGGTCATCTGCATGCCCTATGCCATATGAAATAATTGGAATATACTCTTCTGATTTCTGGCATCAGTGGGCACATCACGGTTGTCCAGGTATCATCTGAACCTTGAAATTTACTCCTGGTTCCTAATTATTTTGCATTGCCCGTAATAATCCTATGAAAATGTAATTATATTTGCCTAGGTGCTAATAAAAATGTACGAACATCTCTCAAAGGAAATTTATCATCAGAAGATGATCCACCGTACAAATAGGGTTTTTACGATGCATACACACACACATTGAGCAAATTCCCATATGCACAAAAGTAATTGTGAAAGGAAGAAAGAAAATGTCACCTTGCCTGTTGTGACTGGTGGCTCCTGCTCTCTACAGCATACAGAGGTGTTATAGGTCATTGTAAACCTGTCTCTGATGATAATGACTGCTGAAAAGTTTTCTGTGTAGATTAGGAAGTATACGTTTAGTAAAAAAAAAAAAACTAGCAGCCAGAATGGAAACTCCAGTGTGTCACATTGATGATGTCTAGTAAATAGGCCTACTTATGTCTTCCCAAATTATATGTTTACACGTCACAATGTCTTTTTTATCTACAAGCATCTCGATGAGAAATTCAGAATGCCTCAATGTTAGGTTGGAGTCAAAACTTTTTTGTCTGCTGCCAACTATTCTCATTAGAGTGTATCAGAAGTAATATAAATATAAATCTAAAGTTTATTAGAATATATTATGGATTCTGGGAAGTTATTTTCACCCCAGCTTCTGCTGCTTGAACTACAAGTTAGACCTGCATATTAGGGAGAACACTCCTCTATTTTATGGTTTGTGTACATACTGCAATGCTGGCACCAACCCTGGACCTCCTGACCCAAACTATAGTTGTGCTCAAAAGTTTACATACACCGACAGAATTTTTGCTTTCTTGGCCTTTTTTCAGAGAATATGAATGATTACACCAAAACTTTTTCTCCACTCATGGTTAGTGGTTGGGTGATGCCATTTGTCAAACTACTGTGTTGTCTCTTTTTAAATCATAATGACAACCCAAAACATCCAAATGACCCTGATCAAAAGTTTACATACCCCATTTCTTAATACCGTGCATTGCCCCCTCTAACATCAATGACAGCTTGAAGTCTTTTGTGGTAGTTGTGGATGAGGTTCTTTATTCTCTCAGATGGTAAAGCTGCCCCTCTTGGCAAAAAGCCTCCAGTTCCTATAAATTCTCCAGCTCTCCCCAGAGTGCCTCAATGATATTGAGGTCAGAAGACTGAGATGGCCACTCCTGAAGCTTCACTTTGTTCTGCTGTAGCCAATGACAAGAAAGCAAAAATTCTCCCGGGGTATGTAAACTTGTGAACACAACTGTATATCTATAAGGGCTCATACCCATCACCTTAGGAAAAAAAAAACTGTCCGATATTGGTCCAGAAAAGTGGGCAAAGTGTCATGCGATTTCCTTGCTATTATTAGCACCTAGCACCCAATTTACATGCAAATGCGATCCTATTGCAATGCTATTTTAACATGAGCTTTTACATAAAGTAATTCTGTCATTTACAGTTTAATTATAATATTAGCTATACATCTATATTAGATACATGCACACACACTCAATTTTATTTATTTTACTCATTTATATAGCACCAATAATTCCACAGCTCTTTACAGACATTATCGGCACTGTCCCCGATGGGGCTTATAATCTACATTCCCTAACAGTATGTCTTTTGAGTGTGGGAGGAAACCCACGCAAACACAGGGAGAATATGCAAACTCCTTGCAGATGTTGTCCTTGGTGGGATTTGAACCCAGGACCCCGGCGCTGCATTGGTAATCACATCCACCGTGATATACACACACACACCGCGATGTATATACGGTATATATATATATGATTGAGATATGTAATCAGTGCTTTGCCAGTGTAGCTTACCGTACATGTATTTTTATTAAAGGGAATCTGTCACCCCATTTTAGCCATATGGGATATCATTGCATAGTGCGTCCCATAACTAATCTATGGGTACCTATGATATCTCCTGACACCCCAGTTTTCATGTAAGAATACCTTAGTAAAGTTTGTTTTCTAGTATGCAAATCCCTGCAGTCTGGTCCGATGGGCGGCGTTTCTTTGCATTCTTCCACCGCCTCCATTCTTGCCCTACGCAGTTTTTTTTTCTTTACCGTCGGCTTGCGCTTTTCAAAATCCCCTCGCGCATGCGCAGTGTGCTTTACCCAACAGTGGGCAAAGCATAAAATCATTACAGCGCATGCGCAATTCTTTTCCTTCACTTTCCTTGCCCTGGAAGTCGTCCAAGGCAAGCAGTCATTTCCGGGGCAAGGTAAGTGAAGGAAAATAGTTGCGCATGCGCTGTAATGATTTTATGCTTTGCCCACTGTTGGGCAAAGCACACTGCGCATGTGCGAGGGGATTTTGAAAAGCGCAAGCGCGGAAACACTACGCCGTCTGTGCTAGTCACAGACGAACATACGTAAGAGAAGCCGAGGAGCGGAAGGGAGAAAAAAAACGCCCATCAGAAAACGAACTTTACAAAGGTATTTTTACATGAAAACTGGGGTGTCAGGAGATATCATAGGTACCCATAGATTAGTTATGGGACGCACTATGCAATGATATCTTTATCTCATATGGCTAAAATGGGGTGACAGATTCCCCTTAATAAATACATTTATTTTCTGAAAAAAAAATGGCAAGGAGTCCCCTGAAATTTTATTAACCAGCAGAAGTCAAACTTAGAGCTGGGGGCACATGTTTGTAGCCTGGAAAAGGGGAGCTTCCCAGGCTATTAATGTCAGCTCACAGCTGTATAAAGCCTTAACTGTTGATAAAAACTAGTGGACTCCCCAAAATATGACGTAGGGTCCCCCTATAATTAATCAGCAAAGGCTAGTCAGACACCTGCAGGCTGATATTATTATCCTAAGCAGGGGCCAGACTAAAAACATCAGCTCTCAGCAGCACCAGAAATGGCGCATCCATAAGACAGAAAAGGATTAACCTGCTCACTCCAGCTAGGCATCCCAAGAGGCACAGATCTGCAAGAAACCACTTGCAGAAATGAAGAGAGGAAATGATATAGCTTTCAAGCTTGCAAAAATTTATTGGATTAAAAAAAGTTAGTAGATTCCATCATGAGTGTAGCGACAGCTACACTTTTTGAACATCCATTGCGTCCTTTAACAAAGCTTTGTCTAAACTCATGATGGAATCTATTTAGTATTTTTTTTAATCCAATACATTTTTGGAAGCTGGATCATTTCCTCTCTTTGCATCCATATGATACGCCAAATCTGGCGCTTGGCCTCACTCCATTCCCTGGTGCGGTGGCAAGTGGGGGATAGTATTAGGGTTGATGACACCTTTGTACTGTCAGGTGACATCAAGCGCAGGGGTTAGTAATGGAGAGGCCTCTAGAAGACGCCCCTATTACTAACCCCATAGTCAAATTTCTGTACAATAGTCTGATTTAGGCTGAGAAAAAAATCGCAGATGAGCTGTGACTCATAGAATAAAATTGGTCAGAATGCAATCCGATTTTTTTTATTGTTTTATCGGATTGCACTTGTCCGTTTTTCTTGCAGATGAGTATGAGCCCTAAGGCTTTAACTTCACATATGGTCAAGCTAGGCATGGTCTGGGGCAAGAATGTGACCCATGTTAGCCAGTTACACCCATGCTTTACAACTACAGCCATTGATTGTCTGCAGAGGTATTTCCTTCCCTGAAAAAGAGGAAGCACAATGACCAACGGAAAACAGCCGGTGCTAGGGGGGAAATAGGCAGGAGATTGG
This sequence comes from Oophaga sylvatica, assembly GCA_033576555.1. Lineage (NCBI taxonomy): Eukaryota > Metazoa > Chordata > Amphibia > Anura > Dendrobatidae > Oophaga > Oophaga sylvatica. The sequence continues at coordinate 476,708,681 of JARQOD010000003.1, read as the reverse complement.
TAATGTGAGTGTAATTACAGTGGTCAGAGGCATGGTAGGACAGTTATGCTGGTTGTCAGTCATACCCAGGGAGGTGTGATTAGAAGATCTGAGGCAGGTAGACAGACGCATCCTGCCGCACTAGTTCTGCCTCAGTTTCTTAAGCAATTCCACATCCATATTGATATAATAATATATTGGGACAATCCGGGGACTTGACCGTTTCACTTTGCTTCTCTGCCACTGGATTAGCGGACGCCATTACAAGTAAGGATGGTGTTCACCCTGGTGCCACATGTCAGTCTGGTTCTAAGAACCTTATCGCTTGCACTCTGGGCAGTCTTCCTATAGGATGCCTACCCGACTGTGGACAGGATGATGTAACTGACACTTTTTGTGACATTTTATTTGTATTTATCAGCTCGTTACATTTCTTCATGATTTTATCACTGAATGTGGTGTATTTGGGCTCCTCTGTTGGAGAATAGGTGAATGTCTAATATGTTCCAGTTACAGCTTTATGCTGACCTTATGAGAATCAGAAGATCAGTCTTTTTTCTTTTTTTGCATTTAACAAGCACTCTTGCAGCGTTGTGCTGTTTATTTTCTAACCTTTTGCCGATGTAAGAGTGCTAATCCCGAGGCGTGGATGTGATCTGCTGTGCCGTGGATGTGGTCGGGGGGTGTTTATAGTAAAGGACTGGCGGCCGCCGCGCTCCTCCCCTGGAAAGCTGCGCTTCTGGCACTTGCTTTACAGCTCAGCACTTGGTGCTATGTTCTCTTCATGTCCAAATCCCAAAATGCATGCAGCAGGAAAAAGGAGCATTTAAGTGAGTTTTTTGGGTTGACATCTGGAAAACCTGTCTGCTTGTTAAGCTGCCAGAATATGTGTGTTTTTTTTACACTTTTGCTTGTAGTCGGTGCAACGTTAATACTATTAGAATTCAGATCATATTAAACATATAGAATTTCATCAGTATTTGTAGTCCTAAACCAAGAGTGTCTCCAAAACGCATGACAGGTGACAATCTTTCAATTTTACTTTTTCTCGTTACGCTCCACTCCTGGTTTTGCTGCTCAGACACTGATGAAAAATACTGACGCGTGAATAAGGCCCTGGGCTGTGCTCGCAGAAAACTGGCACAAACTAATCAGCTGTCAGGAATACACTCCTGGTTCTGTGTGACCTTATCTTAGGCTTATCCACAAAAATGCTGAAACCAAAATTGAAGGGGTTGTTAAGGATTAGATAAAAAGCCCCTCGACCTTCCTTCTGTAACTGCACCACTTTTGTCTCCGGCGGTATCTGGTAATGCAAAAACCAGGGCATCGTTTTTCCTAAAGGACCGCATATGGTTCTCCAAAAGAAATCTTCCAGCATCCACCTCTGGACTAGGATGGCGGAGACTAGATGCCAAATACTGAATTATTTGTTTGCATATTGTCTATCGTTTATTGTAGATCATTGTCTTACTACAGTTTGATAACAGACCTCTCTATGCCTTGCGGTTTTCTTACAGGTCAACACTCTGACCTCTTGCCACAAAGACCTGCAATGAAATCAATCTCTGACCCTAAGAAACAAGAAAATGGGGTAACAGTGGCTCCCGAGGACACATTACCCTTCCTAAACTGCTACTGTTATGGTTATTGCCCAGAAGATGCTATCAATAATACCTGCATGTAAGTGGAAGCTTTCCCATTCTCCGTGAGGGGCGTATTGCTTCTATTGAGCAATAGAGATGAGCCTATTTACCTCCCAGCGCTAATTATAAAATCACTCCTAGTTTTATAACCAGTTCTTGTGCCATTTGTATCGGTTAAGATGTCAGTGTCAGCAGAACTTACAGATTATACATGGTAGAAGTTTAGCCTGTGATGTCTGAAATAGACAATTTATTACTAAGCCCTGAAGTCGGAGCTGGATATTCTGAATTCTTCTGTACTATTTCTATGTAATAATTAGGCATATGCTGCCATCTAGTGTTCCCTGCTGGTTTAGCACTTTTCAGCTATGATTTTTTTTTTTTCGTTTGTTTTATTGAACTCATAGCTTAAGGATACAATTAAAAATACAAGAGCATCCAACCAAAGTGTGTTCTTGTGATTTGTAAGAAAAATCAGAATATTAGTTTTTAGTGTCCTCTTTTTCTCTTAAGAGGCAATTTGCATACAGTTTTTAATTAAGCATATGCAAAGAGCTGTAGCAGTGACATAAATGATTATATGCCCCATTGTCATGGCAAGCCTTCACTAAGGTTACTGGAAATGTGCAAGTCCTCACTTTCCTTCACCATTTCTCAAGAACAAAGAACAAGGATATTTTAATGGGACGACATAGACGCTGGGAAAATAACTAGAGTATGGGGTAGAAAAATATTTAGACTTGAGAGTCCTCAGTGGTTGATACCTTTTAATGGCTAACTGAAAAGATGGTAACAACTTGCAAGCTTTCGAGACTACTCAGGTCTCTTCATCAGGCTAGACTAATACAAAATCTGAAGAATCACTTATTTATATACACAACAGGACACAGGAATAATACAATAGGTAAGACAAGTGACGTGAAGCAGAACTGTCATTATGGCAGAGGGATGAACATAAATATTGGAACAGTTCATAGATAAGGAGAGAAAGTTTTATTGCCCTCTGATTGAAATCTGCTTCTCTGACCTTCTAGGGGCATCAAAACACAATAGCAGACTTCAATCAGAGGGCAATAAAACTTTCTCTCCTTATCTATGAACTGTTCCAATATTTATGTTCATCCCTCTGCCATAATGACAGTTCTGCTTCACGTCACTTGTCTTACCTATTGCATTATTCCTGTGTCCTGTTGTGTATATAAATATGTGATTCTTCAGATTTTGTATTAGTCTTTGCCTGATGAAGAGACCTGAGTAGTCTCGAAAGCTTGCAATTTGTTACCATCTTTTCAGTTAGCCATTAAAAGGTATCAACCACTGAGGACTCTCAAGTCTAAATATTTTTCTATCTACTGGCTAACACGGTACTAAGATACACATCTTTCCTATATTAGAGTAGGGGGTGACTGCAATAGATTTCCTAGCTTGTAAGTGCGTTTAACAAGCACATGAATATTCCATAATTCACTAAAAGAACAGGAAGTCTGCCAAGACACTTACTTTCAATGTTCTATTCCTTTTACAGTTTAGAAATATCTGATGGGAGTTTTATTCATGTTTTGTAGTACAAATGGACATTGCTTTGCTATAATTGAAGAAGATGAGCATGGAGAAATTTCTTCAACCTCTGGATGCATGAAGCTGGAAGGTTCAGATTTCCAATGCAAGGTAACAGTTTTGACAATTTTTCTTTTAATACTACGCATACCAAATGCAAGAACCATTAAAGAGGTTGTTCGTAACATTCATATGGTTGGCCTATCTCCTGGATGGGTCACCCATATGAGACTGGTGTGGGGTCCAACGCCTGACACCCTCACCGATCGGCTGTTATCTGCTCTGGCAGTGGCAGATGACTGTACGGAGATGAAACTCTAGACATTGGTAAGTGGCCGTTGCTGAGCACACTAGTTATCTCCCATTCACTTGCTTTTGTAATACTGGAAAAGCTTTTTAAAGCCTGCAAGTGAATGTGTCATAAAATATTAGTCACATGCACGGTTTGTGTAAGGTCATTTATCCCTTTTCTGTTTCGAATATATAGGATTCTCCCAAAGCCCAGTTGCGAAGGACAATTGAGTGCTGTCGGACTGACTTTTGCAATAAAGACTTGCGACCCACGTTGCCTCCGGATGGAACACCAGGTAATTGGTACCCATAATGTATAGCTGTATGTGTCTGCATGTCTGTCTGTATATATGTGTATGTATATCCATACTACACATTAGCTCCCTAATTTCAGGAGATTCCATGCACCCGAGTGACTTGTCAACATCCTCAGTGAAATCGCATTAGATGACTATGAAACAAAGATTATAGAAAAAGCAATATCTTTCCACCTATGAAATACCCTCCCTCGGCACCGAGCCAGATAGCTGCCTCTAAATGATCCCCTACACTGCACCTCAATAAACTGATCTCTAGGCTATACAAACTATTAGTAACAGACCAGATCTCACCAAATGTCAGTGACAAATGAAAAACCTTCTGAATCGCTGGATTTTCTCCAGAACGTATTAAATATAGAAAAGTGTTACACATGTCCTCAATGTCCGGAAAGCATCACAAATTAAGCTAAAAAAAAATAGCTTCAAGAAGTTATGAAACCCCAGACGTACTGCACAGAACTGATGAACCTCGTTCCGCTCACTGCTGGCATTGTGAAACTGGCATAGGAAACCCTTTATGTACGTTGTTCTCATGTCCCTACTAAACATATTTGGAATAATATCCAAAAAATAATTTCCCTCACTTGGAAGAAAAGATCTCCTTCACTGAGACTGATCTTACTCCCTCACTGAGACTGATCTTACTTTATCTAGATCCCATACACCAATATCTGAATTGTTCCTCATCTCCTACCCAAAGGATAGCGGATAACTTTCCGATCCCTGAGGGTCTGACTGCTATGACTTCCACCAAGCTTGAGAACCCCAGCTGCATGAAGCAGAGGTTGATCATGTGCACTACTGATCCACTCGATTCACTCCAAAAGAAACGATCATTCGAGCATTGTGCTTAGGTATCTATGGTGTTCTCATTAGGGATGAACTGAGCAGTAGTGTGCATGATTGACCTCCGCATCATTGTCCTCTCTGTTGCCAGGATTGGTGGGCACCACGGCAGTTAGACCCCCAGCGATTGGAAAGTTAATCCCTGTCGTTTGGTTAGGGAATAACTTTTAAACTTGAGAACACCCTTTTAATGCAAAGAAATCAGTCAAGGCTAGAGACTGGTGATGTTGTGACCTTCCATCATTACTGGAATGGATCAATGAATTGACTGGAACCTGTCACTGCTCAAACTACAGGTGGCATGAATCCGAGCCTGTCTGCACAATTTTAGCCAGGTATGTTTTACTCTGAAGTTCTCCAGTGCTTAAGAGAAAATATATGTTTTGAAGATCTGACTGGATCCATAAGTAGAGATGACACTAGTCCGGTGCTGCCCCCAGCCAGTTTTTCCCAGCACCACTCCAGGTGATTAACAGATCTCTTCCCATGTGTGTTCTTGGCAAGAGACCTGTCAGTTGGCTATAGCTGGGATGAGCCGGCCGGGAACAGCAATGGCGTAGTATCGTCTCAGGTCCTCCGATGGTTCTTCAAACTGTTTCCTCTGAAGCACTGAGCATTTCAGAGTAGAACGTATCTGGTTGCGGTCGTGCATCCAGGTTCTGATTCATGTTGCCTGTTGTTTGGGCAGCATGACTCATCTGACAGGTTCCCTTTAAATGTAGCTAGCTTACATGAAACACAAGATGGACACAAAAAAACTATAATTTGTATCTTAAAACTTGGGAAAACCCTAATGCACTTAAACCTCTTGTCTGACTTTCCATGACACACGGCTCAGAAGTGTTGAATTGGGGTTGCACATAAGTTTGGGTTAGAGCTATTCTAGCTTGTGCCGTAGGTTCTAGTGTTTGAAGCCGTGAATCACAATCTGTCTCCATATTCTGATTTTTCTGTAGTTTTACTCGCGCAGCTCCAGTGCAGAGTCACAGTAATCTCTCCATACCTAGGCTATTCACCTTATTTCCTAAAATGTACAAGGAGAAATATATTTGTAGGTCTAATGTTGGAAAGAACAGCTAAAAAAATATCTCAAACTTATCTGCCTTGTTCTATGCAGTCCTGACAAACACAATGATCCTTTTCAGTAGGTATATTTGGCAGAAGTCTTCACGTCATAGCCCTGATTATATCCATTGTGGTCTGCTTATTAATCATGGTGGTCTTCATCTTCATCACCTGCTTGTACAAGTAAGTTCATTTCTATAAGCATTTTTATTCAAATACTGCATATTGTGCACATTTCTTCTCTATTATTACATTCTAAGTCTCCAAACCACTACAGATTTTTCGACCAGCTCTTTGTACCACTGTGATTTTCTATGAGGACTTTGTCTCCCTGCAGGCACAAACTGGCAACCCAGAGAATGCTGTACAAAAGTGAGCTGGATCAAGACGAGGCATTTATACCCTCTGGAGAGTCATTAAAGGCTCTCATCGACCTGTCCCAAAGTTCCGGCAGTGGATCTGGGCTTCCGCTCTTGGTAAGTCACAATGTCTGTTTACTTGTTCAGACATGGAACAAAAGTAAAGTTGTGAATCATTTTCTATAGCGACACTGACCAACTACTAAGAAACTAGTCATCTGTTTTGGACCTTTAGAGCTGAAGTCACTCCATGTGCTGCAGTATCAGAGCCATATTACAGGGTTATACTTCCTATGAAGCAGCACCTCTAGGGTAGATGTGTGGCCCGATTAATGTACATGGATGTCCTCTTTTCAGTCTTGGGGGGTTATACAGCATTGCATAGCCAGCTTCTAAATAAAACTGCAGTTTAGTAGAACGATACAAAGTGAAGTAACTTCTCATTTGGCCCTACAGGTCCAGAGAACAATAGCAAAGCAAATCCAGATGGTGCGACAGATAGGAAAGGGGCGATATGGAGAGGTTTGGATGGGAAAGTGGAGAGGAGAAAAAGTGGCCGTGAAAGTGTTCTTCACTGCGGAGGAAGCCAGCTGGTTCAGAGAGACTGAAATCTACCAAACTGTTTTGATGCGGCATGAGAATATATTGGGTAAGTAAAATTTTAGCAATTTTAAGACATCTGGGGATCTATTTGGTGGTGCAAGAAGGTTTTCAGAACTGTATGACCAGAAAACTACATTATCTTTGGGGAAAATGGAAACCCCATGCTGCCTTCAGTCAGCTTTTATTAGGTGACTGACTCCCAAACAGAATGATTGTTACAGCAATAAGCCTCAGCTGGGCTGCTGCCCACCACTACTAACTTACCTAAACCCCTACTAGCTTACCTAAACCCCTACTAGCTTACCTAAACCCCTACTAACTTACCTAAACCCCTACTAACTTACCTAAACCACTGCTAGCTTACCTAAACCCCTACTTGCTTACCTAAACCCCTACTAGCTTACCTAAACCCCTACTAGCTTACCTAAACCACTACTAGCTTACCTAAACCACTACTAGCTTACCTAAACCACTGCTAGCTTACCTAAACCACTGCTAGCTTACCTAAACCACTGCTAGCTTACCTAAACCACTGCTAGCTTACCTAAACCCCTACTAGCTTACCTAAACCACTACTAGCTTACCTAAACCCCTACTAGCTTACCTAAACCCCTACTAGCTTACCTAAACCACTGCTAGCTTACCTAAACCCCTACTAGCTTACCTAAACCACTACTAGCTTACCTAAACCCCTACTAGCTTACCTAAACCCCTACTAGCTTACCTAAACCATACTAGCTACTACTGTAGCTTACCTAAACCACTGCTAGCTTACCTAAACCACTGCTAGCTTACCTAAACCACTGCTAGCTTACCTAAACCACTGCTAGCTTACCTAAACCACTGCTAGCTTACCTAAACCCTACTAGCTTACCTAAACCACTACTAGCTTACCTAAACCCCTACTAGCTTACCTAAACCCCTACTAGCTTACCTAAACCACTGCTAGCTTACCTAAACCCTACTAGCTTACCTAAACCACTACTAGCTTACCTAAACCCCTACTAGCTTACCTAAACCCCTACTAGCTTACCTAAACCACTACTAGCTTACCTAAACCACTACTAGCTTACCTAAACCCCTACTAGCTTACCTAAACCCCTACTAGCTTACCTAAACCCCTACTAGCTTACCTAAACCCCTACTAGCTTACCTAAACCACTGCTAGCTTACCTAAACCCCTGCTAGCTTACCTAAACCACTGCTAGCTTACCTAAACCCCTACTAGCTTACCTAAACCCTTACTAGCTTACCTAAACCCTTACTAGCTTACCTAAACCCCTACTAGCTTACCTAAACCCCTACTAGCTTACCTAAACGCCTACTAGCTTACCTAAACCCCTACTAGCTTACCTAAACCCCTACTAGCTTACCTAAACCCCTACTTGCTTACCTAAACCCCTACTTGCTTACCTAAACCCCTACTAGCTTACCTAAACCACTGCTAGCTTACCTAAACCACTGCTAGCTTACCTAAACCACTGCTAGCTTACCTAAACCCCTACCAGCTTACCTAAACCCCTACTAGCTTACCTAAACGCCTACTAGCTTACCGAAACCCCTACTAGTTTACCTATGCCAGTACTAGCTTACCTAAACTTCTACTAGCTTACCTATTCCAGTACTAGCTTACCTAAACCACTAAGTACTTTGCAGTCGGAGATTTGCACAAGACATGCTGCAGTCATAGTAGTCTGATTGCTGTATGTGGAGACGAGGCGTCTCATGAGGTTTTTGCCTCGTTCTGAATCCACAAGTTGGGTTATAGGTTGAACTCAATAGACTTATGTCTGCCATCAACCTTAAAACTATTATGCTCTGTGGTGTCATGGCTAGGATTTCAGCTACCTGAATAGCAGTGGCCTAATGACGTTATGTTGTGATTTCCCGGGGTCATCCTGCCTCCTAATATTGATGGCCTGTCATAGGAGTAAGCCATCAATTTAAAATTTGTTATAGTTTATTATCACCCCTTCCATTGAGAGATGAGGAAGAGGGTGCGGCAATGGTGCCGTTCTTCAATGTTCACAGCAGTTTGCAGGCTGGTTCTTATTATCCTAATATTGTATATATGTCTCATAACATTTTTTTATTTTATTTTTTAAATTCAAGAACAGCCATGTAAGATATTCCAATGAAGTGAAAAGTGTGGTTACTCCCATAAGCCTGTGTAAGATGGACTAATAGAGGGTTGTTAAATTAAAATCACTACAGCAGCCTTCTCTGTAGATTTAGCTGGCCGTTTCTGGAAGAGCGGACTGTTTGTGTTAGCAAATAGTTGCTCCATCAAAAGTGAAGAGAATTACCAGTCCTCTCGCCCATGCCATGCCGTACATGTAATAATCTACTATCAACACCTTATGTGTGTGTCTTTTTATTATTTGATCTTTTTGTAATTTTTGTTAGTATATTTAATATGCGAAAAAAGTGCTAAGTTTGTTCCTTGTTTCCATTAATGTACCCACAATCCCGAAGAGGGAAAATATGGCTGGTTTGTGTTACCCTGTGAATGCAAGAAGAGGATCTGTGAGGTGATTGGACAAGTCGGGTGCTTACGTGTATACTAGAGTTCACTTTATACACGTGTATCTGGTATAGGGAGACGTTCATGGCTCTTTCGGCCAAAATGCATGCGGGCTAATATTTATAGCAGAACTGTTCACATACTCTGCTGTCCTTACCCAAGACAAAACAAGTGTGCTGCTATGTGTTGGTAAAAGGGCATGGCATTCCTTGCTGGGTTTTTTCCCTCAGGTTTCATCGCTGATGGCGTTTTTTTTCCCCCTCAGGTTTTGTTGCTGCTGATATCAAAGGGACTGGATCATGGACACAAATGTATCTGATAACAGAATATCATGAAAATGGGTCATTATATGATTTTCTTAAGTGTGCCACCCTGGATTCAAGGTCTCTTCTGAAATTGGCTTATTCCGCTGCCTGCGGCCTGTGCCATCTGCATACTGAGATTTATGGTACCCAGGGAAAGCCAGCCATCGCACACAGGGATCTGAAAAGCAAAAACATCCTGATCAAGGAAAACTGGACATGTTGCATTGCTGACCTGGGACTGGCAGTCAAATTTAACAGGTAAATGGCAGCTGCCGCAGTGTACAGGCCTTACTATGACGTGATTACTAGAGTCTTAATGCGGAACGTCATCTTCTGCACTGTGCCGTCCTGGACAAATGTTTTGAGACAAACTTTGGATTTCACACACTTTGCCATTTCAATGTTTTTAGATTTTTTGGTTATTGTACAGTTATCAGCATGTCATACGTTTTTGCGCTTTCATTCACAAATGTCTAGTTTGTGTAAAGACTTTATAGCGATGACTCTTATTTTTCAAGACTTCTGCCCTTTACGACTAATGACTACTCAGTGGAGTTTATCACAATTTCTGTTGTTTTGTCACCCACATTTTGAGGATTGACCACAGGTTCTCAATGGGATTGAGATCTGAAGGGTTTACTGGCCACGAATCCAAGATTTCAATGTTTTTTTTTTTTCACTGAGCCAGTTAATTATCACTTTTCCTTGTGACATGCTCTCCATCATGCGGAAAAAGTATTATTCGTTATTGCTATCTAATAATTTTAGTGCAGTTATTCTTCAAGGTGTAGATCCCATTCTTTATTCATTGCAGTGTTCGGGAGGCAAATTTGTAAGTTGGCCCCCTACATGGATGAAACCCCCCTCCCCTCCATACCTGAATAGTCTTGGAATACTTTACTTTTGGCTCATGGTAGCGATTCTCTCTTCTACAGGCAATCATTCTTCCCTATGTCTCAAACACTATGAAGGGGGTTTCATCATAAATACCTTTACCCCAGTCCTCTGCAGTCCAGTCCTCGTACTTTGTGCAGAATGTCAGTCTGTACTTGTTTTTCTTGGAGATAAATTACTTCTTTGCTGCCCTTGTTGACCCCAGGCCGGTCTTGAAAGCTTTCGCCTCACTGTGCATGCAGCTGCACTGACACCTGCCTGCTGCCATTACTCAACAAGCTCTGTACTTTGAGTACCCCAAAATAAGACTTAAAAAAAAAAAAAAAAAAAGCCTGATACAGCCAAGTCGGAGAGAAAATAAAAAATTATGATTTCTGAAAAGCAGAGAGACATGAGAGAGCGGAGTGACAGAGAAGGGCAAAGAGGGACTTAAACTTTTTCTTCTTCTTGGATACAAAAAAAGTGCAATCTTAAGAAATAATTAAACTTGTCCTTCTTTTTCATTCAGTGACACACATGAAGTTGATATTCCCCTGAATACTCGTGTCGGCACAAAACGGTACATGGCACCTGAGGTCCTGGATGAAAGTTTGAATAAAAACCATTTCCAAGCGTACATTATGGCCGACATCTACAGCTTTAGCTTAATAATTTGGGAAATGACCCGTCGCTGCATTACTGGTGGTAAGTTGTCTTATGAACGACTGTTTAAAGTGCTATAAACCACTGCTTTAAGGCCCTCCCATGACCTTTTTTAACCTAAGCCTCTGCCTATATGTATGTAGTGTGTGCGTTAATTATACTCGCCTACCGCCTTTCTCCGGTATCCAGCGCCATTCTGCCCCTCAGTGACGTCACCACTCTTCAGAATATCCAGATCACTTTATGTTGTATGTGTGAACCAGAAGTCTTTTACAATGTAACCCTATGAAGTGTCAGGACAAGGCTTCATAGGCTTACACTGTAAAAGAGACTTCTGGCTCACGCATAGAGTGAACCAGGGAGACTGAAGAAGCGGTGACGTCACTGAGAAGAGGAGGAGAATGGTGCTGTAGTCAGTGGTGAGTATGTACACACTACATACCATACACATATGCACAGGTCTATGGGGAAAATTGTTCTTGGGAGGGCTTTTTTAATTCACTTGGGCAAAGTTCTCCATCCAGTACCCAATTAATTGCAAGTCAACCGTCAGTGCCGTCTGCCCGCTCGAAATGACACAAAAAGCCAAAGTGAGGTGCTGTTTACAGTAGCCATTTATTTCTGATGTGCTCTATTTTTTTTCAGGTATTGTCGAAGAATATCAGTTGCCATATTATGATATGGTGCCAAGCGACCCATCTTTTGAGGATATGAGAGAAGTGGTGTGCATTAAATGTTTACGGCCCACTGTGTCAAATAGGTGGAACAGTGATGAGGTAGGTGTCTTGGTTTCTTCACCGTCTTCAAAAGACATTTTGTTTCTTTAAAACATAAAGGATCAAATCAATTGGGATTTTTTTTTTTTTGCATCATTCACTGACTTATTTTTGTGTTTACATTTTTCAAAATGGAGCACAAAGTTCATTAGTTTTGTACAAAGTCAAAAAATCATCATTATTTTTGTATTTATCCTTTTTTGTAACTTTTTAGAACAAAAAGTTACACCTTTTGCAAAACAAAAGTACCAAAATTGCATGCCATACATAAAATGTTGAAAAATAAAAGCCTAAAGGAACCTGGAGTACATTTGTGTAGATTTTTACCCCTTTTCAAACAGTTGCTAGTGAGAAGCCAGGCAAAAACAGCTGAAAACCTGATATCCGCTCACAATGGTCCAAAAAAAAAAAACATGTGTATATATAAAATAGTTTTAAAATAAATTAAAAGAATAACAACAAGCAAAAAACACACAAAAAGACCTCTCAAATTAATGAATTGGGCCCAAATTTTCTACAAATTGGCTAAAAGTGTTATTCCCATATCGTACATTAACATGTATACACAGGGTACAACACAAATTTGTGATAAATGCAGGTTCCACTTTTCGGGACAAAAAGTGGCTCTCTTCACTTCTGTGGGAACTGTAAAATATTAGCGATTTTTTTTATTTTTTAAAAGTCATGTACAGAAGTAAATGAAAAGATGGCCATACACAGTCCTTTCTCCATTCCCAGCAGCATGACATAGGCCTCGTTCTTGAGATGTGTCTACTTAGATATTTGCCGACTCCTGTGCAACGCTGCTCAAGTCTAAGCAGAGGTCCCTTGCAGGCAGTCCCCATCACGGTACAGACATACTGTAAGTAGATCCTTTCTGTTCTAACAAGTTTCTAATTCATTTTCTTTTCTCTTCAGTGCTTGAGAGCGATATTGAAGCTAATGGCTGAGTGTTGGGCCCAAAATCCAGCGTCCCGTCTCACAGCTTAAGGATCAAAAAGACACTTGCAAAAATGGTAGAATCACAAGATGTCAAGATTTGACAGTGGAAACTTGGGGCTCCACAGCAATGGGAGCGAAGTGCAAGAAGAGGCAACTGAAGATTCAGCGGCCTCCCTGATCCATGTTGCAGGCTGCTATATAAAGACTTAACTCAGTACTGTGTAGAATAATGTGCTGAGAGCGTCTCCGTCGTTGGGAGCCTCTGTGCACATCAGAACAGAATATTTTTGTTTTTATATTTTATCAAGACTTTTATGACAGACTCAAAGTTCCAGTTTTATTGCATGTTCAAGCTATATTGCTTTCTGTGAAAGCAGCTACCACCAGGTTATTAAGTTTCCCGTACGCACCCTTGTGGAGAAGAAGCGTGTCACCGTTGCCTTTTTACAATTTCTACCTGAAGCAAGATTTTCATTTGTGCCACCAATAATTTGCCACATTTCAATTGCTATGTAAAATGCCTACCGTGATGAAGCTGAAAATCGTGTAAGAGCAGACCAGTGCTGTTTATGCCAATCACTTACCGCAGTGTTTTTAATTCGCTCCACACAATTTTGTGTATTAAATTTTTGTTGTTGATATGCTACTCTCCAGTCTTTTAGTGCTCTGCATGTGCCATATTGAGGTTTTGTTTTTTTTTTTTTGTCTGCTCTTAACTTGCAAAAAGAGGAAATAAGATGCCAGAAACTAAAATTATTCAAAGCATTTATGCCAAATTCTCTTGTTCCAGTAGTAGTATGACCTCTGACACAACAGCAGGTGTCGACAGCAGCTTTCGTCCCATCGAAAACAGTTCAACACTCGGCCAAGCCAAACCCTTTTTTTATTTGTATATATCACCTTAAAGGGAACCGGTCAAGAAAAAAATGCTTCTAATCTATAAGTTATTAACGCTCTGATTCTGTGCGGTTGCCGCACTAAGAGCCCCTCTGCTGGGAGGAAATTAACTTTAACCCTCCCCCCATCAGCCTCGCTCTGCCAGTCAGAGGGGTGCGCAGGCACGGTTCAGTCACTGCAACCGCGCCTCCTGACTCAGCCAGTTGTCAGTCGGTGTCGGGGCGCGATTACAGCGACCGCAATGACCGAAACTGTTCCTACCGCACCCCTCTGACTGGAAGAGTGAGGCTGCTGGGGGCGAGGGTAAAGTTCATTTCCTCCCAGTATGGGGGGGTCTCACTGTGACAGCCGCACAGGTACAGTACATTATTAACCTGCTTATGCTTTTTTTTCCCCATTGCCATTATTGTGCGGTACTGTATCTGCTTGTTGGTCATAGTGAAATCAGAGTTATACGACTCCTCCCAGGGAATGTCCAGGATTAGAAAAGCTTGGATGCTTTCATTGAAAACAAAAAAACTATTTTTCTAGTTTGTCTGTTATTTGCAGTACTGCTCCATTCAAGTGAATAGTGCAGAGCAGCCATAACGTACAATCCTGGTGACAGGTGACGCTGTATTTAGTAGACGGCAGCCATGCTGACAGCCCCATCATTGTGCACATTATTTCTAACATGACATGGGAAAGACACCCATGTTCTGACTGCGGTTTTGCAGAGCTTTGTGCCAGCCATTCACAGCAGGGGGTTAGTTGGCTGAGTTAAAGACATTTCCGGTCACCACTGTCCTACTCTGCTATGATGAGGGGCAAAAGTTCTGAAACAGCGGTCTACAATTGGGTAGAGTTTTCTTATGGAAAAGAAGCTGGGTTCACTAAATATCTGATGTGGCACGGCTGCGCAGTGGAAGTGCCGTGTGTAACTGCAGTACTGCTTTGGATCATGTTTGTGACCATGTGAATACTTAAATATATATTCTGTATATTTAAACAGACTAAGGATAATAAGAACATGCATGCCAGCACTTCATATTATGGCTCATTATATAGTGAGAATATATCAGTATCCTAAAGCGTAGGACATTATTCTGGGATGCTGAAGTGCTCCTGAATATTTAAGGAATCCAACATGTAATATCCTTTGGCTCTAATTCTGCTCCGACTTAGCATGTCAGGAAATTGGCCCTTTTTATAGGACCCAGGTGTTGGTGTCTACTCTTTCCCAGAACTGCATAAAATAACTGGAGCTGATGCATGAACACTAGTGCAGAAGAAAAGCGGAGTAGTTGCCTGTTCGCTGCTTTCATTTCCAAAGGCTTCATTAAGAAATGAGATGTGGAACATGATGGGTTGCCTTGGGAAACTCCATGTTTTCCCCCCTGCGTGTGAACAGATCCATACTCGATGAAGCAAATGTGTAGTTCTGAAATAAAAAACCCTATATCCAGCAAGAGAATGCCAAATGACACTGATTGAATGGCCCAGTAACGCGCATAGCGTTCTGACAGAAGATTATAGTTTCTTATAATGAACCCCCATAATTGCATCTTGTGCGTGCAGATGTAGCCGGATATATGTAAACGTGAGTCTTATTATTTAACCAATCAGAAAGCAGTTTACAATTTCCATATGTCCTTTGTAAAATAAAACAAGACCTAATTGATGCAAAAGTAAAAAGATGATAAAATGGCTTCCATTGTCTCATCCGAATCCATACAAGCTGTTGTTTATGAAATAGTCCGGCAATTAGACAGTGGCCTTAATATAATTTCCATATAATTTGCCGAACCTATTTGATCATGGTCCAACAAATATCTCCACAAGTGATGCTTTGCCCTCCAAACCATTAATGTTTCTTTGTTCCTTTAGTCTTTTCCTAGGGATTAATGAAAGCGTTGTGTGACGTGTTTTGTCCTCATGTACCACGACCTGATCCTAGTTGTGTATTATATTCTGTAACATAAAGTAACACTATAGGTAATGTAGCAAGTGTAAATAGTTAAGGCTATAACCTAAAGCAGTGGCTACGATGACATATATGCCAAAACTGTAGAATAACCTTACAAAATGTAACACTAAATGTATTTTGTACAGCATCTGCTTTCAGAGGTGCCTTATATTAAGTTTACCATAAATTGCTTTGTTCTGTACACAGACAATGTCCAATGTATCATTTCTAAATAAATAAGCTTATTTTAGTAATCCCTTGTCTCTTTTCTTCACTGTAGGCTGTGCTTCTGAATGTGGTAGGATTGGGAAAGCTTTGCAGATGCCATAACATAGGGTTGTCTATCTGCTGATTCTGTTGGAGCTTTTGAAAGGGTTTTACGATCCTGTAAGGGCATGACCGCTGTTCCAGCTATTGCTGGCAATGCAGGGGATGGCTCATTTCGAAGGGGGTGTTTTTTTTCTTTTTTTTTTTTTTTTAAATGCACAAGCGGCTCTTGCATCCAGGTAATGTGCAGATACAGGTTCCCATGTAGGTTATAACATCGTCCAAACCTGCCGATTTCCACCTGACCGTCTGGTGTGTAAAGGGATCTCCTGACTTTCTTCCAGCAGATGACAGGTTCTATTTATACCCATGTTTTTTTTTTAATCAGGGAAAATCAGCTGTAGCCTGCCTAGTACCGCCTTGTTCCTCTCTCGCTTTAAAGCGTAGGTTCATATGAGCATATAAAAGAAATCATTCTGAGTTTCATCTAGGTAAAGTGGGACGATTTTTTTTCTCACTTGTCATCTGTGTGCCATCTGTATATAATCCATTTTTTTGACAGCAGCTATTAATAATTTATAAGACCATTTACAGTTTGCAATATATCAGATGCTGTACTGTAGCGTCTTATGGCATTAATTTGTCTTTGTGCACCCGTAGACTTGGATGGGTGAGTCTCATCCGATTTATGGAAGAAGCACGCTGTGATTTTTTATTTTTCACCCTCCGATTCGGTCAGTGAAAAAATTGGTGATCAGCATTCAGCACTGCCTCAGTGAATAACATTGATTTTTTCACATCACTTGAGCCCTAAAACACATGACCTTTCCACTGAGCACTTGTGTATGAGGGAGGCGAGAAATGACTGTCTTGTTTGGGAGTCTTTACAGTTCTCTGCACAGTGCCTACGCGGGAGAGCGTTTTTTGCAGATATGACTTTAGTCCCTTTGTTACCGGAACAATGGGCGTTCGAACGTGTGGTGCCCCACAATCGGTAAGTGATAGCAGGGTTTTCCTCTCGTCATAGAAATACAAATATACCATTACTTTTTCACAGTTACAAATATTTCACAGCGGTTCATGCTGATAAATCTGGTGCGTCTTTAGACGGCCGTCACCACCTATTAGTTGGCTCACTTTGTATCTGACATTTATTGCACTGTAGTGCATATTAGGCCTTGGCCCTTAGAGGGTTTAAACTGTGTAATTATTGTATAAAAGTAGTAAAACATAAAACTTGTAAACCTTCTGCATGAAGGTCTATGTGGGGACATCATACTGCGTACGTCTATGTTTTGGGTTGTTATATTGATAGGGGGGATACTGTGTGCCGGCATCATACTAAATGGGGACATCATACAGTATGACGTCCACATAACTCCCCACCTCCACACACAGTATGATGTCCTAGCATATCATGTGGGAAATGCTAACATGTTTGCATGACTTGGTAAGGACATCATACTGTGGGAACATTGTTTTGTGTTGGGAGCAAGATACAATGGTTGAATAACCAGGAGCAGTATGATTTAAAAACTTAATAGAAAGCAGTAAACTATACAGGGGGTGAAATAAGTATTGAACGCGTCAACAATTTTCTCTTTAAATATATTTCTAAAGATACTGTTGACATGAAATCCTCACCAGATGGCTGTAACATCCCATCTAATCCACACAGGCAAAGAAATCAAACCATAGATATTCGTAAATTACGTTATGTATAATAATGAGAAATAGCACAACACATTTTCTTATACAGTGGGTGAAATAAGTATTGAACAAGTCAGTTTTCTATTGTTTTGATAAACTGCTACAGGTGAGAATACATGTTACAATAATCCTGATTGTAACATGCATCAACAGTAGCAGCTAGTCAACAGATTTAATCCTTTTCTGCTCAATATTAAGTGATAAAAATTATTCTAAAACAATAATAAGCAGAATTAAGTTCGACCGATTGGTTTGGCTCTCCAGCAAAGTCATGGTCTCTTTTGCGGACCGTTGGCAATATGAATTGCCCAGCCTTCCGTTATAGTCTATAGGGCTGTTCACACAGGCCGGGTGTCAAAAAAAAAAAAAAAAAGCCTATCCATTTTCGATTCAAGTCACAGATCAAACTTACTTATTCAAGTCTATGGGTCCATGAAAAAATCGGACAGCACACTTTTTTTTTTTTTTGCATATGATAAAAACTCACAAACTGACCAATAATGGGCTTTTTTTTCCTGTATGAGAAAAATCAATGACCTCTGAATAAGTCCTTACATGATCACACAAAAGCCCACACAGCTTGCATTGAGGGCTCATTGAGACAAGTGTTCAATTTTTCAGAAATGATGAGAATAAGGTTTTTTTATTTACTTGATTTATGAGCAGTTCACAGGACTGGTAATATGGCAGAAACAGAGACGGAAATATGTTACCTCAGAAAGTAGCAGCTGAAAGCCCCTGATCTTTTGTCTGTATACTCACTTATCATAAGTGACTTAAGACACAGCCATACACAATACACAGCAGGGACACATTTATAAGATTATCTTAGCACAGTAACATTTTATTTAACTCATTCAATTGTGGAAGTTATTATTCCAGGATGTATTAATTGAAATGTACTTTGTGGGACAACCCCTTAAAGAGAAGCAATCACTAGCAAAATGACACCCAAGTGAAGAAGCATGCAGATTAGTTTTGCATTCCCCTCTCCACAATTAGTGTATTGAGCGTTATTAGCATATCGCATCCTTGGCTCTCGCATCGGAAGCTATACACTAGTGTAAACGCGGCCTAATGCTGCATTCACACATCCTTGTCCATAACTCAGCAAGCAGCTGCAAGTCTTCCAATCCAAACTCAACCTCTTAATAGGCATATATGATGCTGTCAAGATTGAGTCATGAGACCCACAGCCAGTCCGTGCGTTGCGGTTTGTACTCAGACCCAGATGCACAGATGTGTGAATCTAGCTTCAGGGTGAATTTAACCATGGATCCTTAATTTCTCAGGAGTAATATGCCAATGCCCAAGGTTTCTGGTAGAGCCTTTCGTGCCTCTCCCCATTCAAAACACTAACACCAGTACGTTTCAGAAAATCGATAGTGATCAATTCCGTGCTTGGGGTGGTCAACTTAGGCTACTTTCACACATCAGGTTTTTTGTGTCAGGCATAATCCGTCGTATACCTGATAGGACGGATCCGGCGTGGATTTTGAAAAAACTGATGCAACGGATCTGTTTTCTTGCTGGATCCGACCTGACTTTTTCCACCCGGAGAAAGAAATTTTCTATCTGGAAAATACAGGTACGCATGTCCGGAGATAGAGACCGACCTTGGTTTCCAGAACCCGGATCAGTCTTTTGACGGATTGCACAAAAGACTGGTCCGGTACCATGCACTTGTATTATTTCCGGCCGCCTGATGCGCCGATTCAGGCACTATCAGGCGGGTCCGGAAAAAAAATAAAAACGTTGCAGTGAGCGTCTTGTCCGGCCGCCGGAATGTACATTTCCGCCGGATCTGGCCAAAAACGGATGCAAGGCAACGACATCAGGCGCGATCCGGCGCTAATGAAAGTCAATTACAAGAAAACGCATCCGGTGCCGGATCCGGTTTTTTTAAAACACGCCAGATCGCGCCTGACGTCAAAAAATCAGTTTTTTACAATCCGGCACAATCCGCCTAAGTGTAAAAAAGACGGATCCAGTGCAGATTGTAGAAAACTGATGCGACGGATCAGGTTTTTAGACGGATCCGTCCTGAACTTTTGAACCCGAGAAATGCACTCTGAGCATGCCTGGAATGAGGAGAGGGAGAGAGAGATTGATTGATTCCAGGCATGCGCAGAGGGGGGGAGTCCAGTGGCCGGATCAGTGTTTAACCTGATCCGGCACCCATAGAGATCAATTGTGGCAAAAAGCCTGATGTGCCGTTTCAGGCGCTGTCCAGTTTTTTGACGGATGGAAAAAACATTCATGGACACGTTTTTTGCAGACGCGAATTCAACATTTTGGCCAGATCCGGAAAAAAACGGAACAAACGGAAGGAAATGTGGCGCGATCCGGCGCCAATGAAAGTCAGTGAGAAAAAACGGATCCGTTTTTTTTTTTTAAAAAAGCCGCATCGCGGCTGATAGCAAAAACCGGATGTGTGAAAGTAGCCTAACAGAAAAGTATATGTTACAGAAAGAGAAGAAATTCGAAGTGCACCTGAAAAAACAGAGGAATGGAAGCATGTGACCCAGAGAAGCAGGAGGATGGGGAAGCAGTCAGCACCCATACTGCTCAGGAACCAGTACCAGGCTCTCACACAGGAGAACGATGAAGAAATACATCAAGATAAGACTTTGGCCACAAACAATAACTTTGTACGCCCTCAGAGTCCTCCTGAATGGAGAAAGAACTGTTGTGAAGAAGAAACGGAGAGTTGTTGTCATGGGGGATTCCCTGTTGAGAGGAACAGAGCCGCTATCTGCAGACCGGATATAACCTCAAGAGAAATGTGCTGTCTTCCAGGTGCAAGAATTATAGATGTGTCTGACAGGATATTAGGACTCTTCAGACTTACAGATGACTACCCATTCCTGCTAATACATGTGGGGAGAAATGACACCGCAAGAAGCGACCTGAAAACCATCTGCAGTGACTTTGAAAACTTAGGTAAGAAAGTCAAAGAACTGGGAGCGCAGGTGGTCTTCTCTTCCATCCTTCCAGTGGATGGCCATGGAACAAGGAAGTGGAAGAAGATTCTGCAGGTGAACAACTGGCTATGTCGATCGTGCCGTCAGCAAGGATTTGGATTTTTGGATCACGGAGTGAATTACCTATATGATGGACTACTTGCTAGAGATGGGGTGCACCTTACGAAGACTGGAAAACATGTATTTGGAAGTCGTCTTGCTACACTCATCAGGAGAGCTTTAAACTAGAACAATGTGGGAAGGGAAACAAAACGCCAGCAAAAGCCATACACCTGACAAATACTATTGAGAATTCTGCTATTAGAAGTGAAGGGGAAGAACAAAGACAAAAAAATCTACATAATAAAAATATTGAAGAAAGAGAAACCAATCACAAACTAAAATGTTTCTATACAAATGCACAAAGCATGGGCAACAAACAAGGAGAACTGGAACTACTAACGCAGGAAAATAAATATGATGTCATTGGAATCACTGAAACTTGGTGGAACGATACACATGATTGGAATACAAGGCTAGAAGGATACAACTTATTTGCAAGAAACAGACTTGATAAACGAGGAGGAGGTGTCGCATTGTATGTTATAAAAGCGTATATCTGCACAGAGATTGAAGCTTCAGAGACTGGGAGTCCTGTGGAAACTGTTTGGGTAAGAATACAAGGACAGAACAATGGAAAGGACACCATTGTAGGCATTTACTACAGGCCACCTATGCAAGCTGAAGATATGGATGAACTCTTTATGTATCAAATGGCCAAGTTCTCCAAAAAAATATGACATAGTGGTTATCGGAGATTTCAACTATCCAGAATCTCTCTCAGGCAAAACTAACAGGTCAAGGAAATTTCTTATCCTCTCTTGCTGACAACTTTATCTTCCAAAAGGTAGGGGAGAAAACAAGGGGATCTGCTACCTTGGATCTAATCCTTATAAACAGGGAGGAACTTAGCTAACCTAAATGAATTCAAGTCTCCAGGTCCAGGTGAATTACACCCCAGAGTACTAAAGGAGATAGCAGAAGAAATTCTTGAACCACTGTCCATAGTCTTTGAAAATTCTTGGAGATCAGGAGAAGTCCCAGAAGACTGGAGAAGAGCAAATGTTGTTCCTATCTTCAAAAAGGGGAAGAAGGTGGACCCAGGGAACTACAGGCCGCTGAGTCTGACTTCTATACCAGGAAAAATCTTTGAACAAATTATTAAAGAACATGTATCTAAGTATCTGCATAAGAATGAAGTGATTAAACATAGTCAGCATGGGTTTGTAACTAATAAGTCATGTCAGACTAACTTAATTTCCTTCTATGACAGAATCACTGACTGGGTGGATCAGGGAAATGCTGCAGATATAGTATATCTTGACTTCAGCAAAGCATTTGACAAAGTGTCTCACACAATCCTTATTGAAAAAATGACTAAGTATGGAATGGACAAGGCAACTGTTAGGTGGATTCATAACTGGCTTAGTGATCGGACCCAAAGAGTGGTCGTAAATGGCTGCACATCCAGTTGGAAGAATGTCTCAAGTGGGGTACCACAAGGCTCTGTTTTGGGCCCTTTGTTTTTCAACATCTTTATCAATGATTTAGATGAAGGAATTGAGGGTAAACTGATCAAATTTGCTGATGACACAAAGCTAGGAGGGGTAGCTAATACTAGAGAAGAGAGAGAGAGGATTCAAAACGATATAAATAAACTGGAGAAGTGGGCAGCAACTAACAGAATGGTTTTTAACAGGGAAAAATGCAAAGTACTACATCTGGGCAATAAAAATGAAAAAAGCATATACAAAATGGGATGAATAGGGCTAAGTAACAGCACATGTGAAAAAGACTTGGGTATACTAATTGATTAGAGACTGAACATGAGTCAACAGTGTGATGCAGCAGCAAAAAAGGCAAATACAATTCTAGGATGTGTCAACAGAAGCATACAGTCCAGATCACGTGAGGTCATTATTGCCCTCTACTCCTCTTTGGTCAGACCTCATCTGGAATACTGTGTCCAGTTTTGGGCACCACATTTTAAAAAAGACATCAACAAACTGGAGCAAGTTCAGAGAATAGCCACCAGAATGGTGACCGGTCTGCAAACCATGTCCTATGAGGAACGGTTGCAGGATTTGGGAATGTTTAGCTTGCAAAAAAGAAGACTGAGAGGAGACTTAATAGCTGTCTACAAATATCTCAAGGGCTGTCACATTGTAGAAGGATCATCTTTATTCTCATTTGCACAAGGAAAGACTAGAAGCAATGGGATGAAACTGAATGGGAGGAGACACAGATTAGATATTAGAAAAAACTTTTTGACACTTAGGGTGATCAATGAGTGGAACAGGCTGCCATGAGAGGTGGTGAGTTCTCCTTCAATGGAAGTCTTCAAACAGAGGCTGGACAGACATCTGTCCGGGATGATTTAGAGAATCCTGCTTTGAGCAGGGGGTTGGACCAGATGGCCCAGGAGGTCCCTTACATCTCTACCATTCTATGATTCTATGTTTTTTGTCACATGCATGAGAAAAAGACCCTTGTCTGATTATAAAAAATGACAACTTATTTTTTTAAGCCACATCACACCTTCTGGTATCAACTCCTGGCTTGTCTTTTAGGCTGCTTTCACATATCAGTTTTTTGCCATCAGTCACAATACGTCGTTTATTTGAAAAAAACTGATGATTGATGAAACCGGTGATTGATGCCGCAGGATCCGTTTTTTTCTCATAGACTTGTATTAGCGACAGATGGCCTTATGTTTCATCCATCGTTCGCCAGATCCGTCAAAAATTGTTTGTACGGCGAAAAATCAGACAGCGACGGATACGACGTTATTGTCATGGGTGTGTCGCCACGAAGATCGTCACGATTACACAGCCTGACTTCTCGCAGCTGAGTTTTTGGTGCTTTGTATTTTTCGGCAGTGAGGGAGTTAATTCTCTCTCTCTCTTTGCTAGATGAGGCCCAGCTGCAGTCAATGCTGCAGAAGTGGGACTCCTTCAAATACCTGCCAGTCTGTTAGGGAAGATGTCGGTGAAAGCATTCCTTGCAGACAAACAGAGCGGCTTGTGGTATTTTGGAGTTTGGAGTGAAGTGTACTTTGTGTGTTTTTTTCCCTTCCTCTCTTTACTATTTATCTCCTTACCCGTTGGTGTTCCCTCTGTTGTTGTGCGAGTTTTTGTATGCAAGGTGGTTTTTTTGTTTTCTCCCTTGTACTGTCTCGTTCGTCTAGTACTGTGTGTTGACTTATATTATCCTGTCCCCTGTTGTTGTGATCGGGGTCCTTCTCAGGACTAGATTACTGAGGTTCAGGGATCCTCAGGAGGTAGGGGTTACGCTGGCGGCCTGGACCTCTGTACCTTTAACAGTACCTTCAGGTAGAGGGATTAGTTAGGGCCCCATCTTAGGGTCAGCTTAGGCCCCTGACCTCCTGTACACAGAGACTGCGTGACATTTTCACCGACCGACAAAAGATTCTATCATGAATCCAGTAGCCAGTCTTGCTCGGCAGTTGCAGAGTTTGTCCACGGAGCTGGCGGACGTTAAGTCCAAGGTTTTGTATCCCCCGGAGCAAGCCGGACCAGAACCTAAAGTAGCTCTCCCTGACAGGTTCACTGGGGGGCGGGACAAGTTTTTTGTTTTCCGGGAGGCATGTAAATTGTACTTTCGACTGCGGCCTCGGTCATCGGGGAGTGAAGAACAAAGGGTGGGAATTATCATCTCGCTCCTACAAGGGGACCCACAATCATGGGCGTTCTCTCTTCCCCCGGGCTCTGTTGCTCTGGGTCTCGTATATGATGACCCGGATCGGATCTCCCTTGCTGAATCTAAGTTACGTAGGATCCAGCAGGGAGATCGTCCGGCGGAGGAATTCTGTTCGGAGTTCCGTAGGTGGGCCACGGACACGCAGTGGAATGACCCGGCTCTTAGGAGCCAGTTTTGTCAAGGTTTATCTGACAAATTAAAGGATGTGTTGGCACAGTATGACCCTCCCGCGTCACTGGAAGCCGCTATGGCCCTTGCTATTCGCATTGACAGATGGCTTCGGGAGAGGTGCGGGGTAACTCCGCCCCCTGTGATGACTCCACCTTCTTCAAGGGTCCCTTATATGGAGGTACCCCTGGTCAGTCCAGAGGAGCCTATGCAATTAGGAGGGACATCATTTTGGGGGAGGGGACCGGCGGTGCGCCACAAGACAGGAAGGTGTTTCTTCTGCGGGAGAAAGGGACATTTTATTGGGGGGTGTCGATCCCATCCTTTGCAGAATAAAGGGTCGTCGGAAAACTATTGATCCCAGGTTGTGTGGTGGACGGCGATCTGGGAGTAGGTATTTCGTCCCTAGGTTCGTCTCAGTTTCTCGTACCGGCGGAGGTGGTGGTGGGTACGAGAACTAAGAGGATATCTGTTCTTCTGGATAGTGGGGCCGGGCTAATCTGGTGGACGCTCGGTTTGCCCGGGTTCAAGGTATGCGATTGAGTGTGTTGGCTAAACCCATCCCCATATTCTCGATCGACGCCAGGCCTCTCGGTCAGGGAAGTTTTTTGCAAGCTGTGCATAACGTAAAACTTCATGTGGGAGCGATACATAAAGAACTGTTGTCTTGTTACGTGTTGGAGGGTCTTCCCACTCCTATAGTGTTGGGCCTTCCTTGGTTAACTAAGCATAACCCTGTTATTAATTGGCAATCCAGAGAGATAAGCCAATGGAGTGAATTCTGTAATAAAAACTGCATGAATACAGTCATCGGTCACTCCTAGGGTCTTACCTCCATTTCTGGCGGACTTTGAGGATGTATTCTCGGAGAAAGGGTGTCAGGAACTACCTCCTCATCGCGTGTATGACTGTTCTGTAAAACTGCTCCCTGAGGCCAAGTTACCTATATCTAGGTTGTATAACCTATCTGGTCCTGAGAGGCAGGCCATGAAGGATTATATTTCTGAAAGTCTGGCTAAG
Organism: Oophaga sylvatica; assembly: GCA_033576555.1. Lineage (NCBI taxonomy): Eukaryota > Metazoa > Chordata > Amphibia > Anura > Dendrobatidae > Oophaga > Oophaga sylvatica. The sequence continues at coordinate 476,683,182 of JARQOD010000003.1, read as the reverse complement.
GGGCATATTAGACCTTCATCTTCCCCGGTGGCCGCGGGGTTCTTCTTTGTGAAGAAGAAAGATGTAGGCCTACGCCCTTGCCTGGATTTCCGTGAACTTAATCGGATTACGGTCCGAGATCTGTATCCGCTCCCACTTATTCCCGATCTCTTCAATCAGATCGTGGGCGCCAAATGGTTCTCTAAGTTGGATCTCAGGGGGCGTACAATCTGATTAGGATGAAGGAGGGGATGAGTGGAAGACGGCGTTTAACACTCCGGAGGGGCATTATGAGAACCTTGTCATGCCATTCGGTCTGACTAATGCCCCGGCGGTGTTCCAACACTTTGTAAATGACATTTTTCGCCACCTGGTGGGACAGTTTGTTGTCATATATCTGGATGATATCTTAATCTACTCGTCGGATCTTGTGTCTCATCAGGAGCATGTTAGGCAGGTGTTACAGATCTTGCGGGATAATAAACTGTACGCCAAATGGGAAAAGTGTGTGTTCGCCGTACAGGAACTCCAGTTTCAGCTGCAGATGAAGGAAGGGAGACACAGTCATTACTAGTGGGTAGGCGGAGCCCACATAGGATAAACACACCTCAGATTAAAAAGTGTTGACCGGCCCTCCAGCTATATAGGGCTCCTCCTACTCCAGCTCTCCAGTCTAAAATTTGAGGTTCACAGATGATAGTCGCTGCTGGAAGCAGCTCCTCAGAAGACTTTTTTATTTTAGTCGGACAGAGACTTGGATCACCAGAAGTGGTCTAGAGGTCTCAGGGGTCTCAGCGCTGCTGGACTCCCACCTCTCCCTTGGCGGATCTGTATTACCCTATAAGGTGGTCCCTGCAGAACCCTGCCGGCCCTGGGGGATGAGATTGCTTCCCTGGCGGGGACGCAAACCGCGCTTCTGGGGTCACTGCGTTCCCCGCCCTGGGGGGAAGCTACGGGCAGCGCCACAAATCTCTGAGGGGTCCCTGTGGCGCTCAGCTGGGTGAGTACTCCACATGTTAATGTGTTTGAGTGCTTCAGCGGCCGCTGCGGCAGCCGCTGCTACATGTATTCATGTGTGGTGATTGTGTACTTTTGTCCGCAGGTGGATTGCCTGCAGGACATGGGAGCGGAGAGCGGAGTGAGTCGCGTGCTTTTTTTGAAACCGGCGGGGGGCGTGGCTTCGCGCTCTCCCATTTTTTCACGGGCAGGAAGCGCTCTGAGCGCGCGCCTTGTCTTGCCTTTTTTTCTTCCGGTTTAGATCTCTCTAGCGCGGCGGCCATTACTGACGGCCTCCTCGGGCTCCTCACTCTCCGCTCTCCCCGACCGACCGAAAGGAGACACTACACCACGGCCAGCTGGGTGAGTTGCCTCTACCTGTCAGGGCAGAAGCTTGACCCCCTCAGCGCAGGACAAGGTATTGTCATACAGAACGCTCCCGCTGCGATCACAATAGCGACGCATATTTTGCGATCGTTTTTCTTTTGTGATCATTTTTTATGTCGCTAGTAGCTTCCACGGTGGGCGATCTCATTGACAACGCATAAGTGGTTAGCGATCTCTTTAGCGACTTTGGTATTGCGATATACAATTCAGCGCAATATGTTAGCGATCTCGTTGGCGTTCTTGTTTAATGTGGCATACTTTTGAACACTGTCCTGCAGCTGTTACCTCATAAGAGGCACCTGCGGCATCCCACTCCCTTTTCATTAAATAAGGGTTGTGGAGAGTCTGCAACATTAACCCATTCTTTGGTGGTTAACCCTTTTTTGGGAGACAAAAGCTGGGGTAGCTCTCTATTTAAGAAGCTTAACCCTTCAGCGTTCATTTTTGCCTTTTGAAATCCACACTGTTCTGGTGCTGACAGGTTTTTACCTGCCATATACTGTGTGAGGGCATGTCGGATCAGGGTCCAGGAACGGACCGTCTTCCAGATCCGCTACAGGATCAGCCTCGCGTATCTGACACGCAGACCTCGACGGCATCAAGCGCAGCGGTCGGAGGTTACAGTGACGCCAAAATGGATGCCCTCGCTCGTTCTATTGATGGCCTGTCTGACCTTCTAGGTTATTGGGTGTCAGCTAGATCCTCTCATGGCAGGAAGCGACACAGGCCGGTGCCATCTTTCTCACATAGCGACTCAGAGATTTCTGATAAGGAGGGTTCCCCTCCAAGCTCGGATGGTGAGATATCCGATTCAGATAAAGAGGAGGATCGGCAGGGTCAATCTGCCTCTCTTTTGAGCCGTACAGAGGCTTTTATTGGAGCCATGAGGGAGGCGTTACAGTTACCGGAGGAGGTAACTAGACGTCCTGGTAAGTCGGCCCGGATGTTTCAGGAGCCGTATAGGTCGCGATCAGCCTTACCATCTCTGGATGAGCTTAATGAGGCAGTGGAGAAGGAACACCTGTGTCCAGATAAACGTTTTCAGGGGACACGGTTTTTCGAGACGCTGTGTCCGTGTACTACGGAGTTGATTACTAATTGGATTCCTTCTCCTGAAGTGGATGTCCCTTTATCCCAGCTTAGCAAATCCTCATTACTTCCTGTTAAAGGGAAGGCGAGTCTGCAGGATCCGCTGGACAGAAAAACGGAGATGGCGGCGAAATCCATCTACGAGGCCGCGGGTCGTGGATTCAGAGCTGTGCTAGGATCCATGTGTGCTTGTAAAGCCTCCTTGAGCTGGTTAGACCGTCTACGGACGGCGTGGCAAGATGGATTCCCACTATCCGAGGTAGAGGAGCTTTTCAAGTCATTGGAGAATGCAGCTCGATATGTCAGTGATGCAGGTTTGGATACTGCCTCAATGCTGTCCAGAGCACAATCCTCGGCGATCACAGTCAGGAGAGCTCTGTGGCTTAGACAGTGGACCGAAGACGCAGTTTCCAAGCAAGGTTTTCTTTCTTTAGCTTACAAAGGTGGTCAGCTATTTGGATCTGGCCTCACGGAGCTGATTGCCAAAGCAAAGGCAAAAGAAATGGCTTTACCGCAACGAAGAGCTGTGGCTTCTGCGTCTGGCAGGCCTAGTGCCGGTGGTAGTCGGCGGTCCTTTCGGTCCAGGGGACGTTTTGGTCAGTCCTCTTGGGGATCGGGTCGTCCCTCTTTTTCGGGAAAAAAGAGCGCTCAGAAATCTCGCACTCCCTGGAAACAGAGCTTCCGCCAAGACAAGCGGGAAGCTGACAAAAAGCCCGCTAAAGCGGACTGACGCCAGGGTCTCACTCGAGAGCTCTCGAGTGGGAGGTCGCCTGCTCCAATTCAAGCCGACTTGGGCTTCCCGCGTGTCGGACACCTGGGTGACGCGGGTCGTGTCGGCAGGCTACTTCATAGAGTTTCTTTCTCGACCCCCAGACAGTTTTTGCCTATCCCGCATTCCGTCAGAGCCCGGGCTAATTGCCGCTCTACTACGGGAGGTCGATTCCCTTCTGCAGAAGGGTGTGGTGGTACCAGTTCCACCGGAGGACCAAGGAAGAGGTTTTTTATTCCAACCTCTTTGTAGTCCCCAAAAAGGAGGACAAATTTCGTCCCATTCTGGATCTCAAAAGATTAAATCGGCATGTCTGCACCCAGAAATTCCGCATGGAATCACTTCGCTCCGTTGTGGCGGCCTTGTCACAGAACGATTTTTTGGTGTCAATCGACCTTCGCGACGCTTATTTGCATGTCCCCATCGGAAGGGCCCACCAACGCTTCCTGCGTTTTGCCATAGGTCAGGACCATTACCAGTTTGTGGCCCTGCTATTCGGTCTGGCCTCAGCACCCAGAGTTTTTACAAAAATTCTGGCTCCTCTCATGGCGATTCTGCGAAGACAGGGGATTACGATTCTTCCCTATCTGGACGACCTTTTGATTGTGGCGTCCTCAAAGGAGGAGACGGTGACGGCTCGCGATTTATCCCTTCAGCTCCTGGAGGACTTCGGGTGGCTGATCAATTGGGAGAAGTCGTCCCTGGAACCGTCTCAGTCAATCCTGTTTTTGGGAATGCAGTTCGACACAGTACGAGCAGTGGTGTCTCTGCCCTCAGACAAGCAAGCGAGTCTTCTTCACCATGTGCAGGGTATGAAGTCTGCGACAGCAATGTCCCTTCGAAGGTGTATGCGCCTTCTGGGTTTGATGGTGGCGTCAATGGAAGCAATTCCGTTTGCCCAATTTCATTCCAGGGGTCTCCAAATGCTCATCTTGAACCGTTGGGATCGATCACGGTTTTCACTGGATTGCAGTGTCATCATCTCCCACAGGGTGAGAGAGTTGCTAGAATGGTGGTTACGTCCGGAAGCGTTATCCCTGGGGAAGTCTTTCCTTCCTCCAAGGTGGTCGATCATAACCACCGATGCCAGCCTGATGGGCTGGGGGGGCGTCTGGAATGGTCTTTGGATTCAGGGGTATGATCATTGGAAGAGTCTGTCCTGCCGATAAACATCCTGGAATTGAGGGCAATTTTCCTTTGCCTCCAACACTGGACGGTCCCTTTAAGCGGTCTACCAGTTCGAGTGCAGACAGACAACGCGACGGCGGTCGCGTATATCAACCATCAAGGTGGAACGAGGAGCTTCAGGCTCATGATGGAAGTGTCTCGAATCCTGGTATGGGCCGAGGCCAGGGTGCCAGCCATCTCTGCGATTCACATTCCAGGAGTTCAGAATATCACAGCGGACTTCCTGAGTCGCAAAAAGATGGATTCCGGAGAATGGAGTCTTCATCCGGAAATTTTTCGCTGCTGTGCTCCCGTTGGGGAACTCCCCAAGTGGATGTGATGGCATCCAGGCTCAATGCCAAGTTACCGACATTCATGTCCAGGTACAAGGACTCGAAGGCTGTGGCGGTGGATGCTCTGGTGGCTCCTTGGGACCATTTCGAGCTAATTTATGTGTTCCCGCCGATATCCTTACTTCCTCTGGTTTTGCGTCGGATCAGACTGGAGAGAGTCCCGGCTATATTGATAGCCCCAGATTGGCCAAGGAGGACGTGGTTCTCGACGCTGGGTCGCTTCTGGCAGCGCCTCCACTTCCACTCCCTCTTCGCCCGGACCTGTTAACACAAGGGCCTGTTCATCACCCGGACCTGAAGTCTCTGCGTTTGACGGCGTGGCTCTTGAGACCGAAATCTTGACCCGTCAAGGTTTTTCAGCCGAAGTCATTGCCACTCTGCGAGCTGCCAGAGGTCCGGCTACCACTAGAATTAATCATAAGACTTGGGAAGCCTTCTTTTCGTGGTGTCCGGGTTCTTCTAGGCACCCGAGGAGTTTTTCCATTCCCAATTTGTTGGCCTTTTTGCAATACGGGCTGGACTGGAGTTTGGCAGTTAGCACTTTGAAGGGGCAAGTTTCTGCTCTGTCCTTGCTATTTCGGAAGGCTATCGCTTCGCATAGGGACGTACGTTCCTTTTTTCGCGGAGTAACCCGTCAGTTTCCGCCGCGGAAGGCGCCTGTGTCTCCCTGGCGGCTCAATCTTGTCTCGGAGGCTCTTCAACATGGGCCTTTTGAGCCTATGGACTCTGTTAGCCTTTCTTTGCTTTCTTGGAAGGTTGCCTTCTTAGTGGCGGTCACTTCTTTGAGAAGGGTTTCTGAGTTGGCGGCTCTCTCTTGCTCGCCTCCTTTTCTGGAGTTTCTCCCAGATCGCGTAGTGCTTCGCACACGTGGCGACTTTCTACCTAAAGTAGTATCGCAGTTTCATATTAACCAGGATATTGTGTTGCCCTCGCTCTGTCCGGAGCCAAGGAATGCGAAAGAACGAGCCTTGCACACATTGGATTTGGTGCGGGCTTTAAAGTTCTATTTGTCCATTACTCAAAATTTTCGGAAGTCGGATTCTCTGTTTGTGATTCCAGCAGGTCGTCGACGTGGGCAACGAGCTTCCAAGGATTCTATAGCTCGTTGGATTCGGTCGGCCATTTTAGAGGCTTACCGACTTAAGGGCGAACCCTGCCCGATTAAGATTCGAGCTCACTCCACAAGGGCTGTGGTTTCATCATGGGCTTTCCATCAAGGAGCCTCGGCAGCTCAGCTCTGCCGGGCGGCGACCTGGCGTTCCGTCCACACATTTACGAAATTTTTTAAAAGGGGGATGTTAGTGCTTTTCCCCTGATCGGGCCTAGACGTAGGTCCTGCAGGGCGTAGTTTAAAAGTTCTGTGAAATTTTAAATTAGCGCTATTTGCCCCATTTATCTTTGGTTGTTGGGTTTTCTGCCCTTTTTGGGCTTTTGCTCACCCTTATTTTTGGGCTGCCTTTTGGGGCGTCCCAAAAAATGAAATGTGTCTCCCTTCCTTCATCCCGCAACTGAAAAACAAATTTTGGTAAAACTTACCTTTAAAATCCTTTTCAGCGAAGAAGAAGGGGACACAGCTCCCTTCCCCAGCAGAAGTGTGTTTTGTGTTTTCAGATGGGGCGTGACCCCTCTCGAAACGATTATCTTTTGGGTGAGGTCGGGGGGGGGGCGCAAAGGGGCCTTTTTTGTTTCCCGCATTGCCAAATAAAACGCAGGGTTCAGGTTCATTGAAATAACCCTACTTTTGGTTTTTTTTTTTTTTTTTTTGGTTTTTGGGTATATGCATAACTCTTCTTGTTTTTTTTTTTCTGAAGTCCTTCAAAGGGGGTTTTTTTTGCTACGCTTTGGGGATATTTTCTTTTTTCCTTTTAACTTGGTTTCGACTTGAGAGCTTTAGTAACTAGGAGCCCACTAATCTTAGGCAAAGGGGCCGGTCAAAAAACACTTTTTTCAATCTGGTAGGGTGTGTTTTTAACCTTTTTGGTGTGATGGGGGTGTCCCTTCCCTCGTTTCTTTTCCTTCCCCCCAAATACCCACCGCCCCACTAAAATCTGGTCTCTCCTGTCTTCTCTTGACTTTTTCTCGGCTTCTCCCTTTCCCGTCCTTTTCGCTGAAAAGGATTTTAAAAGGGTTCTCCAAAATCCTGGGGGGGGGGGGGGGGGGGGGGGGGGGGGGGGGGGGGGGGGGGGGGGGGGGGGGGGGGGGGGGGGGGGGGGGGGGGGGGGGGGGGGGGGGGGGGGGGGGGGGGGGGGGGGGGGGGGGGGGGGGGGGGGGGGGGGGGGGGGGGGGGGGGGGGGGGGGGGGGGGGGGGGGGGGGGGGGGGGGGGGGGGGGGGGGGGGGGGGGGGGGGGGGGGGGGGGGGGGGGGGGGGGGGGGGGGGGGGGGGGGGGGGGGGGGGGGGGGGGGGGGGGGGGGGGGGGGGGGGGGAGGGCGGGGGGGGGGGGGGGGGGAGGGGGGGGGGGAGCGGGGGGGCTGGGGGGGGGTGGGGGGGGGGGGGGGGGGGTGGGGGGGGGGGGGGGGGGGGGGGGGGGGGGGGGGGGGGGGGGGGGGGGGGGGGGGGGGGGGGGGGGGGGGGGGGGGGGGGTCGGGGGGGGGGGGCGAGTGGTGGGGGGGGGGGGGGAGGGGGGGGGGGGGGGGGGGGGGGGAGGGGGGGAGGGGGGAGGTGGGGGTTTTTGGGGGAGGGGGGCCCGGGGGGAGGGGGGAGGGGCCGGGGGCGGGGGAGAGGGGAGGGGGGGGGGAGGGGGGGGGGGGGGGGGGGGGGAGGGGGGGGGGGGGGGGGGGGGGGGGGGGGGGGGGGGGGGGGGGGGGGGGGGGGGGGGGGGGGGGGGGGGGGGGGGCGGGGGGGGGGGGGGGGGGGGGGGGGTTTTTTTACGGTTTTTTCCCTTTTTTTCCTCTTAAAAACATTTACTTTCCCCTTTTTTATTTAAAAAGGGGTTAAAATAGTTTAGGCCCAAGGAATTTTGGCCCTTAAAATTTACGGGGGGGGGGGAAGGGGACGGCCTTTTAATTGGGGGAGAGGGAAGTTCCATGGGTTTTCCCTTATTGCCTTAGTTTTCGCATTTTGGGCCGCAATTTCACGTACAAATCCCCAAACCAAATTGGTCCAAACTTTATTCCAGAACTTTTTTCTGTTTTTTTCCTCAGTTTTTCCTTCAGTAATTCAGACAAATTCAAACCGAAGTTGGGAACAACTTTTTTTTTGTGGTGGCCGGGAAACGGGACCTTTTTCTTTCTTGCCTTTTCCTTTGCAGGGGTTTGCTAATTACAACATTTTCCCCTTAAAATCCCTTTTTTTGGGCATTTTTTAAATTTTACGGGTTTTTGTACTTTTCGGGGGGGGGGGCTTTTTTTTTTTCGGTTTCCTTTTTAGGAAGACATTTTCTTTTTCATTTTTTTTTTTTTTCATGTGGGAGGGGGGTGCATGGGAATTCCGGGGGGGAAACCTTGGGCCGTCCTGGGCTGGGGTGGGGAAGAGTGTTGGGTTCGCTTTTTTTTTGGCGGGGTTCGGTATTGGGGTTTTGTCTCCGGGTTCTAGTTTTCTAAACTTTTTCAGTTTTTTTTTTGGCTTTTTTTCAACATTTCTATAATTAAGAGAATTCGTCGGGGGGGGTCCCTTTTTTCTTATAAAACTACCCCGTGTTTCCACCGTTTTTTGTTTTTCTTTAAAGGGTTTTTGGCCGGGGATAAACCCCGGGCACTTTTCCTCCCTCCTCCATGGTGGGGGCAATGGAACTTGGGGTTTCAGGTATCAAAGTCATCGATTCACGCTTTAAAACGCCGGGCCCCCTTTATACTTGGTTTTATTGGGAAAGGGGATTCCCCCGAGGGGAGGGTGGGGGGTTCCTGCGTCGAATTACGCAGACCCATTAATTTGGGCCCTTTCCCCACACTCACCCGGATAAACCTGGCCCTAAAGGGGCCGGGGGCCCTCGTAGAAGGGGGGGACTGTCACGGTGGTCGCCACGAAGAGTCACGTTTCACACCTGACTTCCCGCAGCTGGTTTTTTTTTGCTTTGTATTTTTCGGGAGTGAGAGTTAATTCTCTCTCTCTCTGTCTAGATGAGGGCCCCGCCTCGCCCAGCGCGTCAATGCGAAGAAGTGGGGCCCTTCCAGTCTGTTGGGGAAGTTCGGTGAAAACATTCCTTGCAGAAAAAACAGACGCTTTGGTTTTGGGAGTTTGGTGAATGACTTTGTGTTTTTTTTCCCTTTTTCGCTTTATTTTTTTCCCTTTCCCGTTTTGGTGTTCCCCCTTTGTTGTGGTCATTTTTTTTTATGCAAGGTGGTTTTTTTGTTTTCCCCCTTGTACTGTCTCGTTCGTCTAGTACTGTGTGTTGACTTATATTATCCTGTCCCCTGTTGTTGTGATCGGGTCCTTCTCAGGACTAGATTACTGAGGTTCAGGGATCCTCAGGAGGTAGGGGTTATGCTGGCGGCCTGGACCTCTGTACCTTTAACAGTACCTCCAGGTAGAGGGATTAGTTAGGGCCCCAGCTTAGGTTCAGCTTAGGCCCCTGACCTCCTGTACACAGAGACTGCGTGACAGTTATCTGTCGTTTGCTATAATGGAAGCCTATGCGCGCAGGATCCGTCAAATGACGGATTCCGGCAACGTATTCGTTTTTTTTAACTGCGCATGCTCCTGACAGGTTAAAACACAAAAGGATATATACACATAGAATATATATATATATATACATACAGTACAGACCAAAAGTTTGGACACACCTTCTCATTTAAAGATTTTTCTGTAATTTCATGACTATGAAAATTGAATATTCACACTGAAGGCATCAAAACTATGAATTAACACATGTGGAATTATATACTTAACGAAAAAAGTGTGTAGGATGCCAAGGAAATGCATGGTAAAAATTAAGTAGTAAGTTTTTGAAGGTCTTGCCTCCTAATTTTGTTCCTCTTTGGTCATAGATATTTTATAATTTTCTTTTTTTAAGATTAGCTATTATTTACTGGTTGCTTAATGGCACATTGCAGTTTTAATTGTTTGTTTAGTATTTATCGTCATGCATATCCCGCGTTATGTATTGTTTGTTATGCCGTTTATCGATCAGATTAATTGATTATATATTGTGATTGGGCGTTTCTGAACGCGTCGATACCAAATGTGTGTGTGTATATATATAATATATATATATTATATATATAACCCTTTTATTTTCAATGGGGCGAAACGGGGGTGATTTGAACTTTTAGGGGTTTTTTTTAATTTTTTTTAAAAAAATTTAAATTTTTTTTTGTGTACACAATATTGTGGGAAATGAGAAACATGGAATAATTCACATGCCTTGAGCAAGTGGTAAATCTTAATTTAATGTCAACATATTTTACATGGTGAATCCCAAATTTGAGGGGTAAGACTTACCAATTTGCAAAGTTAATTTTTCCTTTGCACCCTAATATAATACAGTGTGTATATATATATATATATATATATATATATATATATGTCATTTGTCCCCCCTGACTACAAACATCTGGCCCCAGCCACCCCAGAAAGGGCACATCTATAAGATGCGCCTTTTCTGGCACTTAGCCTCTCTATTCCCATTGCCTTTAGCGGTGGCTCATGGGTTAATAAAGGGTTAATGTCACCTTGCTATTGAAAGGTGACATTTTTTCCCACAAAAATGATCTTTTACTCACCAATTTTGTATTTTCCCAAGGGTAACAGGAGAAATTGTACCAAAAAAGTTGTTGTCCAATTTGTCCTGAGTACGCTGATAACCCATATGTGGGGGAAACCACTGTTTGGGCGCACAGCAAAGCTCAGAATGGAAGGAGCGCCATTTGACTTTTTCCAACCAAAATTGGCTGGAATTGAGATTGGATGCCATGTTGCATTTGGAGAGCCCCAGATGTGCCTAAACAGTGGAAACCCCCCAGAAGTGACCCCATTTTGGATAATAGAACCTCCAAGGAACTTATGTAGATGTATGGTGAGCACTTTGAACCCCCAAGTGCTTCACACAAGTTTATAACGTAGAGCCGTAAAATTAAAAAATCATATTTTTTCCACAAAATTGATCTTTTCACCCCAATTTTTATTTTCCCAAGGGTAACAAGACCCAAAAAGTTATTGTGAAATTTGTCCTGAGTACGCTGATACCCCATATGTGGGGGTAAACCACTGTTTGGATGCATGGCAGAGCTCAGAAGGGAAGGAGCGCCGTTTGACTTTTTCAATGCAGAATTGGCTGGACGTCACGTCGTGTTTGGAGAGCCCCTGAGGTGCCTAAACAGTGGAAACCCCCCACAAATGACACCATTTTGGAAACTAGACCCCTCAAGGAACTTATCTAGATGTGTGGTGAGAATTATGAACCCCCAGGTGTTTCACTAAAGTTTATAACACCCGAGCATGAAAATAAAAAAATCATAATTTTTCCACAAACATGATATTTTAGTCCCCAATTTTTTATTTTCCCAAGGGTAACAGGAGAAATTGGACCCCAAAAGTTGTTGTGCAATTTGTCCTGAGTACGCTGATACCCCATATGTGGGAGAAAACTACTGTATGGGCACATGGGTCTCGGAAGGGAAGTAGTGACGTTTTGGATTGTAAGACTTTGATGGAATGGTCTGCGGGCGTCATGTCGCATTTGGAGAGCCCCTGATGTGCCTAAACAGTGGAAACCCCCCACGAGTGACCCCATATTGGAAACTAGACCACCCAAAGAACTTATCTAGATGTGGGGGAGAAGTTTGAACCCCCAAGTGCTTCACAGAAGTTTATAACGTAAAGACATAAAAATAAAAAATCATAATTTTTTTGCCCCCAATTTTTTATTTTCTCAAGGGTAACAGAAGAAATTAGACCCCAAGAGTTATTGTGCAATTTTTCCTGAGTACGCTGATACCCCATATGTGGGGGTAAACTACTGTTTGGACACATGGCAGAGCTCAGAAGGGAAGGAGAACCGTTTGACTTTTTCAACGCAGAATTGGCTGGAATTGAGATCAGACGCCATGTCACATTTGGAGAGCCCCTGATGTGACTAAACAGTGGAAACCCCCCAATTCTAACTCCAAGTCTAACCCCAACACACCCCTTACCCTAGTCCCAACCCTAACCACAAACCTAACCCTAGCACACCCCTAATCCTAACCCTAACCCTAATTCTAACTTTAGCCCCAATCCTAACCCTAACTTTAGCCTCAACCCTAACCCTAATGGGAAAATGGAAATAAATGCATTTATTACATTTTATTATTTTTCCCTTACTAAGGGCGTGGTTAAAGGGGTTTTGATTTACTATTTATATCGGGATTTTATGTTTGGCAGCTGTCACATGCTAAGAGACGCTTTTTATTGCAAAAAATAGTTTTTGCATCACCACATTTTGAAAGCTATAATTTTTGCATATTTTGGCCCACAGAGTCATGTGAAGTCTTATTTTTTGCGGGACGAATTGACGTTTTTATTGGTACCATTTTTGGGCACGTGACATTTTTTGGTTGCTTTTTATTACGATTTTTGGGAGTTTAGAATGAACAAAAACCAGCAATTCATGAATTTCTTTTGGGAGGGCATTTATACCGTTCCACGTGTGGTAAAATTGATAAAGCAGTTTTATTCTTTGGGTTAGTACGATTACAGCGATACCTCATTTATATCATTTTTTTTTATGTTTTGGCGCTTTTATACAATAAAAACAATTTTATATAAAAAATAATTATTTTTGCATCGCTTTATTCTGCGAGCTATAATTTTTTTTTATTGTTCTGCTGATGATGCTGTTTGGTGGCTCGTTTTTTGCCGGACAAGACGACGTTTTCAGCGGTACCATGTTTATTTATATCCGTCTTTTTGATCGTGTGTTATTCCACTTTTTGTTCAGCGTTGTTTTTTGCTTTGTTTTTTTTTTTTTTAAGGGGTTCTCTAAAGGGGTTAACTATTGGGACAGTTTTATAGGGCAGGTCATTACGGACGCGGCCATACCAAATATGTGTACTTTTAGAAATGAATTTATTGGGGAATATTTTTTTTTTTCCATTATTTAGGAATTTTTTTTACACATGTTTATTTTTATTTTTTTTACATTTTTACTTTGTCCCAGGGTGGGACATCACTGTATAATGTCAGATCGCTGGTCTGACAGTGTGCACAGCACTCTGCCAGATCAGCGATCTCACTGGCACTGCAGCAGGCTTTCTCAGCGCCTGCTCTCAGCAGGCACTGAGGAAGCCACCTCCGGAAGGACCCCGCGGCCATCTTGGATCCAGGGTCCTTCAGTGAGAAGGGTCCCTCGGAACAGCGTAATACATTGCGCATTTCTGAGGGTCTCAGGGAAGCACGCAGGGAGCCCCCCTCCCTGCGCGATGCTTCCCTATACCGCTGGAACACTGCGATCATGTTTGATCGCAGTGTGCCAGGGGTTAATTATTATTATTATTATAGATTTTTATAGCGCCTTTTATTCCATGGCGCTTTACATGTGAAGAGGGGCAAATATAGACAAGTACAGTAAACATGAGCAATACAAGGCACACACAAGTACAGACGGAGAGAGGACCCTGCCCGCAAGGGCTCACAGTCTACAGGGATGGGTGAGGATACACTAGGAGAGGGTAGAGCTGGTCGTGCGGAATGTGCTGGGTACCGTCCGTGACCGCTCCTGGCACATAGTGCTGGGTGTCAGCTGTGATAATCATCACGTCCATGGTCAGATTGGCCCAGGTCACCTGGACGGGATAGTACGTCCGATGGCAGAAAGGGGTTAAAATGGGCAAGGCATGTGGTAAGGGACGGAAAAGTGAACGTGATGGTGAGTGCAGAGGACATGGGCAAGGTGAAACTGTGCCTGCAGCAGGAGCACAACAAACACAGATATACCGATCAAGTTTCCTGACCCACTTTGTAGGGGGGGCGCAGAACACCCCTCTTAAAGCCAAACCAGTGTGAAAAGGTTGTTGGATGGATAGCGGATAATGCTTCCAATCACTTTGCCAGCACCACCCTGTCAACCACACGGTCCAGTCTCAGTAGCCGTGATTCTGGACCACATAATCCTCACCCTAATCCTCCTTCCTCCTGCCATGCTGAGTGCCCGGAGACAAATGATGCCATATTTGGACACTCTGAAGAGCTGTTCACACTTCCATTTTTAGATTCTGGCCTCTCATCCTGCCCTTTCCAACCAGGATATGAGGAGATCGCATGTAGCGATACTTAAAAATTTGAGCAGCCACGCTCACAAGTAGTCAACGATGTGAAAATGAAACTACTGTCGCAAGAGCAGAATAATGATGAGACACAATTGAAAGCAAGTGGTGGTGTTATGTCAGCAATTCAGGAAGAGGACCAGGGTGCGGAAGTGGGAGAAGAGGTGGTGAATTACGACGTCACTGACCAAACCTGGGATGGTGACATGCAGAGCAAAGACAGCAGCACACAAGGGGAGGGATCTGCAGCACCACAGCAGGCAGGAAGAGGCAGAGGGATGGCTAGAGACACAAGGTGGGCAACTGATTCCCAGAGCAGCAACATGAATGAAGTTGCCTAGCCAAGGTTTGTGTTCCCGAGTCTGGTGCTTTTTAAACACAATCCAGTTAACCCACAAAAGGACATTTGCAACATCTACCATGCCAACATCAGAAGGGGCAGCACAGCTACCAGCGAGACTACCACCAGCATGCTCAGGCACACGCAAGCAAATCACCTGACCACATGGGCCAAACGTCAGGGTCCAGAAACAGTGTCTGCGGGTGGCACCACTGCCTCTTCCCCTGTTCTACGGCCAACCCAATCTTCTGTCCATGCCTCCCACCCCTCACCTGTCGTTGCACACTTGCAACCACCATCAGCAACCATGTCCATGTCATTGTCCCAGCGCAGCATTTAGTTGTTCATATCCCAGTCCTTGTAACGCAAGCGTAAATATGCAGCCACCCACAGGCTGCAACGCTAAACGGCCACATTTCCAGACTCCTTGCTCTGGAAATGTTGCCGTTTAGGATTGTGGAGACAGAACCTTTCCGCAACCTCATGTCAGCGGCCGTCCTTCAGTTCTCAGTCCCAAGCCTCCACTATTTCTCACGTTGTGCTATCTCCACCTTACACAAGCACGTGTCCCATAACATCAGTCGTGCCCTGACTAATGCTGTGACTGGGAAGTCCACTTAACCATGGACACCTGGACAAGGGCTTGTGACCAGGGATGCTGAATTTCCCTGATGGCACACTGAGTGAACATTGTGCAAGCCAGGTCCCAGTCAGACCCTTGGTGGAAGATGTACTATCGACACTGAGGATTGCCCCCACCTTCTACAGCAGCTCTTGCACCTCCTCCTCACCCAACAGTTGTAAGCTGGATGCACTGCAAACCGCACACCGCCACGGAGTTGTTTTATATATATATATATATAATTTGTTATTCATTTACTTCCTATTTTACCATGATTACTATAGTGACAGAACCCCTTTACATCATTTCCCTATTCACATTTGTTTGCATGGAAATTGTCTTACCCATATTTAGCTTCATTTTGCAGCCCCCTAGCCCTGATTATGACCATTTTACAGCTAGTTTAAAGCACCAAAGTTTGGGTCTCCATTGACTTCTATTGGGTTTGAGTCCAAGGTCAAGAATCAAACTTTTCATAGTATGTTAGTCGAACTCGAACATCCACGAGTTTGCTCATCTCTAATCACCACCAGAGACCGGTGGATTAACTCATTTGATTCCCAGCTAAGAAAACCTCTTAGATTGGAATTATGAATGGGTTTTTTCCATTAGAAAAATAAAAAAAACCTTTGAATTCTGCATAACTGAGCAACAGGTACAGATCTTATGTCCGCATTTATACTAACCCTTCTGTTGCATCCATGTTACGTTTCCCAATGATATACCTGAAAATAGGCTAGGGGACATCAAACTACCTATCGTTCTTGCCGTCCATGACACACATTTAATACCTGGTTCTAAAACTTTAAGAAGTGTAGAATCTTGATATAAAAGAGGTAAAAATTTCTGTATGATATTACAAATGGAAGAAAAGTCCCTGCTGTACAAAACTGAGAAAACTACCTGCTGTAGAGTATTATTACCGTATGTGCTTGAGTATAAGCTGACCCGAGTATAAGCCGGGGTACCTAATTTTGCCACGGAAAACTGAGTAAGCTTATTGACTCGAGTATAAGCCGGGTATGCACTGTCCTCTCATCCCTGTCCTGCTATGTGTGGCTCCCCACGTCCTGTCCTGTCCTGCCATGTGTGGCTCCACCATCCTGTCTTGCTATGTGTGGCTCCCCCTGTTGTATGCATGGCTCCATGATCCCGCATGGCTCACAACTAGTGTTGAGCAATACTGCTCGATATCTAAAATATCGGATCGGAATGGTATCGCCGATATCACTAAATATCGGCGATATCCGATTCCGATACCGGAAGTCCCATGTAAGTCTATGGGAACAAAATATCGCAACTAAAAAAAACCTTTATTTCCTTGTAAACACTAAATATACACACATAGAATACATATATATATATATATATATATATATATATACATGTCATTGTGACATATATATATACATATATGTATAGTTTATACACTTCTACATAGTAAAATATCCTCTGATTCAATTGCCGGGTAAAGCCGGCTTCTGTGAAAAGACAGAAGCACCCGACATGAAATGACACTTGGTGTACATAGGGTTAACCATGTCTTTTCATGTCCTTTGCTATCTGATTTGCACAAACAATTACATCAGTCTATGTGTGCAAAATTTCACACCTGTGGGGTTAATTAAAGGTGTAAATTCGTTGTAAAAAAAACTGAATTTTTTGCTACGAATTTACACCTTTAATTAACCCCTACAGGTGTGAAATTTTGCACACATAGACTGATGTAATTGTTTGTGCAAATCAGATAGCAAAGGACATGAAAAGACATGGTTAACCCTATGTACACCAAGTGTCATTTCATGTCGGGTTCTGCATTTTCACAAAAGCCTGCAATTGAATTAGCGGCTATTATACTATGTAGAAGTGTATGAACTATAAATATAAATATATATATATATGTGTCACAAATTCAATGACATGTGTATATATATATATATATATATATATATATATATATATGAGGTGTAAAATTGTTTAAAAAAAATGCGTGGGCTCCCGCCCTATTTTCGCAACCAGACAGACAAAGCCAGTGAGTGGGGGCAGATAATAATAGCCCAGAGAGGGACCATTATTTTTGGCTCCCCCTGGCTACTAACATCTGCCCCCAGACACCCCAGAAAAGACAAATCTATAATTAGATTCGCCCTTTCTGGCACTTTGCCCGTCTATTCCCATTGCCCTGTAGCGGTGGCGAATGGGTTAATATGGGGTTAAAGCCACATTGCAATTGAAAGGTGACCTTAAGCCAGGTTAATAATTGAGAGCTGTCAATTAGACAACTATCAATTATTAATCCTATTGCATGAAATAAAAATAAAACACACACACTTTAATTAAAAATCATTTTAATGAAATAAAGACACATGTTTTTGACCATCTTTTATTTGACTGCAAAAACCATTTCCTGTAATAAAAATAAAATAAAAAAGCAAAATTATTCTTACCTATCCCATGCACAGTCAGGTCCCACGGTGTAATCCTTCAGAAAGGGTTAATGTTTACTGCAGGGACCGCAGCTAATGCTGCAGCCTCACAGTAAACCCCCAAATGAATGAGTTCCTCTCCTGGCTGACAGGAGAGGAAGTGGAAAGCTTAATTGATTGCTTTCCACTTTCACTTCAGGTCAGCCAGGGACACAATCAGTGACGTCAGAGGGAACTGATTAACAAAAATAGGGGTTCCCTTCGAATAAAAAATGGCGTGGGGTCCCCCCTATTTTTGTTAACCAGCCAGATGAAGCAGACCGCTGAGGCCTGGTTTTTCAGGCTGGTAAGGATCCAATATCCATGGACCTTGCAAGCCTGATAATACCAGGCCACAGCAGTCTGCTTAGCTTGGCTGGTTAACAAAAATAGGGGATCCCCTCGAAAAAAAAAACGGCATAGGGGTCCCCCTATTTTTGTTAACCAGCCAAGTAAAATGCAGACTGCTGCGGCCTGGTATTAAAAGACTGTCAAGGCCCATGGATTTTGGCCCTCAACAGCCTGATAATACCAGGCTACAGCAGCCCCACATTTGGCGCATCAAAAGATGTGCCAATTGTGGCACTTTACCCGGCTCTTCCCACTGCCCTGTAGCGGTGGCAAGTGGGGTAATAAGGGGTTAATGTCACCGTTGATTGCACGGTGACAATAAGCCCGGTTAATAATGGAGAGGCGTCAATAAGACACCGATCCATTATTAATCCCAAAGTTATTAAATGCATAAAAAAAAGACAAAGCAAGAAAAAAGTATTTTAATGAAATAAAAGAGACAACACAGTTTTCATTTCTTTTATTGTACTCTCATTCCTGCGACGCCATCGATCTCCTGTAAAAAAAGAAAAAAAACAAACCAACAGTATACCACCTGTCCGACGCAGTCCATAGCAACGACTGTCCCACGACGATCCAGCTCTGCTACATCGCAATGACAGGCAGAGCCTGTCATCGCGACGCAGCACAGCTGATTACCTGCTTCCCCGGCGGTGACGTCATCGGACTGACTGCTTTACGGCCGGGATTACCCAGCAGTCACTGCAGTTATCGCGAGAAACTGCATGTGACCGCCGGGGAAAGATGATGGCGGCCATGAAGCAGTCCAGGCCGTGACCGCCGGAGATCTTCTGCCAGGTAAGTGCCGCTGACTCCTGACAGACCCGACCGACGGACACTGACAGTGACAGACCCGACCGACGGACACAGACAGTGACAGTGACAATCCCGATTCCGGTATCCGATATGACAAAAATATCGGTACTCGGAATCGAAAGCCCGATACAGCTAATATCGGCCGATACCCGATATTTGCAGTATCGTATCGCTCAACACTACTCACAACCCACCTGCATGGCTCACAACCCCCCTGCTTGGCTCACAACCCACTGCTTGGCTCACACCCCCCTGCATGGCTCACCCTCACAACCCCCCTGCATGGCTCACACCCCCCCGCATGGCTCACATCCCCCTGCATGGCTCACACCCCCGTCCTACACACCCTCCTCGCACGTCACTCCATCTCTGTCCCAGCGTCTGCAGCTTCTTCCTGTGTTCAGCGGTCACGTGGTACCACTCATTAAGGTAATGAATATGCGCTCCACGCCTATGGGAGTGTAGACACGTGCATATTCATTACCTTAATGAGCGGTACCATGTGACTGCTGAACACAGGAAGAAGCTGCCGGCGCTGGGATGGAGATGCAGGGACGGAGATCCAGCGATGGAAGGTGAGTATTTATGTCTTCTGGAAGCCCCCTCTCTCGCCGACTTTCTGGACAATGACTCGTCTATAAGCAGAGGGGGGCGTTTTCAGCACAAAAAAAAGTGCTGAAAATCTCGGCTTATACACGAGTATATACGGTATTTTTTTAAAAGAAATTCCAAAAGAGCACTACAGTTTTTCTGAAAAACAATACTTTTCACACTGTCAGTAGACTATTTAGGATAACCTGTCATAAAAAGTGGTTTCTCCAACTGCATACATTCACCTTTGTAAACATTAAGATCAGAAATATTGTATTTTATTCTTATAAATTCACCCACATGTATGTTATTAATTACGTGTCTTGGGTGACAAGAAGTAACCTGCAAAATCATGTTCCCAGCTGTGGGTTTAAGGTATGGAGTTGAAATTACCTTTTTTAACCCCGTAACAACCAGGGGTAGATCAGTTTTTGAATTTGTTTTTTGCTCCCCTTCTTCTCAGATCCATAACTTTTTTATTTTTCGGTCAGTATGGTTTGTTTTTTGAGAGACAAGTTGTACTTTTGAACGACTATTGGTTTTAGCACATTGTGTACTGAAAAATGATAAAATAATTCCAAGTGTGGTGAAATTGCAAAAAAAGTGCAATTCCACAGTTGTTTTTTTTTTTACTATGTTCACTAGATGCTGAAACTCACCTGCCATTATGATTCTCCAGGTCATTTCGAGTTCATGTATATCAAACAACTGACTGTCACATCCAAACATAGACCTAGTGTGAACAGGTGCTTAACCTAGAGTCACCAACTCATGCACACTCAAAAAAAAAAGGAAGCACACTGTGGTGCTATAGCTTGCAAACATGAGATATGAAAATGAATTGCATCACTGCCTTAGAAATATGAAAAATTGAGAAAGCTTAGTGCATAAAATGGCCAATTTAGGTGTACCTGAAAGCCACGTTAAGGCGCTCCTTGTTTTTAAGGTCCTAACTAATGCTAATCCTCACTTAGAAAAGTCTCTATCTGTATGGGAACATATGAGTCACCCACTCATGAACACTCATTTTGAGTTTGAGTGTGCATGAGTCTACGACGTGAAACGGCCATCGTCCGGCTCTATCGCCGCTACCCTCCTGCAGCTGCTTGTCTCATGAACTGTGCATGACTGAATAAAGGACTTAATTTATTACTGCTTGTGGGTGAGTGCTGCATTTTTTTCTACAATTTTCTCTTTTTGGATGTTTTTTCAATGCTGTGCACCAGTAACCCGAAGCTAGTATGCGACTGTTCACTTTTTGCTGTTCATCTGTTATTGCAGGCTTGATGGTTTGGTCTTGGTGCCTGTAAGGTTCTTTGTCTCTGTTGACATGTTCCTTGAAACTCAGTTTTCCGTCGGCCATTTTGCTTTCTGTCTTTCTGCAGCTCTTGCCCTCAGTTAATATGGAGTTTCCAGTTTTCATGTTCCCGCCCTGATTCTTCCCTCTTCCTTCTTAAGCAGCCTCAGCTGAACAATCAGTGCTCCTGAATCAAGCCTCAGTCAGTCTGTGACCTGACTCCTGGAAGCCTTGGACTTGTACTCCAGCTATTCCCTACTGAGGAACCTTGGAACACTTTTGGACTCTGGAAACCTGCTGTTTGGTGAATCCATGTTTGCAGAGGAATTACGGTACAGAGAAGAGATCCTGAACCTGCTTTGGAGATTTATTGTAGTGCTTGAAGTTACTCTGGCCTGCTGTGTCTCCTGTCGCTGTTCCTGCAAACTGTGTGAACTTTTCAGCATGCTTGTATGAAGTAATACAAGTCATTTAATTTCAACCTATGTCTCCTGTGTTTTCCTCGCACCCAAGCACAAGACGCTATAGGAACTGAACACTATACATGACAAGATTCAGGAGCCAATGTTTAGTGTCTGCTGGGTCTGGGAAAGCCGAGTCTGCTGTGACTGTGGATATCAGATGTCCGTTTAATACCTTATGTGATGACAGTGGTTGTGACTTCTCACAACCATTCCAGGTGAGCGCATTCCCTTAAAATTTTACTCTGGAGTGTTACCACAGGTAAACACTATTGTTTTTTTTTTGTTTTTTTTTCCTTTCCTCTTCTCCTTCCAGCACCTCTGCCTTAAAAGATCTGGAAGATGGAGGCCCGCATAAAGGAACTTTGCGGAGTGACTGATACAATCCTTTCAGATGTACAGACTTTAAAAACACGTTTTGCAAGCCTACAGGACCTCACTAATCATAATTTGCAAGTGTTTGGACAGACTACCCAGGAATTGCGAGCCAGGATTGAGGCTCTAGAGGAACGAGCCCAGGCTCCTGCCATAACCCCAAGTTCTGGGATCCCCAAATTACCTCCTTTTCGTTTTGGCGGTGAACGTGAGAAATTCAGGGATTTATTAATCAATGCAATTTATTTTCTCTGCACATGCTTCACAATTTCCCACTGAACGATCCAAAGTGCTTACTATAATCATGTTGCTTACCAATAAGGCTTTGATGTGGGCAAACCCTCTGATTGAGACTGAGGATGATTGTTTGAATCACCTTGATGCTTTTATTTCAGCCATGGGGCAGGTGTTTGATGACCCCAATCGAGGTGCAACAGCTGAAGCAGCCATGTTAACTTTGCGCCAAGGTAAGCGTTCAGTAGCCGAATATGCCCTGGATTTCAGGAGATGGGCTCTTGATACCACTTGGGACACTTCCGCTAAAAAATCTATTTTTCGGAAAGGGTTGTCTCCACTGATTAAGGATGAACTTGCTCGTGCCGACCCTCCCACTGCGTTAGGTGACTTTATTAACTATTGTATCCGTATTGATGCTCGTCTGACTGAACGCAGACAAGAGAGATGGTTCGAAAATAATCGCACTAACCTTTTACTACCTCCCTCCTCAGCTAAGGAACCTTTGAGTAGGATCACAAGGGAACCAGAACCTGAACCCATGCAGGTGGACTCTTTACAAAGACGGGTTAGTGATGCACGCAAAGAACATCGTATAAAGGAAAATCTATGTTTCTACTGTGGTAAGTCAGGGCACTTCATTATAAACTGCCCCAGCCGTTCTCGTAAGACTACTGCAGCAGTCATTCACTGTGAGTGTTGCGAGAGGAGCTCTGTCATGTCCGAGCCTCAGGCTCCAGAGAGATCTGCTGCAAGAGATCTTGATTTCTCGGACTTAAACTCTGTTAGTTCTGGGGACGATGACGGTATAAACGCTGCAATTTTTCAAGTTTCCTCAGCGGTGTCCCAGCTGAGTTGTAAAAGAAACAATTCTCATTGCTTCCTTTCCATCAAACTCTGGGTTGACTCAGTCTGGGTGTCTAGCTCTGCTATGATCGACTCAGGAGCAAGTGGAAATTTTATGGATATCTCCTTTGCTCTGAAACAGGGGATACGTTCAGTGAAGAAGGCTACTCCAGTACAGATGGAGACTGTGGGTGGCTCTCTACTGACTTCTGGACCAGTGGATCAAGAAACAGAGCCTTTGAGGGTCCTTATGGGTAAAGATCATCAGGAGAAAATGTCTTTTTTGCTTATCTCTTCTCCCCACTTTCCCATCATTCTAGGGCTACCATGGCTGCAGGCGCAGAATCCACGATTAACTGGGAGACCAAGGAATTACACTTTCCGGAGAAACAGATGAGTCAAGGAGTTTCAGCTTGCTCTGTTCCTAAAGGAACCATGTCAGTCCCTGAACTACCAGCTGTATACCAGGACTATGACGATTTATGTGACAAGAAGAACGCTGATCAGCTTCCTCCTCACCGTCCATATGATTGTCCAATTGAATTATTACCCGGAGCCGAGATACCTTTTGGTAAGATCTACCCCCTAGCGGGGCCCGAGCTAAAAGCTTTGAAGGATTATATAGACGAAAATTTAGCCAAGGGCTTCATACGCCCCTCTTCATCTCCCGCAGGTGCACCCATCTTCTTTGTGAAGAAGAAAGATGGATCTCTGAGACCCTGCATAGACTATAGGGAACTCAATAAGGTTACTATTAGAAACCGTTATCCATTGCCTTTAATCCCTGAGTTGTTGGAGAGAGTGCGGCATGCCAAAATTTTCTCTAAACTGGATCTCCGTGGGGCCTATAACTTGGTCCGTATCAGACCTGGGATGAATGGAAGACTGCTTTCAGGTCACGCTATGGACACTTTGAATATCTAGTTATGCCTTTTGGTCTGAGTACCGCCCCAGCCACTTTCCAACACTTCGTGAATGATATCTTCAGGGATCTCCTAGATACATTTGTGGTGATTTATCTGGATGATATTCTAATTTTTTCTAACTCCACAGAGGAACATCATGGATATGTGAGAATGGTCTTAGAATGCCTAAGACAAAACCATCTCTACATCAAACTTGAAAAATGTGAATTCCATAGGACCGAAATTCAATTTCTGGGGTATGTACTATCTACGCAAGGGATTAGTATGGATGGAAGCAAGACCCAAGCCATCAAGGATTGGCCAATTCCTAGAAATGTGAAGGAGGTGCAGCGTTTCATCGGGTTTGCCAACTTCTATAGACGTTTCATTAAGAATTTTTCTGAGGTAGTGTCACCTATCACCCAACTTACCCGGAAACAGTCTAGGTTCTCCTGGACCCCGCAAGCTCAGGAAGCATTTTCCTGTTTAAAGGATAAATTTACCACCGAACCTATCTTAGTACATCCCAACCCCGAGCTTGCCTTCATAATAGAGGTGGATGCTTCAGACTGTGCCGTTGGAGCTATACTCTCTCAGAGAACAGGTGAGAAGAATGTCTTGCATCCCTGTGCCTTCTTTTCCCAGCAGTTGTCTTCGGCTGAGAGGAACTACGATGTGGGCAATAGAGAATTGTTGGCCATTATTGCCGCCTTCAAGGAATGGAGACACCTTCTTCAGGAGCTGCACAGCAAATAATCGTCCTGACAGACCATCGTAACCTTGAATTTATCCGGTCGGCTAAGTGCCTGACTCCTCGCCAGGCTCGCTGGAATCTTTTCCTAAACCAATTTAATTTTGTCATTTCTTATAGACCAGGATTGCGCAATGGAAAGGCTGATGCACTCTCTAGGATTCATTCAGCAGAGACACGTCCACTTACTCCTCCTAAGACTATTCTTCCTGACTCTAGATTCCTGGGAGTGATTCATAATCAAGACCTACTTAAGGACATCAAGGAAGCATACCATGCGGATTCTTTGTTGGCTCAACCCCCAAGGGACGTAAGTCTTGTCTTTAAGAATGGTGTGTGGATTCAGGGACAACGTCTGTATATACCTGAAACAGTCAGATTGAGAGTATTGCAACTCATCCACGATTCCAAGATAGCCGGCATAGGGGAATTCTAAAGACACAAGAATTTCTTTCTCGTTTCTTTTGGTGGCCCACTTACAGGAAAGATGTCTTAAACTATGTCACTTCATGTGAAGTCTGTGCAAGATGCAAAACACCTCGCTCCTCACCAACTGGTCTGTTGCAACCTCTTCCCACCCCGTCCCGCCCGTGGGATCCATTTCTATGGACTTCATTGTGGAGTTACCAACCTCTCAAGGGAAGAACACCATTCTAGTGGTGGTTGACCGTCTAACAAAGGCAGCTCATTTTATCCCTTGTGTCGGCTTACCCACTGCAAAACAGACATCAGACTTGATGATTAAGAATGTGTTTCGCTTACATGGAGTACCGGATGAGGTCATTTCGGATCGAGGGGTGCAATTCACTTCAAGGTTTTGGCAAAATTTCTGTGCAGCATTGGACATTAAAGTAAACCTTTCTTCTGCTTTTCATCCCAGACTAATGGACAGACAGAACGAACCAATCAGACCCTGGAGCAGTATCTCCGCTGTTTTATCTGCCACCTACAGGATGATTGGGTGGATCTACTTCCACTGGCTGAGTTCTCTTATAACAACTCTCAGAGCGCCTCCACTAAGCAGTCTCCTTTTTACTCCAATCTAGGTTATCATCCTAACATTCTTCCTCGATTTCCCATAGATACGCCCTTGCCGGCAGTGGCTGAAAGAATCACTTCTTTACAAAAGAATATGGATCTTCTAAAGGAAAATCTAGAATTGGCTCAGGAAAGGTACAAGAAAGCAGCAGATAAATTTCGTAAACCTGCACCAGCTTTCAAGGTAGGAGATTTGGTCTGGCTGTCAACCAGAAATCTTAAATAAAGATTCCATCGTCTAAATTGGGACATAAGTACATTGGACCTTATAAGATCAATAAGATTATAAGTGCTGTTGCTTGTCGTCTTCAACTACCCAGAACTATGAGAATCCACCCTGTCTTTCATGTATCCCTACTAAAGGCTGCAACACCCAATACGTTTCCTGGACGTTCTTCTCCTTGCCCTGACCCAGTGCTGGTCGATGGTCTGGAAGAATTTATGGTGGAAAGGATTCTAGATTCCAGGTTGTACAGAAATCAGTTGCAATATTTGATTAAATGGCAGGGCTACCCAGTGGAGGACAACACATGGGAACCAGTCAATAATGTAAATGCTCCTCGCCTGCTCCGCCAGTTTCATCAGAGGTACCCTGACAAGCCTGGTCTGAGGTCATCCGGAGGTTGTCCCTAAGGGGGAGTAATGTAAGGTTCTTTGTCTCTGTTGACATGTTCCTTGAAACTCAGTTTTCCGTCGGCCATTTTGCTTTCTGTCTTTCTGCAGCTCTTGCCCTCAGTTAATATGGAGTTTCCAGTTTTCATGTTCCCGCCCTGATTCTTCCCTCTTCCTTCTTAAGCAGCCTCAGCTGAACAATCAGTGCTCCTGAATCAAGCCTCAGTCAGTCTGTGACCTGACTCCTGGAAGCCTTGGACTTGTACTCCAGCTATTCCCTACTGAGGAACCTTGGAACACTTTTGGACTCTGGAAACCTGCTGTTTGGTGAATCCATGTTTGCAGAGGAATTACGGTATAGAGAAGAGATCCTGAACCTGCTTTGGAGATTTATTGTAGTGCTTGAAGTTACTCTGGCCTGCTGTGTCTCCTGTCGCTGTTCCTGCAAACTGTGTGAACTTTTCAGCATGCTTGTATGAAGTAATACAAGTCATTTCATTTCAACCTATGTCTCCTGTGTTTTCCTCGCACCCAAGCACAAGACGCTATAGGAACTGTACACTATACATGACAGTGCCATTCATTCCTTCTCTGTTTTTCAAAAACAAATAAAAAATGGCGCCATTTTCCTAGACCTGTATCGTCTCTATTTTTCGTGATCTGCTGCTGGGTGAGGGCTTATTTTTGCGCACTGAGCTGATGTTTTTATTGATACCATTTTGATGTAGATACAATCTTTTGATCACCCGTTATTGCATTTTATTTCAATGTAGCAGTGATCAAAAACACCTAATTCTGGCGTTTTTTAATTTTTCTCGTTAAGCAGTTTAGCGATCTGGTTAATTATTTTTTTAAATTGATAGATTGGGAGATTCTGAACGCATCAATACCAAATATGTTGTATATATATATAGTTTTTTTATTGTTTTATTTTGAATGGGGCTAAAGGGGGTGATTAAAAGTTTTGCATATTTTTTTAATTTTTTTTAAATATTTTTTTTTTTTTTTTTACTTTTTGCATGCTTCAATAGTCTCCATTGGAGACTAGAATCCATGGGAGACTAGGAGCTGCAGATCGCCTGCAGATGATTAGATCACTTGTGTGTGGCAGATATACTCACTTGCTATGAGCGCCTACCACCGGTGGCAATGCTAACCATATAGGTCTGCTGCAGACCTCTGGTTGTCATGCCGACCCATCGGTGACCCGCGATCATGGATCACCGATGGGCGGGATTTGCAACGCTCTTCTGGTAAACTCAAGTTAAATGCTGCTATCAAAGATTGACAGCGGTGTTTAACTAGTTAACAGCAGCAGATGGATCGCAATTCCACCCGTGGCTGTTGCAGGCCCATGTCAGCTGTATAGATCAGCTGAAATGTGCCCGGAAAGGTTCGGGCTCAGCGCCGGAGCCCGCATCAAACAGTTGGGAGTCCGACATGGGCGTACTACGCCAAACGTCGGAAAGGGGTTAATAATGGATTATTTTTAAGTCAAGGTCTAAACAAATCAATACTTGACCTATGACTAGTAAAAGTAAAAGAAACCGAGGTTGTTATGAAAGATAACCATTTACATCCTTTCAGTCACAGCAGGATGATGTTACATCTGACAGCAACAATGTTAGTTTGAGTTACCATCAGTTTTATGCACAGAAAGGTCTGTCTGATCTCAAATGACTAAAAGGGATAATTTTTGGACTCTTGTTTAGTTTAAAAAAAAAAATGAAAACTCTGTCAGTGCGTTGTGTTGTTAAATGGTCTGTTGGTTACTACCAGATTACTATCATTTTCTATGGTGAGATCACTTTGACAAAGGCTGTGTTTATGTTAAAGAATGTGAAAAGGATTGGATACATTCATAGACCTCAGACGGTTACACACGTCTTCAGCACTTTGCATTATTGTGATTCACTGCAAATTAAATTCTTTGGAAAAATTTGTCAAACCTACCTAATTCGAACTTCAAAAGATTCGATCATCTCTAGTAATTACTTTATTGACTGTATCCCATCCTATATTAAAACTAGTCAGATTTGTTTTAGATATTTCAGCAACTGATAATCTGTTAAATACAGTCATGGCCAAAAGTTTTGAGAATGACACAAATATTAATTTTTACAAAGTCTACTGCTTCACTTTTTCTAATGGCAATTTGCATATACTCCAGAATGTTATAAAGAGTGATCAGCTTAACAACAATTACTTGCAAAGTCAATATTTGGCTAGAAAATGAACTTTATCCCCCAAAACACATTTCAACATCATTGCAGCCCTGCCTTAAACGGACCAGCTAACCTCTTTTCAGTGATTGCTCCATTAACACAGGTGTGGGTGTTGATGAGGACATGGCTGGAGATCAATCTGTCATGATTAAGTAAGAATGACACCACTGGACACTTTAAAAGGAGGCTGGTGCTTGGCATCATTGTTTCTCTTCTGTTAACCATGGTTATCTCTAAAGAAACACATGCAGTCATCATTGCAATGCACAAAAATGGCCTAACAGGGAAGAGTATCGCAGCTAGAAAGATTGCACCTCAGTCAACAATCTATTGCATCATCAAGAACTTCAAGGAGAGAGGTTCCATTGTTGCCAAAAAGGCTTCAGGGCGCCCAAGAAAGACCAGCAAGCCCCAGGACCGTCTCTTAAAAGTGTTTCAGCTGTGGGATCGGGCTACCAGCAGTGCAGAGCTTGCTCAGGAATGGCAGCAGGCAGGTGTGAGTGCATCTGCACGCACTATGAGGCGGAAACTCTTGGAGCAAGGCCTGGTCTCAAGGAGGGCAGCAAAGAAGCCACTTCTCTCCAGAAAAAAACATCATGGACAGACTGATATTCTGCAAAAGGTACAGGCAGTGGACTGCTGAGGACTGGGGTAAAGTTATTTTCTCTGATGAATCCCCTTTTCGATTGTTTGGGACATCAGGAAAACGCCTCATTCGGAGAAGACAAGGTGAGCGCTACCACCAGTCTTGTCTCATGCCAACTGTTAAGCATCCTGAAACCATTCATGTGTGGGGTTGCTTCTCAGCCAAGGGAATCGGCTCTCTCACAGTCTTGCCTAAAAACACAGCCATGAATAAAGAATGGTACCAGAATGTCCTCCAAGAGCAACTTCTCCCAACCCTCCAAGAGCAGTTTGGCGATCAACAGTGCCTTTTCCAGCATGATGGAGCACCTTGCCATAAAACAAAGGTGATAATTAAATGGCTCAGGGAACAAAACATAGAGATTTTGGGTCCATGGCCTGGAAACTCCCCAGATCTTAATCCCATTGAGAACTTGTGGTCAATCATCAAGAGACCAGGCCGGATTAACGTAGGGGCTGATGGAGCTGCAGCTCCAGGCCCCTTGTTAGAGATAGGCCCATCCGCGGCTGCTCTCTGCTCTCCTCCCTTCCCTGTGCTGCTGACGTCAGCCTGGTGGTGGAGGGGGAGGCGAGGAGCCAGGAGAGACTGTGTGCTGGAGGGGAGAGAGGAAAGCTGCCGCTGAAAGTACTGTAGGAGAGGAGTCGGCAGCAGCACAGTGTTATCTCATTCACCCAATACAGAAGCAGGATGTAAATGAAGGCAGAACATGTGACCACAGAGCAGCCAGTCACAGCTCACCTTTCACTTGTCCTCATACATGCACTGTCTTCTTCCATCTTTGCCTATTGGCATCCTGCCCTGTGTTCAGTGTGTTGTAGTGACGGTCCCTGTCTGGAGGAGAGAGTTAGAGACAGGCAGGCAGAGGTGTGTGTGCTGTTACAAGAATCCCAGCCATATTACAGTGAAAGCAGATGGAGAATCCTGAAGTCTCTGCACAGGTTTGTGTTGTAAGTGTGTGGTTTCTGACAAATTCCATCAGTAGCATTGAATGGCCCATAGTAATATAGGGCAGCATTGAGAGGCCCTCTCAATGCTGCGCTATATATAGTATGGGCCATTCAATGCTGCGCTATATACTAGAATGGGCCTCTCAATGCTGCCCTATATATACTATGGGCCATTCAATGCTGCGCTATATACTAGAATGGGCCTCTCAATGCTGCCCTATATATACTATGGGCCATGCAATGCTGCGCTATATGGGCCTCTCAATGCTGCATTATAATACTATGGGCCATTCAATGCTGCGCATATATACTATGGGCCATGCAATGCTGCGCTATATGGGCCTCTCAATGCTGCATTATATATACTATGGGCCATTCAATGCTGCCCTATATATACTAGCATGGGCCATGCAATGCTGCGCTATATACTAGAATGGGCCTCTCAATGCTGCCCTATATATACTATGGGCCATTCAATGCTGCGCTATATACTAGAATGGGCCTCTCAATGCTGCCCTATATATACTATGGGCCATGCAATGCTGCGCTATATGGGCCTCTCAATGCTGCATTATATATACTATGGGCCATTCAATGCTGCGCTATATATATTATGGGCCATGCAATGCTGCGCTAAATGGGTCTCTCAATGCTGCATTATATATACTATGGGCCATTCAATGCTGCGCTATAATGGTGGCCTATCTCAATGCTGCATTATATATATTATGGGCCATTCAATGCTGCGCTATATATACTATGGGCCATGCAATGCTGCGCTATTCTATTATTACTATTGGGCCATCAATGCTGCGCTATATATACTATGGGCCATGCAATGCTGCAATTATATGGCATCAATGCGCCTATATGCCTCAATGCTGCATATATATACTATGGGCATTCAATGCTGCCTATATATATAGGGCCACTCTCCTATATGGCCCAATTATATATATTATGGGCCTCTCAATGCTGCATTATATATATTATGGGCCATTCAATGCTGCGCTATATATACTATGGGCCATGCAATGCTGCGCTATATGGGCCTCTCAATGCTGCATTATATATACTATGGGCCATTCAATGCTGCGCTATATATACTATGGGCCATTCAATGCTGCGCTATATATACTATGGGCCATGCAATGCTGCGCTATATGGGCCTCTCAATGCTGCATTATATATACTATGGGCCATTCAATGCTGCCCTATATATACTATGGGCCATGCAATGCTGCGCTATATACTAGAATGGGCCTCTCAATGCTGCCCTATATATACTATGGGCCATTCAATGCTGCGCTATATACTAGAATGGGCCTCTCAATGCTGCCCTATATATACTATGGGCCATGCAATGCTGCGCTATATGGGCCTCTCAATGCTGCATTATATATACTATGGGCCATTCAATGCTGCGCTATATATACTATGGGGCCATGCAATGCAGCGCTAAATGGGCTCTCAATGCTGCATTATATATATTATGCCATTCAATGCTGCTATATATACTATGGGCCATCAATGCTGCGCTATATATACTATGGGCCATGCAATGCTGCGCTATATGGCTCATCAATGCTGCATTATATATACATGGGCCATTCAATGCTGCGCTATATATACTATGGGCCATTCAATGCTGCGCTATATGGGCCTCTCAATGCTGCATTATATATATTATGGGCCTTCAATGCTGCCATATATATATGGGCCATGCAATGCTGCGCTATATATACTATGGGCCATGCAATGCTGCGCTAAATGGGCCTCTCAATGCTGCA